>AYKW01000023.1:1274909-1874909 GCA_002760635.1 Ganoderma sinense ZZ0214-1
GGAGGCAAGGGGAAGGTACGACCACCCGATATCTTCACAGGAGACCGTCACAAGTCCCAAGCCTTCATCGACTCACTATGGCTCCTCTTCACTGGAGACCCTACGAGGTTTACTTCAGACAATGTCAAGATTGCCACTGCCTTATCCTACATCAGTGGTGAGAATGTCGACTATTGGGTCAGAAACAAGATTGAATCCGCCCAATACCTGGGATTAGGAACATGGTACGACTTCGTTCGCGACTTCACACTTGTCTTTGCCCCACTTAATGAGGCGGAAAATGCCATACTCGCCCTGGAACAGCTCAACCTCAAGAGTGACAGCACAATCCACGAATTCAATGGAAAATACAACGAACTCATCCGGAAGTCCCGAATCTTCGATGCCCAGGCAAGGCTGTCCTACTATAGGAATGCCCTTCCTGCCTGGCTTAGAACCAAGATCTCTACCTCTTACCCAGTACCCAAGACCATCGAACAATGGATTGAACGAGCCACAGATATCTATGAAGCTGATGCATATGACCAAGCAATCAACCGCCAAAGGAAAGGATTTGGAAGTTTCTGCCATACCCCGCAAAAGAAAGTACGACGAAACCAACTAGAGGAAGCAGAGGAGACAGAGGCGGAAGTTAACCGACTCAGTAAAGAAGAGCACCTACGCCACCTGGAGAAAGAATTGTGTTTCATCTGCCATAACCCCGGTCACGTTGCCCGAAATTGTCTGAAGAAGCCGAAGGGGAGGAAACCAGAACGGAAACCCAAACGAAGGATTAGGCAAGTCATAGAAGAAGGCTCGGAATCGTTGGCCGATGAGGCAGACAGAGGAAGAGACCGATGAACCGCTGCAAGCGATGATGTAAACGGTCCGGGGAACTATCAAAAATCAATAGAACCAGCTGACCGTGGTGAAGGAGGGAGTCGTCGGGTGCTCGAAAACCACTACACAACCACAAAGGGACTGATAAAACACCTAGAGAAGGGGAGGTGTGACGGCGATCGAAAGGCGAAGCTGGGCGAAAGGCGATGGGGAGGATAATGGATCGGGGAAGCTCTCGGCGAGCGAACGATGCGAACGAACAGGGCGCGACGGGCCCGGCGAAAGATGAGCGAAAGGCGACGAGTAGGACTCACGGCGAGTCGGCGACGAATACGACGATGAGCGAGCGAGCGAAGCGGGCGAAGCGAGCGAAGCGGGCGAAAATGAGAAGTCAAGCGGGGAGCCGGAAATCTGTATTGCCCGAACCTGGAACAACAACTATATAATACAAGGATGAAACCCTAAAAGCAAGAAATGAAATACACAGAAAAGGCGAAGCCGCGACCAGCGGCCAATGAGCAGAAGGGATGCGCGAATACAGAGGAGAAGTGGAGTGAAGCTGTCGGGGACTGTCGTACCGACGCGAACCCCATCGAGCGAACAGCCACAGCCACAAGCATACGGGGTACGCTCTCAGACAGAAAAGGGCGCGAGGTCGGGCGCACGTGCGCTACGAACGGGCCGCGAACGGTCGGCGAGTGAAGCGACCAATCGCGACTTGATATAGGCGATCGAGGGAGAGGCCTAGAGCGAACGCGGTGGTGGATGAAGAACCAACGAAGGCCCGCGCGCGGCGAACGAGCGCGAACCGGGCCGGAGCGAGCCAGGAAGGGGGTAACCGAAAGCCGAACGACGGGCGAAGTAGGGGAGCGCGCCTCGGCGCGCGACCCGCAAAGCGCGAAATCGGGCTGGTGCGAATCCGAGCTCGGTACAGGGCATAGGCCCATCACCGTGTCGCAGCCCATGAGAGGCATTGAGCAATGCTAAACTCCTTGAGAGGTTCGATGCACAACAACGCATCGTGGCTGATGCCGGTGATCCCAGTGACCAGTGAAGCGAGAGTCGACTTGGACCCGATGGGAGTCCAAGTCATGGACAGAAAGACGACCTGTAGGGGTGCGATGAGCTCCTGGAGCGTCCATCCGCGGGTGAACCAGCGACTCCGCCTGAACTCGGAGTCCTTCGCCTCGTGGTCTGCATCGTCCGGAACATCTGCAAGGAAGGCGAAGCACATAGCTGCGCGGCTGTATCATTGATACATGGAGTTGATGGCCTCCGACAACTCCGAGCTACTCGTCTTGTCGATACAGCACGAGTCAATCCAGATGTACTGATAGCCATTCTCGCGTGCGATTTTGCACGCCTCTCGGATCTTCGGAGACAGCTTGGGATCGTCCCAGATGGGACTGAGAAGCGTCTCGGAATGCGCTTGGGACGTATCTGAAGGCGACGATGGAGCACTGGAGAGGGACAGGGCAGAGGCGGAGGACGATTCCCCATGTTTGGCTGAGGGCGTTCTCTGCAATGTGTCATGAGGAGGGAGGAGCGAGAGGAGGATGAGGAGAAGGGTAAGGAGTAGCAACGACTGGGAGGGGGTGAGCGGCGCAACATTCTGTTGAGGGCCGACTGAGGGCCGGTTGCCCGGCATGTGACGACGGTCATCCGAAGACTGACGCTTGGGTCCGGGAGCGTAACGTTTCTGGATGTCCCTCAGCTCCTGGTATGTCTGCTCCCCTTCGCGGTCCCAAGTGTGCGACAAGATGGCATATTTAGTGTCCGGATCTCTTGGATCCTTCTCAATAAACTGTCCAGTGTATGTGTCGAGAAGCCGCATTGTCGGCCCTCGGGACCTTGCAACCTACTCAAAGAAAAATGTGCTCCGATCAGCTCGGCGTCTTGGATTCGATCTTTTTACGGACCTGGTGAAGTAACAGTCGCTAGATGCAGGCAGGTATGCCACACACACAACCCCCAGGTCAACGTCGCCACCAATCCTGTAAGTAGATAAGTTACTACCCGAACCAAAATGCCATGGTGAGAGATCGTACCTTGAGAGGGCATGGTCTTTGCACTGAGCGTCCGCGGCCGCAGTCTGCGATCAGCTTTAATATCATATCTATGGGTGGCGGTGCGGATAAAGACCACTAGTCCGAGCTACATGGCACCCAGCGTGGGTGAGGCGAACCGGTACCGTTTCACAGCTGACTTCTATCTCCCACAGGTGTCGGAGCGCAAGCATCTCGCCGAAAGTGTAAACTGTCCTTAGCCCAGAGTCTCTATCCGAGTTGGCGGCCGCCGTGTGTCCTGTCAACAACCACGCCTGATCTGCAGCATTGAAAGCCTCGTTGCGGATCTTCCGAATCCCGTCATAGTCGTCCGACTTTCAACCACATAGTGGTGCGCCGGCGCTCTTTTCTCCAAAGATCAGGAAGACGGCCGCTCGCGTGAGTAAAACTATTCTTGAATGATACCTAAGGTCGCAACCTTCCAAGCAGCACGTCGCAGCGACTCACCCGAGAACCTTTCTTGTCTTGATGAGCATCCTACTCCCGAGGGAACTTGGTCCGAATGTGAAAACAGAAGCCGTCCACCAATCTCGCGTGATTAGTCACCCTGCATCGAACTGGACCCAGAGACCTTGAGGACACCCTAGTGGCAGGTTGCCTCGATATCGATGTTGTGCTGATCAGTCCCCCGACAGTGAGAGAAAAGAAAACGAGGTTGTCGGGTTCGAACCGCGCGCGGCTGCGTCAGACGTCACGGGGCACACATCGGTCACTTATCACGTGACATGACGTCACGTCGGCAGCACGCGTCTCGTGAACCGCGTCAGTGTCAGACTCGCACATACACCCACCACGACCTCCTCCAGTATCTCCGTTGCTCAACTTTCTTATCTCCCCGCCAGTTTTCAGAGGATGGGTGTGAGGACGCCGCGAGGCTCCGCTGTCGCTGCGGGCGTTGCGAAGGGAAAGGCCAAGGCCAAGACGGATACCAAGAACCCCAACAACACTAGATCGAGGAGGAGGGGGACGAAGGTGGAGCGCGAGGATGACGACGATGACGATGAGGCGCAGGTTGAGCTAGAAGGGTTGTCTGGAGTGGAGAGCGAAGAGCACGACGACGCGTCAGATGCGGAGGTTGAGTCGCTAGACAGCGACGCGCTGGACGACGACGATGACGACGAGCAGGAGACAGGGAATAATGGGAAGAAGCGGAAACGCGGCACGGCATTGTCCCCGAAAAACAAGAACGGCAGACGGAAGGCTGGTTCGGCTGGTCGGGCGGGCACGGCGGCGGCGAAGGAGAGGTCGAAAGCGAAGGCGCAGGCGCAGGGGAAGGGCTCTCCGAAGAAGGGCAGGGGCGGGTCGGCGCGGAAGAAGCGGAAGACAGCGGAAGACAGTGAAGGCGAGGGCGAGGAAAGTGAGCTGGAGCTGGAGGAGGGGCAGGAGATTGTCGGCGTCGTCGTTCAGGCCCCGAAAACCGGACGAGGTGCGCAATGGGCTCTTGCAGCTGTCTCCCCTCGGGTGTGAACACTATGAACCCGCGATGCTTATGCCGGGTGTACGCTGGCAGTTCCGCCGGGGCAGATTTCGCAGAACACGCTCGACTTCTTATCGGAGCTCAAGAAACCGGAATGCAATGACCGAGAGTGGTGAGTCCGTGTTCGTCCGTCCTGACCGTACGGAATGTTGCTGACTGACAGGCGGGTTTGATATCTAGGTTCAAGCTCCACGGTATGGAGTTTCCGAGCTTTGATTTGTACTACGGTCTCACCAGTTCGCCACGACAGAACCCGTGTACCAGCTCGCAGAGACGGAGTGGAAGGCCTTTGTGGAGCACTTTACGGACGTGCTTGTCGACGTCGATCCGCAGATCCCACATCTTCCACCGAAAGACGTCATTCACAGGATATATCGCGATGTAAGTTGTGGTGTGCTCCGTATCCTGCAAACATTGAACGCTGATGGTGCTTCAGATACGCTTTAGTAATGATAAAACACCGTACAAGACAGGGTTTTCTGCGAGTTTTTCTCGGAGTGGACGCAAGGGTATATTTGCTGGATGTAAGTCCTCGACAGCTACTTCCGCTGAGACGCTAACTGATGAACTTGGGGTGGCAAGACCACATGTAGGACCCTTGGTTGAGTGTTGCTGTACACCTTGCTGATCCCCACCCGTGGTGTTGGGTTTTGGGTCAATTACAGAGCAGGTGAGCCTTTGTCGGTCATAGACCCGTCCTTTCTGAGACTGCTGCAGTGAAGTCAAACGGAGAGAGCATCATTGCCGCTGGGAGCTGGTGTCCTGGCCGGAATGAGCTTTCAACAATCCGGTGGGTACCGGACTAATCCTTTCATACGTGCATATTTCTGACTCCTTCTATCGTACACAAACGCAAACGACGTACAGAAGCAACCTTCAGCGCTCATCGCGACGGTTCCGGCAGGTCATCTCCAGCCCTGAGTTCGAGGCGCTGTTTGGGCCGGCGAAGCCGCGCCCGAATGGCGGGCGGCAGAACATCTTCGGAGCAGAGGACGAACTGAGAGTTGCGCCCAAGGGCGTCGATAAGACGCACAAGTACGTTCGGATGGTTGCCTTCCGAGCGGCCTTACTGACGTTCAATGAAAGGGATATCGACATACTCAAGTGTCGCTCGTTCGCCGTATTCCACACGTATGTTACCGGCCTCATCTAGAACTGTGGGGGCGACAAAGCTGATGCGTTACGGCTCTCGCGAAGGTTCACGGACAAGCAGGTACTCTCGCCAGATTTCAAGGACGAGCTCGCAGCCATTGTAAAGGTTGTGCGGCCTTTTGTACACTGGTATGTGGACCAACGCTGGTCGCTCGAAGTGGTCCGGAGGCTGACGTTTGCGGTGTGGAACGTCAGCTTGAACGATCTGATGACCCTTCAGGACAGTGCGAGCAACAGCTCGGACGATGAATCAGACGTTGGGGATGATTGAGAGATGGTATGACACTGTCTCATTACCGCAGTTTCTCATGCTATTATCATTGGGTTTATTGTCTGCGAATTGAGAGTGATGGAGGGCACTGTTTGGTGAACCACTCGAAGAGCGCGATCCGGTGGTGACGTGATGCCCATACTCTAGCCACCCAAGACGACTTTTCCTCCTCAAGATTTCGCAGTTCAGCTTCTTTCGTCCTCGCGGGCGAGGCTCCCTTTGACTGCACGGCGGCCTTCGCGCGCGCGTCAGTTACAGCGCCTGAACGGCCTGAACACTTACGCGAGACAGTCCCCGACCGTGAACTTGCCAGTGAATGTCCTCGAATTCAACGCGTGCACCGCTCCCTTCGACGCTCCGCGCGACCACTGGTGGCCCCTGTTCCATCCGCTTTCGATCGCTGTTGCTGCATCGTATTCCATTGAGCCCGAGTGCTCTCTCAAGACCTGTTCGTCCGCCCGATGCTCGAGCACTCACCCTTCTCTCGTATCAGCACGCCGCATGCCGCATCGTTCATCCGTCAAGTATCCGCACGTCCGGTTTCGACCGCCTCTATCTCCTACAGTCCGTCCGCTCCTTCTCCGAAGCCTCGCACCCTCACACCCTGTTCTACTCCCGTCCTCACACCCACCACTGCCAGCCTCGTCCACAGTAAGCGCCATCGCTCAGCTGTCTAGGCCGGATCAGGAAGAGGAACCGGGAGGTAGAGAGGACCACAGAACGTTGCTATCATCGACGCCGAGGGGAGCGGTGCCGAGGCGACGGTTCGAGAGCCTGAGGCATGGGACATCATGAGACGAGTCACGACGAGCGTGGAGGGTTCCCGAGACCTGGAGACCGTTAGCGACAAGAGTGCAAAGATGGTTGTAGTTTGTCGGCTTGACGGGCGAGTTTCTATGTTGCGATATCTCAGACCTAAGAGAGTACTTAGCGTACAGGATAGTCAATTCTCCTCGTATTGCATGATTTCCTGAACTCGTATACGTAGTAGCGACAATATTCAATTGCACGTCATCCAAATTCCTTCGATCGTTACGACTTCATTAACATGTGGTTTGACGAGTCCCCACGTCTTGAACAAGAAAGAGAAGCTAACATACCCGACTGCGAATGCGAGTCCCAGAATCATCACGCTCGTACACAAGCTCAGCGTTGAAACCCTGGCAAGCGCGTTTCAACTCCGTAAACGCAGCGGGATCAGGGGTGCCCGAACGAAGAATGATCCGCCGCTGAAAGTCCGACTCCTTTGGAAACAGCCCCGCATCCAGCACCGTGTCCAACGCCCATGACGCCATTGTCTCCCTGCACACGGTGACACCCGGATGACATAGGACAAGAGTGCGCAAGGTCGCAGGAAGCGGCGGGAGGACGGCCAGCTGCGACGGGTGCGCGATCTCGAGTGTCTCCATCTTCGGGCACATCAGCACCAGGGTCGCCATGAACGCCATCGGCATCCCGGACAGCGAGAGATGTCTGATGCACATAAATTTGGTAGGACGGTATCTCCCCTCGCGGAGCCACTTCTGGATTCTCCGGGTGTCGAAGGATGGCGCGGTTGCAGGGGCCGTGAACGAGTAGTGGACGGAGAGGTGGGTGACATGCCTTGGGAAGCACCCGAACACGGCTTGCAGGATGATGTCGTTGTAGACCCAGTCCATGTATCGGATGGAGACGTGTCGGAGGTTGGGGAGCCTATCATACCATGTGACAGCGTCCATGAGATTCACAATTGCTTGGTTGAATCTGAAGGACTCCCAGAAGGCGGGGGTGGCTTTGGAGAGGTCTGCACCGAGGGGGTTCCCGTTGGCATGGAAGGTGAGGGAGTGGCACATTTCGCGGGCGAGCCACCTTGCATCGCCTATGAATCTGTCTCTGTGATGATAGTGTACATAGATGTTTACGGAAAGGGCATGTGCGTTATCGTAGCTGAAGACGTGGACGTCGCTTGAAGCGATGGGAGCGACGAGGGCGTGCCAGGTGCGGTTGACGAGTGAGATGTTTTTCAACGAGGATGAGCGTTCGTGTGAAGACAGGGGTGCTTCCCAGAGCTTGATGAGTATGAGAGAGACAAGTTTGGGGGGAATGCATGGAGAGCGTGGTAACTCGCGATCGACTGTCTCGACGGAAGAAGCTGGAAGGTGTGTGGACGCAGACACCTGCATGGTGGTCCTGTGGAAGTTTTAGAACGAGGAGAAATGGACTCACATCGTCTTATATGCGCGTAGCCCCTTTGTGGTTGCGAGGACGGGCAGACAAGATAGGATCCGCCGCCAGCCGCCTTCCGGGTATGCCGCTCCTCGCTTCTACATCATGATCATAACGAGACTTCCGTGCCGATCTTCTTGTAATAGCAGGGGATGTTTAATGGACGATTCCGAGTCAAGCATCTGAGGGCAGAAGGAACGGTTGTTGGTGAGCGTATGCAACGGTGAGGTGTTCAAGTTGATCAAGGAGCATTGAGGCCTACACCGCGCTTACTAAGCGCTGAACATTAACAATCGGAAAGGACGCCCGGGCGGGCCGGGCCTGCTCGTCGGACGTCCAGCTCAACGTGAACCCCAAAGCGGCCGTTGTGTTCTGCTCTGTGCCCTCTTTCTTGTCTCTCGACTCGTTGCTGTCTGTTTCAGCCTTCTTTCGACCCCGTCCGGGACCTCTTTTCTTTCTCTTCTTCTGCGCACCTCACAGCTGTATGTGCCCCTCCGAGCGGACTGCCAGTGGCCGACCTTCAGCAGCTTGCTTCGCTTTCGACTTCCCCCCGTATTGTAACTCCAGGCCATGCAGGCCATCTCTCATCCTCTGCACACATTGTATCTGCGCTCGACTTGCGCCCTAGGCCTACAGTGCGGTGTTGGGACGTAGTGGACCGTAGATGGACGGACAGACGGACTCTAGTAGTTACTTATCGGACTTTAGACTTTACTTACTTTTCGGCATTTCCCGCAGGACGGTCCTCTAGCCCACGCTCACGCTCGTTCCTTTTCCTCAGTCGTTCTTCCTACCGACTGAGGTACGTTTACATTTACCCGCACTGTAGTTTACATTGCTGATCTCTCGTACTTAGCTGACGCCTACCTGCGTCTCATTAGGTACAGATAAATATATATACAGTCGTTCTTCCTACCGACTGAGCTGACGCCTACCTGCGTCTCATTAGGTTATGAGCCCTGCTCGCCTATAGAAGCAGAAGCTCATCGGCTCCCATCGGAAGAAGCAGGCCCCTCGGATACGGCTCTCCCACATCACTATAACTTTCCATTCATTTAGATCTCCCCGGATCGCGCTCGCACGCCGCGTTCTATGACCGGCACCAGACCCCCGACTCCCACGAATACCCAGCCGGCCACGACCATGCCCGCCACGGCAACGTCTTCCCATCCTCGCGTCTGGGAACTCCCTTCCGGCATCAATACGCTCGTCCCGACGCAGGCGCTCCGGAACGAGGAGGACTACCGCGGATGGGCATCGGAGATGAAGGGCGCGCTGGAGTATGCGACGGTGTGGAAGATTGTGAGTAGCACCGAGACCGCTCCCAGCGCACAGGACACGGACGCCCTCGAGCTCTGGCAGCATAAAGACGGCGCCGCGCGCTCGATGATAAATCGCGCGATGGACCGTTCTATTGCCCAGATGGTCGACGGCCTCAAGACCGCGCACGAGTATTGGACTACGCTTGAGACACAGTTCTCGCGTACGTCGCTCAACTCGGCCGTCTCGTGGTTCCGCTCCCTGGTCACGCCGCTCTCTTCCATCCACCAGCTCGAAGTGCACATCAAATCCTTCCAGGTCGCAGTTGTTGGAGCAACAAGCCGAAGCAGCTTGGCGCGTCCGCGTCCGGCTGTCCGCCGTACTATACCCATATGTTCTATTCTTATGCTCGGACTCCCGCTGTTCTGTGTTCCCGGTCTCTCCCGCTCGAGTATGCATGTGTTTCCTTTATTTAGTACATGTCCGTACCCCATCCTGCCATCTGTCACCGAGTATGTCAGTATCCACCAGCGCTACCGCACTGGCGTACAGTATAGTTACCTAATTTAGTATTCCACATACAGCAGTGCCGATCGTGTTTCGTCTCGTACCTCGCCCACGCTCGTCACTTATACCCGTACTCGCTCGCTCGACACCCCCAGTCTTGCACTCACGTTCCCACGTGCTGTACTGAGGGTAAGCACCTTATTGTATCTGTTTGTTCGTTTACTCACACGTACTTGTAGTTCTCTCGCGTTCACTACAGGTACACAATACATTTAGTCTTGCACTCACATTCCCGCGTGCTGTACTGAGGTTCTCTCGCGTTCACTACAGGTACACGCTCCTTTAGGTTATGAGCCCTGCGTGAAGGCCATAATCGCAAGACTCTCACGCGCAGCATCATCCGCCCGTATCGCCGTCCATCCGTGCTTCTATCGGCCGCCCAATCTCGATCGCCACCATGTCCTCGTCCACGTCTCTCGCCGACTTCGTCAACGCCATCGACAAGCTCGAAGTTCGCGGCAAGAACTGGGTCTCCTTCAAGCGGCATTTCATCATTGCCGTCCGCCAGAAGGAGGTATGGGATCATTTCGATGGTACCACCGCTTGCCCCGTGCCCGCCGACGTAGACAAGCCCACCGCCGCTGAGACGAAGGCTATCAAGGACTGGAACAAGGCCGAGAACACAGCCATGTACCTCCTTTCGCTGAAGATCCCCGAGGCCATCCTTTCGAAGTACGAGAGCCTTGACAACGTCGCACTCATGTGGTCGAAGATCAGCGACGAGTTCCAACAGAAGTCGCTCCTCTATCGCACTAACCTCCGAGCCGACTTCATGAACATGCGTGCCACGTCTGGAGCCGACCTCCACGCCGAGTTCGACCGCGTTCGTGCTGCGTACGACGAGCTCTTGAATGTTGGGATCACCATCAGCAACGGCGAGTACTCCTCTATGCTCGTTTCGTTCCTACCCCCCGAGCTCTCGGCATTCATCTCGCAACTCTCCGCCACTGCGAAGCTCTCCCAACGCCTTAACCCCGTTCAGACGACTGCCACCCCGGCCGTGACAACCGGAGCCGCTGCCGGCATCGACAAACCTGTCATCACCCCCGACCTCCTTATGGAGCTGGCGCTCGACGAGTGGGACAGGCGGCAGCTGGATAGGAAGGCGAAGGACCCCGGCGTTGCAGCCGCAGCGCAGTCGAGCGAGAAGCCCAAGTCGAAGGGGAGGACCGGCCCAAAGAAGCCTGTTCGGGTCTGCTGGACGTGCGGAGGGACGGGCCATAGGCAGGCGGTGTGTCCGAGCCCTTCTACGGACGACAAGAAGAGCAAGGACGCGCCCAAGCCACCTGCCCCCGCTGGAACAGGTGCTGTAGCGGTTCCGTCACCCATCGCGAAGGCCGACGAGATCGCTGGTGCCTGGGTCTCAGCCCCTGCCGTGAACGACAATCCGCTCGCATGTGACGCTTGGTCGGACGACGAAAGCTCTATGCCAGAGCTCCAGTCCGTCAGCGATAGCACTGAGTCGTCTAAGAACGACTGCCCGCCCTGCCGTGGTTCCCCCGCTGAAACCGCGAACAGTCCGCCGCTACCGCCGCATTCGGACCCTGTGCCATTGTCGGTGCGTCTCGCCGGCATCGCAACCTGGCTCGAGGAGTTGCCCAGGCTGGGAGAGCACGAGGAAGCTGCTCCCATCGACGTCACCACCGCCGCTGCTGTCATGCCTCCGAGCGTCGCCAACGCCGCGTCGCCCTCCCAGCCAATCGACCTATATGACTCGGGCGCGAGCCACCACATGTCGCCTCACCGCCAGGACTTCGCCTCGCTCTCAGAGACGAAGATGACGCTCAACGCCGCGAATCAACAGACCTTCCGCGCCGAGGGCGTGGGGGAGATGGTCATCCCCGTGCCGAACGGGACCACTGCGGACACGAACATCCGCTTGAAGGACGTCCTCTACACGCCAGAGGTCGGCTACAACCTCATCTCCGTTGGCCGCATCGATGACGCAGGATACTCGACGACCTTCTCGGATGGTCACTGCGTTATCGTCGACCCCGAGGGCTCAACAGTTGGCAAAATTCCGAAGACTGGCGGGCTGTACCTCGTGCGCCGCGAACGTATCGACGACGCGGGTGCTCCCGCTGGTGCCGCTGCCTCGAAGGTCGAGGTCTTAACCGAGATGGAGGCCCACCGCCGTTTCGCTCACATTCCCATCCGTGCGATCCGCGAGCTGGTCGCGCGGGGTTTCATCACTGGGGTGAAGCTCGTCCCGTCACCTGACTCAGAGACGCAGGCCTGCGAGGCTTGTATCCGCGCGAAGTCCACCCGCAAGCCTGTGCCCAAGCAGCGCGAGGGCGAGCGTGCGGACGCACTCGGCGACGAGACGCACTCCGACACCTGGGGACCCGCTCGTGTCGCGACGCTCGGTGGCCGGAAGTACTACATTAGCTTCACGGATGACGCCACCCGCTTCAGCACCGTCTATCTTATGTGGAAGAAGTCAGAGGCGTTCGACTGCTATGTCTCGTACGAGGCGTGGCTTGAGACGCACGAGGGTGTTCGTATCCGGGCCCTGAACATTGACCGAGGCGGTGAATACCTGTCGGACGAGTTCATCGCCCACCTGGATGCTCGAGGCGTCGAGCTCAAGCTCTCCGTTCACGACACCCACGAGCACGCCGGCGTGTCGGAGCGACTCAACCGCACCGTCATGGAGAAGGTGCGCGTGATGCTCATCGTGTCCGGGCTTCCTCGTTTTCTCTGGGGCGAGGCTCTCATGCACGCCATCTGGCTCAAGAACCGGACATCAACCAAGGCCCTCAACGGGCGCACTCCCTACGAGGCACTCACCGGCTCACCACCCGACATGTCTGGTGTCCCCGTCTGGGGCTCTCAGGTCTGGGTACACGACACCTCCACTGGGAAGGTCGGTGAGCGCGCCATCGCTGCGCGCTGGGTCGGTTTCGACCACCAGAGCAAGGGCCACCGGGTCTATTGGCCGGAGAGGCGCACCGTGACGGTCGAGCGCAACGTCCGCTTCGCCGCGCCGAACCTGCCCGCGCCCTTCGCTGACGATGACGCCGAGCTTGAGGGGGAGGAGGATGAGCCCGAGGACAAGCCCGCGTCTCTCGAGCCCGTGCCCACAACCGCACCCGAGCCCACTGTCAAACCCGCTGTCGAGCCCGCTGGCCGCACCACACGCATGCGCCGGCCCTCGCAGAAGGTGCGCGACATCCAGGAAGGCCGGGCTGCGGACACCAAGCTGCCGCGCGGAGTGCTCGTCCAGGAGATCGGAGAGGAGGAGGAGAAGGCGGTGGAGGACCTGTTGACGGAGGAGGTCAGCGGGATTGCGATGGCGGCGGCTCAGGCGAAGGAAGAAGGCCTCGACCCTCTTTCGCTCGCCGAGGCAAGACGTCGCCCGGAATGGCCGCGGTGGGAGCAGGCAATGCGCGAGGAGCTCTCGGCGCTGGAGAAGCACGGCACCTGGAGGTTGGAACGCCCGCCGCCCGGCACGAACATTGTCGACAACAAGTGGGTCTTTCACGCGAAGAAGGACGCCAGCGGCAACGTCTCCGGCTACCGCGCACGTCTCGTTGCTCGAGGGTTCTCCCAGATCCCTGGTCAGGACTTCTTCAACACCTATGCCCCCATTGCGCGCACTCCGTCCATGTGCACTGTGCTTGCTTTTGCGAACCGCGAGGACTTCGAGATCCACCAGGTCGACGTGAAGTCGGCTTACCTTAATGGTGAGTTCGATGACAACGAGGTTATTTACATGTCCATGCCGCCAGGCGTTCAGCTCTCTGATGACCCCACTCGGGTGTTGCGCCTGTTGCGTCCGCTGTATGGCCTGTGCCAGAGTGCGCGGCATTGGCATAAGAAGCTACGCCGTGTTCTTGAGGAGTTGCTCAGCATGAAGGCGTGCGATGTTGATCAGGCCGTCTTCTACCGCATTGAGGGGACTGACCTGATCATCATTGTTGCGCATGTCGATGACTTAACAATTGCAGCGTCTTGCATGGCGTTGATTGTTGAGGTCAAGACAAAGCTGCGTGAGGCATTTGAGATCTTGGACGAAGGCGAGATCCACTGGATCTTGGGGTTTGCAGTGATTCGTGACCGTGCCGCGCGCACTCTGTCCTTGTCCCAGACTGCGTACATCGAGGCCATAATCCGGCGTTACGGGCTGGAGGATGCCAAGCCGCTCTCCATGCCCATGGATCCTCATGTCCAGCTCACGGCCGAGCAATCTCCCAAGACGACGGCCGAGGTAGCGGAGATGCGCAACGTCCCGTATCGCGAGGTGGTCGGTTCGTTACAGTACGCATCGATGGGCACACGCCCTGACATCACGTATGCGGTCTCAGTTTTGTCGCGCTTCCTTGAGAACCCGGGTCGCACACACTGGGAGGCCTGCAAGCGCGTCTTCCGCTACCTTGCCGGGACTAAGCACCTCCGCCTGACATACGGCGCGAAGGAGGTTGACCTCGTTGGGTTCACGGACGCCGATGGCTCCATGCACGACGACCGTAGGGCGGTCTCGGGCTACGCCTTCCTGATTGATGGCGCAGCGGTCTCGTGGGCTTCGAAGAAGCAGGAGCTTATCTCCCTGTCGACGACCGAGTCCAAGTACGTCGCAATCACGCACGCGGCAAAGGAGGCCATCTGGCTGCGCTCCCTGATCGGTCAACTCTTTACCCCCTTCGTCGACGCAACACCACTCCACAGCGACAACCAGTCCGCTATAGCGCTCACCAAAGACCACCAATACCACGCACGCACGAAGCATATCGACATTCGTTTCCATTTCATCTGCTGGATCGTCGAGGACAAGAAGGTCAAGCTCGTCTATTGTCCGACCGAGGACATGGTCGCCGACATCCTCACGAAGGCGCTCCCCTCGCCGAAGGTCAAGCACTTCGCCGCTTCCCTCGGCCTGCTCTAGGCTTGAGGGGGAGTGTTGGAGCAACAAGCCGAAGCAGCTTGGCGCGTCCGCGTCCGGCTGTCCGCCGTACTATACCCGTATGTTCTATTCTTATGCTCGGACTCCCGCTGTTCCGTGTTCCCGGTCTCTCCCGCTCGAGTATGCATGTGTTTCCTTTATTTAGTACATGTCCGTACCCCATCCTGCCATCTGTCACCGAGTATGTCAGTATCCGCCAGCGCTACCGCACTGGCGTACAGTATAGTTACCTAATTTAGTATTCCACATACAGCAGTGCCGATCGTGTTTCGTCTCGTACCTCGCCCACGCTCGTCACTTATACCCGTACTCGCTCGCTCGACACCCCCAGTCTTGCACTCACGTTCCCACGTGCTGTACTGAGGGTAAGCACCTTATTGTATCTGTTTGTTCGTTTACTCACACGTACTTGTAGTTCTCTCGCGTTCACTACAGGTACACAATACATTTAGTCTTGCACTCACATTCCCGCGTGCTGTACTGAGGTTCTCTCGCGTTCACTACAGGTACACGCTCCTTTAGCAGTTACGCATATCAAGGCTGCGAGCTTCGACATCCCGGACCAGATCGCTGCCGGCCTCTTCCTCTCGACTCTCGTCGACCACGAGGGCGAACCATCTCAATGGCAAGCCTACACTGCCAAGGTGACGCTCACGGCGACAACGACCCTCAACGAGATCCTCGCAGACGCCCGCAACGAGCGCCACCGCGTCTTGGGCAACAAGCCCCCCGGCATGGCATCCACAGACTCGGCTCTCAACGCCATGGATATCGCCCTCGCCACGCTCGAGCAAGAAGCTCGCGGAAAGGGCAAGAAGTGGTGCTGCCATTGCAGACGCAAAGGCCACTGGTTCAGCGAATGCCGCTCGAAGGATGACGCCCCTGGGAAGAAGCAGCGCACACGAGGAAGAAAGAAGGGGGAGAAGCGGGAGAAGTCGCACGTAGCGCAGGATGATGACGACGATACCTCGGGCTCCGCAGACGAGAACTCACACTTTGTACGTTCGGAAACAGTTCTATACACTTCGCTTTCCCAGTACACCGCTCGTGAAGCCTCCTCGCCGCGTACGATGCCCGTGACCGACTTTGCGTTCGTCATGCGGTCGCCACCCACGTCTGACTTCGAGTCCACGTCGGGATCGCGCACCCACAAGCCGAAGACCATAGTCATCGACTCCGGCACATCCTCGCACGTCCACTCTCGCAAATCCGACTTTATCTCTGTCAAGCCAACATCCAGCTCGATACGAGGCTTCGGTGACGGCAAGACGACCGTCGCTGGCCGAGGAGAAGCGCAGGTCCTAGCTAGCCTGCCCGACTACGGCTGCACTCGTCTCCGCCTCATGGACACCTGCTACACCCCAAACACCTCTCCCAGCCTTATCTCCGTCTCACGGCTCGATGACGCCAACTGCTACACGCTGTTTGGCAATGGTCGCTGCGTCACGTTCGAGAAACAGGACAGTGGCGCGCTCCTTCGCAATGCGCTCACCAGTGAGAAGGTCGTCCTCACGGGCACCAAGGGTCCCGATCGCCTCTATCACCTCGATGTTCCTCCGGCTGACACTGCCTACACCACATCCGAGGCTGCACCGACACGCCTCCAATCCTGGCATCGTCGTATGGGACACCTCAACTACAAGTCTCTATGGCGCATGATTCAGAAGGGCCGCCTGCGAGGAGTCAAACTCTCCACAGCCGAGCTCAATGCTGAGCCACCCCCTTGCCCATCCTGCATCATGGGCAAGATGACCCGTGCATCCTTTCCGCCCTCCGAGGGCATCAAAGCAGAGCGGGCCCTGGAATTCGTCTCGACAGACCTCTGGGGCAAGGGACAAGTCCAGACCCCTAGTGGGAAGCGTTATCTCATGACGCTGACCGACCACTTTACACGCTGGCTCTGGGTTGCGTACCTTAGGCGCAAGTCTGACGCTTTTGCCGCTTTTAAGGAGTGGCTCCTCATGGTTGAACGGGAGACCGGCCACAAGCTTGCTGCGCTACGAGCAGACAATGGTGGCGAGTACGTCTCTGACGCATTCAAGACGTTCTGCAAGCAACGTGGCATCCGCCTCGAGACCACATCCACTCGTACACCCGAGCAGAATGGAATTGGTGAACGCCAGAACCGCTCCGTCTTTGATCGCGTTCGGACCGTCCTCATCGATGCCGGACTCCCACCTCGCTATTGGGGCGAAGCTGTCAACCACATCGTCTATACCAAGAACTGCAACCCAACCACTGCTCTCAAGGGTCGTTCTCCTTACGAGGTCCGCTACAATCGTGCCCCGGATGCTTCCTTCTTACACCGCTTTGGCTGTCGTGCATTCGTCTACGATGACCGGCCGGGCCGGAAGAAGCTCGATCCCCGTGGTCGCGAGGGTGTCTTCCTGGGCTACGCTAGCACACAGAAGGCATACCGTGTGCTCCTTCCCAACGGGAAGGTGGTGACCTCAATTCATGTCAAGTTCAACGATGATGTGAATGGGTACACCGGGCCTTTGCCTGAGGGGGAGTCTTATGACTCGCTCTTCGAACTCGAGGCAGATCTTCCAGCTCCTCCTGACGAAGACCGCTCGTCCTCCAGCCAAATACCCGGTACCTCCATCGACCCTGTGGTTCCTCCTGCTCCTGCTCCTCTTCCTCTACCTGAACCGGCTGACCTGCCACCTGCACCACGACCTCGTGGACGCCCAAAAGGCTCCAAGACCAAGAAGGGTGGCACTGCAACACGCCATTCTGACCGCATCGCAGCACGGCAAGACAATGCTCCTCCACAAGCAGTTGAAGCACCTGCTGCTGCACCTCCGGACCCCGGTCCAGGGGGAGTGCCTGAGCCTGACCCCGGCTTCGAGTCGGAGCTCACGGAGCTGTCGGATGACCCCGACGTATCCCTCCTCCTCGAGCACTCATTCATCCTCTATGGTGATGAGCCGAGGACGGTGGAAGAAGCCTTGGACTCACCCGATGCAGATGAATGGCTCGCAGCTATGCACAAGGAGCTCGAGTCAATCGCTGCATTAGAGACGTTCGAGCTCACCGAGCTACCTCGTGGCCGCAAGCCGATTGGCACGAAATGGGTCTTCCTCAAGAAGCGTGACACAGACGGTCGAGTCGTCCGCTTTAAGGCTCGTCTCGTTGCCCAGGGTTTCTCACAGATTCCAGGAACCGACTTCAACAACACGTACGCACCTGTCGCTAAGCCAGAGTCCATCCGTGCCATCTGTGCACTCACAGCTCAACGCGGCGGTGTCATTCACGTTGTCGATGTCGACTCTGCCTTCCTGAACAGCGAGATCCCTGACGGTGAGGAAGCTTATGTGAAGCAGCCTCCCGGCTTCGTGCAACAAGGGCAAGAGTCTCTTGTCTGGCGACTCTCCAAGGCACTCTATGGGCTGAAGCAATCTGGTTACCTCTGGTACCAGAAGCTGAGGTCGATCATGCTCAAGCTTGGCTTCAAGACCTGTCGCTCGGACACTTGCGTCTTCTACCGCTACGACAGCAACGAGCTCACAATCGTCACTTCTCACGTCGACGACCTCGCTCTGTTCTGTCCAAGCAACCTAGTTGTCACAAGGCTCAAGGCCGAGATCGCTCCATCAGTAAAAATCTTCTTTCTCCCATTGCACAATATAGCCTACATAGTGAATATAGTGAGGTTGCAACCCCCCCTTTATGTAGCTTTCCGTAGGAGCACCGATGCAGAAGCATAGCACACTGTAGCACACTGTAGCACCCTGTGGCTGAATAGATAGAATATATAGCGCCACAGAGCTACCCCATTCGGAGGAGTTTCCCTGCTGATAGCGGAACACATGCACCAATATCACACAGAACAACATAGAGCATAGCAAGCATAGATGCATTGACGGCATGTACATGGTATATACACTAGTTCTCATTATCCTCGCCACCATCCGGGCTCGTACAATCATAGCGCCCACCCGTACGCTTGAAGTCAGCAAGCGCCTTCGCGTGGACATTGGCACTGAGCGAACGGGTGACGACAGTCTCATCAGGACCAGCTTTGGCATAAATCCTACACAAATAAACAGTCAATGGCATTCTAGAAGTCCTAAGAGACAAGGAATTTACCGTCCGTCTTCATAGATCCATTGGCATATCTGTGTCACAACCTGCATGTCGTCGGACACCGCTTCATATTTCCGGAGTTCACGGAGATGATGCCGGTAGACAGATGCGTACTGATCCTCCATGAATGGAACCTTGGTGAAGGAGCCGCTGCTCCATTCATTGATGGCGCACTCGACCTTGAATACGATTAGCCAGTTGTGATGTGACATTACGAAAAAACACACCGCGGCAAGAATAATTGCAACGGCGACGACAGGAAACGGTGAGTACTTGGCCTTGAGAATAATGCCGTCGTCTTTCTTGCTCTTGAAGTACAACCGATTGGCCATCTGCTGGATGATGTCCGCCTGGTATAGGCCCTCGTGCTCCTCGTCCGTCTTGCCGCGTTTCTTGACATTTGTCAGAAATCTCGTCTACATGTGGAGATTAAGAGAGGTACATACATAATATACGAAGGCATCATTCTTGCGGAGTGCTGCTGCACGCTCCCGGTTGCGAAGCTGAATTGCTGTCTGGCCGCTCGCACGGAACCTGTACACAGTCTCTACGAGGTTGCGAGCTGCTGTCTTCATCTCTCCTCGCAAGTGCCATGAGTACGCGGTAATCTGATGAAAGCGCAGGTAAGCTAGTGAATATTGTGTAGGCCAGAACTTACTATCTTCACGCACTCGCGATTCGGGGCGAGTTGGATGTCTAGATCCTCGGCAGCCTCCCACCAGGCTTGCTTGGCCCAAGTAAGCTCCGTAAGCTTGTCCGGGTAGGCGTTGTCTGTGCTAACAAGACTCTTAAAAATACGAATAGCAGCGACAAGGATGTGCTGCGCGTCAGCCTCGTAGTCAGCGATGCGAGGGCGCTTGCCCTCGATACGTTCATGGATGCGGGCAGCCTTTGGGTATTCAGATCGTGGGTCGGAGTCAGCTCGATGAGCAGGACGGCGGCGCTTGGCGAGCGGAGTGTCGCTGTCGTACTCGTCGTCATCGTCAACAGGGGCATCGTCGAACTCGCCCTCGTGTTCATCCTCACGGATGAACTCAGCAAAGTCGTCGTCATTCTCTCGGGGGCCGTCATCCTGCTGGTCACAGTCTTGAGCATCTAAGTCTTCACGGTCTTCGACGTAGCCTACAGAAAATGTCAGTAATTGTCCATTTGTTCGGACAGCAAGTTGAATATGTCTTACTGTGTACGCTGCCTTCTTGCTCATAGTCATTTGCACCTGTGCCTGACCTACCAGCGTACTCACGTTCTTCGTGATCTATAACACCGGAAGTGAGGAATACGATGGCCTTCTTCACTGGCTTCCGAAGGCTGGACGGAATCCACGACTCATGCGGAATTCCAGCTTCAATATCCTCCTGGCTGTCAGAATTGGCATCTAAAAAAAGTGTAAGTCTAAGATTGGAATACGAACGTGCCGAGGGTTTGCTAAATACCTTCGGGCAGTTGAATGCGTATCTTAGAGACTTGAAGATGGTTCTTATACGGTGCTTGAAACGCATCCGCGGCATCGTCAGAGGTCGCATAGAGGTCATCGATGTCGGGCATCCTTGCTAGCTGGGTATGAACACGCTGTCGGATATAACATTCAGCTGGTCAGCCAGGCGTGGCTAATACTATAGATACAGTGGCGGACATACTTTGACTGTGCTCGTACCGGCATGCACAATCTCTGAACGCACACGGGGCGTAGTAGCAACAGATGCTCCCTGCATCGAAACCTGGGACCTTCCTGGAGTCGGGCGAGGGCGAGACGGACCTGCAGCCATGGACGCTGACTGGCTCGAGTGTGATGAACTCCGGGGTGTCGAGGAAGCTGGCCAGTAATTGATAAGGCTCTGAAACAGTCCAAATATATGAACTTACCACTGCGTCCGGAAGGCACTGCCCCGAACGGGTTTTGTGCGGCAGCAAGTTGGGCTGCCTTCTCTGCCGTAAGCTTGCGTGGCGTCTGCAGGATACCCGCTAGATGAGAGAGATAACAATAGATAAACATTAGACTTACCGAGGACGACGGCTCACCGTGGCGCTGGCCCGCAACCTTCTTGGCAGGCTTAGTGGCCGACGTGGTGGTGGAAGTCTGGCGAATCGGCAAGCCAACCTTGCGGGCCTGCAGGTTCACCGGAATCCCCTTCAATGATGTAGAGTTGGTTGGGAGCGAGGTGACAGCGATCTGGGATGAAGCGAGATGTTGTACACGTCAGCATGCACGTCCGACAGCAGGCTGAAGCCTGGCATTCACGTACCTCTGCAGCCTTCAGCTTGTTAGCCTGCAGCCTTCAGCTTGTTAGCATGTCGGTTCTCCTTGTTTGCACCGTTGCGAGGGCGTTTCGCGGGAGGCTCGAGTTGCATCGCTTCCGTTTCCTCTGAAAATTTACACCACTGAGTGTTTGCACACTTTCGAATGAGCGCGACAGGAAGCTTACGCATATTTTTCTTCCTTTCTGAGTCCTTAGGTACACGCCCGCTGCGAGTGACCTTCGGGGGCACTTGCGAAGACATTCTGCAGAGAGGATAGTGCTGTATCTGAGGGATGATGATGGTCGGGGTTGAAGGGACAAAAGGGGAAGCGCCGAGGCCGAACGCAACCTTAGGGGACCGTCAAGGGGCGACTGCGACCGTCTTCCTCTCGAACTATGGCTGACCTACGCTGTAGAGGCTGCAAAGTGCTATTCAACAATCAGAAGTCCAAGAACCAGCACATCGGAGCCTCACCATCATGCCTCAACTTCTACGACAAGGAATCCACCCATTTTTCTGCTCATCCAGAGTCATCTTCGCGCCAACCCCGCCCTCAGCTTCCTATTGACCCCATCCTCTCACCCCCATTCTCTCATCAACCCATTCCCTACAGGGACTCCGACGAGCCTACATACGATCTGCCTTCACCGTCCCGGGCCTCCCATCCTCATCCAGACGAGAACCCACCCAAACGACGCCGAGTAATGATCGAGGAGGTCGAAGACGTCGACACCAATGAGGCTTGGGCGCACGAGAAATTTCCGAGGCCTGTCGCCACAATGCAGGGTTCAGGTGTCACTGCTTTCAAAGATCAGCTCACAGAACAAAAATCAATGCGTGAACAGCCGTACTCACCGTTCAGGGATCGCAAGGAGTGGGGGTTAGTGAAGTGGTTGATGCGCCGGACAACGCAGACGGGGGTAGATGAGTACCTGAAGCTTGAGATAGTGAGTACCATGTTATATGCTTTGGAGCACGCAAGACTTACCTGTACGGGAGACCCGCGACGTTACGAAGCCTTCCTTCAAGCACAAGGGAAGCATGCTTAAGAAGGTAGACTTGTTGCCCGTTGGACCGACCTGGAACGTCGACGACATCAAGGTTACCGGCGATCTTCGTGGACCTAAAGAGGAGTTTCTTACCGAGGATCTGGAGCTCTGGCGCCGCAATCCAGTTGAGTGCATCGCGGACCTCCTCGGCAACACTGCGTTCAAAGACTTCATTGTCTATGAACCTGTGAAGATCAAGCGAAACGGTCAGCGCTATTATAGTGAGATGTGTACGGGTGATTGGTGGTGGAAAATACAGGTACGTACTCCACCAAAACATGTGCGATGTCGTTAACACAACGGTAGTCTCGTCTACCTCATGGAGCCACTGTTGCGAGCGTCGTACTTGCGTCAGACAAGACTCAGTTGTCTGTCTTCCGAGGGGACAAGACTGCATGGCCTGTATACCTTACGCTGGCCAACATCGACAAAGAAGTCCGCCGTAAGCCGTCATCGCATGCGTCCGTCCTTCTGGGATACATACCTGTCGCCAAACTGGCCTGCTTTGCGGATGCTACACGTTCTGATGCCCAGCAACGCCTTTTTCATGCATGTATGAAGCTTCTTCTCGCTCCGCTCATCAAGGCAGGGAAGGACGGAGTCTTGATGACGTGCGCGGATGGCCTGATTCGACACGTCTACCCCATCCTTGCCGCATATGTCGCCGACCACCCAGAACAGTGCCTCATTGCTTGCTGCAAAGAGAACCGCTGTCCTCGGTGCACCGTGCCTCGAGACTCGCGCGGAGAAGAAACGTCGTATCCCCTGCGCAACCACCAAGTTACCCTCGATCTCCTCTCTCAATCTCAAGCCACAGAAGACAACGTACCAGAGCTGGAGTCCCAAGGTGTGCGCACCAGCGCACCTCATCCCTTCTGGGCCGAGCTCCCTCACACCGATATATTCGCAACGATCTCTCCCGACATCCTACACCAACTCCACAAAGGCGTGTTCAAGGACCATCTAGTTGAATGGGTCAGCAAAGTAGTCGGCCGAACAGAACTCGACAGGTGTTTCGCATCGCTGCCGCAGTGTCATGGGCTCCGCCACTTCAAGACTGGGATCTCCACACTCACCCAATGGACCGGCGCAGAGGCGAAGGAGATAGAGAAGGTCCTTCTCGCGCTTCTGGTGGGACGCGTTGATCCCGCCGTCGTGTCTGCTGTGAAAGCCCTGATAGACTTCATCTACCTCGCGCAATACCACGTTCACTCAGAGACGACACTCGCTAGGTTGCGCGAGGCTCTCTCCGCGTTCCACTGCTACAAAGATGTTTTTATCCAACTGGAGATACGTGAACAATTCAACATACCAAAGCTTCATGCCCTCCTCCATTATCTTGAGGCTATACGCTCACTAGGGTGCCTTGATGGTCTAAACATGGAGACGTCAGAACGACTTCACATCGACTTCACCAAAGCAGCCTACCGGGCATCCAGCCGGAACGAATACACCGCGCAGATGACGACTTGGCTGCAACGGCAAGAAGCGCTTGTCCGTCGTGAAGCGTATCTGGCATGGGCCCTCAGTACCATCGACGAGGAGGTCGATCCAGGCGAAGAGTCCAGCGATGACGAGTCGGACAAAGACCAGGACGAGACGGCAGGAGACGAGGACGCAGACGCGCGGTCCGCTGGCAAAGCACCAGTGGGAAGCGAGTACGATGACGCCCAAGAAGCCGAATACAAGACGCTCAAGCTGCTCCTTGCGTCCAACGTACGTCGTGCTTACCAGCTCCCACTGACCCCGTCTGCTCGGCGTGTCTCGCTCTCGGATCTCAGTACGCGCTATGGTGCCATCGACTTTCTAGCGGATCTCAGAGCTTATATGACCACCTACCTCCCATCCGCCCTTCCACCAAACGAGTACAACACTTACGACGTCTTCCACGACATCAACATTCTCACCCCAGCCTCACGTTATTTCGACAATAGCAAACGCATCTGCAAAGTCCGGGCCTCTCCTGCGAAACCACGAGTCGGGCATCGAAGACCAGCTCCACCGCGCTTTGATTGTGGCTTGTTTGTTGTCGATGAGGACCTACATCGCCGTGAAGGGAAGCTTAATGGTGAGCATCCCTAACGTATAGTGCCGGTCCTTCAGTCTCACCCCCTCCTAGGTGTTTGCGCAGCTCGTATCCGCGTCATATTTCATCTCCCTTCCCACCTTGGCTACACTCCCCATGCCTTGCTGTACGTCCAGTGGTTTAGGCCTTTTCGTGGACCCGAGCAGCACAGCGGCCTGTACACAACAAGTCATTCCACATCCAACAAGGCACGCCGTCACTCCATTGTTTCTGCCAGCACTCTCCTGCGCTCATGTCACCTTATTCCGAAGTACGGTCCAGACGATGTTGACCCCGACTGGACCACGGATACTGTCCTCGACGCCCCCACTGATTTTTTCCTCAACACATATATCGATTTCGCCATGTTCCATGAACTGTCATTCCCCGACCGGGCAGAGTAGAACCGCGCTCGAACATAGGTTCATACCATGACTCTTAAACCGAGAGTCGAGCTTGCTGACAGGTTGAGATTGTCCTTGGCCTCAGTGCAGGCAGTACGGGCCTCGAGCGCGTGTCCCACTTCCCCACGTCCTTCCGCCGGATTCACCTGCAGGTTCCACTTCGTGACACCTTCGCTAGATTCCCACATCGCGATCATCATCGCGACCAGCTTCTCGCCGATGGTACTTGGCTGCATCCTCCACGCCATGTAATGCCTACCATTTCGGCGGCTTGTCATCGGAGATGCACTCCCTCTCCGAGCTAGTCATCCTGGAGCTTGGCCACGGCGAACGCGTGCTGTGTCCATCGTGGAGGCTCGACCTCATCCAAAGGCTGCTGCGCGCGCGGTCGGACGTGCGGGGCTGAGCGCGGTTGGGCGTGCGGAGCCGCGGGCGGTCGGGCGTGTGGGGCTGCGCATGGTCGGGCGCGCGGGGTTGAGCGTGGTCGGGTGCGCGGGGCTGAGTGCGCGGGGCTGGGTGCGTGGGGCTGGGTGCGGTTGGGGGACGAGTACGCGGAGGAGGAAGACTTTGAGGATAACGAGGAGGATGAGGGGTTGGCGATTGAGTGGGCATACCTAAAAGGAATGCAATGAAGTGGACGAGTCGGGAGCTGGAGGATTCGCTGCCGATGCCTGCGGCAGATGAAGGTGGTCGTGTTGACATGACTGACGAGGGTGGGATCCCGATGCACTGGATGGGTGGGATGCAGTGCGAGCGCGACCTCAGTGCATGCACCACTAGGCAGCTGTGCATAACATCGCCATGTCGTGGTCGGCTCAGCGAGATCGGGACTCTTGCATTCACCGGCGCAAGTGAGCATCGCATGTTCAAGATGCGTAGATTGTGAGTCCTCTTACACCTGTTAACCAGCGTGTATGTGCTAATGGAATGCCATGGGAATATCCAGAACATGATAGCCTTCTCCAGTAGAGCCTCCGCACCTGTCTATCTGCCACAGCTCATGCTTGCGACGACTGCGACCGCCTGTGTCCCGGATTGGTGGGAGAGTGCTCCCATGTTCCTGCTTCCCATTTGTGGGGTTCATTACGTCCTAGTTATCCTCCGTAGGCCCTGTCATACTCATGTAGATTTGAAGAAGTTCTTAGCGTTGGTGGCCTCGGTAAGCACCTTGTGTCTCGCATTCATGGCCCTTAGCAAAGCTCGCCACCTTCTCGGCGCCTACCATGCCCTGCATGTGCCAACCTTGGTCCCACTTCAATCTTCACAATATTCGTTGTCATCGACGCTATACCTCTCTCTATAATTTAATAGTTTTCCTATGTTCAATTATACAGGTCTACTCGTGTTCTCCTAACCTACTATGGTTTACTACAGATCGCTACTCGGCAACGCCCAATGCTACTGTGCGCTATGGGAGCTATGGAGATCTATACCTACGGTACCGGGTGCTACAAGCTGCCAACCTTTTTACTGATGTCAGCACGTGCCGATCAAGGACATAGGTGACATCTCTGTTCTCTTAGGCATCAAAGTCACTCGTGACCTCAACGCACGCACCATCTCGTTCTCGCACATGCACAAGATCGATGCTGCACTCGAGGAGTTTGGCTTCAAGGATGTCAAGCCAGTCTCGTCACCTATGGTTCTCGGTGAACGCCTCTCCAAGAAGCAGTGTCCTACCACACCTGAGGACATCGCCTTCATGCGCACTGTCAAGTACCCCTCAGCTGTCGGCACACTCATGCATATCGCCATTCACACCTGTCCAGACATAGCAAAGGCCGTCCAGACTGTCGCTCAGTACATGGCGAACCCTGGAAAGCCTCACTGGCAGGCTGTGAAGCGGATCTTCTAGTACCTCAAGGCCACACGCGATTACGTGCTCACTGTTGGTGGCAGTGGCCCGACCGAGCCTCTGGCATACTGTGATGCTGACTTTGCTAACGACCCAGACACGGCGCGGTCAACCTCTGGATACTGCCTGCTACTGGGTACAGGCTGTGTCTCGTGGTCTGCAAAGAAGCAAACCACAGTTGCCCTGTCCACACCTGAGGCCGAGTACTACGCCAGCGTGCACTGCGGCCGTGAGATCATCTGGATGCGGCAACTACTCATGGAACTCGGCTACCTCCCTCGCCGAGACCCGCGTGCGACTCCGCTCATGGTCGACAACACAGGTGCTCTCCGCATGCTCAAAAATCCGGACGAAGTGACCGCACGTACCAAGCATATCAACATCAACGTCCATTGGATTCGTGATGCCGTGCGTGTGCGGCTCATTGCACCCGAGTACGTTCCGAGCGATGACAACGTGGCCGACATCTTCACGAAGGCTCTGTCACCTCAGAGTCATCAACAACTCACAGCGCTGCTTGGCGTTGGACCACCGAAGGGCGCTATTCGTTGAGGGGGAGTGTTGGGACGTAGTGGACCGTAGATGGACGGACAGACGGACTCTAGTAGTTACTTATCGGACTTTAGACTTTACTTACTTTTCGGCATTTCCCGCAGGACGGTCCTCTAGCCCACGCTCACGCTCGTTCCTTTTCCTCAGTCGTTCTTCCTACCGACTGAGGTACGTTTACATTTACCCGCACTGTAGTTTACATTGCTGATCTCTCGTACTTAGCTGACGCCTACCTGCGTCTCATTAGGTACAGATAAATATATATACAGTCGTTCTTCCTACCGACTGAGCTGACGCCTACCTGCGTCTCATTATGCGGCTCCTTTGCCTCCATTTCCCGTTTGTCTGCGTTTTTCTCCACCGCGGACACTCGGGGGAAGGCCGGATCATCGATCCTACACATTGCAGTCATCAACGCCCTACACACTGCGGAACCCCGAGCCAACAGATAGCAACATCTTGACTCCACAGGCTGAGGTACGACCTACGTTTCCGCCAGACCGTCACACAGCCATATCGATGAAACTCGATGTTCTGCTGCAAGCTCTCCTCCATGCGAATGCTCGTACAACTAGGTGAGCATTCATCGTGCCCATTCGCCGCTGATCTCCGCTGATCTCCGAGTAGATAAACCTCGCACCACCCACGTTCCCCGTACATGTGTTGCCCTCAAATTTGGCTCCAGACTGCGTACGTCAGCGCACTTCACCCCCGAACTCAGAATTCAACTTGGGCGCATAGAACTCTTGCCAGATACGCTGTCCGAGACAGAGCCCGAGGGAAGGATGGCCACGGTGCAGGCAACGGGGGAGAAACAAGGTGAGTAGGGGCTGATAGGGAAAGGGGATGGATATTACTCCACTCTGCCTTGTATGCTCTCCCGTAGGTTACTCATGCTTCTTTCCTGCAGTATAACTACGGGGAATGAAGCCGCCCTTGTAAAAGCTCAATGATGTCGCCGCGATCGGTGTTAGCATGTCCCACTTGCCAAGAATATGGCCATCATCCCCGAAGAACGCTCTTTTTGCTGCCGATTTTACTCAATAATATACGCTCGGGCATATCTTGACACTCGATCTTTGCCGCGCATGCGACCGGCTGGACTTTGAGGAGGGCGGTGGTTGGTCTCCGCGTCGTGACGTAAGTACTCGATTGTATGCTCTCGTAAGGTCCTTCATGCACTCTCTGATCCTCGACCTCTCGTCGTTTCTAGTTCCGTTTAACATTCCATGAACGTTGCGGTATCCAGGCTCCCTAGCGGCACAACCTTGAATCTTTAAGTCACGCATCCGCACTTCCAGGCCTCCGCCCTGTCTCCGTGGTGTCGTCATGTTCCTTTAGGGCAAGGATGGAGCAGGGGGCGGGAACGAGGCCGCGGCTGACGTTGTCGATCACGCTGAAGGGGAAGACTTGGTCGGGCGCAAGAGGGCGGGCAGGATTCTGAAACCTCTGTCGACGCATTCGACACACGGTTTCCATGTCCGGGGAGCGAGCGAACATTGGTTTTCGGCTCATCGAAGGGAGACAATGCAGAGTCGGCAGGGTATTGCGGCCATTAGCACGCTCCGGTGACGGCTTGGAAAGGCGCACCCGTTCGTTCCGGGTCAGACGACACTTGCAATCGCGACACGGTCGAGGAGGCTTCTTCTGCAACCTCCGCGTCCCGGGGCCGTCGATTACCCGTGCCAACTGGTGAGTTTAGCGTGTTGTTGCGCTTCGCACGGTCTGGATGCTAATGAGTTTCATCCTGGTAGAGACCAGTTCGCTACGACAGAACCCGTGTACCGGCTTGCATAGACGGAGTGTAAGGCCTTCGTGGAGCACTTTACGGACGTGCTTGTCGAAGGTGATCCGCAGATTCCACATCTTCTGCCCAAAGACGTTATTCACAGGATACATCGCGGTGTGAGTTGCGGCATGGGGTTTGTCTCTCCGTATCCTCCGAACGTCGAACGGTAACAGTGCTATGGATACGCTTTAGTAATGATAAAACGCCATACAAGATAGGGTTTTCTGCCAGTTTCTCACGGAGTGGACATAAAGGTATTTTCGCCGAATGTGAGTCCCCGATGACTGCCTCCGACAGGCCGTTATTAACTCGTTGCCTTGGGGTGGAAAGGCCACATGTAGGACTTTCGTTGAGTGCCACTGTACAACTTGCTGACCATTACACACAACGTTGGGTTTTGGGTCAATCATAGAGCAGGTAAGCAACCATCAGCCATAGAATCCCTCTGTTCTGAGACTGTCTGCGGTGAAGGCAAATGGAGAGGAGCCTGATCGCCGCGGGGAGTCGGTGCCCTGGCCGAAATGAACTCGCGATAATCCGGTATATCAGACTATTGCCTCCATGCGCGCGTACTTCTGACAGCCTCTGTTGTATGCAAACGACGTACAGAAGCAACCTCCAACGCTCCTCGCAACGGCCCCGGCAGGTCATCTAGAACAGCGGGAGCGACAGTGCTAATGCGTGATGGCTCCACAAGGATTTACAGACGAGCAGTTGCTCTCGCGAGAGAGTTTGAGGAGCTCCCCGGCGTTGCGAAGATTATGTGGCCTTTTGTGCACTGGTATGTGGACCCACGCCGGTGACGCGTGGTGGACCGGAGGCTGACGTTTGCGGAGTGGGATGTCAGCTTGAACAGCCTCACAAGACGAGTCACTGGATCTCCTCCCTTTGTCACCCCCCACCATTGAACTCTTCCATCCACATACTGAATTAAAGACAGTCTGCATCCCCCATCCCGATCGCACCACCCCGTCAGATTTCTCGAGTCTCCGATATCAGCCATACACCGCGATCAAGTTGGTGCTGTTGAGGGAGACCCGCGAGGCCTTGCGCTCCCGAGGATTCTCAGCTGAGCTTCGCGATCCAGATCCGGACCACCTGTCCACGCACTGGCTCACACTTTCCAACGACGAGCACACTATCGCTGTCGAATTCCAATACACCCTCAAGATTCCCGGCGCCATCCGACGGTTGACCATCGAGGCTGAGGTCAAGATGTTGGGCTCCTGTGTTCAACTCGACTCCTCCGAGTCCCCGAACTCCGATCAAGCGGATCGTCACCGTGGCACTGTGTCTTGGTCCGACTTTTGCCCATGGTATACTACACTGCCCCATCAAAGAGTTGAGTTAAGGGCAGCAGGAACCAGGATGCTCAGTGAGCTGTGGACCTCGGAGTCGACTTCGCTGGCGGTGGGCACTACTTCCTGCGGGTCGATGTTCTCAGCGAGGAGTCGCCCGCCACTGAGTCCTCATCTGTTGAACCGCCGGAGAGGTACCAGGCAGGGGAGGGTGAGAAAAATGATGCCGATGAATCACACTCTGGGGCAATTAAAATCAAGGGAAGCGGCCGGGAGGGGGCTGGTGGAGGTGATGGTGATATGACGAGTGTGGAGGCGCGAGATGCGGTCGCAGCGAGCGAAAACGAGGCAGGCAAGTTACGCAGTCAGGGTGTATTCGCTTGACGCACTGCCGAGGATTGGTCGCACCGTATGTCGGACAGTAGCCTATTAGACAGACCTTTCCATGAACTGCATTAGTTCCTGATTTGTTCAGAGAATGTCCACTTATACGTTTCCCGGCATTCTTTCAGTATGTGGATTCCTCTAGAACGTCATTAAGATTAAGGTCATTCGTACCTTAGTATTTGAGACTGTCTCGATGGCACGCGGTAGATACGTCACCCGATCGACTTCGACGAGTTGGGATCTTCGAGAGCGAACTGGGACATGCTGCTGTACTTGTACTTGCTTATGAATTATTCACTTCTGGTCTAGAATATAGATGAAAGTCGCCTAATACATTACATGAAACAATGTGTATCAAATCACAACAAATCACAACGTGTTCATTGACCGTAGTTCGTTCAGTTGGTAGTGGCATAGGTGAAGTGGGTGGTCGCAAAGCCGACGCAGGCGTTGGCGGAGTCGTAGACGTAGTAGAACCGCTCGAGGAACGTGTAGCCGTCGATGAAATCGAAGCCCTCGCCCGTGGGCGAGCCGAGATTCACAACGACGAGATAGATGCTGTCCGCGTCGCCGCCAATCAAAGTGTTCAACTGGATGAGGCGCCAGTTAGCGTTAATAAACGTTCATAACGGGACGGGGAGAGACGTACGGCGCGCGGCCAGATCTGCGCGTTCGGCGTGAACTCGTAGGTCGCGTCGCCGATGTGGAAGAACAGGCTCTCGAGGTTTGCGAACTGGTCCGGAGTGATCTTAAGCAGGCCGGTGTTGTTGTCGATAACGGCCCCGGTAGCGTTCTGGTATGCGGCAAATGCATCTGTTTCCAAGGAGCACAAAATTCATAGACGTCAATTATGATAAGACTCGGATGCAGCAACTGGAGCCACGAACCAGATGCGATATAGACGAGGGTGGTACCGGTGTCAGTGATGCCAGCGGTGGCGGAGAGGATAGGAATCCTTGAAGAGCCGTAGGTGATCGACTGGTCGATACCGACATAGTCCGACGCAGGGCTCGTGGAGGTGATCGGGCTACATATATGCGCACCGTCAGTCTGCGAAGCGCCATCCCGCCCCAGCCATGAAACTTACACGTATTTGATGGGCCCAGTAACCTTCTTGTAGTCGACGCCTCCGAACGTCAGCTCGCCGTTAGTGACCGACTCCTGCGCGGTGGGCTCGAACGAGACGCCGACGACCTTGGCATGTATCAAGCCCTGCGCGAAGGCATTGTCGATGACCGTTGGAACCTCGCCGCCAACCGAGGTTGTGTCCTCCGTCAGATCGTCGGGGCCGAGCCCGAGGATGCCGTCAAGGCCGTCGAAGCCGAATGCGATCTCGGCCACTCCGATGCTCTGGTTCTTGATGACGAGGTCCCCAATGGTGACCGTGTCGGTGTACTCCTCTCCAAAGAAGAAGCCCGAGCCATAGAAGACTTCCTGCAATACAGGCGCCCCGACGTCACGGTCAGCCACGTTTGCGTAGAAGCTAGCAGCTAGCTATATGAGACCCACCACTTCGGCGCCGGTGTCAACGCTGCTGCTCGTGTTGACGTACGACTTGTTGGCACCGACCCAAGTGTTCGACGACCCGGTGTCGACGATGAGTTCGTAGCTTGTCGGGGGTGTGCCGACGCCGACGCTCGCCGTGTAGATGATCGCCTGGTTCGTTACGGGGACGTTTATCCCCGGGAAGATCTTGCCAGCAGCGGTGTCGACAGGGGAGACCTTGGTCGCCTGCAAGCGCGCCTTGAGCGTCTTCGCACGCGCCTGGTCCGCCTTGACAATGTTGGCGGCCCCAGTTGAGTTGAAGCGGCGGGCGATGGGGAGCGTCACGAGCGAGTCGCGGACGACGATCGGCGTGGCCGACACGGCGACCGCTGCAGCAGCGAGGGCGAAGAGAGCAGAGAGACGAGCCATAGTGAGTGCTGGAAGAGATGTTCAAGCCGGAGAGAAGAGAGGAGAAGAGAAGAACCCGTTCCCTGGAGCGACATGGCGTTGCGGCCACCCTTATAAGCCTTCCAGCCAAGTAACTTGTCCTCAGGTCTTAATTGCAGAGGGCGCGGCACCAAATGGGAACACGGGGTTCATACGCGAGAGACCGAGAAACCTTAGTAGGCGCGAGAAGCTCGTGAGGTCTTGGGATTCCACCGAAGCGTCCCGATACGCATCTAAGTAGCGGTGCACGGGCTACGAGGAACTAGTGCCGTGGAGAACCGAGCCAGTTGCGGGTAGGAGCCCAATGGAGAGCCGGAAGTACCATTGAGAGTGGTCCAGACACGTCTCCACATGGGCAGGCACCGTCGCTCGAACCAAGGTAGAGAGAAGCTGCGGCGTAAGTTCCTGTCGGTAGGCGATGGTCTTGCCATTGAAGGCCGGGATTCTGTCTTCTTGCCAAATCTGGTCCACCGACCCCAGCGGCAACGAGAGCAAAATACAAACAAGAAGACGGAGAGAACGCCTATAGTGACAGATGATCATTGCGGCAAGCGTCATAGCAAATCACCGTCTAGGGCCGCATGCAAGTCTAAGGGTTTTCCGTAGGAAAGTCGTCAACAGTACAATTAGGCGTCAGCTAGGTGACAAGTGCTGCGACAAACTGCAGGTCGGGGCGAGCCTTCGCATAACGGTCAAAAACGTCAATAATTAAGTGGATCATGGTGACTGCAAACGTACTAGTTCTCTGTTACGAACAAGCTTTACAGCGCGGAAAACATTTCCAAGGTGCAAATACACCGAGTCTGGACCATCGCGGGATGGTAGCGCTAGGCGTTGTCGGACTCCGAGTCAATGACCGCAAGGATCGGCGGCTCCTAAACTGGCGCAAGCAGCTTGAGCTCGAATTCGTGCGCCAGGTCCGTCCATGAGACCTATCTCATCGTCGGTGTCGGCTTCTAGCTTGTAGTATTTCGTCACTCTTCATAGCTTTCACATAACGGTATGTCGACCCCGACCAGGGAAACCGGGTTTCAGGCAGTGACGACGGCAAAAGACACCTTGCTTGACGTTCTATGGAAGAGGTAGATCAGAACTGCAAGGTTATGTTAGTACGAATTCCTTACTCGTGATATGAGGATGTTGCGGCGGTGGGGATGCTCCGCACCGCCCACCCTATTCAGAGCAGACAGCGTCCGGGAAAACCTCTCAAGGTCCTCACCGCCGCCTTGTGACAATTGCAGCTAGACTAGGCTCGAGTATTCCATTCGTATCCTTGCTTCCAGCGCTGCCGTCTCCGCCGCCTTCTGTTCATCCACAAGGGGATAGAGACCGCTAATGCACAGCGTCACCTGCGTTTCTAGTTACCATATGCAGCTTGCGAACGTACCAGCTACATCTGGATTGCAAATACTCCTTCGAAACGCCAGTACGTCCAGACAGAACCCTAATAGCACTCGGTCATTCAGTTTTCCGCGATACGCAGAAGTCGTATGGCCACGTACCTTGTATGCGCTACCACCCTGCTTCTTCAAACATCGGGACCTGAATGCCTGACAGCAAGGAATCCTCCTCGGGCTGCCAAAACTCTTTACCGGCAGTGACGAGGTTGTTGATATCCTTCCAGTCCCGGCGGCGCATAGGGCTACACATTGGAAGTTTCGAGTATTACATGTACGCGCCTGCGACGTTGAACGAACTTGGAGCCTGAGCTACTGCTGAACGTTCGGTATACAAAGGCCGGCGTACGCAATCCCGATCGGGATGATACAACTCTATAAAACAAAAATCAGAATCAAGTCAAATCAAGGGACAAACGCGAGCCCAGGTTCACAAGTCGGCCGGTACGAGGAACCCACCACCGCCTTGTCGCCGCTGCCGCCTCGGTCATGGGTTCCCAATCTCCGACCCAAGTCTTGAACGAGACAGTGATGAAAGTGGCTGGTGCGCTGACGCCGACGCTCACGATGTTGACCGCAGCCTCGGTTCGGCACAGGTACGTTGATATCGGCTGGGACGCTTTCCAGCATTGCTTAAGCATCTTCTTGTGGGCCTGGCCCACCTGGAACGAACTTTGACCCTCCCGGCCCAATGGAGCTTATCTGGGATGGGTACTTGAGTCAGCGGCAGGAGACCACAGGTTGGGGCCTGGATGCCACAGAAGGAACAATGAAGGCGAATATGGGAACAGGGGAGACAAAAGAACGAGTAGGACTCGGACTCGGTCGGAACGTCATGACTCACGACGTAACAAATCGGTGACAGCACTGTGAAGGCAGCAGTACATCAGGAAAACAGATAAACTTTGCTAGAACAGCAAAACAATACAATGGGAACGTACACGCGTCTCTAGCGGACAAGAGTGCAGTTCGAGCCACGCGTTACAAGGAAGGAACTCGCGCTTCTCCGCCTGTGCCTGCAGCTTGGTGAGATGACTCAGAGGAGGCTGGTGCCAGTGTCGCGCCCGTAACCCAGCTCCTCGACCAGCGTTCCCAACGACTTCTCAGCGGGCTCGCTTCAACTTCAACCTCCGCGGGCAGTGCCGTCGACGACTCGGATGCTTTGAGAAACTCGACGCCGAGCAGATAATGGTCCGTGGTCGCGAAGCGCAACTTGAGGACGACCACGACGTCCTCATCTCCCGGCATGCTCAGGATGACTTCGTTGCCGCCGTTCGTCAGGTTCATGTTCCACGGGGAGACGAGCGAGTCCGTCCACGAGAGGGTCGCGGGACACGCACGGTAGTTCCCCGACTCCGCGGAAGAGGCGGGGCGTGGAAGAGGTGCCGACAGCGACACCTCGGCTGTGACCGTCAGCCGTCGGCCGTCGCGTTCGAGGGTGTGCAGGAACTGTATCGCGATGACGTGTTCGTCGCAGGAGAGCGTCAGCGAGTGAGTGACCGGATGGTCCTGGTCCGGACCCCGAAGTTCGGCAGCGTATCCTTGGGCAGATAGCGTGTCGCGGGTCTTCTTCGGTAGTACTAAGACGATCGTCTCATGCGGCTGCCTGCGAGCGACGTCGAGCGCACCGTCGTCCCGATGTAGGGTATGCGAGATGTAGACGGTCTTGAGGACGACCTGTGGGACTTGTGGCAAGCGGAGACCCGCGATGGTCTCGGGCGACAGAGGGAGGAGGTCGAAGGAGTGGACCTCGCCGAACGTCCACGAGGCACCGGGGATGGACACGTATCCGCAGTATAGAAACTCGACATCAGACGCGGAGGGCGGGATGTAGCAGACACGGCCAAGGAGCTGCCCAGGAAAGTCCTTGTGTTCGCACCCGAGGATGGCTAGGTACCACTCAGAGTCGTCGGGATAAGCGATGCCGGACTCGGCAGGAAAGTAAACGGAGAGGGGTATCAGGGGTAGCTGGGTGCGAATGCCGTATGGAGTGAAATTGAAGTCGGCAGCAGGAAGGCGGGCCAGGTAGGGATGGAGTCGACGGCTGATCTCGTCGTGAGAGACCACGTCGATGTTCCACCCAACGGAGAACGCTCGCAAAGAAGCGGCGAGGAGGGAAGGGCCGTAAATGCCCGAGTATTGTTTGCATGAAAAAAGATGTCTAGACTCTGAAGTTTGCGAGGTCCCAACGGTGCTCAGGTGAGGGAGTTGACGGAGGGAGTCGTTGTGGTAGGGCGACGTCCACGCCAAAAGGCTCTGGTCGGGGATACGCCGCATGATCTCCTCCTGCAGTCGCAGGAAGGCGCGATCGCCTTCGCCGTAGAGGGTGGGCATGGCGATATCGAACAGTCCGAGCAGTGAATAAGCGCGGTCTTCCACCCGCGTCGTAATGCGAGCCGAGGCCCACGAGAGCCGCTCGGCGACACTGAACGCACCGAGCGGCTCCACACGTAGAAGGGCGTTGTAGCGGATTCGGGTGATCTCCGCGATCAGAGAGGCGAGACGGTGCTTGGAGCCAATGACTATCCAGCTCGTGGAGAGAAACACCACGCGCGCAGGCGCGATGAGCTCCTGGAGCGTCCAGCCGCGAGTAAACCAGTAGCTCCGCCGGAAATGGGAACCTTGTGCTGCGCGATCTTCGTCGGTGGGGACGTCCACGAGGAAGGCGTAGCATACGTCCGCAAGGGCGTACCACTGGAACATGGAGTTGATGGACTCAGAGAGCTCAGAGCTGCTCGTCTTGTCGATGCAGCAAGAGTCGATCCAGATATAGCGATAACCGTTCGTTCGCGCCACCTCGCACGCTCCCCGAATTTTGGAAGAGAGGTGGGGATCGTGCCAGATGGAGCTCAGAAGTGGTTTAGATTGGTTATATGCGGACGATGTAGGGAGCTCGAAAGCTGGAGCCACAGAGTTCGTCAGCAGTGGATCGACTGAGGGCTGTGTATGGGATGCAGGGGGCAACAACTCGGCCTGGTTGGGAGGTGCGGCGCTCGACGGATATCGTGAGGGATCTTGTACGTGCTGGCACTCGGAAGCGTAGTGTTTCTGGATATCCCTCAGCTCTTGATACGTTTGTTCACCTTCCGGGTACCAGGTGTGCGATAGGATGGCATACTTGGTTGAAGGCTCACGTGGGTTCCTCTCGACGAACTAGCCGGTGACTGTATCCAGAAGACGCATGGTGTCCGAATGGTCGCGACTTCGGAACAACTGCACAGTCAATGCGATGAAGTGGTGGAATATCCTTTGACGGACCTGCAGGAGCAATAAAGTGTTGGTGAAGGTTCAAGCCCAGTGAGAACCGCTCCCATTTTGTACCTTTGTAGTCTTTTTCGGTCGAATATATTTGCACGAATCGAGTGTATCTGGTAGAAATAGACAGGAATAGTCGGATATGAAGACCAAAGGCCAGTTGTCCACTTCCATATTTTGCCATACAACGGTACCTTTTTAAATCGAGACTGGTTGTTATTCCGCTGGCCCCCCTCCCCAAAAAGATAGTAAAGCCTAAATATCGACTTGAATGCCCTCTCGTCTGGTCCCTTCGGGTGGTTATTCGGTACAATACGAGCTTCCATTCCCGCGAACAAAAATAGATACAAAGCGAGACCGCGCCAAATCCGTCCTCTCCCCCGCGTCCTGCGTCCCCGCGTCCCCGCGTCCCCGCGCCCCCAGCACCCCCGCGCGCGCCCCCGCGCTCGCCGTCGACGCTCGCGTGTCCCTTCACGCCGGCGCATATACCTCATGCGCACCGGTCCGCGAGGCGCGCCTGTTATCGCGCGCTATGAAAAATGATCATTAGCTCACAAAGTAGAGTGCAACTGTACACTGCGCGCGCTCACCTACTCGGCGCTGGTGGGCGCGCTGTCATATATAGTATTGTACTTACCAGGATGGACTAATGACGTACCTTAACCTCGTCTGGAGGTCCGCGCGCCGCATAGTGCGAGGACGGCGCTGGTGGTAGGAGAATATGAGCGGAGGGTGCGCTAGAGAGGCGAAGTGGTGGGGGGAAGCAAGAAGTTAAGAGGGCGGAAGGCAACGGTGCCCGTCTTATATATGTTGTGGACACCTATGGCTCCATAGATGGTAAGTTGGGGGGCGGGATCGGAGGGCAGCTGAAAACGGACTGATGGCGCCCTCGAACGCGATAGCAGTTGGACGAACGGCATATGAACATGTTACATTGTTTGGTTTTTGGACATAGGACGCGTCAAGCGCCCGGAGTAGTTACACAAATTGAGAATCTTCTCATATAAAAGTAACTCGAACATGTAACTAGATACATAGCTTCGAAGCGAAAATAGGTGCACTAGGCGCCGACAATGGGGGGCAAAAGATCCTAATTGCCCAAATTCACTCCCAATCGCTCGGAATGGGAGGGGTTCTCACTGGGGTTCAAGGTTCGTATGTAAGGGAATGCGGATACGAAACTGCAGCTGAAAACTTACGCGTCAAACTGGACGACGATGAACGTGGGGGTCAAAACTTGCAGGCGCGCCCTGTCACCGCGTGTCGCCAGGTACGTTTCCGATGATATTAGGTACGCTCAGAATTGGCGTATTTTCGAGGCGCCCGAATTTCGTCGCGCCCGTATTTTCGGCTGTGGGCTCGCCGATGGTCACAACCCACGAGCTGTCACCTTCGGTTAGATCGGCATGAACGGCGGCATCATATGCATCACGGTCTCCCAGTCGTTCCGCCTTGTCTCAACACCCTTTACTCTACGGATACTCCTCGGCCTCAGGCCTCAGGATTCGGGTATACTGAAATTTGAATGGCTTGGAGGAACTGGATGTTCATTTGAAGGCGCGAAGCCAGCTTATTGACCTCGATTTTGTATGCCGGGGAGGTTCAAATTGGCGACTCGGACGACGTCTCGAAGCATAGAAGTTTTAAAGGAGGATATTTGACTGGGTGACCTCGCGATCCTCGCCGCAAAGTGTAGAGTGCCATAGCGAGCGTGGTGCCAATGGATGACTTTCCATAAGGATTTACGGACCTCTAAACGGCCGTAAATCCTAAACCAGTTCTAGTCGCCGAGATGCCGAGTCTGATACAAACTCCGCTCCCAAGACCGACGTCTGTAGATGCTACAAGCGCCCAAAATCTGGAAGGGGGGGGTCGACCCCCCCTTCCAGACCTAAACACGTCCGCAGATGCCTCGCTTAGAGCTGCCAACGACCTGAAAGGAAGGAGTTGGCCTTACAAATGATGGTGGCATTGATGGCCTACCGAATTGGGTGCTGATATAATGAGGGAAAATGCACGTGTAGGACTATAGACGCTTAAAGGACATCCGCGCTTCATGGTCAAGCGCCAAAGATCTCCAGGCCAGTTGAAGCTCCGCTGATGGGTTTACGGACGCTCCAGAGCCGTAAATCCTTATGGAAAGTCATCCAATGGAAAGGAATATTCTACGGAACAAGACTGAACATGCTGCAAATCTACCCAGGGCACTGCGCAAGGCGGCAAGATAAAATCAGCGAACGTGACGGATCAGTCGTGACCATCGGCGAGTCCACAGCCGAAAATACGGGCGCGACGAAATTCGGGCGCCTCGAAAATACGCCAATTCTGAGCGTACCTATTATCTACGTCATTGTCGCAGTGGGTACAGCCATCGTGTGAGTCAATTCCAACACTAGTACTCACAGGTTCCCATCCATCAACATGAGCTTGCATCCGAGCACTGTCTCGGGTACGCCTGAGCAGTTGTGCAGACCTATACGACCCAAAGTCGTAAGTTGAATGAAGCAGCAAAGACATCTGCAGGCGAGGTCAGAGAGCATAGATGAGGCAGTGTACATTTGGACCACTGGCAGTCGCTGGAGCAACGTTCAACGCTGGAGGCCGGCTCAGTGGCTGAGCGCTGAGGAGCGCTGAGGCGGTGCGGGGACGGTGGGAAAAATATGGCTGTCACAGTCACGTCCGTGAACGTCACGATTAGACGCGCCAGCACCGTCACCCGCTCGATGCACTGGTGTTGACCATATCTCACCATCTATGCGACCTATTATCTCTCCTCTTACATGTGGTTCATCTTGTCGTTGTCAGGCGATGCAGATCTAGCATCCAAAGCTTCCTCTTACCATGTTCCCCAATCCACATGACCGCCGACTCGGACTTCGACAAGTCGGTGGTTGGCCAAGTGGCCAGCAAATCCAGGTACTTACGAAAACAACGTTCAGCAAGGTAATATACTCCTGGTTATTTCCTCTCCTCGGTATTGGCGTTGATGGTCGGAGTGAGACCTTGGATGATTGATATCGTGTCAATGATGCCCGGTCTCAACGACTTGGCGGCAGGTGAGTTAAGATACCATATGATTTCCTGCAACAGTGCTTACATACCAGTTCTTGTATTACACCTATTTACAGATCATGTCCTATACAGTGTGAAAGATGGCGTATACGGACTACGCCATCGTCATCTCCGGAAGCCAAGAACTCTCCATCTTGAGAAAATGCGACGTGCCGCACGGCGCCCTTGTGCTCACTAAACATAACGGCACAGGAAGCATCTTCTAACCTCCACACCCGCACAGTCTTGCCCCACGACGCAGTAGCGACGTACTTCCCGTCGGGGGAAAAACATGCGTGCGAAATCGCCCTTCTCCCCGGCCCCTCTTGAAACGAGGCAGTTTCTTCCCCTCTCCCTACATCCCAGATCTTTACGGAGGAGTCGGACGAGACGGAGAGCAGGGATGCGCCATCCGGAGAGAAAGCCACGTCGACCACCGGACCTGCATGTCCTTGGAGAATCGCGAGCGCGGTACCAGTTGCGACGTCCCATATCCGCACCACGTCGAGCTCCCGACTCGGGCCGTGCGAGTAACCATGGGCAGTAGCGATTCGCGCACTCTCAGGACCGAACGAAAAGGCGTAGATTGTGACGTGCCCTTTCGGGATTCGGCTCGGATGGGACGGGATCGTGAGGGGCTGGTCCCCCGCGAGTGGTCGCCAGATATTGCAACCGTGGCCGTGCGTGGGCGACGAAGAGATCCACGCAAGACAGCGTGAGTCCGGCGAGAACTGCAGCAGCCGCGGCTGGGCGACACACCTCGGATCGTCGACCAGGTCACGCTGCTGGAACGTCAGCGCGTCCCATACGCGCACGGTTCCGTCCACGGATGCAGATGCAAGCAGGGCGCCGTCGGGAGACCAGGCGCAGGATGTGACGGGTGGTGTGTGGCCCTCGGGTGCGGCGATTTTGTGGACGCCGTCATTGTTTGCGATGTCCCATACTACCAGGGCCTCGCTCCCCACACCGCTGGCGGAAACCAGTCGGAGGCTGTCTGGCGACCATGCGAGAGCATCTACAGAGCCTTGATGCGCTAGCCATTCCTGTGCGATGGTGGCTCGCGCCGCCTCCCAGACGATAATGGTCCCGTCCATGGAGGCAGACACTATGGACTTGCTGTCGCGAGACGCGACTAAGCACGTCACGCGGGCCTCGTGGCCGGATGGAGGATCTTGGGTATTCAAGTTTGCTGGACCGTCCTCACGGTGAGCTCATGGGAAACGAATAAATTGGGGAGGACCAAACATACGACAATTAAAGCTAAGGAGCCGGCACTCATCTAGCTTCGGAAAAGCTCTTTTGATGATTGAATACCAGAATGCCGACCGTCCTATTCTGCAACTGGCGGCAGTCGGGTGGAGGGTGATGCGACAGTGGGGGAAGGTGAGGAGGACATCTTCACACGCGTTGCACGCCTCCAGCGCAGGGCCTCCCCAGGAGAGGGCGCGGCCGAGACTGGCCATGTGATGTAGTTCGAACTCTACCTGCACATTCCAAAGCCGGGAGCGCGAGATGCATCCCAAGATCTTCGTTACGCGGCGAATATCTTGCGATATGGCCTGTGTATCGTCGCGCTCCGCTGAAAGCAGTCGCCCGCACGAGATAACAAGCGTCAGCGACGCTATCTGCAACAGCTGACTCATCGCCTTTTCTAGCCGTTCTAACACCACTGTCAGGCCATTACCGGGCAGGGAAACGACTATTAAATGCCTCACCGAAGCTATCGCGAGTGCGAGGATAGTCTGAGACCGTCAGGACGAGGTCCTCCAGTGTCTCCCGACTCGAGCCCAAGAGGTACTCAACCGCGCCCATGTCTACAAACGTGCCGAGCTTGACATCCGGCGGACTTCTCAGCCCCTTCAATCAAACAACCTGGGAAATGATGTGAGGCACTTACGTGCAAACGTTTTAGTCTCGGCGAGTGGGTGATCGCAGCGTCCGCGCTCGCGCCCTCGTGAGCTTCTGTTGTCGTCCGGAACCGAATGTGGGAACAAGATAGACTATAGACCCCGGCGAACGCCAAGACTAGTGCCTTGAAGTCCGCTACGTCGTCGAAGCAGACGTTCGACAGCTCCAGGTGCTGGATGCGGCCGCCATGTCGCTCGTAGCACGAGAGCGCCGCGCGGTGGGGCGACAGCAAGACTGGCTGGCCCTTGGGCCCGCAGTCGTTCTCGGCCACCTCCATCCTCCACGCGCGCAGGTTGGGGAGCCGGGAGAGGAGGTGGGTGGGGGCGACGTCGAGGAGGCGCATGGTCGGGGTGCACGGGTCGTAGTTGAGGGCCATGGCGAGGGTCATTTTGCGGACGAGAGGAGGGGCCCACGAGTGGGAGTCGAGGAAGGCGCAGAACGCGTCCATGTGTTGGACGCTCCGGACGACGATGCTGCTGAAGAGGTGGTAGCGGGTGCGGGGTAAGAACACCCGGCATGCTAGTGAGAGGCGACGGAGAGACTCCGTGCAGTCGGTTGCTTGGTCGATGACCGCTTCGAAGACCTCTATCGGGACTGCGAGCTGAACGGCCATAGAGCGGTGGTTAATATCGAGCTCTTCACAGCACGAAGGGGAGTATCTGGGATTCTGGGTTAGCCCTAGTTGGGAGATGGTAGTACCTTAAGAGCGAGACGAACTGAGGATGTGGTGTTCCGAACTTAACTTTAGCTATATATACTATCGAAGTCGGCCGCAGTGCCATTGATATCTCGAAGACACGGTGGGTGGCGTAGTTTATCACACATCACGACACGAGACTCGTTCCTTATCTTCCAGCGGCCCACTTATCATGCGGGGTACTCCCCCACAACTCAACAGGACTTGGCACAATGACATAAACGGGATACGCGACGTACATAATTACATCTGGGGGATCAGCACCGTGACCATAACAAAGCAAGGCGGCAACGACGGAAACCGTGACACAAGCCACGGCCCACTCGAATTTCGATTTCGGCCGAGACCAAAGGTTACTGTCATAACCAACCAATGGATCAGCCACCGGGTAAGCTAGACGTAAAAAGCAGCATACGCACGAGGCTCACGCCTTCTCATTTTCTTCAACCATCGGGAGGTGTACATCGTACCAGTGCACCCTCATCGCCATCAAGAGGCATTTCATCGTCATGAACCTCAGGATCTCCAGGACGAAGCGTCGAGAAGTCGGAGTGCCCTTACGGATCGATTGGATGATCTTCGGGAGCTGAGCCCCGTCCTGCGCGATCAGCGAAGCCAAAGTGTCGGATTCTCCGGGGGCAAAGGGAAGTTCAACGCATGCGCAGCCGGGAACTACAAGATCGGCGAGAATCTCCACGATCAGTTCGGCGATGTGTTGCGTACGCTGTGTCGCTGCCACGACCGCCTGACGCTTGACACGAATTTCGGCAGGGGTAAGCCCCGCCAGCGACACGGTACAGATCTCTTTGTGAGCCTGAATGGACGAAACGACGATCCCGCCGTCGACGGTGTAGAGATGGGAGATGCATCGCGCAAAAGGGTCCCCGTCGACATTGTCAAGCGAGCAGGTGGCTACTAGCTCGACGGAGGAGGCCTCGCCATCGTTGATTGGTGAGACAACACCGGGAGGGTTGGAGGACTCGTTCAAGGGAAGCTCTGTGGAGATCGTATGGACGCGATAATGAGCAGAATGAACGCCAGTGTCTGCGGCGAACTTACGAGATTGGCTGGAGGGCACTTGCTTAGCCCCGACGTCGACGACGGAAGAAGTAGACGTGAGATCCGCCTGGACGGTAGACTGCAGTGCGACGGGCAGAGAACCAGTTTCATCGATGGCCGGCTGAGGGGAACGTAACAATAGAGCGTATGAAGTGTCAGCGTCACATAGAACACTTGAAGGAAGTGGACGCAGCTCTTACCCCCAGCACACAGAGAGGCGGCTCGACGGCGGGTTGCATGGACTCGGAGGGAGACATTGGGAGAATACTAGGAGGACACCTGGGCGACGTTGGGATATGCTGAGGCGAAAAGGCGAACGGGCTCGACTTTGTACTCGGTGCACTCGGGAGCGAAGGCGGTCAATCGATGGTATCAGCAATCTATGAGCTCTAGAGCTACAGCGAAGGGACAATGAAACGGTGCCAGTAGAGCCAACCGACCTTCAGGAAGAGAAGAACGGCTCTCTATTACGTGTGCGCATGTTCGACCCGAGGAGTTGTATCCAGGCTCAATTCAAACGCAAGACAGCAGAGTAGGGAAGACGGTCAACTTACAGCAGAGCCCATGTGCTTACATCGAGCTGCTCCGGTCTGGTATCCACCCGTCTTCACTCACATTCTCGGCGGAAGTCCGGGGGTGTGAGTAGTAAAGACGGGTGGATACCAGGCCAAGCTACTCCACTGTTGTGGTCTTATGCGACGCAATTATGCGAAGCGTCGCGCAATACTGGACTGTATTCTTAGTTCCGCATGAAAATGAACGGTCGGCACTGGCAGACAGAGGTACATAATAAATTGCCTGAGTGTCCACCCTCTCAACAGTCCGAGAAGGATCGTACCTGTGCTTGCCCAACAAAACCCAAGAATGCAACCAAGCTGTAACACACTTATTATTCTATCCTGAAAAATAGTCAGACAAATCACGTCGCTCTTGTAAACGGTAAGTTTTCGGTTTGCTTCGCCAGCTGGAGCAGGGAGGCTAAAGACTGCGTCACGAGGCGCAGGCAGCACAGTGCAGGGACAGGACCGGGTCGAGATTCAATAGTTTCCATCACATGTGCGCAAAAAGAAGAAACCAGACAGTAGGCAGAAGAAGGGAGGAGGATGAAGCAGCCATGGTCCCAGCCTGCAGGACAGTGTGGACGTGGGGAGAAGAGAAATGTATGTATTATAATAGACGCTCATGAGCATCGAGGCGACGGCGAGCCACTGCCAGAGGTAAATTTGAAATTTGAAACTCGTTCAGTAAGAGTTTGCTGTTGCTCTCCGTATATGCAACACAAAGTTGCCTGTTGCATCCCGCACACTGCTTTGAAGTGCTTTGACGAAAAGTAAAAACGTTTGGAAAACACTCAAAAACAGCCTGCCCCGGTGAGGCTCGAACTCACGACCTTCCGATCGCCCCTTCACTGTAACAGTCGGACGCTGTAACCAACTCAGCCACGGGGCATCGCAAGCACTTGCCGTCCAAAAACCAAACGATTAGTTTCCTTTCACATTTGTATTGAACGGTTTGGGGGAGGAAATTGGGAAGTTTCGTTTCTTGCTCCCCGACCGCGCCCGACAGGAGGACGATGGCTAGCTTTGCGACCGTCCCGGCCCACGCCGATCCCCCGCCTGGCTCTGGTACCTCTGCAGGCGACTCTACCCACCAGCACGACTCTCAGAGCACCGCAGATCAGCTCGGAAACAGCACCTCTGGCGAGCACGACACCGACAACGACGCCCCCGGCAAGAAGAAGAAAGGAACAAAACGGAGGAAGGTTAACCATGCCTGTTTGTACTGTCGCCGGAGCCATATGACCTGCGACGAAGGGCGCCCCTGCCAACGATGGTGCGAGTCTTCCCGATCCTCCCCTGCGCACATTCGGCTTCGTGCTGAGCGTCGACGACAGTATTAAGCGCGAGATCGGCCACCTCTGCCACGACGAACGGCGAGCGGCGGGCAAGGACAAGTCATCCGAGCCGGGGTCCACCGTTTCGACTTCCGTCACAAATCCCCCCATAGACGTCGCACGGGCTCCCCCTGGCGAGTATCCTCCCTTCCACCAAGTCCTCCCGCCGAGCCTCTGACATTCAGGTCGCGGACACCCTCGCTCGCAACACTACAGCAGGGCAGTACGGTTCCCCGTCGGTAACCATGAACTCCACATGGCCAGGGCTCGGTTTAGGCATGGTCGGTGCTTGGTCGTATGGTCCCGAGAATCTGAGCAACGAGTTCTCTGTCCTCTCGTGAGTACTCCTTTCTTCGTCGAGGCTAGGGATTCCGTCGTATTTCCGCTTTCTTCGAGAACGAGAGGAGTGGTGGTGCAAACACAGGCATGATCGACAGTCCGTCCGATATCGACGGTGCTGATAGAACGGCTGTAACGAATGACTTGGCATCTTCCTTGGCTTTTCGTCTCCATCTTGCGCTTTCTCGGTGGAAGACGCTATGACGTCATTTATTTGTTGAACCATGCGCACTGCCATGGCCGAGGTCTTGCAACCAGGTTGCTCGACATCCACTGGTCACTGCCTGCGTTCCAGGGCAATTGGTCGCAATCTGAGCTTCCTTATGGGAATCAAGTGGCTCTAGTTTCTGCGCTCGCAACTCTCCGAAAACTGCTTTTTCGAGTGTTTCGAAGAGATGAGCTTTGCACGTAGTTTGTCATTGACTCCAAACTACCTCTGGTAACGCAAGGATATGTGGCTGCTTTCTGTTGACAGTTCAGTGAATATTCGCTATCTTTCTTTCTAAGCATTGACCTCGTGCGCGGCTGGTAGTCAATGGTTCAACATATTTGAGTTTCTCTTGCAATCCTATTCGCATTTACGCTATCAACCGCCACGGAGAAGGCAGATCCCAAGCATCATGTAAGAGAGGCACATCTGTCGCCGTTTATTTTTTGTCGGAGAAGGTGTACAGTCAACGGCCTCGACGCTGGCTCTCCGCAAAGGTTGAACGTCATGCAGGGGGAGAACGAGTCAGGACGTAGACGAGGAGCTTGGGCTTACCTTCCTTCATTGCTCTCAACCTTGCATCTTTCGCCGCTCACCTTGGCAACGTTTTTGCATGACCTCCGGTTAACACGAGCTCACGTGTGTTTCTCGTTCACAGCGATTTCCTCGAGTCGTTAGACGATGGAACGTTCTTCAGTCAACCACCAGCGGTAGCACCTCAACTCATGTCTAGTCCAACCTACGCCAACCCGGTCGCGCTTGGTGTCGACAACCCATATATCCAACAACCTGCAGGCATCCCGAGCACAACAGCCCCGGCTACGCCCGCAGGTGTCCCCCAGCCCGGAAGCCCCGACCGAGAACGTGACAAGCCCACGGATGAGCCGGCGCCGGTCGTGCTGCCTGCTGCGACGAAGACGGAGCGGTTCTTCCTCACGGCGGCGGACCAGGCGTCCGGTTCGCGGAATGAGCGGCTGAACATGGTCATTCGGAGCAAGTATGAAGCCGGGCTCCTCAAGCCGTACAACTACGTCAAGGGATACGCCAGGTTGTCGCGCTGGATGGACAGGAAGTGCGTGTTTCTCGATCACGTATGCCCGCGTCTGTCGGGCGAATGCGCTGACATGCGTGTGGGGCAGCGTCTCGCAGGAGTCAAAGCAGAAGATCCTGCACCCTCTGTCTGTGCTCCGGCCCAAGTTCCGGGTGAGGCGCTGACCGCCAGTGCTGTGTGTGGGATGCGACATGCTGACGCCGTCGTGCAGGCTATCGCGCAGTCCGAGTCGCTCACCGACATCGTGCGTATCCGTATTGACTTCGCAGGACGCGGCAGGACCACATGCTGATTCATCTATTCTCTCCGGCAGGACTTGGTGTTCATCGAAGAAGCGTTCGAGCGCCTGCTGCTCGATTACGACCGCGTTTTCTCTGCGATGGCCATCCCTGCATGCCTCTGGCGCCGCACGGGTGAGATATACAAGGCGAACCGCGAGTTCGCCGAGCTCGTCGGAGTAGACGGGTACATGCTTCGCGACGTAAGTGTGTCCAAGCTCCTTCCATCCTGCTGGAGGCTGACCTATGCGGTTCTGCATCCCAGGGTCGGCTGTGCATCTACGAACTCATGGCGGAGGATTCCGCGGTCAACTACTGGGAGGTGCGCCCGCTGTCTCCGCGTGCCGTAATCACCGCAGCGCTCATCCTCTCTGGCCCGCACAGAAATACGGGAACGTGGCGTTCGACTCGAACCAGAAGGCGGTCCTCACGTCGTGCGTGCTGCGGTACAAGCCGCTGCTGCCCTCGAACGGCGCTGCGACGCCTGCGCGGGTGAAGGAGCAGCAGCCACCGAACGAGGAGGGCTTCATCAGCTGCTGCTTCTCGTTCACGATTCGGCGGGACCCGTACGGGATCCCGACTCTCATCGTGGGGAACTTCATCAAGTGTTAGCACGTCCGTCGTCGTCGTCCCCGTTACCCCGATCTCTTCGCGTTTTCACTGACTGTGTTCCGCGCAAAATGGACGATGTCGAACATCCTCTAGCGCTTCCTTTACCAATGTTGTAGAATTGTGGTTTGGCCGATCCTCTTCTTCTGTGTCACCTTGCTTTGCTGATTTATCAGGTGTACTATATCCCGATGCTGCTCACTCTTCGCAGGTCCAGCCTCTAATTCTCTTGGATACAGTACATATCCGCCCGTTGTTGTCGCCGTCGCTGGTGCTGCTAGAAGTCGAAAGGAAAATGCTATAACTTTATTCGTGGACGCGCGAACAAACCTGGCCTTCTTTCCAGTTCTTTCCCCGCACTGCGCTCGAACCTTTCCACGTTTGGTTTATCTGCCCCCAGACCCCATGTGCCCAAACCTGTTCGAGCGAGGGAAGATTTCGACCGCTCCGATCTAGCCGGCGTGGTCATTTTCCGCCCGTTGTTATGGGACATGTTCTTGGCTGTCGACACCCGGCGCAGGGGGTCGCAGTTCCTTCCTGGGCTTTTACTTGTGGAAGCAACGACATGTCCCTGACCCTAAACATTGTCTCAACATTGTCTGCCTCGTGGGTTGGCAGCGCTACACATCGCACGGTGGATGCGAGGAGAGGTAATGTTTTGTTCATTCGCACTTCTACAGCGACGACGTGGAGATGGAAATATCGAACATCGTGGTCGAGGAGTCGGTCCGAGTTCTTCATAAATGAACAACCGCATCTACGGACACAAGCCGATGCTCCGTGCATTTCAGGGATATGAACCATTCGCCCCATCATGATATGAAGGATGACGCCATAGATATGGGAAGGAAGGGTGCAGGAAGACACGGTGTGGCCGACCAGATGTGTGAAGCATGCAGTGCTCATACCAAGACGACTAGCGTGACGGGGGCAGCGGTCGCCGGTGCTTCGCTTGGGATTGCGGCTAGCAAGCGCAGTCAACAATGCGAGCCAATTTGAAACTACTTTTCTGAGGCCAGACGTCCTGCCTTGCCGGGCCCGAGCGCGGACTGACTGGAACATTACCGCGGAGGCTGATGTCCAGCTTACGGTAACACTGCTATATATCCCACTTGTCTTTCCTCCGGACACGCTCCCCGCACCAGCCTGTTCGCCCAGCCTAATCTTGTTCTCGTGCATGGCTCTGTTATAGAAACGCACCTCGACTGCTGCTGCCCTCTCATCCTCCCTCGGCCGGGCCCTGGACGACGGCACCCTCGAGCTTCTCGCCGCTGCGGACGCGACTAAGACTGGGATTCTGAAATGCCTTCCTCGGACTCCGCAGGACGACTCCATGCTCATGCCCCGGGACGGATGCTCCACCGCGCCGCGGCCCTGCTGACGACAAAGGGCGAGCCGGTGCCAGCTGTCGCGGACGCCATCCTTGCAGTCGGCCCAGAGAGCGAGTACGAGCCTCTACGGCGTAGGCGGACGGACGGCGGGAGCAGGATAGGCGGGTCGATTCGGCGGACGCTGAGCCAGGTGAAGGGAGTGGGGACAACAGTGGCACGGCGTGCAAGCTTCAAGCGGCCGCCGCCCCAGTCGCCACCGACGTCGGCGTCAAGCCTGAGCACGCGCACAGCGTCCTCGGCGTCAGACGAGCACACCGCGCCGCTGCCGACCGCGCCTGCGAGCAGCACCACGTTCATGCTGTCGCCTGTGTCGTGGGCCAAGCGGAGGAAGAGTCAGAGCCATCGTCGCGCCCAGTCCGAGGTCCTCCCCACGCGGCCACGAGTCCATCACGCTCACAGCCCCTCTGCGGTGGCGGAGATCGCGCCTGACAGTCCCTTCATCGATTCCCTCTCTGTCCTCCCCACTCCGCTCTCCGGGATGGCATCCCTCCCCGAGTCGCCCTCGCCCTCCGTGGAACAGCCCCAGCAGCCCGAGTCCCACCTTCTCCAAGAGGAGTACCATGTCAATGAGGTCGTCTCGCCCGTCGCGCAGCCGTCGCCTGGCGCGGACGCCGCTGTCCCCCAGATCTTGCAGCAGGGCATTCCGATGCTCAAGGTGTCCGCGAAGAAGCAGAAGCGGTACGTCTTCAAGCTGGACCCGGATCAAGGGCAGATAGTCTGGGAGTCGAAGAAGTTTCGCTTCAGTAAGTACAGTTCTTCGCCTTTTTTCTCCCACCCACCCCGCACTGCATCCCTGTCACCTCCTCTTCCACACCCCTCCCCTAACCGATCGCTAACGCCCCACTCCGCACACGCAGTCCCGATCGAGAACATCAAAGAGCTGCGGTGCGGTGCGGACGCGCGATACTACAGGGAGCAGTTCCAGCTCGCGCAGGAGTACGAGGACAAATGGCTCACGATCGTCTACATCCTCGACGGCGGGTACAAGACGCTGCACCTCATCGCGGCGACGCGCGAGATCTTCCAGATGTGGGACACGACGCTGCGCCGCCTCTATGCGATCCGGCAGCAGCTGATGAGCGGGCTCGGGAGCGCGGACGTGCGCCAGGCGATATGGGAGAAGCAGTTCTGGAAGGGCGCGGACGAGGAGCAGGATCAGCGGCTCGACTTCGACGACGTCGAGCGGTTGTGCAGGAGGCTGAATATTAACCCCTCACGCGAGGACTTGCTGAGGCGGTTCAAGGTACGTCCGTGTGCTTCTGGTCGTGCTTCCAGTTTGTTTGCCGTCGGTCCTGAGAACGACGTTCCTATGCAGCAAGCCGACAGCCAAAATCGGGGATACCTCGACTTCGCCGACTTCAAGCTCTTCGTTAAGTCCCTCAAGGCACGCCCGGAGCTGGATCGACTGTTCTTGAAGATCACCAATGGCGAACCGAGTCTCAAGTTTGCGGCGTTCGAGCAGTTCATGCGGTCGACGCAAAAGGTAGTCCACCCGTCTCAACCGTTTGCGGATTGTTGATGCTTGTGTATGTGTAGTCTTCTTCGAGCCGCGAGGAGCTCGAGCAGCTGTTCTTGCGTTATGCAACGCCTCCGAAAGGAGAGAAGGCCCCGGGTTCCCCGATGCAGACTTCCCTTGACCTCGCGATGCGGTCAGTTTCGATTTCTGGCCAGCCCTTGCCGCCTCCGCCACCTTCTGCACCTACTCCATCGTCCGCACCTGCGTCAGGTCCTGCTACCACCTCGCTATCACCTCCAGCCGCTCCGAGCCCCGTCTCGCCATTGACGGTGGAGAGTGCGACCATGTCCAAGACCGGTTTCACATCCTTCCTTCTTTCAGCTGATAACTCCGCGTTCGCCGACCAGCATGGTCGTATCGAGCACGACATGACTCGTCCTCTCCCTGAATACTTCATCTCGTCCTCCCATAACACCTACCTTGTGGGGCACCAGCTTGTCGGCGAAAGCACGATCGAGGGATACATCCGCGCACTCCTCCATTCGTGCCGGAGTGTCGAACGTAGGTCGCCTTCCGATTCCTGCCCCGATGCCCAAACTGACTGCTTAACAGTGGATATTTATGATGGCGACACCGAGCCCGTGGTGTACCACGGCCGCACACTCACGTCCAAGGTCTCCGTGCGCGAGATCTGCACCGCGATCGCCAAGTACGCGTTCGTCGCGTCCCCGTACCCCATCATCATCTCCGCCGAGATCCACTGCTCCGTACCGCAGCAGGTGCAGCTCGTGGCGATCATGAAGGACGTGTTCGGCGACGCACTTGTCATCGCGCCCCCAGAAGGCCGGCCTAAGCTCGAGGTGCTGCCGAGCCCGGAGGACCTCAAGGGCCGCGTGCTACTCAAGGCGAAGAACTTGTACGTGTCCCAGAAGGCCGGCTCCACGGACAAGGAGATCATTGTAGAGGCTGAGTCGTCGACGACTGACACCGCGTCGGATTCGGACCTTGCGAGCGAGGTGCGGCATGAGTGGAGGAAGGCGAGAGAGGCGGAGGTGGAGCTGATCAAGGGTATGTTGGCCCCATAACAGACATGACCTCGCTCGTGCTGATCACAGTGTGTCGGAAGACCTCAAGTCCGAGTTCAAGAAGGCCAAGGGCGCTCTGAACCGCGTACGCTCCCCTGCACCGAAGGCTGCCCCCCCCTCTGGGCAGGCTCCAGCCACGCCGCAGCCGCCCAAGGTGAAGATGTCGATGGAGCTCGTCTCGCTGCTCGTGTACACAGTCGGCGTGAAGTGCCGCGGGCTGAACAAGAAGGAGCAGTACGCGCCGGAGCACATCTTCTCGCTCTCGGAGAACACCGCGAATAAGCTGCTCAAGCAGATCACCGGCATGAACGACCTGATCAAGCACAACAGGACGCACCTCGTCCGGACGTACCCCAAGGGCACGCGCATCGGCTCCACCAACTACGAGCCCCACCGGTACTGGTCGGCCGGCTGTCATCTCGTTGCGATCAACTGGCAGACGTTCGGTGCGTTCGACTCCACACTCTAACGGTGACACGGTGACTAGGAGCGGTATGCTGATGCTTGTCGTGGGCGCGTAGACCTTGGGTACATGATCAACCACGCGATGTTCCAGCGGAACGGCCGGGCGGGATACGTGCTCAAGCCGCTCGCTCTGCGCACAAGCGACAAGCAGGTCCTCTCCAAGCGGACGAACCACTTCCTCAACGTCACCGTGCGCTATGTTCCAAGTCAACGATGTGACTGGTTTCGCTGACGTAATTTCCGGTTTATAGGTCATATCCGCACAGCAGCTCCCGCGCCCGAAGGACTCGCAGGGCCGCGAGATCATCGACAAGTCCGTCGTCGACCCGTTCGTCGAGGTCTCGATCCACATCCCCGACTGGACGCACTCGCCCTTCCTCCCCACCGACTCCCCCTCCCCCATTGCCACCACCGCGCCCGCGGCGGCGTACAGCCCCCCGACGGCGGGGTCGGCGACCGCAGCGACGTCGGCGCGCACGGTCGCGTGCCGGACGGGCGTGGTGAAGAACAACGGGTTCAACCCGGTGTGGGAGCAGCAGCTGTGCCTGCCGTTCGACCTCGTCGGGGACATGCGCGACCTCGTGTTCGTGCGCTTCTCGGTGCGGCAGGAGGACAAGGACGACGACGAGCCGCTCGCGGTATACTGCGCCAGCTTGGGCAGCCTCAACTCCGGTAAGCCGTGCTTTTGTTCTGTTTGGGGATAGAAGGGGGCGTGGGTGCTGACGCGCGCTGCTGCTGCAGGGTATCGCCATCTTCCGCTGCACGACGCGCAGCTCTCGCAGTACCTGTTCTCGACGCTCTTTGTCAAGATCGAGGTCGCGGACGCATAGGCAGAAACGTATACGCCTTTCCAACGTCTCTGCTCCGGCTGTCGTCACGCTTATCGTCTCCCACCGACTCTCGCATCGCATCGCATCGCATCGCATCGCATCGCACCTCACCGCTACTGTCCATGTCTCACTCACGTCTTTTGTCGCTGTGTACCATCACTGTCTGTGTACTTGTAGATGCGCCACTCCTTTCACTTACCATACATGTTTCCTCACACTTGCATTCCCCACGACAGGCATAACGATACTCAACTCGCCCTTGAACCCCAAATTGAAAGATACACACGCATACGCATATCTATACCTCCCTATTTACAACCCACAGCTTCGCTGACGCGTTCAGGAAGAAGACCAGGCTCACGGCCGATACAGTAGTTATCTATTTCGCTTTCCCTGAGACGACCCAGATGTACAACCCCCATACCGATAACCATATAATTGTATATCCAATCCAATCGAACGGACTCGCTCCGTTTTTGCAACGTACAAACAGGGCAGCGTCTCATCCTCGTGGGTACAGTCGTGGGCAATTAGGCGGTGTGCCTCGAGTCAAGGAAATCGTGGCGATAGAACAGAGCGATGGAGATAGTACAGCAAGACGTTATGTCACTAGATCGAGGTAGGAATAGTGGTGAGACAGAGGTAGTGAGGTGCGATACAAGCATAGGCGTACGGAACTAGACTTAGAGAGGGCGAGGCGAGGCAGAGTCAACAGACAAGACAAAAAGAAGTAGAAAGGCTGAGTATATAAATCAAGCGCGATAGAGAGGGACATGTGCTGGTGCCGGCGTACTTATCCTCCGCGTGGAAAAAGACTGCATCCGATGGAACCGTGCGCGATCGATTGGGCGTGCCGCGTGCGATCACTGGGGCGGCGGCGTCGGAGGACCTGCAGCGGGCAAGATGAGAACGAGAATGAGAACAAGAATGGGTGCGCCAACGAGGGGAGTGCGGAACGAGGAGACGCACCGAACAGACCAGAGCGCGGCATCGGAATATCAACAGGGAGAGGTGCAGCGGACGTGCCCATCATGGGCGCGGGCGACAGCAGCGGATTGGCTGCGGCGGCGTTCTGTGAGCGCGGCAAGGGAGAGAGGAGAGAGCAAGATGGGGAACGTACGTTTCCACTGGGCCCATGCGGGCAGATTCGAGGGCCCGGGAGGTGCAGCGATGGCGGGTGGCGGGGCGGGGGCAGGAAGCGCCTTGGCTTTGGCCTTCGCACGACGCTCCTCACGTCTGTGCACCGTACGCCACGCCGGGCGAGCAGGGGCACCATCGTCGATGACACTGGGTTCGGGCGGAGGTGCGGGTAGTGCGGGGGGAAGGTCTTCATGCTAGATCGTTTGTCCGAATATGATCGGGCTGCACCGGGCTGGAGGCGGGACGAAGAAAACGCACCTTCGGCATCCACTCCGGGTTGAACTCGCCCCCTGCGCCAAACTTGGACTTGACGGCCATGAGTTCTGCGATCTCGCTGTTCGCAAAATGTCGGGGTGGGGGAGAAACGTGCGGGGAGTAAGCGGGCGGGGAGAAGCACGAGATGAGGTTGGGCATGGGACGTACTACTGCAGTTGGCGTCGCTCGTCTCTCAGTTTGCCCACCTCTGCGAGGAGGACGCGGACCTCACCCGCAAGAGCTTTACTGAAGTCATTGAGGTACCTGCCGGTGACATACCGCGCGAGGTGATTTGGACTGTTCGATCCCAATTCTGCATGCGGGCGTACTTTGGAGGTGCGGGGTAATTTCCCTTCTGGGACATTGTAAGTCGTGCTGTGGTAGGGTTCGGGGTAGAAGTAACGTCACAAAGCAATGCGAAGGAGGATGAGAGGGAAGGAGGAGGAAAGGATGGTTGAGCGGCGAAGATGACGGTGGCTCTGGGCAAGCGGTGCTTTCGAACAATTGGCGCCTATCTCCAGCCTATCTCTATCCCACACCGTGACCACGATCATGTAACCACCAGACGGAAAATTGGTCATTCCAAGGGGCCGCCGAAGGCGGTCCGAAAAAAACGGCCCCAGGGGGGCCGGCGCAGGTTTCCAAAAAAGTGCCAAGGGGTCTTGCTGGTCACGGGCATCCGGCACACACTCGGCACCGCTTGCCTTCAACCAAGTTCCATCCTCCCTCATACTTAGTATACCACTGAGCTGTAACCTATCCAACTTCGTCTCGCGCGCGCACGAAGGTGCCATTCAGAAGCATCCGTTTGACGATCGCGATTGTCCTATCCGCCTCGCGACGTCCAGACGAACGCGTGGAAGTATGTCGCTCGGCATTCTTACTTACTGTATCGGAATCTCGGCTAGAGCCCACACAGGTTCGTCGCGTATTCGCTTTGTTTGTTTATGTCCACATTCCCGGCTCAGCGCGAGTCGCACGGGCTCACGGTCGTGTCAGACACCATGACAACCTGCGTGGTCTGACAGCCCGAAATTTCTATAGGAAGCGTTACGATTACTTACCATTTTCATTAATCTTACAGCTGAACGGGCCACACACTGGCTGCTGTTCCTCAACGGCACAAGCGTAGTGTCCACCGGTGGTGAACCACCGCCGCCAACTGGATTTCCTGCCCTTGTCCTGAGGGAAGGAAATGCACGGGCAGATATTTCCGATGTCCAAACTCGGTAAGCTAACATGCTCCGCATCTGCCTCAGAACAGGGGCAAGACCCTCTCACCAGTACCACCATGCCCTTGGTATCCTTCAGCGAACGCACTATTATGTGCCCCATCGAAATGTTCAAATCATCTATTATCTATCCCACTCTACGTTTCAGACTCGTCGCCTCTGACGAATCCGAGAAGCGCTACACTTGTTGCATTGTGCCAGACATATTCCCTCGTCTTACCCGTCCCAAGACGCCTGTCCTCTTCAACCTCCTCGGTCAAATATCTACGGAAGATTGTTTTATAATGGCACGAGGCCGTCTCCGCCCCTCTGACGAGAAGCCGGTCACCTCGTGCTGGCTCCAGCAGCGACCCGGCCCCGTTTCTGATCGCATCTGGCACGGCATCCTCACGACCATTGGGGCGCTCGTAGACGAGTACGCTGTCGGTACCCAAGTTGATACTTCCAAGTTGCTCGCAGTCGGTGCAGATGGAAAGCTCCGGCTTCAGGTCATCTGGCAGGGAGACATCGGCGAGGTGCGTACTCAATTGTTTTCGGGGCCAGACTCCCATGCTAACCGTCGTTTAATTACAGTCCGGTCAAAAACCTTCCTGTGTTTTGATGAATCCAGTGCTGGGAAGGTCCCCCGCTTCGATCTCCGAAGTCCCTTTCGGGGAGCCAGTGCACACGGTATTCAGCATCGACTTCGTGCGCGATCTTCGGGCTGGGACGCGCACCATCGTTGCGTCTCTGTTTGCCCTCATGAAGGTGTAGTTGCGACAATGGGGACTCTGAAGCCGCCGCGAAGGTGTCATGCTGTGAGGGTGAAGGCTGCGCCAAGGTCTCGCCAATAACAGGCTTGGACATACGGTGGTCGAGGGTGGGGTTTGCGAAGGGGTCGCGCGCGAGGCTTGATTCGGTCGGGAAGCGTTGGGGGAACGCGGTGTGGGATGCTTATGAGTGGAGGGAAAGATCGGACTCCAAGTTGCTTTGCTTGTGTTGTATCTGTAGTCTTCATTGGTTGAAATCCATGCGAACTCTACATATCCGCTCCGCTCGAGTCGTGCGGACAGCGCGCGTCAACTTTGGAACTTGAATGCCTTGAAGGACCGTTCCGATTGTACACTTACGGTTTCTCGGCCATGCTAGCAGCCATCAATTAATATTGTCCATTTAGAAGATCCGCAACTCAATCACGCATAGTTGCAGATAATTTGTAGAGACTTCAACCGGCTAGTTACCTTCGCGCTTAGGATGCTGGATGGCCTCAAGGTCATCCAGCGTATAGTCCAACAAGGGAGGTTGTATAACTCACACAGTCTCTACAAGGTGACGAGATTCTCCACAAGGCTCGCAGTACATTCCAACCCGCAGTGCCCAACCCGCAGTGCGATACAGGCGTAGATTTGTGACTCCAGCAGCCATACGTCGAGACAAGTTTCAATAAACTGTATCAGGAACATATATTAAGTCGTGAAAGGTCGGTGAAGAAAGTCTAGGCATGCATTAGCCGATGTTTGAAACCCTCCTGGAGGAGGAACGCTTGATTGCCTGGCCGCAACTGTGGCGACAAGGCAGGACGAAATTGGTGACCGCCCGACACAAACCCCCTATTGACACTCTCTCCCCAACCACAACTGCAACCTCCACACCGCAACCTTCTCATCCACTATGGCTTTCGACCCAGAAATCGTCCGTCAGCAGTGCGCAGCAATTTTCGAGGTACAGAGAAGCACGAATCAAATTTATTGAGACCTGGAAGAAAGGCGTGAGTAGTGCCCATCGCAAACCTCCTAACTGAACCCTCTGCTCACCGTCATACATACTTGCAGGTCAAAGAGCGGGCAGACAGCTGGATGGACAGTCGCAATGGCAGTCAGTCAAGGCATAGGTTGGTGCTCCTCTGGGATCGCGGAGATAGTGGAATACCTCGTGGCTACCGGGAAGCAGCTGCGTTCGTCAAACGGCACGGACCTCTTCAACGCGCTTGACTCCCCGCTGGCCCTATTTACGGGCCTTTATTTCGAGCCGCCAACATATCTACATCAGATGCTGCGTGAGGTCCACCCCCAGATCGAGCCGGACATCACGTACCTGAAGAGATGCTATGCAGTCCATTGGATCTTCCACGACGCGCTTCGTCGGTGCCCCCAGTGTCATGGGAAGAAGCTCGAGCGCAGCGGCTGGAGTCCGAGTGGTCCGTGGGAGGTCCATGGACTGTTTCGCGAGGAGATGGCGATCGGCATCCAGCTGCGCTGCCAAGACTGCGCAACGAAGTACGGAAAGCAGGGCCAGGGGAAGGGGGGAAGGGGGGGAGACTCAGACAAGAGGTATTGCTGGACAACGACCAGCGCGGACTTCTGGGATCAGTTTGAGCACTGGGAGCTTCCAAGTGAGTTACGCCGTGCACGATAAGTCCTAGTAACTGTGCGAGAACTTACTTTGAACCAACCGCAGAGGGTCTTCCCCACTTCTTCAGCAGGTCGGTGGTCTCGTCCGAGCTATTCGACTTTATTGTTGAAATGCGCCTCAAGTCAACGTCTGCTGGCCTGGCGGAAAACATAAAACGTACGTACCTTTAGAACGTCCCGCGCTGCCTTAATGGCCTAACTATCCGGGCTTCCCAATCTGTCACAGAATTTCACCTGCTCGAATATCATAAGCAACATTATCAGTATTTGCAAGCCTTTCGTGCACGCACCCAACAGATGACAATCGCGAAGCAAACGAGGCCGCTTGTGCCGTACTCGAGACCGTTCACCAAGAAGGTGGGGCAGCAGACTAGTGGATACGACAACCGGTCGATTTCGGACGACTTAATCACCATGATCTTGCTGAAGTTCTGCAACGAAACCAGGATCGAGGAGTCAGAGGAGCACATGAGGACGCTGAGTGGTGAGCGTGAAGTTTGAACCTTCTCACGGTTCGACGCCATGGTTCTCCTCCCGTATTGACGCCCATCGCTCAGCTGTTGCCATCTCTGTTGACACCACCTTCCGCTGCGCATACAAGGCTACCCTCGTCGACAAAAACAAGGCTCATGTTCGGTCTTCACCTGGGCGGTTTCGTCTCAATCCTCAATCAGAAGTCTCAGCCAATATCTTGGGTACGTACCTTGTTTTCCTCTTCCATGCGCATTGCATCCTTGCTGACATCGCGGCAACGGCGCAGCGGTTGTGCCACAGCCAATCTCAGGTGGAGACACAAGAGATGCTGAGTGGATTGTCCACTCGGCTCGTCTGCCTCGAGCTCTCGCCCCCGGAGATCATGACGGCGGACGACTGCTGCCAAGTTCGAAACACCGCACTGAAGGGTTTCCCCCAAATCAAAGTCGTGCTGGACGTCTGGCATTTCCTCATGCGGTGCGTTGTTTTTGTTGTTCTCTCAATGCGCATGTTCTGATTATCTCGATCAGGTACCTCATGTGCGTCAAGGATGGTACCAAGAATCCGTATCGGGGAGAAGTTGCGAACAATATTGTCGACGCTATCCTGAAAGTCAGGGCTGCAAATGGCGTCCCGGCGATCTACCACCCGCAGCCCGAGCAGGAGGAACGACTTATCGAGGCCTACAACAAATGGGAGGAGCACGGTGGCGTGTGGATGGCGGCGGCGGCAAAGGTGCATCGGATCTTTTTTACTACATATCTATATACTCACTGTTGTTGCATTCTACTACCAGGTACATGCAACACAACTTGCCCACGTCCAGAAAGGGTGCCTCACACGCCCGAGAGACGACATCGCCACCGATGGCAGCTGCATGGAAGGATCACACAAGGGATGGAACTCCATCATGCGCGCCTTCGCTAGCGGTCTCGAGGTCATGAATGCGCTTGGCCATGACCACGTCCTACGACACAACGTTCGTCTCGACATGCAAGATGACGCTCTCGATAAATCCATGTTTATGTACCACACCCATGGCTCGCACCACATCCGCCTTGTCAATGCATGCGCCGAGCTCTGGAACAGGCTCATCAAAGGGCAGAAACGGGGCGGCGCTCTCCCTGCCAACATCCGTGCCTTACCCGAGCTCCAGTTGGTTGACAGCAAAGAAACATTTGGGCTGGTGAAGATGAGCTCTGAGACTGCCACCCAGTACTCCCTCGCCAAAATCAAGCAGGAGCCGGATGACGACGCACTTGGTTTGTCATCACAGGACATGTTAGATGCGGATCGTCTTCTCCAGGAGATTGGCGTCGACCCAGCTCTCCTCAACGCACCCGTTGTCGCACCTGTCGTCGCGCCCATCATCATGCCTGTCGTCGCGCCCACTGCTCCTCTCGATACATCTGTTCTCGTGCCCAACGCCCCTCAGCCTGCTGCTCCTCTTCGCCCTTCTATCATCGACTCCTCAACCGAGGGCTCCAAGGTCCAAGCGGTTCGTTTCTTCCGTTCCTTTTATTGCGGCGCAAGTATTGATTCATTCATTGTTTAGATAAAGCGTGCCCGTGTTGACAATCCCGAGGACGATGATATCATCGAGTTTTCACCAGCTGGAATGGGGTGTCCCGAAGGACTGGTTTCCCGCGTCGCAGACTGCCGCGCCGTTGACAAGCACATCGATAAGTACGACGTCCGGCGCCGCGCTGTGCAGCGGCTCTGTTACATCTCTGACCAGTGCACTCGCAACCGCGTCTCTCGGCATGTCTGCGGTCCCTGCGCCCGGCGCGTCGAGCATTTCAACTGCCTCCACATCTCTCTCACTTGCGATTGCAGCATCGGCATCAGGCGCACCCACCACGGTGCCTCCTCCCTCGTCCACAACTGTGACTTCTAGTCAGCTCATCGCTCCCGTGTCTGGCATGCATGCTATTGATCCGACCCTTCTCGTGTCATCTGGGACTCCGGCATCTACGTCGGATCGACCGCCCCAAAGAAGAAGGTATGCCTCACCATCACCGGCATGCCGCCCCCCTTGAAAAGCAAGCAGAACGGTGCGACGCAGAGCACTGCAACCTCGTCAAAGACACAGCACAAGCAGCGCGCCCAATCCCAGAAGGGGCACGGCACCCTTGATGCAATGTTCGCATCGACCTCGAATGCAACTACAGCGAATGGGGCTCCAGCGAACGGGGCTCCTTCAACTCTAGATCTCACACCCACAAATGAACCGTGCCTCCCCTCTCCTTCGATTGTCGGCCTTACTCGTTCGCAGCGGCTGTTCTCCGTGGTCACGGGAGTTGACCCCCGCTCGCTGGTCTTCGGCAAGGGAACATCTCGCGAGTTCTTCCTATTCATGGAGCTCCGGGCTACCCACCAGTGGGCGACCTTCCAGATGACGCCGTACGATTGGGTCTGCGCCGCGTCCATGTACAACACTGCGATCAAGAAGCTAAACTATGAGCACGGCGCTGCGCTGCCCCTCAAGACACCACGCGCCCTCCTGGACAAGCTTAGCGAGGTGGAGACACTGGTTTTTGGACGTATCCGGGATAATAATTATCGCTGTAAGTTCGATGTTCTTCTTGTCTCGTCTCTCCGTCGTTGCTGACACTGTTGTTCTATAGCGCATTCTGGTGGAACCAGCTTTTGGGAACATCACTGCAAGGTGGTATATCTAGGAGCAAAGATCCAGAGAATGGTTGATGACGGGAAGTTCAAGATGGTAAGCTTTGTCAAATCTTCACACGTCATCTCGGAGGCTGATCGCACTCTTCCTGGCTCACAGAGCAAGAACCATATCTGTGGGCATTGCAAGCGGATCATGTATCCGGGGGGCAAGAATCACAAGGAGAATCATGCCCGCAAGGTCTGCAGCGATGGCGTCCGGCAGTCAGCTGAGAAGGTTCACCTCGTCATCAATGGCATCTCGCGCGATTTCGTCGAACAGCCTCCGCCTTTCCCGCAGCCGAAAGACGTCTTCACGAACGGCAACGTCTTCCACCCTGCGCGTTTCATGGAGCTTGTGAGGAGCCTCTACGATCGTATTATTGTCAATCAGAGCGCTCCGGGCTCGCTCGCGATGCACGACTATGCCTTTGCCATGCTCCTCAAGGACCGCATGGTGATCGTCCCGGGGCTGGACGGCCGCCCATCAAAAGCAATGTTCAAGCTCTTCCACTCATTCACGATGGCTTCGGGGGAGGCGGCAGTGCTTGATGACCACGAGGGGGAGATGTGTCTGCGCATGGATTGCCTGTCCGAGCCCCCACTCGAGACCATGCCGGATGACAGGCAGGAAGCGGTGGCTTGATGGATGTGCGCGCACGCAAGGGTTTGGACGGCACTTCTCACTTCTGTTCCTCCGTTGCTCCATGACATGCCGCGTGCTACTGCCGCGTGCTACGCATCCAGGTCCTGCTGCACTCTGTATCACCGCAGCTGCAGCTGAGTTGTGTTGCCTCCAAAGGTCTTCGCGCGGTGTGCTTGTGGTGTGCTTGGTTTGCTTCGGTCTCGGACGTCTCGGACGCTACGTCGATTACTTGTCGCATTTGTACTACTATTGTATGCTACGTGCTACGCTACGCAAATCAAATCTCTGCTTCTTGAACTCCTTGCTTGTCCTCGACTCCTTGTCAGTTAACTGCGCTGCACAAGTGTCCGCATGGACCCACATATGCGGGTATGCGCGTCTATTTCGGCCAGGGTTAGGGTCTGTTTGGTCGGAATTGGTCTGGGGGACCAAAGAGCGGGCGTCTAGGACCAAGACCAATCCCCCCTTGGAATGTGGAAGTTCCCCGCTACTGGCAACAGGCTGGCAAGTCCCAACCGTGCTCTTGATCTTCACCGTCTGTTGGCACCCTGCTTCCAATCCGTTTACGTTCACTTTCTCTTCAGCCAGATGTTCAAGGCCGCAGGCGCTCCTCCTGTGTCTCGCTGTCGACTCGGACTCCCATTATCATCGTTCCAAGCTACGTATGATCCAGGCGGCCATCTCTCGTCATCTACCCTCATCATCTCTGTGCTTCACTTCCTCTAAGGACATCCAGATCCGCTTACTCCCTTCTAAATCCCGATCATATCTGTTTCGCTCGCAACGACTGCTACAAACGATTAGGAGTCCCATACACTCCAACCTGCGCTCTGCGTCACCCACATGTCAAAGCACATCGACTGTCCCCGCTCCCTCCCCAGGTGGCTGCACGACGCCCGCTGCTATCCAACCGCCGCTCAACGAGATAGTTGGCACGGTTCGACCTGTTTGCGGCTCTCCTACATGCGAGTGCTCAAGCAATGGTGCGTGAGTGTTCGTATAATATTTACTGCTGCTCCCCGCTAACATCAGAGTAGACGACTACGCTCGCGCCAATGCTCTTCGTGTATGCGTTACCTTGAAACATGGCCCAGAATGCGAAACTCGGCGGATCTCGTCCCCAAAACGAAGGTGGTTCTTCGACGCCTCCTTTCGAACTGCGCAGACGTTGCAAGATACACCGATAGAGGCGAAGTTAATGAGAGAGGTACTCGTTGCGCTTGCGAGTAAAGCGGAGGCTAGGTGAGCACTACGCGATAGGGAACGTATGCCGCTGTGTGCGCCTTGTCTACACCTCAACAGGCGGCTCAACCCCTCTTATACAGGTAGCCAAGGATGCCCCCGCGATCGCAGCGTCTATTCGCCGATTTCTTGTCATGTCCCTCACGTCGAACACCAGAGCTTGGCCGTCACCCTCTCGCATCGTGCTCTTCGCTTCAAGTAGACTTTGCTAGCCGTTCAGCACATCAACTTGTCCTCCAGCACCCGTGGAGCAGAGGGCCGGATCTCCACGTCACAAGGTAGGCACCCGTATCCTCCCATACAGCATGTCGTGCGCATTCTGATGTCGATATCGTGGTTTGGAACGCACCACAGAACCAGGCGCGACGTCTCGTGTCCTAACTCCCAAACGGTGAACTTATCCACTGAGCATTCGTCTAGCTCAACCTCCCACCCTTCACGAACGCATACGGGACCACGTCCGAGCCATGAGCATACTCGTCTGCGACCACCGGAGGCCCTTTGGACGAGTCTCCGCCACATAATAAGGCCCGCCAGGGTCCACTCGACCCGGAGTAAGTCCCGTTGTGCGCCCTCCGGATGTATTTACTGTCAAATCTGACGGTCACGCAGCTGGCGACTGTAAATGCATACCAAGACCTCCTTATGCCTACGCCTGTGGCAGCGGGGACCGTCTTAGCTGCGTTCGCATGCCGTAGGTCTTCATTGCCGCTTGTAAACCGACAGCGAGGTCCACGTCTGCGAATGCGGGCCGTCAAAAACCATGCATTCGACGCGTAGGCGATACCGAGTAAGGACCTCAGGCGTTGGGAATTCGTCTTCTCACCGGTTTTGTTCTCGACGGTGTGTATAGAGGTGGATCTGGGCGGAAGACGTGGAATGCGATCGAGGCGGTCAAGGACGAAGGCGGGAGGTGAGAGTGTCGAGGAGTACAGTTCCAGACGACGAGGTTGGGCTGAGGTTAGTCCTGGCTTCATTGTCTTCTACGAGGACGAGTTCACCAAACATCAGAGCGTAGGCCACGACACCGAAGAGCTAGCATTCGCAAAATGTCCCTCGCCTCCAACGCTCTCAGCATCATCTGGGCCGGAACTGATGGATACATGGACGGCCGTAGATGCCGTAGTAGCTTCGTCTTGGAATGAACTGGTGCGATTCACCCGGGGTGGGCGCTTGGAGTCCTGATGACTGCGACGACGATGAACACGAGTCTACTTCCTTCCCCTTCCTCTTTCATGCACTATGTCTCGGAGAGCCCGGCTTAAAAAGGCTCAAACATGCTACTTGCGTCTTCCGGTACCTGTGGCGATTCTTCGCCAACCAAGGACGAACAAGACAAACTCACGACTTGTCCGAACCAGGAGGATTCTGTTGCGTATCGTACTAAGTAAGCAGTCCTACTTCCGTCGTTTATTTCATGTACATGACCTTTCTACATTGCGTAGTGATAATACGGGGGTGGGAGGGTCGTCGTCGTCCCCGTGTCGCTGAGGTCATCCCACTCTCCCTCATCCAAGGGCTTGCTGAATCCGCTCGGGCTGCCGGTCTCCATTCCAGTGGGCCGCCCGTCGCTCATGTATGCCGCGACGTCACGGTGTGTGCTGAGCAGATATTGCGACGACGGGCGGGTCGAGCCCGCCGGAAAGAGCGATGTCAGCGAGTCGATGGGTGAGTCCGTTCGTCTATCCTTAGGGCCCCATGGTCGGGTACCGGTACCGGTAGCCGACAGGAAAGAGGTGTATCCCGGGGAGGCGGTGGCAGCGGATGCGAAGTCCGACTGCCACAAAGAAGCTTGTGCATCTGTGCTACGAGGTCGGGGCCGTCGTATAACCAGTATGTCGTTCTCGTCGTCTGGCGCGAATGCGCTCTGTTCTGAGGACCTCCACGGCAGGGACGGGCCCGCCCACGCGCGTCGCGCTACGACGGCCCTTCCTGGCGCCGCGGGCTCAGAAAGTAGCGGGCATGATTCTTGGAGGTCTAAATCTGTGTCGAGTGTTTATGAATCGCTCTCGCATGACACCTGATCTGTTCATTGTGAGACTCACCTGCACGCCTCCCGGATGATCGAACCACCTTTCTCTTCTGCGCGGCCCTTCGGCAAAGCCAGTAGAGAAGAATTGCTCCGATCCCTACGACGAGGGCGACGATCGGCGTTGCAATCGCAGCCTTCGACGGCGGCTTTATCTTTGCTGGACTCGGGGATGCCGGCGGCGGGGACTTGTACGTGGGCACAGACAGCGCTGTTGACGATGCAACAGACGGCGGCTGCGTTGGAGCAGGAGCCGAGGCAGGAGGTGATGATGGCACCGGCGGTACCGGTATGCTGGTCGTCGTCGATGAAGCACCGGTAGTGGACGCCGACGAGATGGAAGAAGCCGCGTCTGGCGCTGATGAGGGCAGTGGCCGGGTCCCGGTTGGACTCTGCGATACGCTCGTGTCGCGAGGCGAGGACTTCGAAGTCGTCTCGATAGTAGCGCGAGAAGATGGTGCGCTGGACGGGGGAGTGATCGTCACGATTGTCGTGAACGAAAGAGTGGATGGAGCCGATGAAGGAATCGCGATGTTCTGTGGACAGGCATTGGGCGAGCCCGGCGAGACGGGGATGTGCTTGGTGATGGCGCTCTGGCCTGTTGAATCTATGATCTTGGCTACCACGTTCTTCCCCTCGACCTTCCCGTCCGCCACCCACTCCAGCGAGGTGCCTGCGGTGCCGCGGAAGTCCTCGATCACAGCTTCCGTGGTGGCGTCCATGATCTGCAGTTCGTACGCAGGCACTCCGCCAGACCAGCTGAACGTCACCTTAGAACATAATAACTGGGCCGGGATCGAAGGGTTGTTGAAGCGGAGCGTCGACGCCGCTTGGGCGGTAGTTAGGAGCCACATCATGAACGTTAGGATTGGATAGGTGGAGCGTGCTCGTCCGCGGGTGGGCAACTTGACACCGAAATGTCGCCGACCAGGAATTGGCTCGAGATCCATATTAAACGCTGGGTAGTGCTTTGAGTAGTCCTTGATGGTCCAAGATGCGAGGACTATAGGCGGACCATGAAGAAGCGTGTCATATATCAATGTTTGAGACCCACGTACGCTGTACTAGACACTCCACAGCACCTCCGCTCAATTGTGATGTAGTGATAGAGGAGAGAGCTGGATTGTATATGGTAGAGACGTCCCAAAACGACCTGTCAGAACTATGCCAGCGGCGAGGTTAAAGGCGAGGCGAGAGCAACGAATTCGAAGAGTGAGCCGTAAGGACCAGCGGGCGCGGGATCAGTGTTTCCGCCACGTGTATATAAGGGTCCACCTCCTCGTTGATCGACCTTTGAACCTTCGTGCGAGAAGGAGCAGCTGGGCAACGCTCTTGATGCCAGGTGGAGCAAGTGCATGGCACGTCGTCTGCTGCTTCAGCTCCAGCTTGGGCGCGGAGCGACCAACATTTCTCTCCAGGGCGGAATCAGGCCAATCTTCATAGTAACAGGGATACGAAGCGTTGTTTCTTCAGACTTCGAAACTCAATCAAGCCGATTATCCACTGGACAGGCTGCGATGGTCGGCCGTCGCGGTTAAATCTGTTGGGTTCTTCTTGCCCTTGTGCTTAGACGCTTAGTAAGAGGATAGCTCTCTACGCCAGTTATCCTGTAGTTCGTGTTAGCCGATAGTACCTCGGTAAAGGACGCGTTATTCAGAATTAGATGTTTTCGAACCGCACTGGCCTAAACATGCAGGCTTGTCAGTCAAGCCGTCACGCCAAGTCTTGAATGTTGAACGTTGAACGGCTACGGAAGAGTCAATAGCTCAAGAAGAATTCCGATTGCGAGTGTGATTTATCCGAACTGCAAACCCAAAAGAAGCAATGATAAACATCGAACCTAAAAGAAACGTGTGCTATCCGGGTGAAACCCGTTCGCCTGACGCATAACGACAACTCCGCCAGTAACACTTGACCACTAGCAGCAGAGGGTTACGGTTAGGGTCAGCAATGTAACGCGAAAAACCTCTCAAACAGGAACTCACCCCGTTCCCGATAAACACCTGCGCCCGCTGGCCGACAAGCATGTCCATCGCCTGCGCGACGTACTTCTGCTCCCAGTTGAGCACCGTGTCGCGGCTGCTCGAGACGTGCTTAAAAGACCCAGTGTTCAGCAGTGCAGTCTTCAGCTCCTCGACCCACGGCACCGCCCCGTTCGTCATGATGTACACGCTCTCGAGCCCCCGCGCGGACTCGGAGCGCAGCACTTCAGACACGCGGGCGACAATCTGCTCGACGGTCGGGAAGCAGTGGCGCCGGTATATGGCGATGTTCTCGGGCGTGTTCTCGCCCCAGCCGCCTCCCTCGGGGATGCGGAACGTCTCGAGGCCCTGGAGCGAGTTGAAGGATAGGAAGGACGAGGACCAGTTGGCGAGGCCGTCGCAGTGGACCGCGTAGTCGCCGCGGCGGATGTGGAGGGCGAGGAGCCCCTTCATCATGGCGTAGCGCTGCGCACTGGGCACAGCGTATGGGATAGTCGAGAGGGGGGCTTCGAAGACCGTTGTGGGCGCGAATACCTCGCGGTTGTTGTCGAACGCCAGCTCGACGAGCGGGGACCACCGGAAGTGGGTGATGATCGGGGAGGCTGCGAAGTCCGCCCAGACGTCGTGCATCGCGTCTTTCTCGCCAAAGATACTGGGGAATTGAAAGGGTCATGCTTGGTCAACTACTACTTCGTCGCCCCTGACGGGGTGGCAGCTGCAACGAAAGAATACTCACATCCAGGTGTAGATTCCCCCGTCCTGTCCGCGCGCCACCTCCACACACTGATCGTCAACTGTGCTCAATTTCTGGACCCAGCCCTTGGTGATGGGGTCCACCATCGAGGATCCTATCTCCTTATGGATCTCTTCGCGGTCGAGGACGCGTTTGCGGCCTTCACATATCGTCCTGTAATATTCTTCTGCAATCGCAAAGGGTGCATGCTGGCCATCGGGGAAGGCCCCGCCGACAATCGGTCCTTCGATGCGAATGATATGGTTTACTGAGGGGTGCCAGCAGCTGCCGTTTCTGAGAGGACTCACCTGCAATCAATGCGGACAGAGGGACGCGGGAGGGAATCGGCTTTCCAGAATAGTCGGAGTAGTCTTGGCTGGGGTCCATATTCCATGTGTAGTTGTAGAAGACGAATCTGGAATGCCGCTCGTTACTATGTCCAAGTAGGGGGAAGGGGAGGCACTGATGGTAGGGGCTACAGGGGTGTAAGATGAAGAACGCACGCTCGATTTGACTTGTAAGAGAGGTATGCATTGAGTAATATCTCCTGCATAGCGTTACCCCAACCGAGACCTGTGAAATCGACGGACATGAATATCACCATACTTGCGTGGAGTATGCCAAGTGGATCATACCCCAAGTGTGACCCGGAACAAAAAAGAACTTTGGTTCATCTTCATGCGACGTTGCATGCCAGTGGTGTTGTGGAAGAGCAAGCTCGTACTGGTGGTATCGCGAATACAGTGGGGGGAGGCGCACCCCTGGCCATCTTGAATGCTGACGTTCTTGACTGGTACCAGAAATTTCCAGGAAGGCCTCGCGGCCGTAGAACATGCGAGAAATCGTGAAGAGGACGAAAGCGATCAATATGCCGAAGACGAGGAAGCGTCGCGCAATGAAGCGGAGGAAGAGCGTAGCCCTGTCACCCTTGGCGGGATACCAGCTCGCGTCCGGCAGATGAATGGGGAGGATGGCCATGACGAGGGAAAGCGAGGAGGATGACAGCGTTAGCTCACGGGCGTGGCCTTAGAAACACACTCTTGGGCGGGGATAACAGGGCACGTTAGACTCTAGTCGGCGTTTGGGTCTGACTGAACTCTGCCGGACTGAACAGGAGCCCAGCGCACGGAACTTCTCCGTCCTGCGCTAGACCTTGTTATTCGCTATCGCCCACTTCTAGTCATCGAGAGAAGCGCTATAACCAGTGATCCGATGTCTGTTGAGGAGACGAAGTCCTGGCAGATGAAGGGTATGGTATAGCAGGGCTGAGCGCAGTCAGCCTCCTGGGCGATCTTCATCGGAAAACTGGCTGCCTCGAACGGACCAGGTTGGATGAGACCTCATCCACGTCTGGCTCTCTGCCATACATAATCGGTATCCTTGGCTAGTAATCAGGGTGGTTGCACTGGGGGAGAATGACGGTCAGAAAATGCGGCGCCGGGGAGGGAAACCGTCGGCACATTCGGCAGACATCGACCAGCTCTGTGTAAGAGCCTCGTAAGGGGGAAATGGCACGCTGCGGCGCCGAGTAGCAAGGCGCGTAAAACGACATTCTGATCAGCCACCGACTTCTCGTCGGATTTCGCTTCTGCGAGCGCGCCACATAAGTCCGCAATGCAGACGAGGAGGATACGACGAGAAATAGCACGTACAGCCTACGCCATACTACGGGCAGCCGTCATTAAACATTCCTTCTTCTGTGGATGCCCTAATACCAATGGAAAGGAGAGTGCCACTGGCCTGCGGCCAAGCACGGGCTCAATAGGCCCTAGAGCGCCGAGGAGGCTAGGGCGACAGTTAAAGATAGAGTTCCAACGAGCCCGAGCCCAAACCTCGGTGAACCCATTACGGCTCTCATGCGGGCTTGTCCCACCATACATTGTTCGGTAGAGATTCGAATTTTGGTGGACATGGCAGTTGGTATCACCTCCGGTGATGGCTGGTCCGACGTTTAGATGGGCTAGGATATCTTGACACCGCTATGGGCACATTCGGCAGCGCGCGTTCGATCTCACGCCAGCGTAGGAAGCCCGCGGCGGCCTAGAAACAGAGTCGCGGCCGTAGCAAGACTATAGAAAATATAGTGCGCAGGCAGGCCAGAGAGGTGGGACGGAAGGCCGATGACACAGCTCGACGCAGACATGCGCAGTCGCGTGACGTTTTGGGCGCGGAATCAAAGGAATGGCGGAGGTAGAAAGATGATAAGAATATAGGCGTTCCGGCATAGTCGACAAGGGTCTTCGTAAGAGGTGGAAATGCGGCTAAAAAGTAGCGTGAATTGAACGCCACTGTGGGACAACGACACGGCTTACAAGGTGTGGCGAGCACAACCAACATAGCATGCAGAGCAGAATCGGACAACGAAAACGGATGAGCGAGAATATTGCCCTGTATAGGGAACGGTAGAAGCAGGAAGACTTGAGTACCATGCGCCCGGCAGGAGGACGACATGGGCTGCTAGGACAGCTTGTCGGTTCTTCGAGAGCATAGAGGCTGAGTTAGGAGGCGGTTTTATGGTGTGCGTAAATGTGCCAGCAGGAAGCGGGAGGACCCCGCAGGTGCAGAAGAGCGAGCCCCGTAACGGAGGAGCGCGGGGAAACCGGCCCGCGACGGAAGCTCGGGCCTTCGGACCACCGTCGTAGATACCTAAGATGCTAGACGGCGCGTTCGACGTCATGTCAGAAGGAAAGCCGCAGAGCAACGTCGGCGTAGAGTCAATGGCATCGTAATGAGGAACAGGATGGCGCGATAGAATTGAATTGAGAAACCGATGATGGTAACACTGACAATCCAGGTACGTGCTGCACTGATAAATAGTCAATCACTAGAAATATGTACGGACTAGACGACGTACCCTGAATAGCGTTCGATGATGTCCCCAATCGGAACCGGTTCAACCAGCACCCCATTCAACGCCCATTTCACTCGAAAAGGCCGTTCCGGCATGTAAATAATGAAGACTCCCCAAGAACAACTGGTCGCACAAGTAAGGCGACGTCGGGCAGCGCATATATCAGTCATACGGACAGATGGGCGGATGATTGAGGGTCGTGCCGTGAATATATGCGCACTACAGGTCAGAGTGCTCATAAGAAAGATCGGAAACCATCGAACGATGCTGGGGGAGAAGTGCAGCACCTGCCGCTTCGAGCGTGAGTACCCTCACCGGTTCGTGCCAAGAAGAACTGGAGTAGCGGAGCAAGCGAGAAAGAGGCGCACCATCTAAAGAGCCCAGCTGCTCGGAAGATAACCACATGGTCGATCTCATCGTTGGCCCTCGGTGCTTGCCGCAATAGTGGAGTAGACTTTCCTTCTCCCAGCACGCAACAGCATCGGACCCAGACACCGTCCTACGCTCTCAAGACCGGCTGCAGCCTTTCAGAAAGGACAGATTCGCGGTGCTAAAACGCATATGTATCAGTCACCCACTCTTGTTGCACACGGAAAGCACCACGACGACAGACTCGGATGGAAGCCCCAATAGTCCACCATACGCAAAGTTAAGGAACGCACCTAAATCCCTCAAATACGACCACCCTTCATCGCTGGCTTTTTTGCATGCCAGTGTCGCCGAACCCGGTGCATAGGTGTCGCACGGCGACGAGAGCCATAGTACATAGGCCATGCTACGCAACTTGACAGTTTTGAGCAGAATGGATACAATGCAGAGAGAGGCACGTACCAATTTTTCCAGAGTATGGTGGAAACAATGCTTTGTGACCTCGAGTCGTGCTTGGAGCAGAGTACTTCATCCTGAGATTAGCAGGCCTTGGATGGTCGCCTGTAGCTTCGACGAGTTGGCGACTTGCATGATCCTATTAGACGGTGGACAGACGGAGGTGAGACCAACGTGAGGTGGAAGCGTCCAGCAGGGAAAGTACAGCAAGTCAAGACACAACATTGTCAACAAAACCGGATGATCGACTTTAATCGGTAATTCCCGTGGACTTACCTGGTGAGTACGTAAGCTAAAGTGAACTTATGGTGGGAGGAACTGAACCAGCCCTGCTCCGTTTAGCCCTCTATTAGACGCCTATTTTTCCCTTGAGGCTTGTCCGACCGTACAGTACCTGGTCCGTAACCCCGCCTCGACGCTCAACGCCGGGAGACTTGAAGTCGTTGTTGGAGTGTCCATGTCATCAACATGGCTCGTTCTTTCATTAGATGCGATGCATCTGCACCCCAGCTGCTCAATCTCAGGTATACGAGCCTCAGCTTTCAATGTCAATTGCGGCTCAGGTCACCCAGTATGTGCTCCGATGCATATCCTGTGGCTTTAATCGTACTCCTCCAGTTCCTCCTATGCTGTCCTTCGCTACCTCGGTATTACGGTTCTCAATACCTTACAGCCCTGACGCATACACCATTCCGAAGGCCAATAGCGGATGCGACTTCGCTGTGGCTGCAGACATTGGCGTGCGGCTCCACATCGCCCACAAGTCTGTCGAGATCCGCAACCAAAAGTTCGAAAGGTGTGCGGAACGGGGGATGTTATCATGTCCCTCCGAGCATTTCCGGCCAGAAGCACGTCTCAAAATGCACGATCAATATTGGCACTAGGTTCGATATCCAGACGTACACATACATACCACCAAAAGTTGACCAAAACGAAGGCACTCAGCCTTGAAACGCAATCCCCCGCTTCGACGTCTCCGCGAGACCTCCCGCCGCATATCCCGTCCCTTATAATCACACTCAATGTCAGCAACCGTCATGGAATGCGCAACGAAAATGACATCTGTACCCTCCCGCGTGAGCGCGATAACGTCCTTCTCGCCCAACTTCACGTCGCACACGATACACTGCTTCGCCGGCGTAACGAGCGTGTCCGTGCACGTCTTGCAGGTAACGTGCCCACAAGGCTTCATCACTGTCCACGCACACACCGGTCAGTTTCAATACACGGGGACCACGGGCGTGATATGCCGACGACGCACGGTGCATGAGTGTGTTGTTTGACAGTTCCTTCTTGCACGATGGGCATATCGGCGACTGCTCCTCCTCGCGCGTAGCCTTGGATTTTGGTTCCGGAGTCTCCCCATCAGCGGTCGGCTCGATGGACTTCGTTGGAATCGTGCTCGTTGTCTTGTCGAACGACCACTTGACTGGGATCAGATTCTTCCGCCTACGACCCCCTTGAGCATAGAAGACGGATGAACAGGAACAGGGAAGGCGTACGCGAGCGGATGCACAGGGTTACCACCGTGGCACGTCGTCTGCAGCTTGACGTCCGAAAGCGATGTCGGCGGGCCGCTCGACGCGTATGTCGGCGTGAGCGACGGCAGCCAGAAGTCGGGCAGCTTGCTCTTCAGGGCCTCCGCCTGCTCGCGCTCGATCTGGCGGAGCGCGGCCTCCTCCGCCTCGCGCGTCAGCGTCTCGACCGCACTGGTGTCGAAGTCGAACTTGCGCTTCGTTCCCCGTGCTAACGCACGGTCACGGTCTCAGTACCGTACAGAGTGGCTGAGATAGCGAAAAAGGGGTTATGAGGGTGACGCACCTTCCGAGGAATCCGCTTGGCCAGACGTCGAGATAATGGACGTCGCCGCGAGCCCGAGCTGCCCCTTCTCGAACTCGAGCAATACACGCTCCCTCGCCGCCTCCAGTGCACGTTGTCGCTCCGCCTCCGCCTCCCTCTTCATGGCTTCTAGACGGACCTTTTGTCTCTTGATGTCATTGATTTGTGCGACTATACATTACGACGCGGATGTCCAACTTCGTCAGTCCTTCGTTTGCAGCCCGGATGTATGCGCCCTCATCCTAGCCTCTAAAAGTAAATGAACGCACCTAGGTCCGTCAGGACGCACTCTCTGCAGAACAGATGGCCCTTCTGGCACGCCACTGGGTCGCGCGCGCGCTGCAGGCAGAGAGCGCACGCGTCGAAGCGGCGCATCGATTCGTTCCCTAGACGTTGCTGCGCGGCTCGCACATCCGTGAGCAGCGCACGACACAGCGGGGGACACGTACGCGCTTCGTGCCGTAGTCGAGCTTCTTGTACTCGGCGTACGAGAAGATGGACGACGCGGTGTTGTTCTTGCTGTGTTTCGTCATCCTGCCGGCTGTTCGCTCTTCTAGGAAGATAGAGGTTGATTTCTAGGCAGAGCAGAGGAAACGGAAGGTAGGAATAGTAGGACAGCCGAGACGCAGCGAAGATACGCGAAGATAGGCAAGAGTTGGAGGAGGGCCGACTTGGTGCAAGGCAAGGTTTGTGGGAGCGAGACGAGCCGCGCAAACGCTCCCTGCACACAAGCGCTTAACGGATTGGACACCCGGGCCTCCGGTTCAGAATGTGGGCTTCAAGTTGAAGTTACAACAGAAACAGAGGATCATAGAAATGATATGTCCTCTGGTTCCAGCGCATTCTCGCCCATTCGCAAGGGAAAATAAGGTATTTGTCTACAGTACGCATTACGTCGATGTAGTTATTCGTTCAGCACCGTTAGTTAGCTTTTATTTACTCCACCCTTATCCCTTGGCAAGTCCGTGATAGGCTGTGCGTAGCAGGGGGTATCATCAAGTATCCGCGGAGGCAGCAACCTCCAAACCCGAACTCCACTCGACGACCTTCGGGTGCGCCTTGACCTAGCCACAAGCAACTCGTAAACCTCGTATAACCACACTTGAGTGACATTTGAAGCACGCACCTTCTTCGGGTCAAACCCGAGGACTTGCAGTCCATCCAGCGAAGCAGCACGCGAGAGCGCAACGTAGCTCTGGCCCTTCTCGAACACGCTCCGGAGGTCAATCTTCACATACTGGATCGTCTGCCCTTGGCTCTTGTGTATCGACATCGCCCACGCCAGTACAAGCGGCACCTGCATCCCAATCCGGATGCCCACATCAGCAAACTCGTTCAGACAACCACGCAAGGTCGAGCCTTGACCCACCTGCACACGCCGCGCGAGGAGCTTCCCCTCGTTGTCCTCGACGCGGAACTCGTCCCGGACGACGAGAACGATCTCCGTGCCCTGCTGGGTCCGGAACTCCACGAGCGGGTACAGCTCGTCGTCCTTCGGCCTCCCCTTTGCCGACATAGGCTTGATGTCCGCCTGCTCCGCTCCAGCATTCTCCTTGTCCGCGAGTGTCCTCCCGGACAGCGAGACTGGGGTCCGGCCGTCCGTGTCGACCTGCACGTTGCGCACTGCGCCGTTCGCCTTCGACGACGCGCTAGACTCCTGCGAGCTCGCTGCCGACGCAGGCTTCGCCCTCGACCCAGACGAGCTGGCCCCGAAACCGCTGAAAGGCTTCACGTCCTTGTCCTGAGATGTCGTGGGCGTCCCGATACTGGCCGCGCAGGCCGCGATGGTGTGGAACCCGAGCACTCGCCCGACGCTCCCGTTGACGAGCGTTTCATCGACGTTCTTGACCAGCATCACTTGCGCGTCGACCTTGAGCGCGAGGCGCGCAGGCACGACCATCTGCTCGAACACCTTCTGGTGCGTGCCGGTATCGCGCGCGACGTACGCGCTGACAGATCCAGGGAGAGCAGCAAGTCTCGTAGTGTTGGCACGCTCTACTTGGGCTCGGAGAGGATACAGCTCTGTCGGTAGGATGCCGGACGGTAGAGGTGGGAGAGGGCGCGACAGCGTCGTGAAGGTTTGCTGCGCCGACGGGGCGATGTTGCCTTTCCGGAGCTCATTGAGCAGATCGACGAATTCTAGACGTCCGTGATGAGATCGAGGGCGGATGCAACGCTATGAACGGGAAGGCGGCCTTACGAGTATCCCTCTGCCGGAATACTTCCGTGAGGGTGACGGTGTGATCGATGCACTTCTTCCAGGATTCGCTCTCGAACGCGAAGAACGGTTCCGCACTGGACTTGGTCACTGGGGGTAGCTGAAAGAAGTCTCCGGTGACGACCAACTATCGAACAAGCCTGCGTAAGAAGAAATCATAGCGTATATGCGCGTGCTGCACACCTGGATGCCGCCGAAAGGCTTGTCCGTCCTCTTGTTGCGCAGCTGGTCCGCGAGTTTGGCCAGTGTGTCAAAGAGCTCTCCGTCGACCATAGAAACTACGTCATGGTGAGGTGAATGAGTTGCAAACGCGTATGTAGGTTCAGTACTGACCTTCGTCAATGATCAGCACCTTTGTCTCCCTCCATCTCTTGAAGGCCGGCTTGCAGGTCTTGATGCAGCTAATCTGCCGGTCGATGTTGTGCATGCCGGGGGTAACAGCACCCCAGGAGTGCATCGTCATACCTTGTGCAAGTCTCAGAGGATGCACGTCATCCGCAGAAGAGTAGCACTTACCTCCAATGTTGGAAGCCGCCATGCCAGTGCTGGCGGTGACGGAGATTACGGCCTGGTTCTTCGAGTACTTCTTCCTCAGCCCGGAAATGATGGCGCGCAACAGCAGCGATTTCCCAGAGCCTTTGCCACATAGTATTCAAAGACATCACCGACGTTGCATGGCAGCGCGATGAATGAAATTGACGTACCCGCGGGGCCAGTGAAGAAGACATTCTTGCCTTCCTCGACGACCATCTGCAGGACCCGGCGCTGCTCGGAATTGAGCGCGACAACCTCAACTGGTCCTTTAGCCTCCTTCGTGGGGAACTTTACCGTCACCTGAGGGGCAAAGAAGGCGTCGAGGGTCTTGCGCCGCTTGTTGCTCGTATCATCGTTCTTGCCCGACGCGTCGAGGCCTCCGGTGGACTTGCGCTTCTTGGTGTTGGTGGCGGTGGTGGTGCTCAACACCGCGCTCCTAGCCATGTCTCCCCGCAAAGTGTCTGTGAGCCGACCCCAGTGCGTAGAGGAGGGCAGAGAGGAGGGGAGAAAGGCGGAATATTGATGTTGAAAGACGAGATCAAGCCACCGGAAGCGGTTCGCAGCCGAGTCGCGTTTGGGCGCTTCTGTTGTCGCGTCTAGCTCACGTGCTGTGGGTGCCGGCTGAGAAGTTATCAGATTAGATTAAAACGGCGTATCGTGGATCAGTGGTGCGTCGTCGCTCCTGTCCCAATCAAGGGATCTGCACCCCTTCCCTTCAGACTTTACCCTTCCTCTCCTCTCCTCCACTTGGCCTCCACCCATCGTACCTCGTACAACGCACGCGTTGTTTGGTGTTTAATCCATTCGTACCCCACCAAGATCAACGCACTGTACCGGAATCTGGACGCAGGTGAGTACCTCCATTCGCGACGTCGGTTGTATTGCGGCCGTCATGGTCTTGTGCGGCGACACCGACGGAGAAGAACATCTCGTAAGAGCCCGAAGTCGTTGGGTCTTAGCAATGTTGCCCCGACTGTATACCATTGTACTGGCTGCACGTCCTGAATCTCGTCGCGCCCCTCCGCGAGAAAGTCCTTATCCCACCTGAAGCTGATACAACCGCTCGTCTTTCCCTCACAGCACTATGTTTCAGATGGATACACCCGAAGACCACCAGCCGAGCACCAGCGTATCCACCATTCGCGGATTCAGAGCCCTCGAAATGTCAATGGCCGCCTCGGAATCCGCCCCCGCACACGACGAGCACCAGGACTCCCACTCCCCCTTGCGACCCTCGACGCCTCACAGCGGGTACCAATCCGAGCCTGGAAGCCCTTCCGGCGACTCTATTTCTTCCTTCCCATCTGTTGGTTCCTCGTTCCTCTTCTCCTCTGGACCGACCTCGCCGCCCCATCCGGCCCACCATTTAGAAGTCGAAGACGCGGATGAATTGGGAGACTCTACGAGCGGTCTAGTGATCCCTTCACTTACTCTTCCTTCCCCTTCCCGGCATCCCACAGTGTACGGCCAGACCCTGGGCGACGTCCGGCTCCTACTTTTAGGACCTCGAGGTGCGGATATGAGCGCGGTCGCGTCGCAACTCGTAGACGACAACGAAGATGTCGTCGAAGTCGGGCTGTGGGACGAGGACCGCCCAGTGGGTGTTAGTACGCGTGGAAGGCGGAAGTCAGTCTTGCATGTTTCGACGAACTGGGTCGAGCACAGGGATAGACACGGACTGGAGCGCGTCGAGCCCGCGCGGAACGTGGAGATAGTCGAACTTCCACCGTATGACAACTACTCAGAGGTGCGTCATCTAACCTTGTTCCCGAGTCTATTTCCTAACATGTTTCAGGCGCAAAGCATTGTCGAACGTATCATCCCAATCATCCACTATCCATTTCGCGAAGTCTTGGACATATTGAACCACGAACACCCGCCAAGCGGTACCCTCGCCCATCTGCTTTCGTCGTCCTGTTCTCCGCTGTACACTGCTCTGATAATGCTCGCTACACCTTGTAAGTCCGTTGCTACTCTCCCTGCTACAGTCAACTGACATCTCCGCTCCAGCTGCGCTATCGCCTATTGAGAAGACCCTCGTAGAATCCCTCAGCACGCACATCCCAATCATCGTTCTGCCTCCATCGACGCCTTTCACTCTCCCGTCGTCACACGACCACGCACGTCGAGCCTCATCGTCACATCTCTCCGCCTTCCGCCCCGCATCCCTTGCTGCCCTCCGCGCAGGTCTCTTCCGCAACCCCACAACCCTCGCGACACTCCGCGCCGAAGCCTCTTCACGCTTCCTCCGCTGGCGCGAAGTGGAACGCGCCGTCGAGCGCGTCCGCTGGAGTGCCGAGACGTCTCGACCGTCCGTGTCGTCGTCCGTGTCCCACCACCGGGGCAGCGCCTTCGACATCAACAACAGTTCCAGCCCCTCTGGCGCAGAGCGCCACTCGAACGCCAAGGCAGAGTGGTTTGACAAGCAGGCGTGGGAGGCACAATGGGATCCGCAAGACTCGCTCTCGCGCGAGGTCGCGCTCCACCTCCGCCGGCGGTCTGAGCCTCCGCGACGTGTCGCGCGTTCGGGCGGTGGGCGTCGGCACTCGCCCTTGTGCTGCTCGGCGGCAACGGCGGATCCGCTAGGCGAGAAGAGCAGCCTCGTTACGCCTCCATGTGGCCCGGGCTTCGACCCGCTGCACTTGCCGTCGCTCGTCGTGTTTTCGTTCTCGCTGCTGGGAGCGCTGCGGACGCGTGTGGCGCGTGCGCTCGGGTGGAAGTCGGGCCAGGATGAGGGCAGGCGGAGACCGTCGATTGCGCGCAGAACGAGCAAAGAGGCGCCACGCGAGGAGGTTGCGAGCGTACGCTCGGGAAGTGGCACTGGCATCAAGTACACGTTCGGGCTGGGGATCGCGCTGGTCAGCGCGTTTTGCGCGGGGGTAGGCATCGGGCTCATCGCCGTTACGCGGTTCTGAACGGACTCGGACTGGTCGTCCGCCGTGTATATATTTCCATCTTGTCCATCTGCTTCTTTCCTTCCGGGCTCGATTTCTTCTCTTGTCTTCTCTTGTCTCTCCACAATGAACTCGAACGACCTTTGCATGACCTGAACACTCTCGTTCTCAAGCTGCTTTTGTGCTTCTGCTCTGCATATTCAATTTCTGTTGTTGTCACAGTACACACGGCATGTCTACGATCGGTATTTCGGCGTTCTGCACACTCACTAACGTTGTTTCACTATCAGTTGTATCTAATAAGCACAGTTCTGTCTTTCGCTACGCTCAGGAGCGGGAGTTCGGGAGGCGGATATCGTGAATGTAATTGACTGCCTTTGTTCGCTAGCGCTATAGGATACGTCGTCCAGGACGTCCATCTCTCGCCTGGTGACAACGTGGAGGGGTAGGGCGTCTATATTCAGCCGGTAAGCTTTGATGTAAGTTCACTTCTGGACTCAAGTTCACCTAGTCTTACTTGCCAACTCTTTTTATTTTCTTTGCGAGTCAGCACCTCCCCCATGTCTGGGATTGGGGTTTTATGTCTTTCACAGCGCTCCGAATTGAATGTCTCAGACTTCTGCCCTCAGATCGCCAGTCGACCCCCGAAAGGAGGACAGAACACCGATCCACGATAACTTAAGTCAGATGGCACGAGGCGCGTACGTTTTTTTTCTCGCAATCATGTTTAGTTCTCTTCACATGCGTTTTAGTCATCGTCCAAGAGATCGGACCATGCACTGGTAGCCGTAATAGAGGACGCGGTGGAGTACTACGCGCGGAGGGCTAGGAGGAATATCGTACTCCGTGGGATCGAGCCAAGTCATCTCGGGCAAGCGATGATAACGACGCGTCGACGTTCTCCGCCAGATGGACTCTTTATCAGGTGCGCTTCTCTTGCAGGCAGACACTCTGTTGTCGGGACTATTCCACGCTGTGTTTGAGGTGTGACGCAGTGGGTGTGAGGGGCGTGTTTGAGAGCAGACGCTATATGATCACGCAACGAGGTCATTTATCGTCTGCCTTTGGAGACAAAGCGTCCTCCTTCTTGGCCATGGTTTCCGTCCTTATGGTCTTGCCGCGTCACCGGTAATGATAACGATTCAGCCGACTATTCCGAAGCTGAAAATAGTGATAGGTTTTGTATCGCCACGGTCCGGCTAGTCATCGCTTCGCTCAAACTGCCATCCTTTCTCGCCGTTCTTGGGTGCCCAACCTCGCGCGACGTGCCCCTCTACTAGAGTCTTGCTGATATTGCTGCGTTGATTCGCACAAGAGTACGTGGTCTTGAGGTGCGCCTTGTACGCTCCAATTATCATCTTTGCGTCTGCCTAGAGGATCGTGGAACGCACTGCCCTCCTCACTGGCCACTTTGCGACCCACGATGGTCGACCATCGGACTTCCTCCCTGTCGGAGTCAGGCCACACATTCTGCGCTAGCGAAGGCGAATGCGCAGTTGTGACTGCGCTCGCATTCGCTGGAGTGCTGAGACGTCCGCGCCCTCATGCCTCCTTGCCGTGCCGCCAGTGGTAATTTTCCGACACGGGTCACAGTATCACAGACAGACATTGCAGTAATTACTGTAGCAGCTGTGGTAGGAGGCCCCCGTGACTCGTTCTCTCACAAGGTCATGTACGGTGGCGATACGAGTCCTCGCAGCATATCATCTCGTTGTCCTTGCGGTCAACCATCTGGAGTCCTCTTTTTCCTTGTTCTCGAACATTGGCAGCGGCGAATTGAATATTGTTACGCGCTTCTCGCAGATGTACGCACCGACGACGATCTGTCCGTCAAACTATGGGTTCATGCGATGCGATGGTTTGGTCAGTGGGCCTCTCACTGTCGACGTCATGAAGAAACTCGGTTGTATGAACCTGACGCGCGGTAGGCTACTCGTCCCGTAACCGATGCTTCGACGTTCGAGCGCGCTCTTGGTTTCTACACTACTGTTCCCAGATTTCCCCGCCTTCTTTCATAGGAGCACCGGTTTATGCTGTATGCTGCTTTGTGCCTCGCCTTCGCTTCGTCGCATTCCGCCCACCGGCACCTGTATCCCCGATGAGCTGACCCGTTGAAGTTTCATAAAACTCCAATTTCCTATGTAGGTTCTGGACGATCATCCATCCAATAACCTCTGAGCGCCGTAGGCCTCAGGGTCGCGCTGGACACAGACAGATCCTGAACTTGAAGGTTTTCGTGCCGGTGCCTGCCTCCCACTAGGTGGGTCATGACCGCATTGACATTGTGAACAGCCATACGTACGCCACCCGGATGGTCATGGCGCTACGGGGCAATGAACAGACTTAACTTGAATGTGCATGTGCATGAAGTTATCGGCGTTGGCCGTGGCCCAATGACAACTCGGACGGACGGCGCCAGCCTGAGAAGGGTGGAGAAGGTGCCGTGAACGATTGGAATCGAATAGAACAATGACGTTGGCTGGGATGAGCCTACCATAGACAGATTAATTTCGGTAGCTGACGCTCGAAGATTGCTGATATCGATACCGGTCTTACGCCCTTTTAGACGCTTCAGGTGCGAGGTGCGAGGCCTTTGTCAGAGTTCGCCGGGCGTGAATGTGTGTTTCATTTCCGTTCTAATGCGCACTTCACTGACTCCGCATGACCTGCCACATTATAGAGACCCTTATGGCCTCATGGCACCGGTGCGACCTGCTAGCAATCGCTTAAAGAGGCTCAAGACAGATTTTGTCGTCACAGCTGTGTGAATCCCCCCCTAGAGTCCTTGCCCCACGCCCACTCTCCCTGTCATTCGACGAGCATTCTGGATCTTTCAATCGTAATTCTATCCGCTGCGGTTCCACCACCCCTGGTCATCTTGTTCCACATCTGTACGTATTTACAACTTTAAGACGCTATTAAATACTCAATCCACAGGTTGCTAGGGATACTCAGCGATGCGGTTGATTAATACAGAGACCGGAAAATTCGAAGATTTTTTCACCCTTTCGAGGACCCCTCCGTATGCCATATTGTCACATACTTGGGATCAGATATACGGGGAGCAAACATACCAAGATGTCATGGAGATACAGGAGAAGTATGGGCTTTCTGTGCGTGACCAGTGTTATCTTCTGGCATTTTCTGCCTCTTCCTAAGATAATTCAAATGCCAGTCTCCTTCGAACCATGATGGAGTAGTCAACCCTGACCCCCGTCAGAACCATACGGGCCCATCCTCAGAGGGAGAGAGTCTATCTGCATCATCACCGTCCCGCACGCTATCCCAATCCATTACATCGACCCCTCAGGAGTTTCAGCCTCCTCCCTTCCCGTGGTACGCGCAGCTCTTGAAGTTGTCACGTATCCCGATACTGGCTCGAACGGTACGCCGCTTCCTCCTTGGACGGTTGGCAATTCCTTCGTGGGCAAAACATCGCAACAGCCTCCAACCTGACTCCATCTGGCATCCTGACTCGGGACTATCGGAGAAGGTCCGGGAGGCGTGCAGGATTGCTCGGGCCGATGGCTACCGGTACATATGGGTCGACTCATCCTGCATCGACAAGACAAGCAGCTCTGAGTTGTCCGAAGCCATCAATTCGATGTTCAATTGGTACCGCGGCGCTCAGGTCTGCTACGCCTTCCTCGCCGATGTTCCCTCCGACGACAATATAAGACACAATAGGTCCAAGTTCCGGGAGAGCCGATGGTTTCGGCGCGCGTGGACGCTTCAGGAGCTCATCGCGCCCCGTGTGGTCGTCTTCTTTTCAAAGCACTGGGAGCCCCTTGGAACTAAGGACACGTTGGCAGATCTGGTCGAAGATATTACACATATAGACCACAAGATCCTGACGCACAAGAAGGCCTTGGCTGAGGAGAGCGTAGCTGAGCGGATGCGGTGGGCGGAGGGACGCAGGGCGACCCGGGTCGAGGACGAGGCTTACTCCTTGCTCGGTATCTTCGGGATTACGATGCCCACACTTTACGGCGAGGACCGGCACGCATTCCAGCGTCTTCAGGAGGAGATCCTACAACGAATCCCCGACCACAGCTTGTTTGCTTGGAGCTGCGGCGATAGCGACATCTCCCGTCTGGAAACTGACTATAGGATCATTGCATATCCTAGAGAAACTTTTTCACTCTTTGCGTCATCTCCGAGTCCATTGGGGTCTTCATGGCCTTCCGGGAGGATAATCAGTCTTTCCCACAAGGATTTCGAGTTTTTAGGGCTTCCTCTCGAAGAATTCACCCCCACTCCTCACGGTATCCGCACGCAAATGACCTTCATCCCCATGAAGACTTTGTGTCCCAACCTCTCTATCGTGGACCCTAATGATCGTGCTTTGGATTGGCACATTCTTCTTCTCGCGATCATTGAACGAGCTCCAGATGACAAGTGTCTCCTAGGCAAACTATGCTCCTTGTCTCGGATGAGAACCAACGTCGACTCCGAATCGCCGACTGTATACGACACTGTACGATCGGGATTAAACCAATCTACAACTTCGTTTCAGACGATATTCACAATCCCGCTGAACGGATCCGGCGCGAGGAAGTTGCTGGTGAAGACCGTCTATCTTCCACGACCAGAACCAGTAACGGCTACACGGGAACTGGAACTTGATTCGCGATCGGGCAGGGAGGACCATGAATTGTCCCTATTCCTTCCCACATGGGCTCGTGCTGTCCTGCGGCAACAAGAGTACACGCTCCACGAGGACCCCTGCCAACCTAGAACGGAAGCCTCTCCTTACTATTCCAAATCCGTCACACTCTCGAACACATCGCAATCATCATTCGGGATACACATCCAATATCGGTTCATGCTCTCAGGCTCGACCATGGCAATCGAAGCCCTTATCTGGATTCTTCCCCCTGACTCAGGCCAAGAGGTCCAGAACCATTTGATCCAACGTATCGCACCATACACGTCTGCAATCTGGACAGACAAGAAGCAGCTTTTCATAGGAGTATGGAATATCACTCTTCCAACAAGGAGCATACATCTGGTGGCGGATTCGGGTGATGAGGTGACATTGCGACTCGGTTTAGGCCTTGTCGCGCCCTCTCGCTATCATCTCTACATCATGATCGACCCAACAAGGAGCGAGCCTGACGCGCCCAACTCCACGTCTGAACTGTCAACCCGTGCAGCCAGTGTTCTCGGAGAAGACTGTGTCGAAGTAATTCAATGGATGAAAGAAGGCACGGAGCTGAAGTTTACTATGCTGGGATCAGTGCGACAGGCGTTGGAGAGAGAAGGCTACTCTATCCATCTCGAGGGCTCCGGCACACACATGTGCCGCTTATGGCACTCTCTTCCCCTTTCCAACAACGACTTACCTTTCACCATCTATCTCGAGCATTTCTACGCAATCCGCCGGCATGGGGGCCTTGTAGTTGCGGCTTGTGTCACCCTGCAGTCGTCTCCGGACCCCAGCGACGGCTCGGAGCCGCACCAGGATGGTCCGTATGTCGTGGTTTGGGGAGAATCGAGCAACCACAACCTTGCCCGGCCTAATGCACCCAAGTGGACCCACGAGCACAGGCGAATCGGCCTTACCACCTCGGCTGGAAATTTCCTAACACTTCGCCTTGGTTTGGACTTGGCATGGCAATCCGAGTACTATTTACTCGTCGATATCGAGCATGAAGGTCTCTCGCTCCACGGTGAACATCAGCCAGATGGTCGCCATGAACAGGGACGGGACTGCATACTGGATGGTTTCTTCCACAGCAACATTACCCTGACGCTCCCTGGACATGTAAAGCGTTCGTTACGGGAGCAGGGATACCATGTCGAGTTTTCGGTTGTAAACGCGCACGAGGACCATCCCGATCGCTACGTCCTCACACTTTCCGACGCCAATCTCACCATCGCTATCGAGTACACACCCCTCATCTCCCAACCCATTGACGAGTATGGAAACCAGGAGCAGAGATTGACTTTCCGAACCTGTGCCAAAGTCCTATCCTTATGCAGAGTCCGGGATGACACCACATCCGCCACTCATGATCAGGATGTTGGTCAGACGATGGAGTGGGAGGAGGGCAAACTCTGGCTCAGGAAGAGGTTCTTCGATCGAAGTGGCTGCCAGTGGCATTGGATCTTACCCCAGAAAGACGTCAGGCTCACAACGCCCACCGGACTGGAGCTGACTCTCCGCCTCGGCTTCTACCTGGTATGGCTCGGCCAGTACTGCGTCACGGTCGAACTTAACCCTCGGTTCCCGTTGTTGCGACCAGAATTTCCCGACACCGTCCAGTTGGAGACTTCCGATTCTGGCTGGGATGGTATAAAGGAGATTAATGACGATGGAAACGGGCAGGGGATAATCACGGGCATCGACAAGCCCGATGATCAGAAGGCCGCACACGCCGATGTCGTCGCGCTCGAGCTCGAGGCGTTGCCATTCTGGGGGGTAGAAGATGGCGAGGTGTGGGGGAAGGGTGATCACGGCAAGTTGCCGGCGACACTGATCATGGACGAAGTGTAGATGGGTCTTAGCGAACCATGGGCTCGCATCTAGCGCTCGTAAATGTTGTCCATGGCCACTGTTCCAGCAACGGACTCTGATTTTGATTCTTGCGATGTACTGTGTATTGAAGTTCTGGCTATGGCTACCTTGTCATTATGTACCCTGCTTGTACGTTAGTGATATTGTTGCATGCAGTTGGTTTTCGAATGTAATCGCTATTATATTGTTCGCATTAGCACCCGTTGGCGACGTTGGCAAACGTGGCAGGCTCGCTAAGGATGACCTTGTTGAATGGGAGAGGCTCAAGAGCAACGGGTCGGCGGGGCAATGCACCACCTGACTTACGCCGTACAGGCCGGGATGTAGAACTGCACGATGTTATGTCGATGCGCAATTTGACTATCAGCGTCCACGCGAAAGACAGAGAGGGGAAGACGCACGTAGTCGGTGGGCAAGCTGACGCTCTTGTTCATGTTGACGTAGACAGCAGTCCTTGAACAAGTAGCTGGGCGTGAACCACGGCACGAGCGGCGCGGTTGAGAGGATATACTGGCTCTTGCATGGAACCTTGCGGAGCGTCCACATCAAGTCAGACACCCGCCTCTCGGTCTTCGTATCGTCCTTGTGCATCGCCGCCTAATCCCCGTAGTCGATGTCGATCACATCCAGCCCGTGCAACTTCGCCCGTCCGGTCTTGGTGTTTGCCGTGTTCGGCGCGGTCACGGCTGAATTTGTGGGGATGCTGGTCGCACCAAACGCGGACTCAACAATCCTGATGCTTGGCCTCGTCGTACTTCTTTTTATTGGCAGTCTTCTTCGTGGCAGGAAAGGCAGCCCAGGTGTTCGTCCGCTTGAGTGCGCCTTGGAGCATCAGGAGCGACATGGAGACGATGTAGTAGCCCTAAGAGTACTAGTAGGCGGACGATGCATTGGATAGGTTGGTAAGAGAGGGTGAACATGACACTCACCTTGAGCGCCACGATCTCAACTGTGGCAGAGTCAGAGCCGCTTCCTCGCCCCATCTTGCGATTGGGGACGCCCGTCATGTCAACTTCCCTGCGGAAGTGCGCGTCGACCTTACACATGGACTCCAATATCGCCGAACCGGGTAGACCGTCGATAAAGAGCCTTGTCCCATGCTGGTGCGCCTCCCGAGCTTAACTTCAATCTGAAGAGATGGGAGAGAAGCGATAGACACGATTACAGCACAGGGAAATACGGCGTTTCTGGCAAGGAAGTGCAGGCGTACCATATCGGCTTGGAGGGATGCTGGGTCATCGGACGTGAGGAACGCGAAGGAGCGGAAGCGACTTGCGGGGAGGCCCATGATACAGGTTCAGAAAGGCAGACAGGACTTACGGATGCGCATGAGAAGGAGTAAGGCATAACATGCAGCGATAGAACTCACCTGCACCTCCGTTCTCGCATGCTACTACTCCTTTCTGTAGCGCTCGTACATAGTGAATGAATGACATCAAGTCGGTCGGAGGGTGTGGGCATAACGTCGAGTCTGATTGGACCTCAGGTACATCCGCACAAGTGAGGGTCAAATGTTAAGCGTGCGTAGTCGGTGGCGTCCAGACCGTATGTGCGTTCGAGGACTGCTCAACAGAGCTTACACATACCTTATAAATAGAAAGCCAGAGTGGCTAGGTCATCGAGTCGTGGGCACGGGTGGATGGCATTCGATGCCCCGTGAATTAGACCATGACCACGACCCCGGCAACAGACAAAAGGGGACTCAGCTGCGAAAACACACAGTGAAGGAAGCTAGTGGAGAGCCGCGGGAGAGGTCCGAGGGAGGTGCAAACTGAGGGGGAAAATGCGCGACCGAGTCGGCGCACGTCAACAAACGCGTATCACGTGACAGGATGATTGCGCTGCCTTCAAGTTCTTGCGCTCTCGGCTTGTTATGTTTCTGGGCCGAGTGCATGAATCGAACTTCTCGACCTCCCTGTACATGGCTAGCTCCGCATTCGCTTGAGCTTGAATTACTCGTCTTCGCGCTCCGCGATTCTTCTTCGTTATGACACAGTGGCGACATCTCTACAGCTGAGGAGAATCCGAGTCGTCCATGCACCACTCCTCCGCCGCCAGGACTACGATCAGCTCAAAACCCGCGCCAAAATAGTTGGACCGTGGAGGTAGGAAGTGTTTAATATTGTGGGGTATAGCTGCCAACTTGAGTGCCCCACAACTCCCCTTCAATCTCGCTGAGTAGCGCAATCGGGTTCGCGGATGTTTCTGCGTTCTGCATGGTTCTCTGTGAACTGTATATGCTGACTCCTATCTATCCTACCTTCGTCTACAACCCCGAATGCCAGTCCTGTAGCGCAATCCGCCGCTGATGCGCGCATGGATGACCTTGACACGGTGGTCGCGAACGACCAGGTCGAACTCCGCGAACTGCGGCAGAAGCTTCGCGCAAGCGAGCACCGGCGCACACAACTCGAAACGAAGCTGCATGCGGGTTGTGTGGAAGGTTGGGGTGCGGGCTAAAGGCGAGCTTGGAGGCTGACTACCGAGCCGAAGACTCATCCTCGCCTCTCTCTACTTTCCACTCCTGGTCCTTCACCGCTCTCCGTGCTGGGCTCTTTCGCCACCCCACGATGCCAGCAAACCTCTACGTCCAAACATCCTCATGCTTCCTTGGGTGGCGAGGAGTCGAGCGCGTCCTGGAGTGCCGAGACGTCTCGGCTTTTCTGTCTCGTCCGTATCCCACCACCGCGACAACGCCTTCGACGCGAGTGACGACTACAACGTCGTTCGTGAAGAGCAACAACCGAACGCGAAGACGTAGTGGTTTGGCAAGCGGGCGTCGGAGGAACAGTTCGATCCCCAAGACTCGCTCTCGCGCGAGGTCACGCTCCACCTCCGAGCTTCAAGGTCGGCTGTTAGGCTGCAGCACTCATCGCGCTGTTTGAGGGCACAAAGGAGCACAAGAGAGAAGATCCTTATCACGCCTCTTTCACTTTGCAGCACGGGCTTTGATTCCCGATACATATTTTCCGTCACCCCTTCTCTTCCCGTTCTCGTTGCTCTAAACGCTTGCGTTTGCGCTCGGGTCGAAGTCGAGCGGGGATGCGGCTGGGCAGAGACCGCCATGTGTGCGATGTGAGCATGGAGATGCGTCGCGAGGAGGCTCCGGTGGTAGGAACATGATCCCGATGGCGTTCTGCACACTCGCGAATATTATTGCTTCACCGTCGGCTGTAACTACTAATAAGCGTCGTTCTGCCTTTCGCTGCGCTCTGGAGCAGGAGATTTGGCGGCCAACAACGTGGACATATTTGAACGAGTCTTCTTTGCTACACGTACAACTATGAGACCATCTCGCGAGCAACTGAGAACCGAACGTCAATCTCATTGGGTCCGGCAGGGAACCATGAGCACCGACGTTTCAGGCGCAAAGCGAAGTATCCTCGACAGCCGACTTGCATTCGTCCCCGCGAATCAGCTTCGCGCCGGCGCAAGGCGTACGCGAACGGCGGGCCACGTCGCCCCACCCCAGGTCGACTCATCTCGGATGACGGGCACGGAGATGACAGTATAAAATCAAGGTTGAGGGTAGGCCCAGGCAGGCCACTCACCTGCTTCATATCCTGCGCCGCTCGCCGCTTTCTACTGCCTAACCAGACATCGACCTCGACCTCGACCTCCACATGACTTCCACCAACAAGCGCACTGCTCAGTTCGCCGCTCGTCCCTCCGCGCGGAACTCGCGCTCAGCGAGTAAGGTGCTTCCCGGCACAGCGGCAGAGCCGAATCGTCGTGTCCCCCTGGTATGTGCCATGGCGTCTTGCAGCAGGTCTCCACTCATACTTGCATTGTTTGAATGTGGTGGGTAGGACGACTGGCCGCAAAAGACGGAGCCCAAGCCATGGAAGCAGGCGAGCAGGTCGTATCCGCGGTTCCTTGCGGGGAAGGTCGTGACGCGGCGGAACGCGGGGAGGGACGACGGGCGGACTTGGATGTCGGGCCGGTATGTGTGCGGGATGGGGTTGGAGGAGGGTTTGAGTGACGAGGGCGGTGGGGCTTGGGACGGGGAGGACGAGAGGAGGGGCGAAGTGTTCGTGGAGGGCGAGGAACACCGAACGGAAGTCGCGATCATGGAGATCGCGAAGCCGATGAAGCTGCGAGGTGCGTTGTGCTGTCGCTCTATCTTTCGATGGCATCTCACAGACGGATGATCGCTTGTGCAACCAGGTCCGGCGAGAGAATATGAGGTAGTGGGCACGATCCCTCGAGTGATTACGCTCGAGGACGACGACGAGTGGGAGTGGATCGCGGATGGTGGACTGGAGAGGGAAGACGACCACTGGGAAACCATCGGAGAGACAATCTCAAGTCGAGACTCCTACGCAAAGGTCCTACAACGGCAGGTAGCCTGATATCAGCGTCGCAGCAAGAGAAGAGAGCTGTGCGGAGTGGTGAACCATATACTACCGAGACCATAATACAGTCGATGAGACCCTCGATTGCGTTGGATTTCGTCTTATGGCCGAGTGACCACCTACAGTTGCATCAGTGCGATGACAGCGTATACCTGGGACTGAGGAGTTCGGATAGCTGGTGGTGTGAATTCACGCGTTCACGTCGGTGGCCGGCAGAAGCCAGCACGGGCGTCTTCCCAAGGTTTGCTTTCTTCCACTGGCTCCTAGCCGCTTGCCATTGCCATGAATATGCTCAACTGGTGCTCAGAAGGTCGACTCACCCAACGGCACAACGTCCAGTGGCATTTAGATGCGAGTCTTCCTACCGCCCAGTCCATCCATGCTCAAAATACCTGCCGTGCAACATTGCCTGGCCGAGGCCGAAAGATATCGATCCACGACTTCAATGCGAACACCTTCTCCGGGGCCTCAGAACGTGTGCCGAAGCAGCCGTCGAGGTAATTAAAAGAGCAGTTGGGATTCAGGAAGCTCAAGATGAGACTCTCGGGGCCTCCACCGCTGGGGCGAAGGGCGAGGAGGATACTGGCGGTGCAGACATACAGAAGGCGGCGGCGGCGGAGCTAGCCGATCCGCACTCAGTGCATCCTAGTGCAGTCGTTCTGAACGCAACACTTTCGTAAAAGTAAAGGATGTTGAGGCGTAGGGGGCGAGGAGTCGGTTTAGGTAGTCGGGCACCGGGCCCTGAAGTCAAAGATCCAGAGGGAGTGCAGATATGGTTTGCGATTCGTCTCTGATCAGTAGAGCGTCAGCCTGATTCACCGTACATTAGATAGGTACTCACCAAGTAGTTTGCATCGATTTCTCTCCTGCGTCCTCACATGGATCCCAGTAATCGCGCACGATTTATTGACGCCTATTCCACACAACTGGCAATCGACTGAACGAAGAAATCATTAGTCCGCCTTCGTGATCGCCTGTATCAACGCCTCGAACTTCCGACTCAGCTCCCCAGCCGCCTCAACCAGTTCCGGGTTCACGCTCTCTCCACTCGCACTCGGCACGGCGATGACAGACGCGGGGTCGTCATACGCCACCCGCGTCCCGCTCCCGTCCGCCTTCTCCACGATGACTATCTTCGGCGGGACGTGCAGCGCGGCGGTGAGATCGTGCCGGAGCATCGTCTGCGCGACGAGCGGGTTCCCGAAGTTGTACCCATACGTCTGAGGGGTGTCCGTCGTCCCCCTGTACGCGTTCATCCACTTGTGGTAGGCCGCCCCTAGGAAATAGCTGCACCCCAATCAGCGTCGGCGAGCAACGACAACAACATGCGGCGAGCGCGCGGGGGAAACGCACACGAAGTCGCGGCCGGCGGTGAGGGTGTTCATGCCGTCCTCGAGCTCGGCGCGCGTCTGGGCGGTGGAGAGGAGGCGGAAGACCTCGGGCCCGCCGCCGGCCTTGTTGACTTCCTTGTCGAGGCGCGCGATGACTTCCGCGATAGGAAGGGGCGTGTCGTACGTGATGCGGCGGGCCGTGTACTCGACGACAGATTTCGACATGGCGATTGTCTGTGATCGGGCGATTAGAGAGATGTCTCAGTGCGGCCGGACAGTAGAGGACAGCGCACTTTGAGAGTTTGGGGTTAGAGCTGGACGTTCTATGTCTGTGGATGTCACAACACACAGGCTGAAGCACAGCGATTATATACGTCTGGGATGTCAGTCGGGCCCGACCCTATTACGAGTGGGTTAGTCATCACATGCACGGCGGGATGGAACATCATCGACATACCGGCCAATATATCTGAACCCCGAGCGGAGTTGATCTTCAATCTCGTTGGTGGTAGGTACCTGGCTATAAGGAAGCTGAAGGGCGATGGCGGGGTGTACCAATGCATTGGGCGCTACTTTGATTCCTTACCCACGGTAATCGAGCGAGTTGACTGTACAACGCATTCAAATTGCTCTACGGACGGACAACCGACAAGGCTTCAGGCCTTAGGTCCGTACTACGAGGAACTGCTCTGGGACCTCTGGATTCTCGTAGGAAGAGAGCGTGACCTCCATCCTCATCGATCTGTCTTCTGCAGGTTGTATTAGGGTGCGATCAACCTGCAGGTCGGGCATCGATCAGCCAGGAACATATATACTCAGACGGTCGATACTCGTACCTGGAAAACGCGAGTGTTGAAACCGAACTGTCGCACAGATGGCCGGCACTGGCGCACGATCGAAAGGATCTGCTCGTACGACTGCTGCGGCACATCTTCCGAGCCGAAGTCGAGAGGTCGATTAACGTGCACCTCACGAAGCCTGGGAGCTTCTGCGAGACACGGTCCAAGGGCATCCTGTAAGTGAGGGATGATGAGCGTGCTTTCGCGCATATCAGATTGATGAAAATGCTCACAAGATCATTCTGCTCCACGACCACGAAGAGCTGCTCGAGCGCAGTGCATCGTCGACAGATGTCTGCGATAGCGGTGATGTTCATGCGCATGCGGTGGACCGAAAAGCGGGTTAAACGGCTGCCGTGTGCGGTGACGATGGCGCTGCAGAACTCGTCGCTGAGACGGTGCCCAACGTGTCCGCCGACAGTTGAGATGTGGAAGCGTTTCAGAGGGGCATTTGAGAGTAGGCTTAGAACGTGTTGTTGCCATTCCACAAGGGAGGTGTGCTCATCAACGGTGAGCGTGATGGACTGGAGACGCGAGAGGGTGCCAGCGCGGTTGCACTGGTCACTGAAGACACGCATGTCCTGGATACGAGAAGGATATCAGATATAAAGTCGAGCGACGAGGGCGAACACGTACAAACGCCGTTGACAGGCCCTCCATACCGAGACCGATGATCCCCTTGTAGTTTGTGGACAGTAAAGCCCACAGACCGTCGTGCGTAACCTTGAGGCAGCCGACAAAGTAAGCATATTCCAAGTTGGTGGCATGAGGGGCGATATCATGTAGGACGCCATCATTGAAGCGGGTTGACGACTACCCAGGACGGCGTCAACACAACGTTGGGAGTGCGGGTCGATGGTTTGCTCGCCTTGCAGATCACGCTAAGATGATTGAGAGTTTGATTTGTATTTCTAGCCCAAGGTAACAAAACGCCAATGACTGCGGTACTAGGCATTATGAGGGACAGCTTGCGAAGATGCGAGAACCGCGGCAGGATCCGTAGGTCGTAGTAGCCAGTGTTCTCGCCGTTGATCTCCAGCTCTTGAAGTCGAGAACAGTCCGCCAAGGTTTCCAAGACAGGGGAGGTAAGCGACCCATGGCGTGTCCAGGTACAAGCTCGGAGATGAACACAGTTGCGGACTCCAGCCAAACAGTGCTCAAGGATGGTATCGTGGTCTTCAGACTGAAGCGCCTTGGGGAAGTCCCGGATTACTGCCCGCACGTCAGAATGGCTCTGACTCTTGACTGGGCAGAGATTGGTGGAGAGACGGATACATACCTAGTTGTTGCACTAGCTTGGCGAGGTGTGGATAGTCCGCTAATGTCTTGAAAAGTTTGAGGACCTACGCAAAACACTACGTGGTCAGCAGTCGTTGCATTTGGCTGTCTATGAACACACCTTGGTCTTCCCTTCCTTATGCCAAGCATATATGAAGATACGTTCATAAAGCAAAGGGACGGCAAATGTGCAGAAGGAGTGATTGACAAGACATACAGCGGCGAGGTGACTAGGGCGTACGATATGTTGCACGACAATCGGGAGTAGTTCCACCGGAAGGTCTCTAAACTGTGCTAATTCCGCCGTCATTTAGGCAATTCTACAGCGCAGTTTGTCGCCCTAGAAACGACGCAAGCAGGAATAGGCTCGAGTGAGACAAGACAGAGTTGCAGTCAAGTTGCAGTAAGCTCACCAAGACCGTCTGGCGTTGGTCTGGCGTCGACTGGCTCTGAAGCGCTGGACTTTGAAAGCCCGATTTCGATACCCGACAGGAGACGGTCAACTCAGCCGGCTTACTTTAAGCTCCGCCCCAAGCTGTGGCACTGGCGTTGACAGGGTTGAGCCAAGTGCAGTGGGACGGACAGAACTTACCCTCCTACCACCACCTTCTCCCGCTCCTCTTCTCCCCACTATGTCAGACATCGAAGATGATGTATTGCTGAACAGCGGCGATGCTGTTGAAGATGCCGAGGAGGGTCAGGAGAAGAGGCCACCCAAAAGTCGAAGACGGGACTACGATGACGATGAGGACGAAGGAGAAGAGGAGGATGAAGAAGAGGAGGATGAGGAGGACGAGGATGAGGATGAAGGAGCGAGGCGCGGGCAAAAACGGTCTAAGGTGCGTTGTAATCCCAAGTATCACTCGCGTTCTGCTAAGACTCGTCTAGCACCGGCACAAACGCCCCGCAGTCAACCGTTTCATTGATTTGGAGGCTGAAGTCGACGAGGATGAGGACGAGGAGGAAGAGGAAGACGAGTATGATAAAGGTGCGCTCCCGTCTTCTGACGCGCTTGCGCGATCTAACCCGTGTTATAGACCAGTTCATCGCGGATGCGGCGATTGAGGGCGAGGAGGACTACGATGCTGTCCGTCGAACCGCTGACCACGCGCGTTATGACCGACGTGTCCGGGAGATGGACGACCGCGACCTGGAGCAAGTCGCCGAAGACATCAGTCAACGTTATAGACGGACGGCCGTACGGTACACTGGAGAGATGAGCGACGTGCCACAGCGACTGCTTATGCCGTCCGTGCACGACGCAAACTTGTGGCAAGTGCGAGTCAGGGTGAGTTTTCGTCCCTCGTCGTGGCGTGTCGCCCGTGCTCACATTATCGGTTTGCCAGCCCGGCAAAGAACGAGACATCGTCTTCAGTCTCATGCGAAAAGCCCTCGACCTTTCGTTTGGCAACCGCCCCCTCCAAATCCTATCCGCGTTCCAGCGCGACTCTCTTCCCGGTATGATCTATGTTGAAGCTCGCAGCGCGAAGCAGGTCAGTGAGGCTATCAACGGTCTTGTTGGCGTCTTCCCCAGTCGCGGCATTGTCCTCGTCCCTATCGAGGAGATGGCCAGCCTCCTGCAAATTAAACAGCAAGAGCTTACCGTGACACCTGGAAGCTGGGTTCGTATCCGTCGCGGCAAGTACCAAGGTGACCTCGCACAAGTCATGGATGTCACGGAGAATGGGGAGGAAGTAGGGCTCAAGTTCATCCCTCGTATCGACCTCAACCCCAAAGACGACGTCATGCTCGACGGCAAGAAACGGAAGAAGCCCGGATCTGGCCTATCCTCCTTCAGCATGCGTCCTCCGCAACGCTTCTTCAACTACGAGGAAGTCGTCAAGGTGTACGGGCGTAAGTCGGTGTCGAAGCGGAATCAGGTCTACGTCTTCCAGAACGACACATACAAGGATGGCTTCATCGAGAAGGACTTCCGTCTCACAGCCCTCCAGCTCGACGATGTCAACCCGACGCTAGACGAGATCACGCGGTTCACGAGGGGCCAGGACGGCAATGAGAACGAGGCGAGCGTAGACCTGTCCATCATCGCCGAGGCCTCCCGCAAGGCAGCGATTTCAGTGCTCCAGCCCGGTGATCACGTCGAGGTCTTTGAGGGCGAGCAGTCCGGTGTCCACGGTACCGTGCACAGTATCGAGCAAGATGTCGTCACGATCGAGCCCGAGGGCGTGGACTTCGACGGGCAGCGAGTGCAAATACCTGCTCGTAGCGTGCGGAAGCGTTTCAAGCCTGGAGACCACGTCAAGGTCATGACAGGGAAGAACGCGGATGAGACGGGTCTGGTCGTGTCAGTCCTAGATAACGTCGTTACCTTCCTGTCGGACATGTCGATGCAGGAGGTAAGTTGGATGCTCATCGACCTGACGTCTGCTGCCACGAACTTACAATTGAATATTCTCTGTATAGGTCTCTGTCTTCTCGAAAGATCTTCGTGAAGCAGCCGAAGTTGGTACTGGAACCAACATCGTCGGTAACTACGAGTTGCACGATCTGGTTCAGATCGAGTAAGCCGCGAATGCTGGCCCTTGTGCTCCATTTGTCTTACTTGTTTCTGTCCAGCCAACAGACTATCGGTGTTATCTTCAAGACCGAGCGCGATTCGTTCCGCGTTTTGGATCAGAACGGGCAGGTTCGCCTCGTTCAACCACATCAGATCACTATGCGGCGAGACTCGAATCGCGCGATCGCTATGGATTCCGAGGGACACGAGATGCGCATAGGCGACAACATGAAGGAGGTCGATGGCGAGGTATGCCGCGATACGTCTCTGCCCTTGTGTCCTGACTCACCAGCTTCACAGGCTCGGAAAGGCCGAGTCTTGCACACTCACCAATCCTTCTTCGCCTTCCTGCACAATCGTGAGATTGCTGAGAACGGTGGTGTGTTCGTCACTCGTGCGCGGTCCTTGATATCATTAGCGCCAAAGGGCAACGCCTTGAAGCTGGGCGCCACCGATCTGTCCAAGATGAACCCTGCTCTCAGCGGTGGTGCTGGAGGCATGGTCGGCTCCGCCATGTTGGGCCGCGGCCCTCGAGATCGCCTTATCGGCGTGTCTGTCATGGTCGTCAAAGGCCCGAACAAGGGATACGTCGGCACCGTCAAGGATACCAACGGTCCCCATGCTCGTGTGGAGCTCCTCACGGGTAACAAGGTGATAACTATCGACAAGGACAAGATCCGGCGAAGGAAGTAAGTCCGGATCTCGAACGTTTGTATGCAACATCTTCTAATCGAGCTGTTTCTAGCCTCGATGGTTCGCTAGAGCCTCTCGAGAGGGCCATGATGGGCCCTCCGCGCACTCCTGGCTTTGGCGCCGGCGCGCAGACCCCCAACCCGTACAATCAAGGCGGCGGCGGCGGCGGAGGTGGTGCTGGTGGCGCCGGTGGGCGAACACCGGGTTGGGGCAACACAGGCCGGACGCCGAACCCGTACAACGACAGCCGTACGCCTGCATGGTCTGCAAACTCGCGCACGCCCAATCCGTACGCGGAGCACGGGAAGACGCCGGCGTGGGACGCGACCGCACGGACACCCAATCCGTACAACCAGGGAGGCAAGACGCCTGCGTGGAACTCTTCTTCGCGTACACCGAATTCGTATGCCAGTGGAGCGAACAACGGTGGTGCGTCAACGTGGGGCGGCGCCACGCCCGGACGGCCAGCGGGGTCAGGATGGGATGCCTGGGTAAGTGCGACCGAGGGCTTGTCGTGTTTGTTGCTGATCGTAAACTGGCTTCTTCTAGGATCCTCGATCTGCGCCAACACCCTACGCGGCCGCGTTCACGCCCGGAGCTCCGACGCCAGCAACGTATTCGTCCATACAGACTCCTGGTGTGTACGAGTACCAGACACCGGCACAGACGAGCAGCTACCCTCAAACGCCCGGAGTCACGGGCGGTGGCGGCTATGGCACGAGCGAATCAATATTCGGTGGGTCTCTCCGTTTCGTTCTCCCTTGCGCCGTACCGAACAAAGTTCCTCCAGAGTTGTCCTCGAAGTGGCTGCTGGAGCCCGAGCTCGCCAACAAGGTCAAGGGGATCATGGTCGAGGTGCGGGGGTCCGCCCCGCAGTACGGGAAGCCCTGGCACGGCGGCGACTGCGAGAGCAAGCAGGGCGTCGTGCTCTCCGTGCTCGACACGCAGAACGACTCGTTCATGTCGACGGCGCGCGTGCGCTTCCTCGAGCCCGTGAACCCGCTGCAGCCGATCCTCACCGTGCCCATCCACTACCTGTGGCCGGTGCACCCCGAGCGCAAGGGCGACGATGTCATCATCCTCTCGGGCGCGCAGGGCAAGGGCCAGGAGGCGCGCGTGGAGGCGATCGAGACGGCGAACCTGATGGTGCTCACGACCAAGGCGACGTTCCTCGTCATCGACAGCTCGCCGGACAAGCTCGTGCGCATCAAGCAGGTCGACGAGGTGGGGAACTTCACCAGATGACGGCCGTGTCGGCGCTCGCGACGCTTGGTTGGTCGTCGCATTTGTTTTGCCTCCGGTCGAGCCGCTCTGCCGCGGGTTGTCGCTCGCTTTGCTACGTAACTTACGTTTTTGCTTTGTTGTATGAGCCACGCATCATGTATCATATGCCGATAACTGCACTAATTGCATGCCCACAACACGCCTTTATGGGTTCGGACGCCGTTTATTGGAACGTGATGGACACGTATAGATGTATGTCTGGGTCTTGCAGCGCCTTGCCTCCATATGCATGGCCAGAGGTCCTGAAAATACATCGGCTTTGCCGCAATCCACGCAGTTCATGTAAGATCGCCAACCTAGGTAAACGACCGGCAAGATGGGTCACGCTACAGTAAACCAGGTGTGCTAGACGTGATATCCAACCTAGAAGGATTGAAGAAATGCAGTACATGATACATAACGTCCACACATCGAGAGCAATACGACAACATCGTGAACAATGGGATAATCTATCTACGCAAGGCTCGTAAATATTCCCTATCATGATGAGTTAGCAACGTTCCAGCCGTCCCCTCACAAAGTGAACAGAACTTACAACGTCATTGCTCCACTCGTACCACCACTCGATGTCGTTCTCCTGGCCACCCTCGTACATTGCCTCCTTGAGCTTCGCCACGATGGTGTTGAATCTCTCGCGGGATCCAACCAGCCTTGAATAGCGGTCGCGATAGTCGTAGTTCGACCACAACGACACCATCCCGTCCCATTCCAACGAGAAAGGTCGCGCGACGTGCAGCGTGATGCCACACCTCTCCTGCATGTGGCATCGGGCCAGTAGGCCCGCTGCGCTTAGTAGCTGGTTCATGAGCTCCTCGTCTTGCTCCTGCTCGGGCGTGAGTTTCGAGAAGTCGAGTACCGGGCTCCCATCGAAGAACTCTCTTGTGGCTGGGCTCAGTTCCAGGGTGAGATGGTGGCGCTTCGCGTATTCGAGCATGTACTGGTCCATGAAGGGGATGCCGTAGTGGTAGAGCGGGGGGTTGGACCCGTTCTGGGCGACCATCTCTCGGGGAAGCTTCTTCTGAGGAGGCCGATTCTCCATCAGCTTGAGCCATTTCTGAACGTGTCTCTGTGAGTGTGGTTCACACGACTGGAGTCAGAGGCAAAAGACTCACGGCTCGTTGAGCCTCCTCGGCTGCCTTGGAGTAGTTGGCGCAGTCGTCAGGATCGTCCTCCAGGAGATACTGGCCGTTCCAGAACAGTCTTGGATCAGCATCCGCAGGGACAGATTGAGACATGGTAGTGGATATCGAGGAGGAGTTGGATGGGAGGTGACAGAACGATGTGGTTCAAGTCAAGTTCAACTTGGTGCTGCGAACCCGGGGCGTTTAATCTGCAGGTACTTAAGCGCCCCGGACTCCGGACCGCCAGAGCATCGCCATGCATTTGAAATTGCAATTTCGTAGATCAGGCCAAGATCAGGCTGGTTATTGTCCTCGCACTGGTCCGCTTTGTTCTTGCATTGTTCCAAATGCGCAGGTCGGCGGCAGCAAAGCGATGTCGTCATATAACCCTGACTCAGTTCAATCACGGCGACTGTTCCGTCTATTCCTTTGTTTCCCGCGTGGTGGAGAATGAAATTCACGACGGCTCAACTTGAAAATTCGCTCGTTGGTGGTCATCGGCGTCCGCCAGTTCTACAAGTTACGTTCATTCGTGTCGACACGATCTCTCTTTCGAGCTCCTTACCCCTCCCCTCCTTGCACCCCTACCTACCATGGAGAAGCAACCGAGCCGGAAGGCGGCGGAAGCAGGAGAAGGAAACCATCTACAATAGTGCATTTAAGGACAAAGACGTGAGTGTCTCGTTTCCGGCACTCAGGCTGGCCCGACGCCGTATACGTATTGCTAACCACCACATCGTCTGTTGACTGGCCGTAGTTCATCATTGTCCGCAAGGCCGACTTCCAACAAGGCATATCTACGTTGCTCTTCTACGCCTGGAAGCACCGCAACTCGGAAAGTCACCTGTACGCCCTCTACAACTACATTCAGTCTCTCCAATGCCACACCTTGCTGCACACGACGGAGCCGAGCAGGGTGATTACACCCTGGCCTCAACCACTCTTCGGAACCCTGGAGCCACCCAAAGGCGAAAATAACTACCCGCCTCGAAACAACGCCCTTCCCAGCAACTACTACCCCGATCACGCACGCATCATGATATTTGGGAGTAAGGAGCAAGGCCCATCATACTCTCTCCAAGCGCGCATATCAACTGCCCTCGACTCTTCCGAGGTCAAGGTCCTCAACATCAAGACTGCGTGGAACCTCCCGGAGAGCATCCGCGATGCCGAGAAGACCGTAGAGTCCCATATTGCCCAGGCTTGCGACTCCTCGTTGGCGGGGTTAGCGCATAATCCATTCTGGACATCTCTTTACGCCTTCCTTCTCGTTGGTCCCTACTTCAGCCTCTTCGCGTGGAAAGCTCGTCCCGAGGAAGAACAACTGCTGCCTCTCCCGCCAATTCCGAAGGTTCCACATCCCGGCGGGAAGGAGACAAAGGAGGAACTTGAAGAACTGATCGCAAAACGCGAGGAGGTCATTCGGCATCGCATGGAGCGAATCAGGAACACGCCAGTTCCGGAGGTGATCCATTACAACGAGCCTGTGTTTAACCTCACGACGCAGCCCTACCAGAAGTGGTATGACAAAGCTACGCTGAGCGCCACGTACCTCCATGCGCTCTCGCTTCCCACTTCGGCGGAGGAGGAGCTTGCGCGCCAGCCGAGTTGGTTTGGAGCCAGAGACTCGAACAGATTCGGGGAGAGTAATAGGCGAGTGAACATTGGCCAGGTGCGTACTTTGGGTTTTCATCCAACTTCTTCGTATCGTTTTCTGAGTATCATGATGGTGGCCGACAGGACATTGGCCATAAATTCGTTCAGAAGATGGTCATTGATGACCGCATTCAGAACGAATTGGCGAGTATGAATCTCGTCAAAGACCAGCCAGACCCCACGCTTGCTGGTCCTAGACCGCCCGACTCAAACGACTCGCAGCAGAGCCGGTTCAGCGAGACAGAGCCTCAGATATTTGATCCTGATGCCGGCCCGCATCCAATGAAGACCAGGGCATCCACTCAGGACGTCGATGACACTGACGCTGATCTTCTATGCTAGGAATACCGTGCTTGGATAAGACCAGAACGAACTACTATAGTTGTTGTATTGTGCGAATTAGCTAGAAATGTATAGCATGCGATGACAGAGAAGCTCGCATCGTGACATGAGGGAGACGTGGTACGCGGCCGTGCGAGGTGTAGGGCTCAGAGATGTGCGACATTACTTGCTGGCGTCGTTAGAAGTTGGAGGGGCGCCCACGCCTTCCATTCAGAGAGCTGCTCTAGTTCCGAGGAAGAATGGGGTGGAGGGGAGAGGTCATCCCCTGATTTGGCGAGCCAGTGCATCATGGGGATTTGGGAGCGTGGCGGGAAGAGTAACCAATGTAGCGTCGCCTCTTTGTGATGTATCCATCCCGATGACTTTTGAAGAAGGTGCACGTCCTCGGAGGCACGTAAATCAATCATTTTCATACAGCGAAGATAGATGTAGCCGTAGCCATATGTGAGTCGTACAAACCTGTACGTGCTTCCCAACCAAGGCGAGTGCAGGAAGTAGATTGAAGGACATTATGCGCCTCCACTAGCAATACGGCAGCGTCCTACTCAAGACTCGAAAATAATCCCTATAATGATAACGAGTTAGCAACTTCGTCACTCCGGCTGTCCCCTCACTGCAAAGTGAACAAGACTTACAACGGGGTTGTCCCATTCGTACCACCACTCGATGTCGTTCTCCTGACCGCCCTCGTACATTGCCTCCTTCAGCTTCGCCACAATGTTCTGGAATCTCGCACAGGATCCAACCTCCTTTGAATAGCGGTCGTGCCAGTCGTAGTTCGACCACAACGACACCATCCCGTTCCATTCTGACGAGAACGGCCGGGCAACATGCAACTTCATGCCACACTGCCTTTTCTCCATGTCGCATTGGGCCAGCAAGCTTGCGATCATCAGCAGCTGGTTCATGAGATCTGCGTCTTGCTCCTGCTCGGGCGTGAGTTTCGAGAAATCAAGCACCGGGCTCCCGTCGAAATACTCGCTCGTTTCCGGGCTCAGTTCCAGGGTGAGGCCGTGGCGCTTCGCGTACTCGAACATGTAGCGATCGGTGAAGGGGATGCCGTAGTGGTAGAGCGGCGGCTTCGAGCCGTCCTTGGGGACCATCTTTCGGGGAAGCTTCTTAAGAGGACCGCGGTTCTTCATCAATGCCAGCCATTTCTGCGCGTATATCCGTCAGTGCTGCCTATGCATGATACCAGACGCAAAACACGCACACTGCTTCTTGCGCCTCTTGGGCTGCCTCTGAGAGGTTGGCGGGGTGGTCAGGATCCTCCTCAAGGAGATACTGGCCGTTCCAGAACAGCCTTGGGTCAGCATCTGCGGGGACAGGTTGAGGCATAGAAACTTGAAGGGCATCAAAGGTCAGTTGGATGTGAGGCGGCTGCAGCACGACATGGTTCAACTTCAGCTCGTTCAACATGGGCGTTTAACCTCGGTTGGTTGATCCTAATGCCGGCCCAAATGAGGACCCGGGGCGTCCAGGGACCAGCGAATTCAGACGACCTCGAGGACATCAACGCCCAGGATATCTACTATACAGTATTATTGTTGTATCCACAATTCAGTTCGATGCTTGTCCACCCATCAGCGATACCACTGCCAGCATAGACAATAGTACTACATAAGTTTCTTTGCTACCTAAACCCCCGGCTCGCTACTACATGTTCACATCCCTTCACCGTAGGGCCCGCCGACGTCGCTCCTGCCCCGACCAATGGAGCGACATTACATTCTTGTACAGCGTGCACAATTGCTCGTCCAAGTGGATCACTGGTTCGACTTCAAGTCTGCACGGCGAGCCCTTCGTGCCCGCCTTGCACAACTCCAACACCTTATGCACCGCACACCACTCCTCCGCCTCGCAGACGTTCAAAAACAGCCGTTCATTCCCCGGGGGCAGGTGCGAGAACACCACGCCCCTCCCGAAGTCGATGATCCTGAAGCTCGGCGTGGTGTACGAGCGCGCTGAGAGCGGCGCGGAGAGGGGGCCGGGCTGCACGAGGACGTTGCGGGCGAACATCGAGTTCTGCGCGAAACCCGCTGCGTGCAGCCGCCGGACAAGCTGCAGACAATGTAACCTAACAAGAAAGGACGGCGAAGAAAAGACGTCAGCCGGAGCACCGCACCCCGTGTAGGACTCGGATGGACTTAAAGAGGAAAGACGCGTACTTTTGTTCTTGAGTGAAGACTTGCGGGAAGATGGGCCTACCGCACTCCTCGACGAGGAGGATGTGTGTCGGCCACGAGACAGAGCACGTCGCGTCCAGTCCGCAGTTCGAATGCGTGGGCATAATGGCGGTCCCGTCGGAGGTGACGGCTACGTAGTAGCCGTAACATTTGGGTACCACCGCAGGTTCGATCCGGCGGGCCGTCACGGCACCCTGATTGCCCTCATTCGTGGGAAGGCGTCCGGCAAGAGCGGCGGTGGGGTCGATCTTAGAGTCGAACGGGAGTTGTGCTGCCGTCGGCGCGGCGGCGGTCCCAGCAGCGTAGTACTGGTCGTCCATGAACTGTCGCGGGAATGAATCGTACACACTCGCCTCCATGTGGAGCATCTTGTGCGCGCCGCACGTCCCGCTCGCTGTCTTCGCCGCAATGCGGACGATGGTCTCCTCCGCGGACGCCGGGTTGAGCCGCATCCTTAGCGGGGCCGAGAACACGGAGGAGTGATGTCCGGAGCCCAGCTTGTTGCCGGCCTTGAGGTAGAGGTGTGCGACACGCACACGTTCTTTCGGGGACCGGTTCGAGAACGCGGGCTGGGGCGGCATGAGGTGGTCCGTGTGTGGTGCCTTCAGATCTGTGCTGAAGCGCAGGTTGAAAGGAAGGAAGGGATCGTAGGGTGCTTTCAGGTTCGGAAAGACGCGCACGTAGCGGAAAGGCTTGTCCGACGTGGACGGCGACTTGTGGCGGCGAAGCTTTGTTATGTTGTCGGGGTCATGAACGAGGAGGTCGTCCGGGAAGAGGTCGTGGGGGATGAACGTTTGTAAAGTCGAAAGGCCAACTAGAGAGAATGGGTCGGCCCGGTCTCGAGGAGGGGCTTTGAGATGTCCCGGTCGTTGGGGGACGATCGTTGCAGCCCCCTGGCCGCCGATCCCGGTGGACGGAGGGAGCCCTCCATCGCCCTTGGGGACAGAGTGGTGCGCAGGCTTAGGAAGATCGACCGCCACATCTAGCCACGCGGGTCCTTTTACACCGGCGTTCGGCGACCATTCGATTAGTTCGCGGAGAAATGAAAGGGGTTGACTGTTGTCAACGCCATGCCCGCCAGAAGATGGAACGTTACGACCGTGTTCCTGGGACTTGCCCGTCGCTCCCCCGTCCTCTACTTTGAGGTTGACGACGGGACTGCGAAGACCCTCTTCGACAGAGGCAGCATGGAGGTCCGGAGGCATCGGGACGACGCATGTCCTCTCAGGTTCGCGGGATTCGGGTTGAGAGAGGGAGGAGGGATCATGCGGGACGTACGCTGTATTGAGGGCGGTTGTGGTCATCATGACGGTGAGCAAGACGGAAGGGAACGAGGAAGTTACGTGCATCAGCCGCTTAAGTGCAGCCCACGGGCATCGCCACATCGGCCACGATCCTGTGGACGCGAAGTCGTGGGAGACTCTCCTCCAGGGTCTCCTTGTCTTCCAGACGGCTAAGAAGTATGGAAGAGACTGAGTTCAGGCATGGTAAAGGCCGAATTACGTCTTGACCAAGGATATACCGAAAGTGGACATTTGTTATCCCAAACGACCGCTCGGCGCTGTCCCTAGCCTCCGAGGACGACCAGGTGCTTACGCCCGAGTCCGGAGCCGAGTAGAAACAGTTTCGCGCACCCCATCGTTGTGGCAAGTCCTATTGTCCAACCCGCTACACAAGCCCCGAACGGTCGTGACATATCTGCAAATAACGTAAGGCGCTCCGAGTCTCAACGCCGGCATGGGACGAACATACAATGTCCACTCCTCAGAGCCCAGGCCTGCGTTGGAACAAATCCTCCACTATCTGAGAGGCAGATAACATCGATCGAGGGGACAAGGATACCTTGTCTGACAGCGAAGTCAGCCTCGAGGTCAAGAAGTCTTACTCGAGGAGCCGGCCGATGGAACCGAAGAGCTCGGCCACTTGCAACAGCTACCCATGAGGACGAGTGCCGCAACTTCTGCGATACCAGAGAAGAGCGCATCACGGCAACATAAGCGAGACGTGAGATTCAACGTGCGAAGTCTAGTAGGGGCTCGGAGGTGGGCGAGATTACGTCTCGGGCGTCGTTAGAAGCCGGAAGGGCGCCCACGCTTTCCATTCAGGGAGTTGCTCGCATCCCGAGGAAGAACGGGGTAGAGGGCGGAGGGGGACCCTCGCGTGGGGTGGCGAACCAGGTCCATTATGGGGATCTGAGAGCACGGCGGGAAGGGTAATCAATGTAGCGCCGCCTCTTTGCGAGACGCCGACCCCGACGACGAATTGGCCAACCGAGTACTCATGACTTGTGGGAGCTTGAAGAAGACACAAGTCTGGGGCACATAAGCCAATCATTTGCTTCAGTGAAGCGTAGGGGCAGCCAAATGCTCGTACGAACCTGTAGCACAATGTGCTTGCCAGCCAAGGCGGACTTGCGATTATAGACACAGATTTAAAGACAAAATACGCCTCGACAGCAATACGAAAAGGTCCTATTCAAGACTCAATAATCCCTATAAGGATTAGTTAGAACGTTCCGGCTACCCCTCTCCCAAAGCGAAGGGGACTTACAACGGGGTTGTTCCATTCGTACCACCACTCTATGTCGTTCTCCTGGCCACCTTCGTACATCGCCTCCTTCAGCTTCGCGATGATGTTGTTGGACCTCTCCCGGGATCCAACCAGCCGGGAATAGCGGTCATGAAAATCATAGCTCGACCACATTGACATCATCCCGCTCCATTCCAACGAGAACGGCCGCGCGACACGCAACGTGATGCCACACCTCTTCTGAATGTGGGACGCGGCTAACAAGCTCGCTGCGCCCCGTAGTTGGCTCATGAGCTCTGCGTCCTGCTCCTGCTCGGGCGTGAGTTTCGAGTAATCGAGCACCGGGATCCCGTCGAAAAACTCGCGTGCGTTAGGGTTCAATGGCAGACCGAGGCCGTGACGCTTCGCGTATTCGAACATGGCGATCAGCTCTCGGGGAAGCTTCTTCCGAGGACCGCGGTTCTCCATGAGTTTCAGCCATTTCTGAACGTGTCTTTGTGAGTGCGCTTCACATGCGATGGAAGAGGCAAAACACTCACGGCTCGCTGTGCCTCCTTTGCGGCCTTAGAGTAGCTGTCGGGATCGTCAGGATCCTCCTCTAGGAGATACTGGCCGTCCCAGAATAGCCGTGGGTCAGCACCTGGGGGTATAGGTTGAGACATAGAAACGGGTCGGGAGGGGGCCGCAACACGTCGTGGTTCAACTGCAAGGAATTCAACATGAGCGCTTACATAGCTTCCGTTGCTAGATCTCAAGATCTCAAAGGGGCCACACGATATCCGTCGCTGTGTCGGGACGCGTCGAGAACCATTCACTCATATGTCTGGATTGTGAATGGGAAGAGGCGCGAAGGTGCCACAGTACTTGGCAATGGCACTGGCGGAGGCGAGCTCAGTTGTCGAGCGCAGACTATCTTCGGGAGTACGGTTCGGGCTGCGAACATAGCCGACCGTCCGGGTGTGGACAACTTTCTCGTAAGCACCGTGACTACGACTGTTCCGCAGCTTGAAGTTGAACATTTGACCAGTCCTTGTGACCTTAGGGCCTGTTCGGATACCGGGTTCCGGGTCAGAACCCAGGTTCCGCCCCCAGAGTTCCAGCAGGGCGCTTGAGTGACTGATGGGTGACTGATGGTGACTGGTTGTGACCCCGTGGATTAGGCGCTCGCATCCTCAGAGACATCGAAGACTCTCAGAGTCACTGTCCGCGGGTTAAACCTTTCACACCACTTATCTAAGATGTTATACTCCATACACGTCGTAAAGGCACACATCTCACGGATTTTATGAACGTCTGGGGGCGAAATCAGCCCTAAGTGGACCCAGGTATTCTCGAAGTACAGCTTGAACTTCGGGAATGTACCTGCTAGGCCTTGTTAGAAGTCTCATAACTTTTTCCAGGTATTTTTATGACTCTCAACACGGAAAATTCCAGCTTGAAGCTTATCGGAGGCTTACTGGTGTTAGAACTTAGTCGACGAGGTGGGTTTCGGTGGGTTTGTGCCAAGCGCCGTGATTACCATGTATGGACCAGGTGACAATAGGCGCTCTACCCACCCGGCGGAAGATGCGTGGCGGAACCTGGGTTCTGACCCGGAACCCGGTATCCGAACAGGCCCTTAGGCACATTATGCCCATGGACAACTCGGTCCTGGGCCTCTTCCAGCCCAACCCTCGGACAAGGCCTCCGCTCGATTTCGACGTCCTCAGCACCATCTGGGCACACGTGACCGAGTATCCCGATCTCCTCTCACTATCACTTACCTCTTCCGTGTTTCGTCCGCTCGCCATTCGAACCATGCTCAGAGCTCGTCCTGTCGTCCTCAGGAAAATCGCCACCATCCTCAAATTTCACGACTTCGTCTTCTCCGATCCCGATGCACGCATGCCCCACATCGTCGCCGTCGTAATCCACGTCACCGACTATGAGTATGATACGGATCCTGACTGCAGCGAGCCCGCCATCCAGGCCCTCCTCGCGATTCTGAAGCGTGCACGTTGCCTCGTATCGCTGGAGCTGAGCTCTTCTGTAAACGGATCCCCGCTCGGATACCTTGACGATCCTCGGCTGTCCGCCGCAGTAGGCGAGCTCGTCTCTCTGAGAGACCTGACGATCTGCGGCCGGACCCAAGTGGCCGACTGGCAGCAGCGACGCTGACCCATCTCACGCTATTCGTCGAATACGTAAGATTGGGCTCATCCACGATTGACCACTTCGCCTAAATGTGACTGATTGTGACATCACGGTGGCACGCCGTTACTCGAGCACTTATTCAAGCGCTGACCCAGGTAACTGCGCGCTTCCACACAACATGTCTTCAGAAAGGTTGGTGAGGACGATACGGACAGAAGCGTTATGATATGATGTATGCATAGTATTTAGGTGCAATATGCATTCTATATGAATATTTATGGAGCCATTGAGAGTGTATGTACCGGCAAAAGAGCAGAAAGTTAATGGGTAGCGCTAGCCAGAATTTTAGGGGTATCAAATGAAACCACGGCAGACGAGAGGGCGTATGTGTACTGTGAGGTCACATGTATGCAAGAGTGTGAAGCTTTTAGGAGGATACAAAGAGGTGCATCTTCCACAGGCCCCAGGTATCGGTTTTCACTTTGGTCGCGCTTGAAAAATGGTCCTGTAAAACATTCGGGCATCCAGTGTTGCTCTTTCTGTAAGTAAAATTTGTACATCACCGTTTTACCACAAATTAGACTAAAGAATAGCCTCCGCGACGCCCACATCGACTAGGTTTGTCCGGCGTAGTGGTTCTCAGCCCGAGTGCCGCCTCTTCTGCCAGGACAACTATTGATCATCCCGTTATCAATAATAAGACTGTAAAGAACCTCTTGTGTCCACAGGCAATAGAGACACACGTACCATATATCCCGGCCATCGAAATAGTAGTCCTTCCCTGGACCTCCCAACTGGACGCTCGGGGGCGTGATTTCGCGTCGGAGGGCGCCTACGTCGCTAAGGGCTACTTACACTTGTAAATCTATCTACATCTTGAAAACTCCTCACCATGCCAAAGTACGTCCGATTAGTTGTTCGAATTTGTTATATCTATCGATTATAGGAAGTCGTTTCGCACTCTGGGCTCTTTGTGAATTCTAGATAGATTTACAAGCCTTCGTCACGGCCACCGGCGCTCAAATAGGCGAAGTGGTCAATCGTGGATGAGCCCAATCTTATACGAAGCCTGCCCACGCTCGACTGCCCGGTACATACTCCCCGCTTCTGCGGATACAAGATGGAGCGATCTCTGGCAAGACACACTCCTTCCGGCCATCGGCATCTGCACGCCTTGACCCACTTCCGGCTCGTCTTCCACTGTTTCGCGCGGGAGGCGGAGGACCCTGGGCGCCGGATCTCGGAAGAACCGCTCGTTGATGACCTGCGTCCTTCGTCCGGGTTCCACTTCAACGCCGTCGCGTCTGCGATCGCGGACGCACTCCCGTCGCTGCAGTACTGCTTCCTAACGAACAGCGCGCGTGTGGTCGAAACCAAGATCGCCCATGCGGACATTCTCGTCGAGTGTTGGTGCGAGTCTCGTGCATGGAGGGTTGTACCACAGGCCCCAATTGGCGATAATGGCATAGATCATCCTGAAGCCATGACCGCTGCCGACACCAGGGGACTTCATGTTGAAACAAGCGAAAACGGGTCGCCAGAGTGCAGCAAACAGTAGATTCCGGTTGTCCTGTACAGGTCGTCGTAGTACAGAGGCAAACGGATGGGTACAAAAATTTACAATCGTGCGCAGTATCATATACGTCGGGGACTTCCGGCGAACAAGCGCTCGCTTGCCAAAACCACGAGTTCCAACACTTCAGAGGGAGCTCGTGGAGCTGCAAGACGGGATTGCGGAGACGATTATGGAAATGGAGGATCTCGACCTCTCTACGAAAGAAGAGGCAAGTGCGTTACACCTTCCGTTTGTCTCTGCGCTAACGTTGTCTGTGCTTATACCCAGGGTGTGTTGGGATGGGGTCATGCCTAGGTAGTCTTTGCGCATGTACATGTTCTATCGCGTAAAGTGCTGAATTACATCCATGGTTTGAAGCTCATGATCACATCCATGTCCATCTCATCAACGGAGCACGGCACGCAGAACTTCGGAAGACAACTTGTCAACAAACTGGTGCGCTTGACTCAATGCGAGGTCAATGGAAGGCAGCCTATGGAACACTGATGTGAATCAATGGCGTCGCAGTTCCGTAGAGAACCGCTTACATACTCTCAAAAGCTTCATCCGTAACCATCATCTTTGCCAGGAGTCGAAAGCTCGGAAAGGATCCTATGTCGAAAGAGCATTTTAGCGCCTTGAGTGCGACTAATCGAAGCTCATAGCATGTCCTGTAGGCTCGATCCGGACACAGGACTGGTTCAAGTCTACAAGAACGTTAACATGACCTGCCAGTGCCGAAGACGAGCGCGCCGTTGATGATATCGTGCAATACCACCAGGCCCTCACCGAGTGACTATCTGAGGGCAACATGACCGCATTGTGACACGACACTGCGTCGTCTGAGGCGGTCTCCACATACTCTAGCTTTGTGGGCTGGTCTGACATGCTCCCGTGGGAGCCGTCGCCTCGTTGGCCTGAAGTCTGCTATATCGGATGAGTGCGTAATCACTGTAGGGCTCGGCCTGAATAATCTCGTGTAGCAGTCGTACTATTCTTTAGATATCTAAATCCTTGAGGATATCAGGGTTTCCGATCGCGAGGAAGACTGGTACCCGTGAGATATCGAGATTGATCGCGCTGGCGAAGCTGCAGTTGTTGGCGATAGAGGACACCTTACTCTCCGACTCAAGTCCTCCTTCCGACGGTTGCGCCAAGTAGTCAGACTTGGAGGAAGCAGGTAGCATACCAAGCGATGAGATGTAGAACCTACAACTGTATTTGTGCGTATCTCTGCCTTGTCCCCTTTAATTTCCATAGCTATCGGCGTTCGGGTACGTACAATCCTGTGTCACTGACGACCAGTGCCATACGACAGCGGTTCAGCCTGGAGCACCCATCGACGCTCCAGCTTCGACCAATGCATCGACATCAGGGCCACGTACATATGGCATAGGAGGGTCTCCACCATGCTTGCCGCCACGACTCGTACGTGGTCCCAGCCTTCGCAGAACCCAAGTATCTGACGCGCCGCCTTCCACTCTTCCCCTTCGCAGATTTTCGCAAACATCCAGTGTATCGACGGGGGTAGGTGCGAGAGCGCCATGCCGCGGCCGAAGTCGATGATCCTGAAGCTGGGGGTCGCGTACGAGCGCGCGGCGGGCGGCGCACGCAGCGGGCCCGGCTGTACGAGAACGTTACGAGGGTGCATCGAGTTCTGTGCGAAGCCCGCGGCGTGCAGGCGCTCGACAAGCTGCAGACAGTCGAATCTAATAAGGCGGCAGGTTCAGGACGGCGTATGCCGTGGCACGCGAGCTTGTCAGCCGCAGCACTGAGGCGGGGAGGGCACGGAAAGCTGCGCACCTTTGGTCTGGGGTGAAGGCCGACGGGAGGATGGGCCGGCCGCACTCCTCGACGAGGAGGATGCGTGTCGGCCATGAGACGGGGCAGGTCATGTCGGAATGGCAACCCAAGTGCATGGGCATGATCGGCTTCCCGTCTGCCCCTACGGCGGCGTAATACCCGTAGAACTTGGGCACGACCGCGGGTTTAACCCAGCGCACGGTCACCGAGCTGCGACTTCCGGTAATGTACTGGTCGTCCATGAGGTAGCGCGGAAACGCATCGTAGACACCCGCCTCGAGGTGAAGCATCTTGTGTGTCCCGCACGATCCGGGTGCGGTCTTCGCGGCAATGCGGACCGTGCTCTCTTCCTGGGACCCCGGGTCAAGCCGCAGCCTCAGCGGAGCAGCGAACACGGAGGAGTGGTGTCCCTGGCTGAGTCTGTTGTGAGCCTTGAGATAGAGGTGCGCGACCCGTACCTCGTCCGCGGGAGACCTGTTCAGGGAGGCGGGCGGTGGCGGCATGAAGTATTGATTGGTCGGCTTCAGATCTGGGACGAGGGGCAGGAAATAGTCTGGGAGGGGCTCATGGCGCCCTTTGGAGTTGGGGAAGATGCGCACATAGCGCAAAGGCAAGTCGGACGGAGACTCCAACTTCTCGCGGCAGCGCTCGATGATGTGGTCGGGGTCGTGGACAAAGAGGTCGTCGGGGAAGAGGGAGTCGGGGATGAAGGTCTGTAGAGGTGGGACACCGGACAAGGAGAACACGTCAACACCTATTGGAGGGGGTGTCAGAGGGCGTTCGGGTGGTGGGGAAGCCATCGTGGCCTTGTCCTCGTCAGCGGCGGGTGGAGGAACTTCTTCGCCGGCTGGGAGGGGAACAGCGTGATCGAAGGGCCTGGGAAGATGGGGTAGATCGATAAGAGCATCGAGCGTCGCGGCACTGCTGCCATCGGGGATTGACACCCTCTCAGGTTCTTTGCGCACGGATGGAAGGGAACGACTGTTGGCAACGTCATGTTCGGCGGCCGATGTGACTTCGAGGGCGTCCTCCCGAGCCTCGCTCGACCCTGTGTCGTCGAGCGTGAGGTTGGCGACGGTCATTGAAAGCCCCTCTTCGATAAGGTGGGCATGGTCAGTCGGGGGTGTCGGGGAAACGGACGACTCCTCAAGTTGGAGAGGTGTGGGGTGGGAGAGAGAGGCGGGTTCGTTTGGAATGTATGCGGGATTGAGCTCAGCCGCGGTCATGGTGGACGGGACTCTGTAGGTGAGCAAAACGAAGGGGAACAAGATAGATGCGCAACTGAGTCGCTTATATGCGTCCCACGGGCCTTCGCGGAAGCTGACACCACGGTCCTTTGGACGCGAAGGCATGAGGCCCAATGCATGTTGCCGTCTAGTGAGCCATGACCTGTGGGAGAGAAGTAGCTCAGAGATAATATACGCCATGTGTTTCGCGTTGAGCGAGTACTGGCTTCGGCAGACGCACCAAGATTAGACACCCGCCTAAAGCACCATCGTCCCTGGCCTCCGAGGATGATCAGATATGTAAGGAGAGCGCCTGTATTAAGGCTGCACACTTTATATGCACATCGTCAGACTCGGAGCTGGCAGAAACTTGTTCATTGTTCTGCTGGCGGATGCTGTATAGGGAATTAACGTTAACTTCAGATGCCGAGCCATTGGCGAACGCCGGCCTGTAGTTGTCAATTAGGCAAACTTCGAACACGACATATATGCCAAGTCGACGAAGAACATAAGTCACTCCGCCACAAACAACAGAAGCGGGTTTGCACATATAACATCATCAATATTTTAGTTGGCTACGATCTGCGTGGGCACACCTTGGAATGGAAGGGCCGGGAGGGCGAACGCACAGATCTATTCTGCCACAATGGAGCCCTCCAGGAGATGGGGGTCATCCACAACGCCTCGCGCTCGCCATCCCCGTCGCACCCCCATCATGTGGCCGCACGCGCGTCGAGTCATTCTTCCCGACAAGCAGATAGAACTCGTAAATGTACGGCAACCCAGCAGGCGAGGTCCTCGTTGGAGAGTCTGGATTACGATGCCTGACAGCGAAGTCGGCCTCGAGTTCGAAGAAGTCTCGTTCGAGGAGCCGGGAGATGCAATTGAACAGCTCGGCTTCTTGCACAAGATGCTGATGGGCGCCACAGATTCCATGCGCCAGTTTCGCGATGACAGAGAAGGTCCCGCGCACCCTGCGCGGCGACAACATGAGTGGAATGCGGACTGCGGTCGTGCGGCGTCCACAGCCGAGCCGACAGCGGCACCTAGGAAGATGTGTGAGATATTACGTCGCGGGCGTCCCCGGAACTTGGAGGCACCTCTATGCTTTAGATTGGGGTACTTGCTCGTGTCCTAAGGAAGGAACGGGGTAGACACGTGCATACTGAATGGGGCAAAGGGCGGTTCGCTTGGTTAACCTATGGGTATTGTGGATGAGAAGGTCGTCAGGGAATGCTGGACCAGGAGCAAGCTCCAAAGGTTCGAAACAACGGTTAAAGTGGGTGGTTCAGGGTAGTCCGGCAGCACGGACGACGCTTGGGAGCGGGAAAGATCGAGAGCGCGTGGCGTTTAGGGAGGTTATGTGTATACTTCCACGGGCAGCGGGAGGCTGTGGCGTCCGCGTTCGAGTTCAGGAGAGTGCAGGTGAAACCATGAGATCCGCTCCGAAGACCTGGGAACCTACTTACAATATCTTCGAAGACTTGAAATCTTGAGCTTCATCACAAGTTCGTTCGCAAGCCGAAATTAAAAAAAGGGCCATGCCGCGCTCGCTACCGCACAGTAGGGGTATCGATAGCAAGTCACAAAAATGTCGTTATTCGCGTGGGGCCCGAACGACCCTTCGCCCTGCTACAGTTGCCCCTTCTCCTGAAGCCCCCTCTGCAACATAGATATTGTTTGACATACCTGGACCCCTCCGCGAAAACAAGTTCCACTCATGGCAACGTCACCCTCGGGCCTTCCGCAAGACCATTCAATCGGAACGCCCGCCTGGAGTAGGATGAGTCTAGCCCGTTCATCCTGAGCGTATGGTGAATGTTGACAGGAAACGTCGAAGGTCTTCTGGTGATGGGTGATGGGAAAGCTCAGATAGATGCAGGGGCATTCGCACCAGTGAGAAGTCCACCAAGGGGCAGGGGTAAGCGGGGTTCCCGGCTGGGAGGACCCAACAAAACTCCAACAAAAGGAGGGTGAGGGCGACAGCCTGCGAATGGTATCCGATAGGGGAGCAGTGCGAGTAGCAACAAGCACAGGGCGCAGGACGACGGGGAGAGCGATGGGATGGTCGACGTCGAGACCAAGGCGGTGCCGGCCGGTGCCGGGGCTGGCCCGAGGGGCTACCACTCTGTTGATTTCCGAGGGCAACCCCATCATCATACCTATCGAACCGGTGCCCGGGGTCTTTGATGGCAGAATCCTACCCACCTTCAGACCGAAGTGCGTCTCTCTCCTTCCAATGGTCGCCGTTTGTCTTGACACTTCAGATTTTACGGGTATGATGTATGTCCTAATGCTAGAAGTAGGTTTGTCACGCATGGCTCCACTGAGACTCGAAAAAAACGCATCGGACCCGCCGACGTATTTTATCTAATCGTATCTGGCTTTGCTTATTAGCCCTTGCCGAAGCGCTAAGATCGCTTGTGACTGCTTTCAGCAGGAGTACGGTGCGCGATATAATCTGATTGCGATGAATGTGCTTCGACAATATTCCCCTCAAGATGTATCCTGGAGAGCTGAATATGTTTTATGCCCCGACCCCTCTGTGGCAAAGACAGGTGTCTTGCGCAGCTTACGCGCAACCGGGGGATTTCTACGAATGTTGCCTCAAGCTGCCGCTACATACCACTACGCCCCAATGTGCAGTACAGTTCTGCTATCAAATCAACATCGAAATCCCCACGTATGAATGTGCACACCCACTTCCTCCTATGCCCACCTTCCATCGCAGGCCAACCATGCACCATCTGGAGGTATAATGGCCCGGAATACATTGTACTCGAACACATGATCCTCCACAATGAAGGGGGACACTTACCAACTATCCCACTCGAAATGATGGTCACGATGTACATCTCCCTGGCTGAAGAGAAGGCGCTGGATGCCGAGAAGGAGTCGAGGATGGACTGGCGACAGAGGTACGAGGCTCCGGTTCATGAAATGAGCACCTGGGCGGAAGGGTCACAAAAAGAAGAGGAGTAATAGGGCACAATAAGCGGCAACAGTAGAGCCTCGGAACAAGTCTCCCCGCACAATATAGTGATGTATAAGAGAGAGAAGTTGCATACAGCATGGTCAAGAGCAAAGACACGATTTCTCGTGGTGCATAGCGGGCGTTATCTAATCTCAAAGTTTCCTAATCGGTATCATAGTCCTAGATTTGGTGCCCGGGGTCCTCGCCTCCGCTCTCAGAGGTTGCCCTCGGAAATCCTCCGAGCGGTAGCCCCTCGGGCTGGCCGCCGGAGGTGACAACCGCCCGCGCGCAGGGACCGATACACTTGTGGACTCTCTCACCCCGACGACCACCACACCCATCGTCGAGCCTTCCTCGCCGCGTCCGCCAGCGTTGACCCCAGTGTCTCTCTGCCGACGCAGACGCAGACGCAGGCCACCCCGGCATACCCCCGTCCCCGGCCCTCGCTGTCCGTATCATCCAGGCCCATAATGAGCGAACTTCTCTCGCTCTCCGTCCTCCAGCTGCTCTCCGTCCTCTCTTTCCTCACTTCTGTCCTCGCCGTCGTCTGTGTCGGCTCTGGCTCATTACACAAGCTTGCGCACCGCCTGGAGCCCGGGGTCGACGCCCCCACTCCAGACATGGACCTCGACATGAGCATCACGTCTGGTCCTGGCAAGCACCCGCTCTGGAACTGGAGCGGCCTCCCCGTCTCATTTTCCCTGGACTCCCTTATTGGCGAGGAGAAGGAGCAACCAAGTGGCTACGTAGGTGGTACGGAGCTGACGAGGATGGACTGGCAAGTTTCTGCTGCAAGATCACGCATAGGTCTGTCCGCGCTGGTTAGCCGCTCTCTAGCTTGGATGATGACACAGAATCCCCTCTCCCCCACCTCTCCTTATTCCTCCCCTCAGTCGCATCCCCATATGATTCACGAGTGCCCATGTCTATGGCAAAGCTCATTATGACTCGCCACGTAAGTCCTCTCTCTCGTCCTGTCTCGTGATTCAGGTGTGCGCGTATGCCGGGTGAACCGCGGCATGGAAGCTGCGCGGGAGCGCTATGAACGCAGCTTAATACCCAGTGGAGGCACCGTTACCTCGGGATCCTCGCTCGGTCATAGAGCTTCTTTCAGGCAATTATGGCGTGCTGATAGACACACTTAACGTACGCCCGTGATCATGTGGCGTGCGCTCCCCACATGCCGCTTATCTTCCAATCGTCTTCCTCCGCATCTTGCCCACGCTCATCCCCTTCTTGCTTGTGCGCAGACGCAACGACGACCGACGAGAGCACGACGCATCCCAGGAACGCCTCGACAGCCGACGCCCCGATCACGACTCGCCGAATCCTGAGTCTGAGTCTATTCGGGTGTACCGATTCCCGCGCCGACTTCAATCGGCGACATTGTGTATTGCCCATGTATCGCTTGCCATACCGCCATTGTATTATCCTTGCATCGTCACCCCCCCTGCCCTTCGCAACTTCGGACTAAAACATCCCGCTTTTACTTACCTTCTCCTCTTTGGATGTCACGTACCTCCTCCACCTTGTGTTTCGGACGCATCTGGAGATATGATACATGCTTTCCTCGTTCTCGGCGGCCCGCGAGGACACTTCTTATTCCCTCGTGGCTGCTTTATTTATCCTATTTCGTCTTGCTTATACGCCGTACATTAGAATTCAACGATTTCTTTCCAGAGTCCTGTGTGTTCGATGCTAAATCTCGTTGAGTTCCCTCTAGGTGTCCTTACGGCGATCGTCGGTGAGAAGGACCCGGTCCACCACGAAGCTTCCACCGCTACTTGTCGGGTGCGTAGCCAGTCTTCTCGCTTGCCTTATACTGGGCGTGTTCCCTTTGCGCGGATTGACTACGGCTGCCGGGCTCTCCTCGTGACGTCGTCCCACTGTCTTGCTTGTAGGTCGGTCTTTGGTCAGCTCACAATCAAGTCTGAGTCTGTTCCTGGGTATCTCAAGTCGAGCATGATGTTGGGACTGTCGTGATGTCAGAAACTCGGTGTTGCGAACTGCTCCGGGTTTCTCGCACTCGGAGAAGGATGCAGCAGGACTCGCTCGACGTCTAATTCTTCGTGATCCCAGACTTCTCGTAAGGCGTGAAGAGTTGTGTGGGGGGAGGGTCGTTTACGCTATGAGCTGCTAAACCCATCGTATTGCGTCCTAACCATCCACCAGGACCGGTTAGCGCAAACACCTATTGGCGGGAACTACGGTTTACAGCACTTGCCTTTTCTTCCGTGGAGAGGACGAGATCCCCCCGATCTATGATTGCCTCTGCAATATCGTCGTCCAACTCCACGAGCTCTCTCCGAGTTTCGTAGGCGTCGACGGCGGCCACGGCTTGTAGATCATCCACGCCATCAAGGCCAGTGGGGGTACAGGCAACCCGCCACGCACGGGACTCCCGCCACCGCTCGACGAAGGTCCGTCCAGCCGAAAGCTTCATTTCGACCAGCCGCGCGCTGTTCGTCAGGAAGCAGTACCGCAGCGCCGGCAGCGCATCCACAAGCGCGGCCGCCATGGCGGCGAAGTCGAACCGGGACGTGCCGCCCGTGGGGCGCAGGTCCTCGACGAACGGGTCTTCGGAGATGGGCCATGCAGGCACCTCGGGCTCGCGCGCCTCGCAGTGGAAGACGAGCCGGAAGTGGGTCAGGGAGCGCAGGGGTGCGAGGGCCGGAAGAAACGTGCCGCGCCAGAGGTCGTCCCATCGCAGCATCTCTTCGAGGAGCGGTGTGGCGCCTGGGACGCTGTCGTAGTCGCATTGAACGCATAGCGTGAGATGGGTTAGAGTCGCGGCCGCCTCTGGGGGGAACATCCCGGCGAGCGAGGGCTCGTCGGGCCCCCACCATATCATGGGCTGGAGGTTGAGGTGCGTGGGCGGGTGGTCGCGGAAGGACTCCGTGATGTACCGCCGCGTGGCTGGGACGGCGTGCGTCGGGCACTCGTGGACGATGGTTAGGCCTACCGGGCAGCGCAGGCTGAGGGCGAAGAGGGCCTCGACGTCGCAGATGAGCCTGTGCAGGCGCGTCCAGCACTTGTGTTCTTGTGCTAAGCTATTTTGCTCTCGGGCCGTTCGGAAGAAGTTGTAGCGCTCTTCCAGGCCTGCGGAGACGGGGGAGCCATGGATAAGCATCGTGATGTGCAGCGTGCCATCCAGGTTGGGGGACAGCGCGAAGAGGAGAGGGAGCTGGGGGACCACGACGAGCCAGCTCAGCGTGAGAGACCGCAAGGCGTGGAACGGGGTCAAAGCGGACACGGAATCCGGGGGACCACCTATCAGCCGTACGTACGACTTCGTTATTGCAAGCGTTTGAAGGGAGGGTGTGATACGAGACAGCGCCGCACCGAAGGAGTCCGGGGACCACTGGCCCTCGTCGAGCCGGACTTCTGAGATTGAGACACCGACGGCAAGCTTGGTGAGTGGGGAGCGTATGGCCCCGATGAAGTTCGCTACTTCCGTTCGCCCACCAATCGTCAACTCTCGTAAAGAAGCGACCTCTTCAATCACCGCGGAGAGCCTAAGGTCGTCCAGGTATCCAAGAGACTGCCACTCGGCGGAGGATCTCAGCTCCAGTGATTTGAGGGATGAGGCGTCCCTCAAAATCGCGACGAGGGCCTCGATGGCCCTCCCGCTGCACTCTGTACTTGGGTGGGTCTCGCCTTCTGCAACATGGATGACCAGGGCAACTACGTGAGGTAGACGGTCGGCGAGATCGGAGAAGAGGAAGTCGTGGAATCCCAGGATGGTGGCGACGTTCTTCAGCCTGAGGACGATAGGGCGAGTCCTGAGCATGGTACGGATGGCGAGACGGCGAAAAACGGAGCATGTCAGGGATACTGAGAGGAGATCGGGATAGTCCGTTAATGCACAGATGGTAGTGACGATGTCGAGATCGAGCGAAGGCTTTATCCGAGGATTGGGTGGCAACAGCTGCGAGCCCGACTCCGACTCCATGGAAATACCAATGATTTGCGAGAAGTTGAAAGAACTGATAAACGTGGAGTCAGTAGATAACGGCAGCATCTTTGTCTTAAACACCAACTTACTGAGGGGTTATGTGGGGGCTACGTTCGCAATAGCCTGAGAGCGACGGAGTTGAAGATTAAATGTTGAAGTTAGACGATGAGATACGACGGTCGTACTTAGGACAAACTTGCATCGGGATTCTCCGACCGTCAAACCCGAATCATGCACGGGTTTGCTGCGTGGCCATGTCTTCTGCACTAGGGTTCGCGATATTCCTCCAGTTTCCTTTGGGAAAACAGCTGTGATGTCCGAAACTCCGTGTTTCAAAATGTGGCATCATCTCCCAGGAGTTCCGATGCCTTGCACTCAGGGCACAACGTTCTTGACGTATGGCCCATCCCGAGCCTGTGATTCCTGCCAAGTGTGGGAGGTGAAGCTTTTCAGGGCCAGCATTCTCGATGGAACAGCGACGTCGATCAGCGTCAGGATGTTTCATTGGTCTTCTTCCGTCTCTCGTAGTGATTTAAGCACACCGGTTCATTCACGAGCGGTCCCCGAAGGTTCTACTTGCCACACTCATCTAATAAGATCGACATACATATGAACCATGATTGCTGAATACGAGCCCACATACCACACCGCAAAGGAAATATATGGCAAGGCTCCCACCATGCATATACATCACCTACTGACCCAACCGCATCGAGTTCTGGGTATGCATATGTATGTTAGCACAAACTCGTGTGCAAGGTATTATTAATATTGTGGTGCATGGCACTTGCCTTTTCTTCCATTGACAGGTCGAGATCCTCCATTTCTATGATCGTCTCAGCGACGTCATCTTGCAGCTCCAGGAGCTCCCTCTGGGTGGCCCGGGCGTCGGCAGGGGCCACGGCTTCGGGATCATCTATGCCAGAGTCGCCGAATGGGGCATGTGGCATGATCCTCCACGCACGAGACTCGCACCACCGCTCGACCAGATTGTTTGCGTATACAAGTTTCGTTTCGACCACTCGTGCGCTGTTCGTTAGGAAGCAGTACTGCAGCGATGGGAGTGCATCCGCGATGGTGGACGCGACAGAGTTGAAATCGAACCCGGACAAAGGACGCAGGTCTTCGACAAGCGGTTCTTCCGAAATTGGGCGCCCAGGCTCCTCCGCTTCCCGCGCGAAACAGTGGAAGGCGAGCCGGAAGTGGGTCAAAGCGTGCAGGTGCTCGATAGCCGGAAGGAGTGTGTCTCGCCAGAGATCGCTCCATCTTGTATCCGCAGAAGCGGGGGGTATGTACCGGGAAGCCGGGCGTGGGCAGGCTTCGTATGCGTATTCGACGAATAGCGTGAGATGCGTCAGGGTCGCTGCCGCCTCAGGGGGGATCATCCCTCCGAGAGAGGGCTCGAGGAGCCCCCCATTCCAGCTGGCAGTGACGTGAATGTTGAGGCGTGTGGGGGATGATCACGAAGAGATTCGACCAGATACCGTCGTTCGAGTGAATCTGCGTCTGCCGGGCACTCTTGAATCATGGTCAAGCCTATAGGGCATCGCAGGCTAAGGACGAAGAGCGTCTCGACGTCGCAGACCAGGCGTTTGAGCCGCGTCCAACACCGTCCTTCTTGTGCAGTGCTGTTCTGCTCTCGGCCTCCCCGGAAGAAATTGAAGCGCTCCGAGTCGCTCTGGTGCGCGAGATCAGGAATATCGTAAATGAATTTGGTAAGGCGCACTGTGCCATCCAAATTGGGGAATAGATCCAAGAATAGAGGAAGATGAGGGACAGCGACGAGGTTGGTGAGCGTGAGAGACCGCAGGGCGTGGAACTGAGTGGATGGGGGCAGTGCGGAATCGGGGGGATTGCCTGCTAGCCGTACATCGGACCACTCTATCGCTAAGCTTTCGAGGGAACCCGACATACTAGCGAGGGCGGCGCCAAGCGAGGTGGGGGACCACTCGTGTAGACCGCCTCTGGGATGCAAGAAACGGAGGGTAAGCTTTGTGAGGGGGGAGCGCACGGCGCCGATGAAGTCTGTCACTTCCGTCTTGCCGCCAATCGTCAGCTCGCGCAGAGAGGCGACCTCGCCGACTGCGGCAGACAACCTAGGGTCATCGAGATATGCAAGCGGCCGTCCGTTTGCAGAGGAGAGCAGCTCCAGTGATTTGAGGCACGACGTGTACCTCAGAATCGCGACGAGGGCCTCGATGGCCTGCTCGCTCCTCTCTGGATCTGAATGGATCTCGCTGTCTGCGACGTCGACGACGAGGGCGACAACATGAGGCGTCCGTGAAGTGGCATCAGAGAAGAGGAAGTCACGGAATTTGGGGATGGTGGCGACTTTCTTGAGTACTACAGGGCGAGTCCTGAGCATGATTCTAATGGCGAGAGGGCGAAAGGAAGAACATGTGAGGGAGAGTGAGAGAAGGTCGGGGTACTTGGTTAATGCAAAGATGGGGTTGAGGATGTCGAGGATGAGTGGAGCTCTGTTCCGAGGGTTCGGTCGTAGAGATTCCTGTGGCGAGTTCTCCGTGGCAATAACCTGAAGTGACCGGTAAGCGCAAATTCAATGACCGTAGAGAGGACCTTGCTATGAGTGGCCCCAAGATGTTCACGTACTGAGTTCCTCATTCCAGAAATTGTGGGACAGTATGCCGACAAGTGGGGTATTGTCGGTGAGGCCGGTGAGGTGTTCGAGGTGGGGAACATTCCAATCGCGAGACGACGATCGTAGTTTGGTCGTACTGACCGAGCAGTTGCCTCGGCATTCTCCGGCCGTCAAACCCGGGCAGATTTGATTGATCACACTACGCGGGTCTTCGCCGCGGTCACCGTCTTTCGCTTCAGGATATGGCATACCGCTCAGGTGATCCTCTGAAGACTGCCGAAATGTCCGAAGCGCAGTGCTTCACAACTGGTGGTATCATCTCCAAGAACCTCCGAGTCTCCGCACTCGGAGAAGTAACCTGCGCGTGAGAACGCTCTCGGTATCTTATCCTTCCCCAGCAGGAGATTTCGACCTCCTTGAAGCGATACGAGTTTATCTGTTTATGTGAACTCCGACGCTGGAGGCTCATCTTGTTTCAGTTGACACCTTCTGTGCCGCTAATTCATCGCACGGACTGGTTCCCAACTTAAGGTTCTACGTCGTGAGGTACTACCCCCATTCATGATATCACCTATCCAGGTGATCTTAGAACTGAGGAAGGCGGGGTGCGAGGATTGAGTGGAAAGAGGGCCGAGTCCGAGTCCATGGCAATAATGAACTCGTGAACGTGGCAGGACATTGTTCTGAAAATACTGACTTACTGTTGCGATAGGTTGCAACTTCAGTGGGAGACGACAACCGCGCTCACTGTCCCTGCATTTGGTATAATCGATTGCCCACTCGTCTTCGGCCGCACCAGCGCAGATCGGCGCATACCACATCCCCCAGAATACTATCAGCAGCACTGGGACCTCCAAAGCCCAGTGTTTCAGAACTTGTAGCATCAACCACAAGCAGCTTCGATTACTCGCACTCAGGGTACCGTACTTCTTGGATGATTCGGAGATGGAGGGGCATGGATATGAGCTCGAAATGTAAACTGACACTTTACATGATAGAATATAGGCGATCTTAGCCTAGCGTCGCAACATTTTCTGGGTATATGCATAGACAAACTTAGCATAAAGACACACGGAAGGAGTACCGCACTTGCCTCTTCTTTAATTGAGAGGTCAAGATCCTCCATTTCTATGATCGCCTCCGCAACGCCATCCTCCAGCTCCACGAGTGCCTTCCGGGTGCCTAGGGTATCGGTATGAGGGGTCATGGCTTCAGGATGATCTATCCCATCTCCAAATGGGGCATGTGGCACGATCCTCCACGCGCGAGATTCGCACCAGCGCTCGACGGGATCGAATGCATAGACGAACTTCGTGTCGACCACACGCGCACTGTTAGTTATGAAACAGAACTGCAGCGATGGAAGTGCGTCCGCGATCGCGGACGCGACAGCGGTGAAGTCGAACCCGGACGAGGGACGCAGGTCCTCGACCAACGGTTCTTCTGAGATGGGGCGCCCCGGGTCCTCCGCTTGTCGTGCGATACAGTGGAAGGCGAGCCGGAAGTGGGTCAGGGCATGCAGGTGCTCGATTCCCGGAAGGAGTGTATCGCGCCAGAGGTCGCTCCATCGCGTGTCCGCAGTCTGGCGAGGCCGTTCATCAGCCTCAGAGGGTGCATTGAAACTGCCCCAACAGAGTCATCGAACGAAATCGGTACGGGCTTGTGTACCGCGTCGTGAGGGAGAGGTTGATCTTTAGAGCGACAGACGCACCTCTGACCCCAGCGTCGGAATGCTCGACGGGCCGCGCACCCGTGTAACCACGCTCTGTATCTTGTTCACGATGTTCAGCAGCAACCCTCTCAGCCGCCTATTCTGCTCCAGCGGCTCCTTCCTCGCACTCTCAGCTTGCTCCAGGGCAACATCCAAGAACCCCCGGCCCTTCCCTCATAGCTGGACGTCGCTCGCCTCAACAAGGGCAGGCGTTGTACTTGTATTCGACGAATAGTGTGAGATGCGTCAGGGTCGTTGCGGCCTCAGGAGGGATCATCCCTCCGAGAGAGGGCTCGTCGAATCCGCCATTCCAGCTGGCAGTGACGTGAAGGTTGAGTCGTGTGGGGGGATGGTCGCGAAGAGATTCGACGAGATACCGTCGTTCGAGTGAATCTGCGTCTGCCGGGCACTCTTGAATCATGGTCAAGCCTATAGGGCACTGAAGGTTGAGGACGAAGAGCGTCCAGACATCACAGATGAGCCGTTCCAGTCGCGTCCAGCACCGACCCTCTTGTGCCGTGCCGTTCTGCTCTCGGGCTCTGCGAGAGAAATTGTAGTGCTCTGAGTCGTCCTCGCTCTCCAGGTCATGAAGATCGTAAATGGATCCGGTGAGGTGCACTGTGCCATCCAAATTTGGGAATAGCTTGAAGAAGAGAGCGAGATGGGGGACAGCAACCAGATTGGTGAACGTGAGAGACCGCAGGGCGTAAAACTGGGCAGATGTGGACACCGCGGAACCGGGAGGATTGCCTGCTAGTCGTACATTTGAATGCTCTATCGCAAGGCTTTCGAGGGAATGTGCGAAGGGGGAGAGGGCAGCACAGAGTGAGATGGGGGACCACGAGTCGTCGATACCGCCAGCCGGTTCCAGGAAACGGAGGGTGAGCTTTGTGATGGGGGAGCGCATGGCTCCGATGAAGTCCGTCACTTTCGTCTTGCCACCAATCGTCAGCTCGCGCAGAGAAGCGACCTCGCCGACTGCGGCAGACAACCTGGGGTCATCGAGATATGCAATCGGCCGTTCGTTTGCAGAGGAGATCAGCTCCAGGGATTTTAGGGATGGCGCGTGCCTCAAAATAGCGATGAGGGCCTCGATAGCCCGCTCACTGGTCTCTGGATCTGGAGTGGTCTCGTTGTGGGCGACATCGACGATGAGAGCGATGATGTGAGGCGTGCGAGCTGGGCCATCGGAGAAGATGAAGTCACGGAATTTGGGGATGGTGGCGATGTTCTTGAGGACAACAGGGCGAGTCCTGAGTAAGGTCCGAATTGCGAGAGGGCGAAAGGCAGAACATGTGAGGGAGAGTGAGAGAAGATCGGGATAGTTGGTGAATACAAAGATGGTATTGAGGACGTCGAGATTGAGTGGAGCTCTGTTCCGAGGGTTGGGTTGTAGAGGTTCCTGCGGCTCGGAGTCCTCCATGGCAATAACCTGCAGGAAGTCAAACTTGTAAGCACGAATACAAATTCAACGACCATCGAGGGCCAAAATGCTATGAGCGACCCTTAATTAATGAATTGTTCACGTACTGAGTTGCTCTTTCTAGAACTTTGAGACAGCATGCCGATGGGTAGAAATTTTGGGGGGTGAAGTGTTCGAGGTGGGGATCACTTCGAGGCGACGGTCGTGCTTTACGCCGGACTGCTCGGCATTCTCCGGCCGTCAAAGCCGACGGGCAGATTGTATATCATACACACACGGGTTTCCGCCGCGGTTGCCACAGTCTTCCACCCAGAATATCGCCCAGGTCATTTACCCTCAGCAGAAAGCCGTGATGTCCGAAACGTACTGTTTCAGAACTGGTGGCATCGTCTCCAACCTCCGAGTCCCCGGCGCACTCAGTAAATAACCCGTGCGTGAGACTAATCCTTTCCCAGTGGACCATGGCACGGGGATTTACGTCAACTAGACGCGATACAAGTTCACGAGGGAACTCCGATGTCTCCGGCTCGTCTTGTTTCATGGGTCACCTTCTATATCGCTAATGAATCTTCTACTTCGTGCAGCACCAGGGCCCCCCGTTCATGATGTCGATTATCTAGGCGATCTTAATGTTAGGGTACGGGCAAACATATACGACAAACACGTACAGGAAGGCCGTCGTGCATCACCACCTACGACTGCCATTGCATGGCATCCTGGATATCGACATAGACATCGTTAGCGCAAGGCCCCACCAAACGAACGACGCTCCACAGCACTTGCCTTTTCTTCCGTAGAAAGAACGAGATCCTCTCTTCGTATGATTGTCTCTGCAACATCATCGTGCAGCTCCACGAGCTCCCTGCCTGCCCCGCGAGTGTCAACAGTAGTCGTGCCACCGTCCCCATCATTACTACCAAGAGGGACACAGCCGACCCGCCATGCGCGAGACTCGCACCACTCCTCGACGAGTCGAATGGAGAAATCCTCCATTTTCGACACCCGCGCGCTGTTGGTCATGAAACAGTACCGCAGCGACGGCAACGCATCTGCCATCACAGAGGCAGCGGCGGCGAAGTTGAACCTGCCGCGGCTCCGAGACGTCGGGCGCAAATCCTCGACAAGTGCGTCTTCTGCGATGGGCGACACAGGCACCGCTCCCTCCCCCGCCTCGAGGTGGAAGATCAGGCGGAAGTGGGTCAGGGCGTGCAGGGCTGCGATCGCAGGAAGGAGGCCATCGCGCCACAGGTCGTCCCATCGTACTCTCGGATGGTCAACGCCGTTGAAGTACAGGTATGAGGCACGCAGTGTGAGGTGCGTCAGTGTCGCAGCGGCCTCGGGTGGAATCAGCCCGCCAAGCTCTGGATCGCCGCTCCCGCACCATCCTTTGGCCTGCAGGTTGAGGCGTGTGGGCGGATGGTCACGGAGGGACTCCACGAGGCACCGTCGATTGACCCAGTCTGCGTTCGCAGGGAAGCCGTGGACAATTGTTAGGCCTATCGGGCATCGCAAGTTGAGAACAAAGAGCGTCTCCACGTCACAGACTAGCCGCTCCAGACGTTTCCACCGCCGCCGTTCCTGCGCCACGCCGTTCTCCTCTCTGGCCCTTCTGAGCAAGTCATAGCGCTCGGCGAGGCTTAAACTTGCGAAGTGGAAGGAAGGTTGAATGCGTGTGATGAGATGCATTGTGCCATCCAAGTTTGGGAATAGGTCGAGAAGGATAGGGAGATAGGGGAGAGCGACGAGACTGTTCAGCGTGAGAGACCGCACGGCGTGGAAGTGAGTGAAGGCCGGGAGCCTAGAGCCTGGAGGACCATTGGGCAGCAGTATACTCGAACCTTGTATAGTCAGGGTTTCAAGGGAGGGCGCGAAACGGAAGAGGGCAGCAGTAAGGGGGGAAGACGGGGTCCACTCGTCGAGAGCCCCCAGTGGATTAAAGCAGCTGAGAGCAAGCTTGGTGAGGGGGGAGCGCACGGGACTGATGAAGTCGGCCACTTGGGTCCGACCGTAGATCGTCAGCTCTCGCAGAGAGAAGAGCTCGCCTACTGCGGCGGACAGCCGAGGGTCGTCAAGATATCCGAGCGGAGATCCGTTTGCAGAAGAGCTCAGTTCCAGCGATACGAGGCAACGTGTGCGCTTCAGAATTGCGAGGAGGGCCTGGATGGCGGGCTCAGGATCTGTATCGTACTCATAGTCGGTGACGTGGATTACGAGGGCGACGATTTGGGGCATGCGTGCATGCGCATCGGCATCGGAGAAGACGAAGTCGTGAAATTTGAGGATGGTGGCGATTTTCCTGAGGACGACAGGACGAGCTCTGAGCATGGTTCGAATGGCGAGGGGACGAAAAACAGAAGAGGTAAGCGATAGTGAGACGAGATCGTGATACTCGGTCAGATGTGCACAGATGGAGCTGAGGACGTCGAAATCGAGCGGAGGCCTTGTCCGAGGGTTGGGCTGGAAGAGGCCCAGGACCGAGTTGTCCATGGGCATAATGTGCCTAAGGTCACAAGGACTGGTGAATGAAGGTACGGTCCCCCGTTATGAAATACCGACTCACCGAGTTTTAAGGATGCGATTGAGCGATATCGGGTGATGGACAAACGGTCGAGGGTCAAATGTTCAACTTCAAGCTGCGGAACAGTCGTGGTCACGGTGCTTACGAGAAAGTTGTCCACATCCGGACGGTCGGCTATGTTCGCAGCCCGAACCGTACTCCCGAAGATAGTCCGCGCTCGACAACTGAGCTCGCCTCCGTCAGTGCCACTGTGGCACTCTTCGCCCCTCTTCCTACTCACAAACCATTAGTAACTTCACAGAGAAAACTGCCACTGAACAGATATACCTAGCAGCAACTTATCGTACTCGCTGATCCCAAGTTCATTCAGGAAGTCACCATCTCATCGCCTCACCTCGCCGTCGTTTCTTGCGGTTGACCTTGACATCCCTCACCATGTCTCACTCCGTCCCCGCAGACGCAGACCCCAGATTGTTCTGGAATGGCCAGTATCTTTTGGAAGACGATCCTAACGATCCCTCCAAATACTCTAAAGCTGCCGAGGAAGCTCAACGAGCCGTACGGTTCTATTCCTTTCGATCACTTTCACCGCAGCCTCACTGAGGTCTTCCCAACGTATTCAGAAATGGCTGGCACTCATGGCGAACCGTGCACCCAGCAAGACGCTCTCCCGGGAGTTGATCGCCAAGAACGGCTCGAAACCTCCCCTCTACCACTACGGCATTCCGTTCACCGACCAGTACATGCTCGAATACGCGAAGCGCCACCACCTCACCGTGAAGCTACTTCCGGGAGCGATGAAGTTCTTCGGTGGGAAGCCGGAGTTCGCCTTCGAGGACATCTCACGTGAGGACGAGGAGGATGAAGTGTTCATGAGCCAGCTGCTCAGTGCAGGGTGCTCCGCGGCCGTGCGCCACATCGGGGACAGGTGCGACATCCCGTTGCACCTTGCCCGGCCATTTTCTTTGCATTGGGATGGGATGGTCTCGTTGTGGTCCAACTACGATATCAACGAACGCAGCCTGACGTGGATCAGATCTCGCGAGCGATGCGAGAACATCATGGCGAAGCTCAAAGAGGCGATGTACGAAGGCGGCGAGGAGAACGAAATCGAGTGGTGGTACGAGTGGAACAACGACGTCGTAAGTTCTCTTTATTCTGATGGGGATTAGCTGGAGCAATGCTAATGGCATATTTTAGGGGATTTTTACGAGCCTTGCGTAGGTTGGTTTTGGGCAGAACGCTATCGTCTCGCTATCGAAGTGTGCGAACCATGTCATGCTGTCGAGGATGTAGCAGTTGAGTCGTCGAGGTTGGTACGGATGGTGATATCCAATGACTGGATAATTGTCTAGTCTGATCAGAGTAGTATCACCCTGCCTTAGACGTGCGAGTGAATGGTCCTCGACTCGTCAATATCGTGTCTGCCTGGGCCGGCGTTGAGATCTTGCGATCTACCAGCTGAGACTAAACGCCCATGTTGAATTCCTTGAAGCGCGTAGTCGGTTCAATCAAATCAGTTCTCAGTTCTGAACCACGACGTGCTGCGCCTGCCTCTCGTCCCGTCTAGGCTATGTCTCAACCTATCCCCCCAGGTGCCGACCCGAGGATGTTCTGGAATGGCCAGTATCTCCTAGAGGACGATCCTGAGAATCCCCTTAGCTACTCCAAGGCCGCCCAGGAGGCGCAACGAGCCGTGAGTGTGCCGCGTCTGCCAGAGTCGTGTGTGAAGTGCACTCACAGATACTACTATACCCGTTCAGAAATGGCTGAAACTCGTGGAGAATCGCCCTCCTCTGAAGAAGCTTCCCCGCGAGATGATTGCCAAGGACGGCTCGAAGCCCCCTCTCTACTACCACTACGGCATTCCCTTCACCGACCAGTACATGTTCGAATACGCGAAGCGCCACCACATCGCCCTGAAACTGAGTCCAGAAACGAGCAAGTACTTCGACGGGAGCCCGGTGCTCGATTACTCGAAACTCACGCCCGAGCAAGAACAAGACGCAGAGCTCATGAGCCAACTGCGGGGCGCCGCGGGCTTGTTAGCCGTGGAGCACATTCAAGAGAGATGCAACATCACGTTGCACATCGCGCGGCCTTTCTCGCTGGAATGGGACGGGATGGTGTCGTTGTTCTCGAATTTCAATTTTCACGACCGCTATTCAAGGCTGATTGGATCTCCGGAGAGATTCAAGAGGATTGTGGCAAAGCTGAAGGAGGCGATGTACGAAGGTGGCCAGGAGAACGACATCGAGTGGTGGTACGAATGGGACAACCCCGTTGTAAGTCCTCTTCGCTTTGGGAGGGGACAGCCAGAACGTTGCTAATGGCTTGTTTTAGGGGGTATTTACGAGTTTGGAGTAGGACGCTGTCGTATTGCTATCTCAGAGGTGCATAATATTCTTTACCTGTTTCCTGCGCTCGCCTCGCTGGTACTAAGCACATTGTACTACAGGTTCATACGAGCATTTGACTGCACCTATGCTTCACTGAATGCAAATGAAAGTTGGCTTATGTGCCTCAGACACGCGTCTCCTTTTCAGCTGGTTGCAAAACGATAGGCCCCTTGAACGCCCATTACGCGTACGGCGGCGGACATCGAAATTCAGGCTCGGGAGGGAGCGGCGCGAAGATGCATGCTACGACTTCCGCCGGAAAGCGCCCCCCCCCCCCCCACATTGTCTGGAGCCCGAATTTTGATGTCCGCCATACGCGTAATGGGCGTTCGAGGGGTCTATCGTTTTGCAACCAGCTGTAAGATCCTACCAGTCATGAACACATACTCGGCTGGCCAATTCGCCGTCGGGATCGGCATCTCGAAAAGAGGCGGCGCTACATTGATCATGATTACCCTTCCCACCATGCTCCCAGATCCCATACTGAACTGGCTCGCGACTTCATGCGACGGTCTATCTCTGCCCTCTACCGCGTTCTTCCTCTGGAACGAGCAGCTCCTTGAACGGAAAGCGTGGGCGCCCGGGCCGTTCCAGCTTCTCACGACGCCCGAGACGTACTTAATCTCGCACACATCTAACTCTCGGGGGCATGCGATCATGTCCGCGCTCGGCGTTTCAGACTTCGCAACATCGTCGCTAAGAGTTCCTATTCTTCGCGCTCGGACAAGGAACCTCTTCAGTCCATGAGCCCCATCTCTCCCTAGTATCGATCAAGACTAGTGCTAAACCCATCGTACTCCCTGCTAGATACCCACAAGGGCGACGTCAGTGCAGACAAACACTGAAGGAATGTTGTACATTACTTACCCTTTCTTCCGTAGAGAGAACGAGAGCTTCCGCTTGTAAGATCGTCTCTGCAACATCGTCGTGCAGCTCCGCGAGCTCCCTCCCGGTATCGCGGGTCTCTACAGCAGCCGCAGCGCTGCTCTCGGCTGTAGTATGACCCACGTCAAGGCCATGGGCGACCCGCCGCGCACGGGACTCGCGCCACTGCTCGACGACGACGGGCCATGAATGGACATCCTTCGCTGCGGTGACCCACGCGCTGTTCGTCAGGAAGCAGTATCGCAGCGACGGCAGCGTATCTGCGAGCTTGGACGCAACGGCCGCGAAGTCGAACCGGCCACGAGCGCGGGATATCGGGCGCAAGTCCTCGATGAGTGGGTCTTGCGTGATGGGCCACATGGGCACGGCCGCCTCCATCCCATCGAGGTGGAAGACCAGGCGGAAGTGGGTCAGGGCGTGCAGGGGTGTGACGAACGGAAGGAGGCCATCGCGCCAGATGTCGTCCCAACGCGCTGCCAAATAGTCAAGGGGAGGAGGGTCTGGGCTGCTATAGTGCAGGTACGTGGCACACAGCGTGAGGTGCGTCAGCGTTGCCGCCGCTTCGGGGGAGATCAGCCCTCTGAGCTCGGGGTCGCCGCTCCCGCACCACCCATTGATCTGCAGTTTGAGGCGTTTGGGCGGATGGTCGCGGAGAGACTCTTGAAGCACCGGGCATCGCAAGTTGAGAACGAAGAGCGACTCCGATGTATCCGAGTCGTCTTGTTTCATGTGTCTTCTTCTATGCCGCCAAATAATCGGGGGGACTGGCTGTACCGGAGAATCCTGCTTAGCGCGCTACCCCCAGTTCATAATATCAATATCCATAGTATGGCCTGGGGATCTGAACACCTACGGCGGATACATACGACGTACATATACGACGGCCACAACCCTCATGCATCGCCTAATCATCCCACTCCATCGCATCCTGCAGATTGACATAGACGGTGTTAGAGCAAACACATACGAAAGAAAAATCATGTTTCACAGTACTTGCCTTTTCTTCGGTAGAAAGAAAGAGATCCTCCCTGCCCATTAACGCCTCTGCGACGCTGTTGTCCATCTCTAAGAGCTCCCTCGGGATCGCGCAGGTGTCGGCAGCGGCAGCGGCTCCGGTGCTGCCAGCGGGGTCGCAGGCGACCTGCCACGCGCGGGACTCGCGCCACCCCTCGACGACGGTGAGTCGGGCGTCAACGTGCGTGAGCACATGTGCGCTGTTCGTCATGAAGCAGTACCGCAGCGAGGGAAGTGCATCTGCGACCACAGACGCGATGGCGGTGAAGTCGAACCGGCCGTGGGGCGTCGGGCGCAGGTCCTCGACGGTCGGCTCCTCCGAGATGGGCCGCGCGGCTTCCTCTCCCTCCTGCGCTTGGCAGTGGAAGACGAGGCGGAAGTGCGTCAAGGCTCGTAAGCGTAAGGGTGCGATGGTCGGAAGGAGTGCGTTGCGCCAGAGGTCGTCCCACCGCGTGTCTGCATAACGCGGGCCTGGCGTCGGATCCGGGCTGTTGTCGTACACGTAGCGGACGCATAGCGTGAGATGCGTTAGCCTCGCCGCGGCCTCAGGGGGGATTATGCTGTCCAGCAGGGGCTGATCGACCCCCCACCATATTGCAAGCTGGAGGTTGAGGCGTGTGGACCGATGGCCGCGGAGTGACTCTGCGAGGTATCGCCGCAGGGCCGGGTTCGTGCACGCAGTGCATTTGTGGACGATGGTCAGCCCTACCGGGCACCGCAGGTTGAGGATGAAGAGTGTGTCGACATCGCAGATGAGCCGTTCTAGACGCGTCCAGCGCTGCCGTTCTTGTGCCCTGCCATTTTCCTCCCGGACCTCTCGGAAGAAAGTGTAGCGCTGGGGTTCGTCACACGCAAAGTCGGGGATGCTGTAGTATGGAAACCCGGTGAGGTGCACTGTCCCGTTCAAGTTCGGGAATAGCTCCAAGAGGATCGGTAGATGAGGGAAGGTGACAAGTTGATTCAGGGTGAGAGACCGCACAGCGTGGAACTGGGTTAACGTGGACACTGGGAAACCAATGGAACTACGTTCGAGCTGTACGCGCGAACCGCGTATTGAGAGACTTTCAAGTGAGTCCTTGAAACGGATGAGGGCGTCACTAAGAGTATTCTGAGTCCACGGGTCCGGCCCCCCTGACGGACCCGACATACAGAGGGTAAGTCTTGTGAGCGGGGATCGCACGGCGTCGACGAAGTCTACTACTCTCGTCTGCCCGTCGATCGTCAACTCTCGCAAAGAGGCCACCTCTCCGATCGCAGCAGAAAGCCGAGGATTGTCCGGATATCCAAATGGTTGTCTGCCCGCAGAGGAGAGAAGCTTCAGGGATTTGAGGCACAGCGCGCGCCTCAGGATTGCCACGAGACACTCGATAGCGCGCTCGCTGCTCTCCAGATCTAGATAGGCCTCGCCTTCGGCGACGTCGATGACCAGAGCGACAAGGTAAGGCATGCGAGCAGCGACATCGGAGAAGATGAAGGCGTGGAATTTGGGGATGGTGGCGGCCTTGCTTAAAACGACTGGGCGGGGTCCGAGCATGTTTCGAATAGCGAGAGGGCGAAAAACAGAACTTGTGAGCGATAACGACAGTAGATCGGGATATTCCGTCAAAAATTCGCAGATTGTGCTGAGGACGTCGAGATCGAGCGAAGGCCCCAGTCGAGAGTTGGATTGAGACAGCTTTGAGCTCTCCGGGTCCATCGCGATGATCTGGATGAAAAGAACCGGTAAACGCGCATTTATCGAGTAGCCTCAGCATCCTGGTCCCAGAACTAGTGACTCACTGAGGTGGTATGTGGTAGTTCTCGCCAGGGTACGATGGATAGAGCATCGATGCTTGAACGTTGGAAGTTGAGGGACACCAAGATGCGACGTACGCTCGACCGCCGCGTCCGAGTTGCATCGGCATTCTCCGGCCGTCAAACCCGGCTAGATTTGATATCGCAGACGGGCTTCCAGCACTGCCATCTTCCTCAGACCATCAGGACCCATGAGACTGCTATCGTGATGTTCGAAACTCGCTGTTTTACCATTCAGGACCTTGTATACGAGGGCCTCTTATAAGTAAGTACTCACCGCTCAAAAACACTCGCACACACGTATGACCGAGAGTAGATAATCGATGATGGTTCGCCAAGACCGCACGTTCAGAAATGGCCTGTAAAACTCGAAGTTTTGAAAGAGTGGTGGGCGGCGGTGAAGCCTCTTCTGCAAGGGGTTGTCAGGCCAGAGGCAACCGCGATGTTATTCAATGGTATCGACTTTGAATATGTTCCAAGGATCTCCCTAGCATTAATTACGAGGTTCACAGGCTGTCCCCCAAAGTTCTGCATGCAGCACCCCCGTTCATAGGATCGATATCCATGTGATCTTAGAATTTGAGTACGGAAGGACATATGTAGTAACGTCGTCATCAGGTGGTGGGGCCTGGTCGACCGCAGATAGGCGTCAAACGTCGCTTGTGGACGTGGATGTTCTGCCAGACCGTCTCTGCGCGTCTCTGGGCGCTCTTGCTCTCATACCATACCCCGACATACCCCTCATACCCCCCACTGCCATTCGTCTCACCCGAGGCAGCACTTTGGCCGACCGGTATGCCCAGGAGTCTAATTTCGAGCCTCGAGAACGATTCCTCCGACTCGGCTTCCCCGCGTTCCTTGGAAAATCTGATGGTTAGGAAGGCCGCCGGCAAGGAGCCAGCCCCAGTGCCTTATTCACACATCCAAAACTCGAGCAGCCATGCCGAAGACTCCCAAGACTTTACCTGCACAAGCTCAGGCCTCCCGTCTCCGCCCATGAACTCGTATTTCACGCCTGCCTCGGGCGCAAGCACCTCCGCGGGCCCCGCTTCTGGGACCATGCATCCCCACCCACGCCGGAACGCAGGTACCTCAACACCCAGCACTCATCCCAACGGCGGCTCCAGTAGAGCAGAGACCTCCTCCATCCCACGCACGCCGACTGAAGACCTGGACCTGTACTCCATCGCCGGCCTCCCCGTCCTCGACCAGTCCATCCCAGCCAACGAGCTCCCCGACGAGCTCATCGTGCACGACGCGCACGACCTCCCGTACCCCGTGCGCTACGTGCGCGTCACCCCGCTCGCCAAGGGCCCGCGCCTGTACGCCGTGCCCGTGCGCGATCCCACGGAGGCGCACTCCGGGCACCCGCGACGCGTCGCGCAGCTCCACCTCGCGAACGACAACCACGTCGGGGCGGAGTCGGGGCACGGACACTCGGCGGTGTTCCGCGCGCCGCTGACGCTGCCCGTCGCGGCGGGCTCGGAGGTCGCGACGCGCATGCGCGTCGTCGCGAAGACCCCTGCGCCCGTGTGTGGGTCGCACCGGCAGCTGCACCAGGAGGCGCGGATGTACCACGCGTTCCCGAGGGAGCTCGCTGAGGCGTCGACGCGGCACCGGGGCGACGCCTCCCCGAAGCGCGGGGATGATGAACGACAACGAGCGGCGCGCGATGTTTCTGGTTCTGAAGGGAGTTCTGGGGGGCAAAAGCGGAGGTTGTCGTTTCGCGAGCAGTTGAACAAGTTGAGGCGGAAGCCGAAGAAGTTGGATGAGGAGGTGATAGTGGAGACACCTGCCTCCCAACCAGCGGTCTCTCGCGAGGGCGACCAAGTACCCAAGTCCGTCGACGCGCCTCCCGTCGTGCCCAAGTTCTTTGGGTACTACCTGCTGCTGAAGCCGGATGGGAGGGTGTTTTTCGAGCTGTCCGAGGGGCACGGAGAGTGTGGGGAAGACGGCATGTGTGGCGTGGCGTGGCCTCCCGCGATCTTGTTGATCGAAGATTGCGGGGAGCCCTGGCTCTTTGCTGATGCTCATCGGTACGTCATCACCATCCTCTCTCTCCCCTCGCTCGTCGCCGACCTCGCTGCGCGCGCGCAGATGGGAGTGCTACCGCCTGCTTGACGGCCTGCACGACGCTGGGTTCGTCGCGGGGCAGCTCGCGCTTACGGCATGGACGGAGAAGATGCTCGTCCAGCCCGGGCCGCTCACCGCGCCGCGCGAAGCGCGGTCATACGCGACGCCGAGCTTCCGTCTGGTCGACTTCGGGAGGGCGCAGTGCCGGCAGATGGGGTTCGAGGAGCACTGGCAGGAGTGGTGTGACCACGACTTGGATGGTGCGTTCGGCGCGTTGCAGCTGGATCGAAGGGCCCGATGACCAGACGTCCCTGCGTACGGGCTTCTTGTCAACCACCGCACACTCATGGGCGGCGTTTGCGGATATACGACGGCATATATCCTTGGGCTATGGGGACTATCCTAAGCCCGCGTTGTACTGTATACGCCACACTAGTTCGGTGCTTGGAGCGATGTTACTTGTACTTTACGTGTTACAAGCCGAGAAATGAAACTGTTCCCTGCATCGCTTCGCGCTGCTCGCTATGACTCATGCCCGGGTGGCCCCGTTTGTCATCGCTCGCGATATATCCCCCGGCGATATCCCCAGCGACATGGGGCGATAACAAGCTCACGAGGCCTATGGAAGAATGACAAGGGTATTCTAGGCCTTGGGAAACGGGGTGTGGCAGGTGTGGACGATCCCCATGTGCAAAAGAGGGGGGACCAATCGGGCGCCTATCCATCGATCCTCCTTGCCCTCCAACCACCACCATCCTCCTTTCGACGCGTCAGCGTTCGCTGCATCCCACAAAACAGACCCGGTACGTTGCAGCGCACCTTTGTACTATGTTGGTGGCTAACGTCTTCTCGTGTGACGCGCTTTCGGCTACTCAATTCGGCGTTTCTTGGATCCAGTAGCACCGCCCGTGCTCAACCACCCCGCCGACGCCTCCTCGCGTTTCTGCCTTCCTCCTCCACAATCCTCCCCGTTCCCTCCCATAAACAACTCTCAGCATTTCAAGATGCCTGCATTGACCTGTCGTGTCGCACTCGGAGACGACCCGTCCTCTTCCGACTCCGGCAATGAGACCGTCACCGCGAACCCCGGCCGGGCCACACACGCTCGAGCTAACCCGAAGGGCGCGAGAAAGGGTAAGAAGCCATTCCTGGGAGAGAACCCCTTTTCCACCGAGGGCCTCCCCAAGCTCGAGGACTTCGTCGACATGGACGACCTCCCTGAGCTCCTCATAGTCTACGACAAGTCCAACATCACCAACCGCGCCTCGCGCCGCCCCAAACCAGAGCCCCTCCTGTTCCGCCGCGCCTATCCCAAAATCCCGCACAAGGCCACCTCTCCGCGCCGCGGCTTTCTCTTCCTCGACGAGGCGAACGCAATTGCGTCCGGACGGCGCTCCGCCGTTCACCGCGCGCCCCTTGTCGCCACACTCGGCGAGGCCAATGGCCAGCAGCGCAAGCGTGTCACCGTGGCGGTTAAGACCGCGAACTCCGACTGCCGCTCACACCACCTCCTCCGCGAGGAGGCAAAGGGCTACGCCGCGTTCCCGCGCGAGTTCTTCACGCCGTCAAAGCCCATCCCCGCTGACGGGCCGCTCCCTGTCCGCTCCTCTCCTCCCGCGATGCGTCCCCGCGGCATGTTCCCCGGCTGGGGCGTGGCCATGCGCCCGAAGTCTCCCGAGCCCGAGCGGGTCGATCCTCCGATCGCGCCGAGGTTTTATGGGTTCTACGTGCCGGTGAACCCGGACGGGAAGTCATTGGTGCGCTGCCATTCGTCGTGCAACGACTTCGCGAACTCGGACTGTCCGGTGCCGAACTGGGCGAAGTCGCTGCTATTGATGGAGGACTGCGGCGAGCCCATTGACTCGCTGAGTATGCCATACAAACACAGGTGTGTAGCTATCTTCGTGGTTTCTGTATTGTGTTTCAAGGTGTCTGAGCAAGCAACTGCACTGCCTTGCAGGGACGAGTGCTTCGAGCTGGTGCAGCGCATGCACCGCCAGGGCTTCTCGCATGGGCACGCTCATCCGCGCAACATGCTCGTGCAGCCCGGACCGCTGTCCGTACCCCCAACCCTCCGATCGATGGCGACGCCGAGCTTCCGGCTGGTCAGTTTCGGACGGTGGCGGGGTTTATCCCTTCCTCTCCCGATGGAAAGCGCGCTCGGCGCGAAGAGAGCATTCGAGAAGGGCAGGGAGAGAGACGTGTGCATGGCGATGGATGAGCTGCGCGTCGGCCATTCCGACTCTTCCGACGACGATTAAGTCGATTCATGCTTCACACACAGGCTCCAGTATTAGCGAGATCTTATGCTTCCCTAGACTTTAGAGGGTCAGCTCGTTAGATTGCCTGGGATGTACCATTACTCGCCTTCGCTGTAGGTATAGCTTGTATCATAGCTTTTGCGCTGTTATCATTTTGTTCTTGTTTCTTGTGTATACTTCACTGTACAGTACTCGCGCATTGCATTGGCAAGCGATTCGTCTTCTTGGGACGTCGGGACTGCGTGGTTAAGCCTCGTGGCTGTGCCTAAAGAAGGACTCATCGAGGCTGCGCTCGCCTCCGCTTTTGTTCCCTCGTCCCAACAATGGAGCCACGCGGCGCAGACGATCTAATTCATATTCATAATGCCGCTTTGCTCTTCCGTCCGTCTCTAGGACGAACAAGGGGAGTCCTCTTCCTGCTTTCGTTGTTGCTTTGTACCCTTGTGCCACACGTTCAAGTATAAAAGAATTCGAGCTAATCATAACGTGCCTTCCACAACTTGCACCCACTCCACTCGCTTCGCTCGCCCTCAACCACCAACCACCAATCACCCAACTCAACCGCCACCACAGCGACAGCGACGATCATGCCCTCTAAGAAACCAGCTCCAACGCGCGAGCGCGACATCCGCCTGCGCGTCGTGCGCGACCCCGGCGGCGCCATCCTCGCGCGCGACAAGGCCCCCGTCGGCCTGCGCACGCCCAACGGCTTCGTGTGGGGCCACCAGGTCGACCATCTCGTCTGGATGCCGCGCGTGCCCGGCACGAACGCGCTCACCGTCTGGTCGCGCAGCATGCTCAAGGCGCTCGGTGAGTCCGAAGGCGACGACCTGGAGAACGATCCAGCGTGGAGTGGCGAGCCGCTCGTCCCGCCGCGCGTGCTGCGCCCGTGGCCGGTCCTCAAGGTGGCTAGGCGTGGAGACGAAGACGAAGGGGATGGGGAAGGGGAAGGTGAGGAAGTGAAGATGCTCAACCAGGTGGATGAGGGGTGCGACCACGAGCACGTCGGGATCAAGGCGCTGAAGGGGCACGAGCGCACGACGGGCTCGGATGACGGGAACGAGAAGGAGGACTCGAAGCCCGAGACTCAAGATGACGATGACGAGCACGTCCGGGTCCTCTGTGCGGACCTGACCATGATGGCGCTCATGGGCGAGTGCCCGGACGACCCGGAGGAGCTCTGCACGGGCCCGATCGTGTTCAACAGGCTCCTGGCGAAGAACGCACGGGGCGAGCCGTACGCGTACGTGTGGTGCGAACACTTCCGCGAGCAGATCCTGGCGGTGCCCGACCCGCAGAGCATGGTCGTCTTCGCGGTGGCGGCGACGGGGAACCCGCACTTGGACGCGGATACTACTGGGATCAGGGTTCGTCGGGCTGTCAGTGGTGCTGCTGCGGGCGAAGGCTCTGCTGGGACTTCGTCAAATGGGAAGGGAAAGGCTTGCGGTGGACACGTACCTAGAGAAGAAGACAAGAATCCCTCGGACAAGGCAGCCGCCGACAACAGCAACGATGTCCCGATGTCTGAGGCGACTGTCTCTGGTGAAGATAGCGGTCACTCAATTGGAGACGGGCCAGGTAACAGTGCTTCTGAGACTGCATCTTCTGCATCGGCTCGCGACCTGTACTCCGTTGAAGGCCTCCCGAAGCTCGAGGAGTTCATCCCAGACGGTTTCCTCCCCGATGTACTGATGGTGCACGACCCGGACAACACCACCAAGTCGAGGACTCGGAAGGGCGTCGACTCGGAGGCGGACAGCGACAAGGACAAGCCAGTCATGTACAAGCGGTGCGCCCCCAAATTCGCCGACCCTGAGCGGAAGGAAAAAGAGAGCGTGGCACACCTCTATCTGCGCAAGGCAAACCGCTTCGGCCTCGGGAACCACTCGCACGTCTACCGGGCCCCGCTCACGCTCCCACAGCCTCTCACCGCAGACTCGCCCACCGGCCAGGTGACCGTCGCCGCGAAACTCGCATACAACCGCTGCTCCGCCCACCACCTGCTGCACAACGAGGCCCGCGTCTACGACACCCTGTCGAAAGACATGCAGGAGGACTGGTGCGGCTACAACGTCGTCCCGCAATGCCGCTATCCCGTCCCCGTCGGCGCGATCGCCCCCAAGTTCTTTGGATACTACCTCCCCGTCGATGCCGACGGCCTACCGATGAAGGGATACCACCCGGAATGCACCGAGGAGCGGCCATGCGACGTCAAGTGGGCCTCCCCAATCCTCCTCATGGAGGAGTGCGGCAACCCCGTCGAGCCCGACAAGTTTACCCTCGATCAACGGTAAGCCGTACCTCTCGAGACCCGAGTCTCGACGGCTGGCGCATGCTGACGCCCGCCTCTTTGCTCGTAGGACCGAGTGCTTCTCGCTCATCCTGCGCCTGCACCACATGGATATCGTCCAGGGCTCGTTCTACGTGCGCAACATCATGTGCCAACCGGGCCCGCTCACACTCCCGCCCGCACAGCGCTCGTATGACACCCCGAGCTTCCGCATCATCGACTTCGGGCGTGGCAAGTCCTGGGACTGGGAACTCGACCAAGATCCGAAGGAGGGCGGGATCTCGGAGAAGGAGCAGGAGAAGAGGTCTGAGAAGCGCGACAAACTTAGGCGGGAGTTCAGGAAGAAAGTCGTGGACGAGGTTGCCCGTGCGCGCAGGGAACTCCTCGTCCCAGACTTTGCCTTCTGAATGCCCCCCTCCCATCGTACGGGTAGATAGAAGGGTCCTCGGCGGCGACCCTGCTTGGCACTGTGTCGAAGGGGGTGGCTGTTACTCCTCATCCTCATCTCGGTGATTGGTTCTGTGTCCGAAGGGTCTCCTTGTTCCATTTTTCATCTAAGCCACACACCGCCGCGCGCGATGTCGGCTTTCTGTCCCGTGTTTAATGAACTTGCCAAGAAATCGGAAAATCCATGCTCACCTTTTTGCCGTCTCGCGCCTCGCCGCCGCTGTAACGCGCAACGTATGATAGGTCTGACTTCGGGAACAGGGGTGGCGCATTCCCCCACGAGCTTCACGGCCTGTCGTAAGGGGCTGAAAGCTTTACACCAAGTTGTGCGCCGTCAGATTAGACCGCATGCTACAAGAGATTACACTTCATGTCCCGTTCACGCCCTCGCGCCTTCCCACCACGGCCTGTTTGTCTGCCCTGCAGACGCACGTCCCATCTCCGCCACACACCGACCCAGGGGACCGGAGAAGTGCCCAGATTCTTAAAAATCGTCGACGTCTGTGGCGCGGAACCCTCGCGCCGAGCACGGCGCGCGGCGTGCGGCGCGAGCAGGGACGTTTACGCAAACATCTTCTTGAACGCCTTCTTCTCCTTCTCACGCTTGGCACGGAGGCGGCCCCGGACCTGTTCGAGCTCGTGCGCGATCGCCTTGTCGTCCTTGACGAGCGCGTGCGCCTTCGCGAGCGAGGCCTCGGCCTCGTCGTCCTCGTGGATTTCGACATGTGCGAGCCCGGCGCGATAGTAAGCCTTGGCTGTGTGCGCCCCCGCGCGTCCGTCCGGCCACATGACGAGAGCGAGGGCGAGGCCAAGGCCGAGGGCGAGGCGAGGCATCCAGAACAAGAACAAGATCAAGAACAGGGAGTGAACGAGTCAGCAAGGCGGTCCGCGCGCCACAGGACGCAAGGCGAGCGAGGACGCACCCTTGTCTGTATCGTTGAGAGTCAGGTTCGACAGCGCGCGGTCGGTCGAGCGGAGCGCGAGGCGCGCGTTGGCCCCGCCCCCCGCGCGGAGCGCTGCGAGCGCCGAGTTAAGCAGCAAGGCCGACAGCTGGACGTCGAACGAGTCGCGCAGCTCCGGGGGCGAGTCCTCGGGGAGCGCGAGGTGCGAGTCGAGGTACCGAATCGCCTCTGTCATCCGCGGACACGTCAGTCCAGTCAGGAAGCATATCAGCCCCACCTCGCACGTAACAAGTGACCGGACGGCGGACTGAGAGTTGCCGGAATGCGCCCCGGGCTAGGCGCGTCGGGGCAGTACATGGCATGGCGGGGTGGGGATAGGACGGAGCGAGAGAAGAGAGAGAGAAAGGAAAACGCACTTTGGTATTTGTGAAGCGCGGCTTCGTACTGGCCCTCTTTGAAGAGCCTATTCCCGACCTCGCGTACCTCTCGCGCGATCTTGAGCGCGACCGGCGGGTGCTGACTGACGTCTTGGCCCTCGACCGGGTCCTGGTCTTCCGGGTAGTCTTCGTACACGTCTCCGTCCGCGGCCGTGGGCTGGGAGAGTGACGGGTCCTCCGGCGAGAACTGGCCGCAGTCCGCGATGACGCATGGCTCGACGGGCACGTCGCCGCTCGAGGTCTCGGTGTTTTCAACGGCGCGGACTACGGACTTGCCACGCACAACCTCGCCAAAGACGACGTGCTTGTTGTCTAGATGTGGGGTGGGGTTACAGGTGATGAAGAACTGGGAGCCGTTTGTGTTCGCGCCCGCGTTCGCCTATTTAGAAGCCCAGGTCAGTGCTGTCCTAGACCTCCGTTTGCGCCCGTTGAAGCGAACTAGAGCCTAGAGCGCAAGAGGGCTAGCTTGTGACCACTCACACCACGAGAAAGAGATCGCGCCGCATGAGGCATGCACGCGGTGAGAGGTCATGCAGCGCAGGTCATGCTCTGTAGGACCCCGATGTTGGGTCCATGAATCTGGACGCGGTGTTGGAGGGGACAAAGAAGAGGAGTGGTCGGAAGCAACTCGATTGCCTGCTTAGGACGATGGTCAAGATAACACGAAACCTCGGTATCATGGGACGAGGTCGGTGCTGGGCGGCCTGCATTTCGCCTGAGGTGTAACGATGAGGAACAACAGGAAGGGCTTCTAAGAGGCAATCATATATGGTGCGACATGTCCAGAAGGCTGAATATGCTCAATGAAAGCCAAGCAAGATGCACCAAGCCTGCGCTTGAAAGAAGCAGGCCTTGGAATGTGCCAGGCATCGTAGAGCCTTCTCTATATATCTCATTGACGGCTCAAGGATATCAGCCACGTTTCACTGGCCGGTTCGATGAATTGCAGATGGCAGGATCGCAAACCCTCTCCTCCTCCAAATGCATCCCGGCCAATGGCCCGTCGAGTAAGCGGGTCGAAATCCAGTCAAAGGAGCTCATGGACCCTTTAGCCGAGCCGAGGCAGGGTTCGGATGTCAGGCTACGCAAGGGTGCCAGTCTGGCCGCGGTCCTGGACGGGTAGCACGAAACGCGGAAGATAGACGCACCATCGAGAGGAGGAAGCGCTTGGTGTGCTTGACCTCGAAGTTTTCATCTTCGAACTTCTCGCCATAGATCGACTCCCCTCCAGTTCCGTCCCCGGCGGTGAAGTCGCCACCCTGGACCATGAACCTTGCACCCCATCAGCGTCTCCAATGCTCGGATGAACTTCTAGGGCCACGGCGTACCCTTTGATCACGCGGTGGAAGGTGCATCCCTTGAAGTGGAGAGGTTTCTCAGCCTTGCCGATGCCCTTCTCGCCGGTACACAGGGCACCTGTTTGTGGACGGTTACACGCGCATATAGGCTGCATTTCAAGTTATGATACGTACGGAAGTTCTCCACGGTCTTGGGGGTGATGTCTTGGTACAGCTGCATGACAATCCGCCCCGCAGGGCGGCCGCCAATGGTGATATCGAAGAAAACATACGGCCTGTCCGTCGCCATTCTATAATGCCAGGAAGATGTGCAGAGTCTAGCCCAGTGAAGAGGTATATGGTGGGGGAATAAGAGGCAGCATCTTTGGCGGAGCCCAGTTCGAGAAAGTGCGAGAACAACGCCCGCCAAATCAGGATGTGAAGCACGCGGCCCGGACAGCCGGTGTCGGTCCCAAAAAGGATGCTGTAGAGTTTGGCACCGACCGTTTGTCGTCGACCAGGTTCGTCATCTGTTTTCGGTTGGAAACATTTCAAAACGTAGGACTTTTATCAATCTTATTTATGCGCCAATTTTCTGGCCTTTAATGGCAACGGCACGACCATAACGTTATGCAATGCTACCAACTGCTGCCGGAGCAATTGAACGGCGTTAACCTCGAGGGGCAGCTTCGTAACACGAAGCTGGATACGAGGTAAAATGGATAATGAACGGCTCATGCGGCTCCTCAACGTATATGTCGTGGCTCCGTGACGTAAAGTATTCAGCGGTCCGATACTGCAGAGGACACTACTCCCGCACGTTCGTGTGTCTCACGCATACCCGTCTTGCCGGAGAGAATAGGCGCAGCTTCCTTCTTCCGCAATGTTTTCCGCGCTCATTCTATAGTCGCATCTTCAGCATGACACCAGAAACACGGTGTTGACACACGGCACGACATAATGCAAGGCACCCGTCGGGGTCATCGAACAGGCTCCGAAACTCACATTGTCCCGGCTTCAGAAGACAGAAGACATTCGAAGCACGGAGCTTCCCAAGTAAAGTCTAATTTACTGGCTGAGCTGCGTGGCCTCGAGCTATACTTGGCTTGAGATGACTACATACCGTGGCGCATGTATGCTCAACGTTAACTGGGGGATGAGGATCCCGTCGGCCGTGGGGGGAACTGCATTTGATTCCCAGCAGTCAGGATAACGTACTAGAATAAGCCTCCATATGTTTCATGCCGGATATATTCTTGACGCCAATGATCAAACGCTATCTGTGACTTTCACTGTTCGAGAGACAAGTTGGGACATCTCAATAAGAACTACCATGACCTGGACACGCTCAAGAGTTATCAAGAACCATTTTATACGACTGCTTGCTGTGAACGTGCTCACCTACATAGGTTGCGAGAAAGCCGAAGCCTGGGTGCTGACGGCGAAGGAGGGACTGTGCCTCGAGGATGATGGAAACCAAAGAACGTAACTGGGTGCTGTCAGGTGGCGGGGGAGCGAGGTGTGCACCACATGGTGCACTCTCGCTATCGTGGGCCGCGTGCCCGTGTTCACACATGCTGCAGGACTAGTGCCCCAGGTCAGAGTGGTCGTTGGAGATGCGAATGCCGCAATTCTGACTCGGAGCGCGCAGTTGGAGGGACAAGCGCCCAGGACGACCTGTATTATCTAATTGTGGATAAGGGTTTTAACAGCCGATTACTTCCTAGTTTGGGCATAGCTGATCATGCGAGGGAAAATTCGTGGCCTTCGCAGTCGGGGACGCATGCGCTCCTCCTCGCCGTTTACCTTAACCGTAGCCACCACAGACACCCAGTCAATGCCCAATAGGCTGCGGCCGCCTACCCCCAATTCTTCCACTCACTCTTCGGAGTATGGGAAGAGGCTGCGGGCTTTATCCCCGCCAACTCTAACTCGAACCTGCGCAGCTTTGCTACGCGAAAGCCTCTTTCCTCCACGTTCCTCATTTTGGCTCCCCCTGGTTCGCGCACCCTCGTGGTGGTTAAAGAAGATACGCCGCGCCCGGAACGCCCGCAGTTATCAATACAAATGGATTAGGATGCAAGTCGCTAGAATGGACCACACTTTGATATCATCGAGCCCCTCAAATACCCTCGAGAGCAACGCCACATGAGTTGATATCTGGCATCCGCTCTGACCACGACACCGCAACGCCCTTGGTCTCCACCGTGCCACGATGGACCCAGAGCTTCCGCAGTACACCCACTCTACACCACAACGCCGCCTCCGCCGCAACGCCACGGGAACGACAAGTAGTACGCATAGCACGGACCGTGCAGCGTCACGATCTACCGCCCGCCCGCCGGTCGAGCATCTGTACCATCTCACAAATTCCCGGAATAATCCATGGCTGACCCTCAAGATAGTAAGCAAAGCGCCAGCCTCTAATTATCTTCCGTCCTTCAGCGAAGGAGACGCCATCGGAGGCTCTGTGACGATCAATCTCCGGAAAGAAGAGTCTATTAAGGCCATTTCCATCCAGGTGAGAGTCATTCTTTCGCATGTTATTGTTTTCTTTCCGGCAGGATCCATCATATCTCCTGTCCTCCTTCCAAACGTGTTCGTCGGTTTAGCTGACTTAGGCACGAACGGTGCAGGTTCTCGGTCAGATGACCTCGTCTGTGACAGAAATCCTGAACTTCGTCCAAGCCTCGGAAACGCTGTGGAGCTCTCCTGCATCGGAATCATCTTCAGGGGGCGCGGGCCACAACGACAACAAGCTCGTGGGAGAACACAGCTGGCCATACCTATTGAGCCTGCCCAACGTGTGTCAAGTCCAGTCGCGGAACGGATCCATGGAGTCCTTCCCTCTCCCAGCGTCCTTCTCCGAACGCATGGCCAGAGTGCATATTCAATACCAAGTCATCGTGACCGTGCATCGAAGCCGATTTCGCGTAGATAGCACGTACGTACCCCACCACCCCTCGCCTTCCCCGCGCCGTCCGTTCTGATTCTGACCCTCGCCGGAGCCTTGGCACCGTCATTGGTTATCTTCCCATAATCCGCCCAGGGCCGCCGTCGATGGCGCGGCAGCTCGCCTACCTCGAGAACACCCCGCTGCCCGGCCCAGACGCCGATCCGGACGGCTGGCACTGTCTTGACCCGCTCCAAGTCAGAGGCTCGGTCTTCTCCACGCGCGAGGTCGATGCGAGATGCACGGTGCGTCCGAGTTTGTGCGCAGCACCGGGCCGCGAAGCCCTGCCCCCTCATTTTGCGCGTCTTGCTGACGCCCCGCCACTGCCCGCCACAGTTTGCGCTCGCCAAACCCGTACGTCCGTCCCCTCTCTCTTGTTCGAGTTGCGGACGCGATCGTGCCACGCCTCGCTGACACGGCGCGCCGCTCCCCACGCCCCCCACCGCTTCTCCTCTCCACTTCTCCTTCCGTTTACATCCCCGCCCTGCAGCTCAGTTACACGCGCGGGAGTGCGATTCCCTGCGTGATGGTGGTCGAGACGACCGATCCCCAGGCCCTAGATCTGCTGTCCGCTCCACGGAGCCTCGTCGTGCGCCTCCTCCGGCAGATCGCGACGGGCGTGGGGGTAGGCGCGGCGGCAGGCATAGGCACGCGGCTTCCCAGTCTCGAGTTCGAGCGCACCGTGCAGGAGCTCGCGACGGCGGTGTGGCGGGGCGACGGCGCACGGCGACCGCACGTGCGTGTCCTGCACGGCGAGATCCATCTCGCTCCGGGGCTCAAGCCGACCTGTCGCCTGGGCACCTTCGAGCTCAGCGTGAGTGCTTCTTCCGCGATGCCGTTCTGTTCTGCCGTGCGCTGGGCTGATTCGGATCCCCTCCCCTTCCCCCTTCCCTCGGGCCGCGCCGTTGCCCCACCTCGCTCGTCACGCGCCGCGGTGCGATTTTTTTTCGCAGTATTCGGTTGCCGTGTACCCGCCGAAAGCGGTTGCGTTCCAGCCAGACGGCGGCGGGGACGCGATCCTCCAGCAAACTGGAGTGGTGATTGGGACGGCGTACCCGCCGGGGCCTCGGCCGAGGGTTTACTCGCCCCCAGCGTACGACGACGCAAGCTCGAGAGCCTCTGAGTTTCGCATCTTCCGTTGATCGTAGCGCGGTGGCGCTAATAATGGGGACGAAGAAGCTCGCGGGTCGAATTCTTAACGCCTGCAAGTTGTTGCTGTACAATTCCGTCTGTCGTCGCGTTTTCTCTTCCGCGACAGTATGTTAATGGACATTTGCTTTGCTCGATCTGTCGCCTGGCTTGTGTCGGCAATTTCGATCAAGCGGGATGACACTATGTCATGCAGTGCTGCACCAACCACAGAACGCCGGAGGAGGCGGACTGAAAACTGGGCGCGGAGGCGCAAAATAGATTGTTGGTGAGAAACCCTTGAACTTCTGAGTGATTTGTCATACTGATGCCTCGTGGCAGCAGGGTTTTTGAAAGGCCTCTTGCCACTTCCAGCGGTTGCCGGAGTTGTCGGTTCGGTTAGGTCCATGACCGGACGGCCTGCGGGATGGCGGCAGGTTCATCGCCGCAAACATTAGGTTGATATGATAGGCCAAGCGTGCAAGACACCGTTAGAACCCTATCGCCACGGACGCTCAAGCCCCCCCCTCCCACCTGCGAAATTGCATCGCCTTATTCTGAGGCTGATACTCCTGGGGCACACTAGTGAGCCTCGTGTAATCGACTCTTCTCAGGCTCACCTGACGACCAACAGCATCCTATACTCATAGCACCCCTTCGCGCATACACACCAGGATGGGATGACGTTTCTCCGACGTCGGAGCAGCGGCTTCCGTGATGATTCCAGGCAGTGTATGGGTTCGCCGAGCCCAGGTACCTGGCGGTTATTGTCTGCTCCAGCAACTCTGTTTCTGGTGAACGGACTTCCGCAGATCAAGAAGCTCCGTTAAGCATCTAAAGCTTGGTCGCGGTTTATTCATCCGCGGTGTTCGAATCAGTGGCTCTTTCTATATTTGTGAGAGTAGGGCAAACTTAGTCGACGGCACCGCGCCCCACCCTCGACCGCCTCCGTGTGACACAGACGGCACCAAATTACCCTGTCTAGCTTGCTTCCCCCGCCGGGCTGGTATGTTTGATTGCCAGATGGGCCTCTCTTGCTGACGACAATACGCACAGTCGTTCGTGGTCGGATCTCGAAATGTTGCATAGGCAGGACTGATGGCCTGCTCACTCCGAAACGCATAGCTGGGCGGACCCCGCCGTGACTCCTAGGATACAGACCAGAACGCCCTAACACAGAATTCACGATGCGGCTGCGGTCGCTCGATGGAGCGCCTCGTATCCAAGATAAAAACCCTGACCTCTCCCGGTGTCTCCCTCACTTCAGTCCTCCGATTAATTCTCTTGCCTAATTCCCTACTCCATCGTATCGTCCGTTATGAACTCCCAGGTGAGTGCGCTTGCCTCACTGATAGCTTCTTCGCGCATCGGGCTGATGGCTGGCTGGTAGGCAAACAATAGCCAGTCGCATAACCAGGACTCCGATGACGATGTCTACGACATGCCAAGGACGCCTCGCCGCACTCCCATGGCGTGTCAGTTTTGCAGGGGTAAGTGCACGATAGATATAGCAGCCGCCGTGCCTGCCGCGGACCCTAAGATCAACGATCCCTAGGCCGGAAATTGAAATGCGACGGACGCCAGACTTGTGCCAACTGCCAACGCAGAGGCATTCCATGCACCTACGTGCCTGTGTAAGTCACGGCTCCGATCGTCTCGCCTTCGAGGAGTCTAGCTTGGAGCTGACTTTGTTCCTCGCTTGCAGTCCGAAACAGTGATTAATTCGAACCGTACTTCCGTTCAATGGATGGACACTGTCAGCGCTATAATTTAGTACGATAGATATAATCACCTAATGCGAAGTCTCGTAATGCATCTCGCCTCCGCGCCACAAAGCTCACGCGTAATAGATCCCATCCCTTCGGCTAGATCTCACCCGATGAAGTATCGCAGGAAGTTCCTCCTCCCGGTCACCGAGACCGGCATCGGGGAGGTTAAATCGTCGCGGAAGAGCACGAGTGTGAAAACAGCGACTGAGGAATGATGCGCGCCGCTCAGCGATCGGGATCGCGACGGGGACGTGCTCGGACCTACCAAGCTGTTCGGCCTTGTCTTGGTACGACTCTTGTTGACCGATGTAGTGGAGGAATGCAGTAAGCGAAATCCACACCTGTGGACATAGTAACACCAATGTCAGAACGCAATGATTGCACGCTGACCGTGACCACACGAAAGCCTTACGTTGACATTGGCGGCAGGGAGCTCATCGAGTATCTTAGATACAAATCGAAGGTGCGTGAGTATCGGATCTTGAGGTTAGGGAATATATGTACCTCGAAGGCTTCATCGCGGCTGGTGATCTGCGTGCATTTCGCATGCAGAGAAGCCGGGATGACAGGGTCTGTCAATGAGTCCAGGAGTTGCAAAAGCGTATCCGCGAAAGCGATTGCCGTTTCCGGATCCGTCGCAACGTTGTCCACACTGAAGTCTTCTCCGGTATCGAGGTCCTAGATGCGTCGTGAGTGCCCCAGCAACGCGACGGAATTTATACACGCGCATACATACCTCGCGAATTCGTCGCACAAGCTCCTCGTCGCCTGGCGTCAGGAACAGACCATCCTAATGCCGAGCGCAGTTAGTGAGCATGGGACTCAGGGCTTGGCGAAGACAGCAACCGCATAGCCGCCTACCGCTTGGGTCCCGTTACTCATGAGCCAGTTGACCAACCTCATGATCTCGCGAGGCGCGTTCACGCTTCTATCTTCAGGGAGGACGTCGCTCGGGGCCTGTAGGGTTCTGGCAGGGCCGGGAAGACGAACGAGCCAGGCGATGCTTGTTGCGAAGCAGGTGCGGTCTAAAGCAGGGAATCAGAGACGACGCCTGGCTAGATGTTGAGCAACAGTACCGTAGTCGCCGGAAACGGCGATAAAGTGCTCCCTTCCAAGCGCGGTGTGCAGTACGAGAGTGTCCTCAAGATGGGTATTGCCGAGGTTCAGCTGGGACGCAGTTGCACCATCGATGTGTGCCGAAATTGCTATCTCAACCGTTTTTCCAGGTAGGACGAGACCCTGGGTGGCGTAAATAGGAATTAGGTTATTATAGGGTCGTCCAATGTAGGCAGGCAGGGGACGAACCGTCATGTCCTCGATACGTAGCCATGGTGGACCTAGCGAGACTCCCTACTTAGGTAACATATCCCAGCCGAGTATTCCCATTACTTACATGGATCGGCGGTTGGACTTTGCGAGATAAAGCGGAAGACACAAGGCACCTGCGTATAGCGTTCAGCGGCGCTTGGAGCGTCAACGCTGCGGCTCCGAATACCATACCTTTCCGGTGTTTTCGACCAGCAAGGTCCTCGTGACAGAGCGCTTGTAGCTTATGTATGTCCCAGTCAGCATACGATACGTCCGAGCATAGAGACGACAGGCTGACGAACCCGACGTTTGAGAAGTCGAGATTTGTCGGGCTTACTCGGACCCGAGGCCGTTCTTCAGCGTACTCGATGCCTGAAACTTCGCGCCAAACATGCTCCACATATGACTCGTATTCTTGGCCGCTCACGACCGGTACCTAAAACCACAGCGAGCTCTTAGCAATAGAAAGCTTCAGAGAGAGACGTCATCCCGCAGCACGGGGGCCACCCACAACCACCCGACGAACCGGAGTGTCTGGAGCTGGGCGAGGAACCCGAAACTCACCTCGAGTTCAAAGTCTGCTGAGACTGGGCGGTGGTCGCTCATAGTAATGGTGGGATGACTCGTGTATGACCGCTGTTCAAGCGACACCCGGTCCGAGGCCATGTGGAGAATTCGGTCCGTCCAAGCAGGTTTGCGTCTGACGGCGCGCGGGGAGCATCAGATCGACGCCCACGTGGATATGGCGACGGGGGGAGAAAGACGCACTTCGTGTCGTAACCCAGGCTGTCCGTCAGTAGGCCCGGACTGAACCGATATGACCTAGAGCGAAGAAAAAAGGCCAGGGAGTCGGCGCGCCGGTCAACAACCACCCCGCGACGCAGTCTCGAGGCTGGACGGACTCACGGGCAATGCTCGATCGGACGCTCAACAAAGCCGTCAAACGCCTTACCCCCAGCTATCGCGGAGGCGAGCTGTGGATGTCAACCCCGCGTCAGCGCAGCGACGCGCATACGACGTAATGCCGTGCTCGACCTGATCAAACCTTCGTAGGACCTTGAGGTTTTCGGCCCGCAGCACCTCGTCCGACAGCAGGCTCCGAACGTCGGCGTCTGGAAGCCGTAGTCGATAGTTCAAGTCTGGGCGCGGATGAGCAATGTCTCGGGCACGGCCCGCTCGCAGACGCGGGAGAACTCACCACCCTGAGTTCAATGATGCCAATGATATTTCCGTCCACAATCTGTCAGCGTCTCGCCGACGGGCACGCGGCGCACAGCACCCCGATAGCACTCACTAGCCAAAAGAGCATATCCGCGTCGAAGATGCTCAGCGGTACGGCGGCAGGGGAGTACCAGCTGCCGGTCGAAGGCATGTCGTCAACGGAGATGACGGGCTCAAAGACCAGCCTCTTGCACAGGTCGTGGAAGTCCGCGTTGCGCTTCTCGAACATTTCGTCGAAGGCCGCGAGGTGAGCATTCACGAAGGTCAGTGCCGTGGGCTTGGTCGGGGATTCCGTGTCTGAGGGTGCCGACGGGGTCGGTGTGAACAAGAGGCGTATCGCCGTCGCCCCTTTGTTGCCCTAACCGAAAAAGGTGAGGCCGCGACAAAGCCATCGCATTGAAAAAAGGGCCGCTGACCATAATACCCATGATACCCGCGCCCACGGAGGTTGTCCGGACGTCGCTGAAATTGGGCCTGAGACGCTTCTTGACAATCAGCACTAGCAGCATCCCCACGAGTTGTTTGGACGCAAGCTGTGATGGCGGTGCAAACAATTCAGAAACGAGCGAGCCCGAAACTCCGGTATAGCCACCACACCAGTGGGACTAGGAACGACGGCTGGCGCGTACCTTCTCGTACAGAACGGCCTTCTCGCCCAGCCCTGCAAATATTGCCGTGCACCACGCCGCTTCGCGGGCCGTCTTGGTGGAGTATAGAAGAGCCTCGGTCGACAGGTCCAGTTCCTGGAAGCCCAGAACGAGTACGTCGGGGTCCCCGGCCTCCTCAGTGACATCCAGAGCAGGATCTGAAACAGCCGTCTCCTCAGATGCCACCTCTACCGCCGTGGCAACAGACGCAGTATCGGACGACGTGGCTATTGAGCTCGAATCCGGTTGGGTGTCATCCCGAGGAGTGGTGCCGTCAGGGTCTACAGCGCGCGAGGTGGGTAACCAGCCACATCATTTAGAACCAAAACACTAACCCAGTCGTTCGTCAGCAAGACCCCTTGCTTCTCCAATCAGCGGCGACAGTGTGGTTTCCTTCGGAGGCGGGACGGGCCCAGATGCCGGCTGGTCAATTTGACCACGGACCCATGCGGACAGGTCTTGCGACGGCAGATTTCCGTTCACGTTGAACGTGCCGACACGGACCCTGCCGACGTGAACGGTCAGAACATCCGTATATTGAGTTACACGGATAGATGGCAAGTATGCACTTCAACTGCGTCTTGTGCGCACAGGCGAAAAGCTCCTCCTGCGCCTTCTTCCGAAGCCACTCTTCACGGATGGCCTCAATGTCGGAGATATCATCCCCGGGTACCCCAGCGCTCACTAGGGATAGACGGGCATGAACGGGCTTCTTCCCGTGGCGCAAATCAGGGGGTATATAGGATACTGTTGAAGCGAGTAATTAGGGCGCTCTCGATGCTTAACATTAACCATGGAAGGCACTTACGCAGCGGCGAGATGGCGTGGTCCACAGTGTAAGGCGCTACCCAGGCAAAAGGTTCGAAGTCGTAGACATCATCCGGTTCTGAGGCTGGTTGGGTGGTCAGCCAGCTCCGCGAGCGACGCGTCGATGAACAACATACTTGAAACATCTTTCAAACGCTTGCATTCATCAAGGAGCTGGCGAAGTCCTTGGGTATCGCTTGTCTGTAGGGTGACAGGCAAGAAGGGGGTATCTCCTCCGGGGTTAATAGTGATGGTAAGTTCTGCAATCCTCCGTGTCAGAAAATCTATTGAGGTCGATTGTTTTAATGATTCCACAAAAGTCATCCCGCCACACAAAGAAATCGCCATGTTGCGTCCATCCAAAACCCCGCCATAACACTGCTCCGATCGGGGACATACCTGTCCGTGGCTGGCCCAAAGCAAATGTACTTCCAGGAGGCGGTGACGATAGGTCCAGCGTCATCTGCCGAGGCTGAGACATAGATATCGAAAAACTGGGAATGACAGGGAAGGCATGTTCCACAATGTACCGGTCGGCCTGAGATTGTACGCGCGCCGGTTTTTGTGCGAACACAAACACGCTGCGAAAACATACACGTGAGTTACAAACATGTCTGAAAGCCCACGAGGCAAAACTAGCAGACGGGTCATGGGCGAATCACTGCTCGCAACTTTTCCTGCCATCACCGCACAATCAGAATCTTCCATCTCATTCGTTGAGATGGGAATCCACCAATAGCAATAGCCAAACCGTCTACCCTCCGACTCCGACGTGCATTTCCCAACCTACAACGTAGATGCCCGGGCATGTCACGGTGCAACAGCAACCGTCAATATACAAGGTTGTCTTCCCGCACAAGAACCCCCGGCGCAGAAGCCAGCAGCTGTGTGTGCCACAGCCGCGCCCTCTGGGAGTCCGCTACGACCTAGCAAGGCTGCATGCGGATCCAGCGCTCCGACCGGACACAGATTGTTACCGACACCCTCGGATGCATTCACTCAGACTCCTTCGCTTAACTAAGCGTATCGCAATGCCACTCAACCCTCAGCACAACTTTGAAAAAGGTTCGGGTGAGGAGATAGACAACGCGCACTACGCCCATGCTCCGGAGAAGAGACGCGGAGTACGTGCGAGTGGCTCCTCGCAACGCAACAAGGGTGCTATCTGGCCTCATAATAAGCATTCGACGCCTATGATGGAAACAAACGCAGAGACCGGAAGGCAACTTTTGCCCGCAAGTTCCTTACAGTATCGGTGCTCGGACAAACGTAGGTGGAAAGCGCTCGCAGCCACTTTCGACATTTAGCCACACGCGCGCAGACCACCCGAGCCTGAGCGCGATCCCTTTGAGACGTCGTGCGGCAAGCGGGCACAATTACGGTATCGCTAGCCCGCTGCATGGAGCAAAAATCTCTCACTATGAGTCAGGCCTAGCGGACATGTTGAGGCTGTCCATGGGTGGTGGGCAAAATGGGCGGATCAGAAACTGTTTCTGTCCAGCCAGTGGGTCGTGGCTGATTATTGGTGGCCTCGATTTGAACGGAACATGACATACGACGGCGTACAACAGATTGGCGTCCAGAGGGAGACGGCGTAGTACATGCAGCTATATGCGCGTGTGAATGCACGAGACGGTCTGAAAAGAGCTAGCTCACGGTCTCTGCATGCCTCCCGATGATAAGTATATGCACCAGGAGCACACGCGCATACACGCTACACCGGCCCTGCCCCTGCGAGCCCCGTCTTTTTCTTGCTACATGTCCGTCTGGCAGCAGGCCCACATGATCAGGACGACCCACGTCTGCTCTCCATTCACCCACACTGTCTCACCGTGACGCAGGAGAACGTGAAGAAGACTCACCATCCCTGCTCGTGCTTGCCGCTCGCGTGGACGTGCGAGACAAGCGCGAGGATCTTCCTCCTCCGCACAGGAGGTTCGTGGTCGGATACGGTCCATGTATCCGAGTCGGCCTCTGTCCTGGAAACGGAGCTGGCGTCGATCGCGACCTTGACGTCCTCGGTCGGACGGATGATGTCCTGGGCGACGTCGGCGGGGCTTGCTACCGGCTTCGACATGTCTGCGTGTGGGTCGCTGGAGGAGCACTGGTAGTGGACGCCGTCGTCAAGGCCGTGGTCGCTCCCAGGAAGGAAGCGAGAAGACTGGGAAGGGTTCGATGTCCAAGGTCGGGAACGAAGCAAGAAGATGGAGAAGTAGCAGCAATCGTCGTGGATAGAAGCTCGAGGACGCCGGCGAAAGCGGCGAAGGCAATGGTTGTCCAATGTCCCACTGTATGCGGGTGTGCCGGGGTCCTTACTCTTTAAGCGCCAAGGAACGTCCGGGTCTATGCCGTGAGTTTCCCACGTTTCCCCGCATAGGTCATTCATCCCGCTGGGTCACGGTGACCTCCCGAGGCTCCATTCTTCCTCGCCACACGCGACACACACCACTCTTGTGACCGCATGCATCCGTACCCGCACCACGCCTTTTCGCCACTATATGTCGCGAAGGTTGCTCGGGAAGAACACACCAACGCTCGCGACGTATGCACCGATGATGGAAGCCATGGCCATGACGTCGCACGAGGGGCCAGAGCGGGTCGAGTGTCCATGCGCTGGGGACAGGGAAAAGGACGGGACCAGACCGGGGCGGGAGCACTCGAATTCAATGCGCGTATGTCTCTGTCACGACCCTCGAGCCGCTTGGAACGTCCCAGAAATGTGACGCTACGTCCGGGCACTGGCACGGGCTCGCTCCTTTTTCCAATCGTCAGGCAGTCACGCGAGCGAACACTCGCGAAGGTCACCGCCCAGTGACCACTGAGCCAGTCCCCCAGCCTCCAGTGGCGCAGCACCAGAGCCCCCGTAACGCTATATAACGAGCCTAGCCCGCACGCCTCCCACCCCTCTCTCACCACCACCACCGTACCACCACCGTTACCACCGTTCTCCGCCCACCCCCACCCCCTGCTATTAGTGCGCATCTACACACCACCTCCAGAGCCTGTGCATACCGCCATGACCCGCACAGCCCGCGCATCCTACCCCAACGCGATCAACAAGGACCGCTCGGAGGCCAAGAACGGCATGGACAAGCACATCCCCAAGCGCGGCGCAGGCCCCTACAACTGGGGCAGCCTCGAGGACGAGCTCGAGATCGAGACCGCCGCCTTCGAGGACGAGCAGGCCGAGCTCGACGAGGAAGCCGGTACGCCCCTTTCCCTCCCTCCTCCCCCAATTGCACCCAACGCTGACTGCGGTAACTTCCGTTTGTTTGTGCACGAACGCAGGCTCGCCCACTGCGAAGCGCGAGGCAGAGCGCCCTGCGACCGAGCGGCGCGGGAGCGCGCTCACCGCGGAGGAGATCAAGCAGGGCATCGAGTTCCGCAAGAAGGCGTTGAAGTCGCCCGACACGGACCTCGCCTCCATCGCGCGCACCGCGCCCGTGCTCTCGACCTCCCCCACCCACCCCGTTCCCATCGTCTCTGACGCTAATGTATGTATGCGCGTTTCCCCCCGGCTTCGGCTTCGATTCTCTCTGATGAAGGAACGCCATGCACTAACCGACTTGCTTTCTTGTTCTGTTCTTTTGCATATGTCTAGACCACCGCCGTGAAGGCTTTGTAAATTATTGGGCATAAGTAGACGGACACCACTCATTGTCGTCACAACAGAAACCACCGCAATCATTGATGTAACATAGCCGTAGGATCGTGCACTGTCGAGCGTACCTTTGTAGTTGTATCTGGCGCGCATATACATTCTTTGTCTGTGCGTGTATGATCCCCGCCGCAACGTGTTTGATAACAGGGCTTCGCGAAGACTGGGAAACGGCAGCTTCTCATCGACAATCGACGCTGCATGTGTGTGCGTATAGTCGCTATCCGTGACAGGTGGTATCCCATCACCGCGCCGCAAAGTTTCATACAAGGGCCCCGGACACGAGCTGGACACGGGTGAAACAAACGCAACATCGATGGGGATGCTTGGACGTACCAAAGCAGCCTGCACCAGACCCATTTTCTCCCTCCAAGCCGACGTCGAATCACCCAATCTCAAAACCCACACGGATACTCGAGCAGCATCTCCTCGCGAGCGGCCCTCTGCTCGTCCCTGATGCGCGCAGCGAACGCGTCCCGCGCGCGCTCGCGCTCCGAACGCGTCATGTCCGCGTGCTCCGCGTACACCTCCCCGCGCCCGAAGTCGACGACGCGGAAGCTCGGCGTGGCGAGCGAGCGCCGCTCCGGCGGGTCCGTGAGCGGCCCGGGCTGGACGAGGACGTTGCGCACGTAGGGCGAGCCTTGCAAGATGTTCAGCTTGTGCAGGCGGTGCAGGAGCGAGAAGCACTCCGTCCTGTACATGGGGATGATTCGGATGCGTGAGCGATAGCGGGGGAAGGAAAGGGGACTCGGAGGAGACGCACCGCTCGTCCGCGCTGAACGTCTCCGGCTTGACGGGCTCGCCGCACTCCTCTATGAGCAGGATCGGCGACGTCCATTCGACTTTGCATGGTTTCCACTCGCCGCACCGTCTATGCTCCTTTTTGTGCTCACTATACCCATGCATCGCCTCGCTATCCTCGCCCACGGGCACGTAGTACCCAAAGAACTTCGGCGCGATCGCGCCAACAGGGACCGGATAGTTGCACGGGGGCGCAATATTGAACCCGCAGTACTCCTCCTGGGTGTGTCTTGGCAGCTCGCTGTAGACCTTGGCCTCGTTGGCCAGCAGCGCGTGCGCGGTGCAGTGCGGGAACGCGAGCTTCGCCGCGACGGTGCACTGGCCCGTGTGCGAACGCGCGGACAGCGGCGGGGGCAGCGTCAGTGAGGCACGGTACACACATGAGTGGTGGCCCGTGCCGAGGGGGTTGCTTTTGTGCAGGTGGAGGTGCGCGATGTGGTCAGTCGTCGGGAGCTCCTCGATAGTCTTGGTAAGGTCGCGGGGGAGAACTGGGAAGAGGCGCTTGTACTTCACAGGTTCGCCTCCAGGCTGGGTATGGTTGGTGAGCTTTCCGGGGTCGTGCACGAGGAGGATATCCGGGAAAAGGCCTTCTGGAATGAACTCTTCGAGCTTGGGAAGGTCTTTGAGGTTGAATAGTCCAGGCGCATCGGCGGTCTTCCCTTCACCGTCGACTTTGCCAACTTGAAAGCCATTTTCCCGAGCCTGATAGTAGAACTCTTCATCCTCAGGGTCAAGATCAGTGACAGAAAATGAGAACGGCAAGCCCTCGCAAGGATATAGCCCAGACACCTTCGGGTGCGCAGCCTCAGAGCTCGAGTCGCCAGCCCGCTCCTCCGCAGTCGCCCTGTAGTGTTTAGGCATAGCGTCCAGCGCTCCAGGCGGGAGGAACTTGTGCCACGCCCTGAACGCGTCGAACTTCAGCACGCCAGCGAAGTCCGCGAAGATACGCGGCTCCCAGATCATCAAGTGCGTCTTCTGCCCGAGGAACGCGCACGGGTCACCCGACTCCTGCGCACACACAGCGAAGTGCTCGCACCACACGTAGTCGTAGACGTGCCCCGCCGGGTTCCGCAGTCGCTCCCCAGATGCGTCCGGGTGATTCGTGAGCCAGCAGCCCGTGCACGGGTTCGCGGGGTCCGTAGAACACGCGGGAGGGGGCTGGCCCGCGCGAGGAGTGGTCTTGCCCTTGCGGTCGTCGCTGAACTCGTCCCAGCGGATCGTGTACGTGCAATCCTCGTCATGCTCCTCGCCGCATCCCCCATCGATCACGCCGATGGGAGGTGTGGTGTTCGCGGGATGGCGTTTCGGGAGCTTCAGGATGGGCCAGGGTCGCTTGACGCGGGGGCGAACGAGGGGCGCGTAGTCCCATTCGACGTCGTCGTAGTTCTCGCCGAGCTCCTTGAGCTGGCTACGAGAGTATTGGGTGAAGATGGGCAGCCCAGGGTCGCGCTCGATGAGGCAAAGCTCGTCGATGGTGTGGCCCCAGACGAGGCCGTTGGGCGTGCGGTAGCCGACTGGGGCTCGGTCCTTCTCGAGGTAGGGACCGTCGGGATTGCGCTTCCAGATGCTGCAGAGGCGGCGTTTGCGCCCCTCAGGATCCACTTCATGGGGATCGCGACCTCGATTCGAGATGAAGATGGTGTTTGGGTTGAGGTCCATTCCAAGCATATTGACCGATCTCAGGGGGGAAGTAGCGGTGGTTGGAGGGACAAATGTGGTGGATGGGAGTCAAGCCGGATCTGGGCCCGTAGCCGCCGTTTATATGGGGAGACAATGGCTTGGATTTGGCATAAGATGAGCCACGGGGTACTGTGAAAGAACTTTGTGAAAGCATAGCATGGCACAATAGAACAAAGAAGATGTATGCCAGTCGTTGGTTGGGATTTCGACCGTGTCCACTTTAGGAAGAGAACAGCCACCACGTGTCGATGCAAAAGGTAAGCGCCCATCAACACGCATCCGAGACTGAGCTGCAGCGCTCCTACTTGCTCAGGCTGTCTACCACGATAGTGACATTCGCCTTGGATTAGATCACAGCGTTTCGTGCTCTCCATGCAAATCCTCGTTTGTGAGCTGAGGGCAACGAGCCCGACCTGTTGAACTTGAATCGATGTCAGTGAGTTTGCCATCAAACATGTAGTAGCGCGGCGTAGCAGCACCGGTGACGTATTGGCATACTGAATCTCTTCCGGCAGCCGCCACCATCTCCTCCCATTCGCCCTCCCCTGCACCCTCCCCGGCCTCCGTACCCCGCCAGCTCGATCCCGGAACCTTCGCCTGGTTGCTTGGACTCTCGGAGGGGATTGGAACGCATGCCCAGAATCCGGGTGCAGTGAAGCCGACAAGTTCCCGCCGACAACTTTATAAGAACAGCCTCGCCGCAAGGTCTCGCCACGCCCCCTCCGTCCCCGCACGCCCGCTTACCGGTACCCCTGACCGCAACCCAGCGCGGTCCCACTGCGCCTCGCCGTCCGCAAACGGCGGCACCCTTTCATATATATCGCCCCCAGGCGTGCTTGACAGAGCCCCCCTCCGTCCGACTTCCCCACCTTGCTCCCCCAGCTCCTCGTGGCGCCACCCCTTACCCTTTGTCCTTCTAATACCTCCGGTGAGTCTCCAGACCTTTCTCTTCCATTCACGCGATCTCATGGCGAGTACCCTCCTGGTGAGATAGCCAAACTACATACCACCTAGCCATGCAGTTCCTCAGCACCTTCCTTGCAGCGGCGCTCGTCGCACTGGCGGCCACCGCCAGCGCAGCTCCGCTCGGAGACGTTGCCTCCCAGCGCCCCGTGCACCCGGAGCCCGTGCTTGTCATCAACAGCCCAGCTACTGTCCCCACCCAGAAGCCACACAGCTATATGCGGCGTGCCCGGGCGCACCCGTGAGTGTATGAGCGCATGAGGCTACGACTCTTCCACGACCCTAAATAGACGAGGTTGGTCTCCGAAGCCTCCCGCGATTGCGTTCTATATGTACTGGCCTCTTACGTCGCGAACTTCACAGATCACGCCGCTCATGATTGACCCTGCACACTACCTCCTCACGATGATATTCTTGTATTGCCACACGGACTGACGTACTTCACGAACTATCACTCGGACTCTGGGACAACTGTCTTCTCGTACGATATGTATCGTACACGGACCAAAAACCTCTTGTCGGACACACTCGATAGTTGTCGCATTCCCGCTGTATCGCCGCATCTCCCCGTCCTATCCCCTACGTACCCCATCACCACTGGTACATGTACATCGAATCCGATATCGGACAACATCGCGCTACTGTACATCGCTAGCTTTACATAATTTCGGTACCTCCTATGACCAGTGTATCCCCCCTGTCGTTACCAGCGCTATAGACATTTGGACTTCGGACCAGTGCTGGCAACGGGGAGTCACTTGGCCCCGACGATATCCGCGAGCTGCGTCTTCGGGATCGCCTCGGGGAACGCAAGCACCTGCAGGCGCGTGTGTGTCGCCTGCTCATACGCGAACGCGAGCGAGACGAGCCCGAACTCGCTGAACGCCGTGCCCAGGAACGACAGCCCGAACGGCTGGTTGGGCCCGCTCGAGCGCGTCGGCCGCGCGGGGGCCAGCGTGGTGTTGGGCGGGAGGAAGCCGAGCGGGACTGGTTCCGGTGCGGTTGTGGCGAGAGTTCCCGGTATATATGTGCATACAAAATTAGGATTAGGTTAGTTGAGGATGCGAACGTGGATCGGCGATGGAAGTCGACCAACACAGGGAAGGGATTCAGATGCATGGCAAGAATACATAATGCATAGAAATGTATGCGCACCGGTGATGATAGGGTACCCAGCGATCGCCGCGGGCCCGGACGAGACGTCTGTCGGGAGGAGGAGCGCGTCGAGGCCGAAGGCCTGCAGCGTCGCGTCGATGCCGCGGGTGGCACCCAGGTCTTTGTCGGCGGCGACCGCGTCGAAGAAGGCCTGGTCGACGGTCGTGTTCTCGGACGCAATGAACCTAAACGTTCGTATTAATATTGACATTCAGTCGCTGCGTAGGAGAAGCAGGAGGGTGGGCGTGCTTACTGCGACTGGTCGGTCCAAAACGGAGGGACAAGCTCCTCGGCGGCGTGCGCGGTGTTGAACGCAATCAGGCCGGCGAGGTTCTTCACTCCCGTCGGGACCTCCAGGAGCTCCGAGATGTACCGGTTCACGTCGACCTGGCCGGAACGCGTAACACGCAAGCTCAGTTGACCAGTTGGCCAGGCACCATGGAAAAGAAGCAAACGCTGACCTTGAAGTCGGTACTCAACACGATCGACTCGTTGTTCGATGCCGCGAACTCCTCGAAGTCGGGGAAGTCCGCTGGGTCGACAATTGTCGCCCCCAGCCCCTTCATCGTCTCGAGCGACGCGTTGAACGTGGCAACGACGACCGAGTTGAGCCCCTCAAAGAACTTGCGCGGCACCCCCAGCCGCTTGCCACTGAGCCCATTCACGTCGAGCGCGGCGGTGTAGTCCGGCACGACGCGTGGCTGCGCGAGAGTGAAGTTATCGCGCGGGTCGCGCCCAGCCATGGCGGAGAGGATGATCGCCGCGTCGGTGACGGAGCGCGCCATAGGCCCGACAGTGTCCTGGTGTTCAGAAATCGGGATCACTGCGCATACAACCACCGACAAGCTCAGCGTTCCTACACGCATACACCCAGACAAACGAGCACGCGACGCACCTCCATCCCGCGACGTTAGCCCCACAGTCGGCTTGATGCCCACCAAGTTGTTCATCCCACTCGGGCACACGATCGACCCATCCGTCTCGGACCCCAGCGCCGCGGCCGCGAGCCCGATCGCGCTCGCGACGCCGCTGCCCGAGCTGGACCCGCACGGGTCCCCCAGGGGCACGTACGGGCCGCTCGTCTGGCCGCCGCGCCCGGAGAAGCCCGACGGGACGTTCCCGCGGAAGTTGGCCCACTCGGAGAGGTTCGCCTTCCCGAGCAGGATCGCGCCCGCCGCGCGCAGCTTCGCGGCGACGTGCGCGTCGCGCGGGACGACGGAGCCGAGGAGCGCGAACGAGCCGGCGGTCGTGTTCATGCCTGGATTATGATTATTATTGGCGTGGGAGGGAGGGAGGGGAGAAGGGGGGTCAGCGCGATGTGCCTCCTTGGGGAAGGAGGAAAGGAAGGCGATCGAAATTGGCAGAGGAGATGGGCCTACCTTCACTGGCGAGGGTCGCGATGTTGTCCTTGAGGATGATAGGGATGCCATGGAGGGGCCCGCGGGCCCCGGTCGTGTGGCGCTCGAGGTCGAGCGCGGCGGCTTGCTTGAGTGCGCTGGGATTCGTTTCGATAACGGCGCGGAGAGTAGGTCCTTGCAGATTCACTTCCTCGATCCTTGCGAAATAGGCCTGCCGCCGGAGATAGCTCTATCACTCAATGCCCTAGGTAAGGTATGCCAGGTGATGGGCTTACCTTGACGAGGTCGACGCTGGTGAAGAGACCCTTCTGCAGCCCGTCCTGTAGGTCCGTTATCGAAGCCTCGTACAGGTCTGGAAACTGTGACGGCGCTGGGGCGCGTGCGGATTCCTGCTTGAACCCCATCCCGGCCCACGCAAAGGCGAGGAAGAGGGCGAAGAGAGACCCTATGGTTAGTCGCATCGCAAAGTTGCCCGGGGCGTTCACAGCAGGCCGAGCAATGCCTTCGTTGTGTCGCTCGCGAATTAAAGGCATTCTTGCGCTCTGCTTATCGACGTCGGGCATATGCAGACTTGTGTGCGTGGGATCAGGTGTCGATAGGCGCAACAATAATAACTTCAAATTTCCCAGAAGGCCCGCTAGAGAAGGAAGCGGATGGTCTTGTGAGTGGCTGTACGTTAGCAAACATGAATTGACACCCACCATTATATGTATGGTCTTGATGGAGGGATTATGCCTATGTGTTGTCCCTGTGGCCGTCGGAAAGATTACTACTACCACTGAGCGACGAAACCAGTTGGCGGTCCGACCACCAACTCCGGTCATCAGTCACCTGGCATTCTCACACAGATCCTTTTCTGTAAGAGTCCCAAGGGTTGCGTCAGTGGGAATATCGACTAGGCGGAAGAGTCACAGTCGGTGGCCGTATGACCGTGTGCAAGTGCAAAGCTGCGTGGCCAGATAACCAGCTTTGCAATTGAAGAGAAAAGACGCCCCGAAGGAAGTTCCATCAAATCTGAACCTTCTGCGATCGTCGACTTATTCCAACTCTCTCTCTCCAACGCTTGACCGCTTTCTTGAGCGATCTACCGCATCTAGACCACATCCCAAACCATGCGAGTAGCATTTAGAACGTCAAGCTCGCGGCCACCTTGATCTCCGTACACCTTCAAAGCTTCACCCTCGGTACACCAGAACAATGGCCACGGCTCGCGCCAGAAACAGCGGACAACACGCGCCCCGAAGCGCCTTGCGAGTGATGTAGTGGGCCCACGCCCCGACAACGTGCCCCTCGGCACGCCTCAAGGGACCGTATAAAACTCTCCAACAGGCCCCGTGCCCCGCCGTCCATCTCATCTCGTTCCCAGAGCCTGCGTACTCGACGGCCCCGATATGAACTCCCCAGGACGCCCCGCTGCCCATCGCGCACGCACCGACACCAACTTCCTCATCGAAGCCTCCCCAATCCCATCCTCCTCGCAGCAGCTCTATCGCGCTCGTGAAAACGACCAAATTTCGCTGTCATACCTCGGAGGCTCATCCATGTCGACTCCCAGGATGGGCACACCCCCCAGCCCCAATCTCCAACCCGAACGTCCCCCACGATCACAGTCTCCAGATCCCTGGACACTGTCATCACCCCCGTCTGAGATGCCCTCACCTCTCCGCAAAGCCCTGGCCCCAATGCTCAACCTCGCGCGGGAGGCGAAGGAGGAGGTGTACGCAGACAGGCACAGCTGGGAGCCCCAGGTCCGCCCAGCCGCGCCCGCACCCACGGAGGACCGTGAACGTGACCGCGATCGCGTCGACGTCCCGCTCAGCCGGCGAGGCTCGTCCAAACCGCGCTCTTCGCCCGCATCGCCCCCGACGATGCGTGCCCAGGGCCACCGCAAGTACCACAGCCCCCGCGTCGAGACCGACAGCGAGGGCGAGGACAATTACGGCGGCCACATCAACAATAGCAATAACAATGGCTACGGCATCTCGCACGCGCCGTGGCGTGCCCCGGGCCCGGCCGTCGAACGCGTCGTGCTGGAGATGGACCGCGACGAGCCGCGCGCGTCCCCCCAGCTGTATCCTGTCCACAGTTTCAGCCCGCGCGGGAGCCCCCGACGGTCCGCGAAGAATAAGGTGAAACGTACGAGCGCGAGCGCGAGCACCAGTGTGGCCCAGCGCCGGATGATGGACATGTCGGCCCTGTCGTCCGACAGCGGCCTCGCGCCCTCGCCGCTCTGCCACAGTCCCCTCGTCTCTCTCCCCCTCCCCGACATCCCCCCCTCCGCGTCCGACGCGGAGCGCCTCTTCTTTCCCCCCGCACCACCCCACATCTCAACGCAGCGCCTCTCCCACCGCACCGCCATGTCCCCCATCCTGTCCCCGTCCCAGTCGCCACTCGCGCTGCAGCCAGCACTCCCGCTTGGGGAGAGGGAGAGGGAGGGCGAGGACCGCCGGCCGCAATCTGCGCCGGAGGACAGCAGCTTCCGCCCGCCGTCGCGCGGGTCGAGCGGCGGCCGCATGAGCCCCGCCGCGATGTCCGCCCCGGCGCCGCTGAGCCCGGGCTCGACGCTCGCGCAGACGCGGCCGTCGTCGCCAGTGCTGGACCGGAGAGCCTCGGCGAAGGAGGGCCACGCGGGGAGCGGCAAGCAGATCGAGCGCACGCCGTCGCCCGAGGACGAGCCCGCGCTCCGCCACTCGACGTTCTACATCCAGGATGAGCTCGTCATCCTTCGCGTGAGTACCCAGTGCGGTGGTTTTGTTGAGATAGTGTGTGGCTCACTCACCTGCGCCACCCGGAAATTCACACTGTGTAGGTCGAGAACACGTTGTTCAGGGTCCACCGGTACTTCCTCGAGCGCGACTCGACGTACTTCAAGGACTTCTTCGTGCGCGAGCTCGGGGCTGGGGCGGGCAAGACCGACCGCGCCGCGGTCATCCTCCCCGACGTCTCCACGCGCGAGTTCGAGTGTCTCCTCCACTTCCTCTACCACGGGTGCGTACCATGCACGAGTGATCCGATCGTACGACTCACCTAACTGAAATTTCACATTCTCCTTGCACAGTGCGTCCAGCCCGCAATACGACTCGATCCTCAACCTGGTCCTCCTCCTCTCCACCGCCTCACACCTCTCTTTCCCCGCCGCGCGCACGCACGCCATCGCCGCACTGGACGCGGCGTCGCCGCCGCTGGATCCGGTCGAGCGCGTCTTCCTCGCCGAAAAGTATGGGATCCCTGCGTGGCGCCGTCCTGCCTATGTCGAGTTGTGTGCTCGCGCGCACGCGCTTGAGGATGCAGAGGCGGAGGTGTTGGGCCTGCAGACGACGGCGCGACTCGCACGAGCCAGGGAGGCGGTGCTTGAGAAGAAGGTCGAGGAGTGGCGGAAGGCGGTTGAACGCGCGGAGAGTGGGCAAGGGGTGAGTAAGGATGACATGCAGGTGCGCGAGGCGAAGCTTGTGGAGAGGGTTGTGGATGAGATCTTTGGGGCGGATTGGTGAGGCTAGTGAGATGCGGCGGCGAAGCCCAGCAGGTGGATATGTTTTTTTCTCTGTGTGTTGAGAGGATCTTGGATTTCGTTGTCGCTATGTATTGCATAACCTGCTGTACCATCAGTACCATCAGTAGCACCACACAACATCCTAACGTTATCAAGTACGCATTGGTCAAATCTGGATTTCATTAGCAATACAGCAGCTATCATACAAGCAGGCGGAAGGTCAACGATGAAAGATGGTAAGCTCCGTGTCCACCAAGAGGATGGACAGGCAACCAGAGGATGTCCATCACATCTCTGGTTGCTGTTCTAAGTCTAGACTTGGGTCCGTGAATGCATGATTGCATTTTGTGCAGACATAGAAGAGGATCATTCGTGTCTCCTTCCGTTTGGACTGGTCCTGGAAGAACACCGCACTACCGAACGACATGAGGAGGTGGTTGGGGTCGAGGGAGAACAGGGACGCACTCGTCATTATGGCATTTTGGGCAGGTCATCTTCTGGTGCGCCTAAAGAGACTCGGTTTGGCTGCTGCCCGGCCCAGTGGGCATTAAATAGGATTACACGTACCAGAGTGGGATCCGAGCCGAGGTCAGACGTCACACCAACCTGCTCCCTGCGGAGGCGTTAACGCAAGAGAAGGATGGGATGGAAGGGGAATTCGGAGTTGAGGAAAGAGGAACACACCTTGTCACCGTCAACAGATCGTTCCTGTACACGCACTGGTTCTCGCCAATCTCGTCGTATGCACAGATACGGCAGGCGTAGACCATGACACGACGCTGCGGGTCCGCCTTGGGGTACAGAAGGTTGTTGCACTCGGAGCAGAAGTGAAGAGACGCCTATCAGTGTCACAGGCAAGTGATGGCCGTCAGAAATTACTCTCTCTCAGCTGCGATGTGGGGCACTTGCCATAGCAAAGAAGGGGAGGAGACGGAGACGATGGAGGTCCTGGATGGTCGCGGTTGTGATGAAAGAGCAGTTTCCTCGTAAGCGCTTACTACGCGGAATCAAGACGCCCTTCAGGCGCTTACACGGTCAAGGCGCGCCTACGCGCAACGCGTGCAGGTTGTTCCCCAACTCCGAGTCCTACCTCAGTGTGGACTTCTGTCCTTTCCTTCTTCTCCTCTGGCTTCCGTGTACATTTCTCCGCTGCCCCAATGTCTAAGGTTCTCCGCGTTCCAAAACTTGACCTTCCTGCCGTCCTTGCACAGCAAAATCCCCAGATCGACCTACGGCTCGAGGCCTACGAGGCCTCTACCCGTAATTTCCTCAAAGCTGTGTCCAACTACACCCAACGTGCGGTGACAGAGATTACCAACAGAAAGAACGGTTTCGCAGCGGAGAAGAAGAAGATTGCGGAGAAAACGACCCAGATAGAGACGGAGACCAACCAGAGCAAGCTCAGGGAGATTGAGCTCATCGCCGGTGCGTCCCAAATCGAGTCCCTGTGTGCTTACCTTCAGAGAATAGCTGCTGACTTGGCCAACGGTTGAATGCAGTCCTCGACAAGGAGCAGGAGGAGAAGAAGGAAAGCGAAGCGAGTGTCGCTACCTTCCGTCGCCAGCTCGCGTCCGTCAAGGAGAAATGCGCGTCGCTCGATGTCGAAATCGAACAACACCGTATCATCACTGCTAACCTCATGCGTGGTACGTCTTTTTCGTCTACTCGAACTTTCCAACAACCCTCCAGGACTTACGCATTACCCCGTTTGCCAGAACGAAAGCGTGAGCACTCAATCCTGACGGGGCACGCGTCCCGCACCCAGCCCGAGGTCGCCGCTTGCGAAGACCGGCTAAAGTGCGCGATCGAGGGCATCGACAAGGACAAAATCCTCGTCCGTTTCACGCATATCGACCCCGCGGACCTCGCGCGCGAGTTCAGTCTCGTCGTCGACGTCTCTAGTCGCGCATACAAGGGTATGTCACCTGCATTTGCTATATCTGCTCGCAAGTGGCGTTGACGAGCATGGACGTAGTTCCGACAACAACGCCGTTCCTTCCGAATCTGCCGATACTGCTCGACGAACTGAACGAGTCTCGCGACATCTACGCGTTCATCCGGCGCGTACGGGAAGCGTTCCGGGACCTCGCTGTCCAAGGACGATGACCCTCGCCACTCTCACCACTCCATGCCTTACGTCGACTTCTCGGACCATTCTGTCCTCCCATCTCACCCCTGGATGTACTCTATTCTTTTCTCACTGTCGTACTGTCCCTCTTCCAACTGCCAACTGTATTTTTGCAGAAGCGAGCTGTGAGCAAAGCTGGGGGAACTCAAGACCACGATTGGCCATTTGCGGAGAAAACGAGCTTTGACCGGCTGGCTCGCCGGGAGGCCTGCGACAAGGTCAGCCTGGGGGGTTGCGGCATCGCATCTACAGATGGTGTCGTCACGAGGATAGTTAAGCGGCGAGAGTGTGGGATGTGCCTTCGAAGAGGAGAACCACATAGTCAAGTGAACTGCCAAGACGAAGCCTAGCAGAGCGGTGGTATTTCAGTAACTGTGAGTGGCCTTCTAGACGATTTTAAATGAGGCGCTGATTAAGACGCGTAGGAAACAGTTCGGTAACTAGACATTGTGTGGAGTACGCTCCGGCACAGCCTGAACCGCAATACCAATACTCGTTGCTTGCAGCTGGGGACTGGCTGCTCGTGAGTGGTATACGGACCTGACTGGGTCCTGCAGAACCCGAGACTTGCAGATCCTGCATTGCGTCAAGGCCGAGTCTGGGGCTCGATACGTTGTTTCAGCACGGGTTTGCGGTCTTGTGAGTTGCGCGACTACGACAGGGACATGGTCGTTGGAAGCGTGCTCGGATGCGTCAAGGTCTTCCCCATCTTCCTCCCCTGGAACCTTCTCCACATCGGATCCTGCGGTGTTGGTGCGCAAGATCATAGCACCATGGGTTGGTGACGCCTGCAAGACGCTGCCATTCTGAACAATTGCTAATGTCAAGCATACCCAGGACCCCGTCCGACAGTCTCCAAGCATGTATGCGTTGGACAGAGTGCGTTGTTCAAACCTGCTAGCCTGCACCAGCGTATCTCAAGGCAATGACATTGACTTCGAATCATCGCTGATGGATGACGCCTCCGGCTTTTGGATTTGGGAATGCCACGAATAAATGCTGTAAGGGGTAAGAAGCTTTCTCATCTAGTCTATGGGGGGTTCACGATCCGACCGGCGTCGGATTGATATGTCGGCATGAACCACCCAAATGGCGCTTGAAGGTACAGGTAGGGTTCACGGCCCCTATCCTGGACGTCTGACTTCCGTTGGAGAGAAAGAACACGACCCCAGTTAGACAGACGGCCGCTCACGCAGCTTCGTGTGGAAACGACATGGAACAGGTGCTGGCCTTCATGTCCCCCTCAAATACCTTGTGCATCCTCTAGGGACTTCAGCGGTATCCACCCCTCGCTCCTCATTTCCCATGACCACGACTCAACCCGATTTGGCAGCGGATGTGGTTTCGGGTGTCAAGGAGTCTCTAGCCTGCCTCACCATCGGCGCTATTGTCTCAATGTGGTGCGTCTCTAAACCCTTTCCTTCGTACGTAACCCGGTGTGACCAGCTCAGCGAGTAGTGTATACGGCATCACCGTTTTACAGGCTTACATGTACTTCCGGAGGGACGTTCAGCATTCCACCCGCATGAGATCTTTTGTGAGTCTTTGTGGATGGTCGTACTCGACGAGAGCTAATATTGTCGGGTCGCGAAGGTCGCAATTTTATTGTCCGTACTCAGAGAACGTGGACTCCTGCGTTGCCTTACTCATGTTTAAACACAGTATTCTCGACACTATCTCTGCAGTCCTGACTGCCTGTGGCCTTTATGAGTATGTCGTGGTAGATTTCGGCAACCCACCATCACTACTCGTCACCCCACCGTGAGTCTTCCTGTGCACTTGTCTGTCAGCTTTTCTCTCAACGATTTGTGCTACAGCGTATTGGCAGTGAGTATATAGCGTATCCACGCCAGCAGATGAAGTGAAAACTCATCGTGTTTAGCTGGAAGATGGCGCCACTGTAACGATTTCGCGATTATCTCAAACCGGATCTCGAGATTTCGAGGACTAACTGACCTGCCTGCAGGTCCTGATTGGAGCTCTTACGCAGCTGTATGTGCATAAAGTTCTCAAATACTTATACTTCCACCGACATTCTCACCGTTTCTCAGATTCTTTGCGCAGCGGCTTTGGGCCCGTAAGTTGTCCTTTCAGTTGGTACTAGCGTGACAGCTCCAATGCAGAACAGTGAGCAAGCGGAACAAAGCCCTAGTGAGCAGCGTGGTAAGTCCCTCATCCTCTAACAGCACCGAGTCATAACGTGACTGAGAGGTCATTAGGCTTTGCTTGCGCTGTGTTCTTTCGGTGTGTGTATCTAACAATGGTGATTAATGCGCACAATATTCAGACATCCACACTTTGGCAGGCACCGGGATCCGTACGTTATCATATACAGCTCTTGTACGATGTGATGTTTGTTGACGTTCCGACCCATTCTCAGGCGTTTCTGTGCACCTGTACGCAAATCACTCTGAATTCCTGTCCTATGCAGGGTTAAATGACTAACGGTGTTTCAGCTACACGGATAGTGATATCTATTCCATCGGGTCCCTCGAGATCAGAATTCTTACCGGCATCGCAGCCGGTACGAGCACGGTATGCGACGTGGCCATTGTGGTAGCGCTTTGCTACTACCTTCGTTCAAGGAGGACTGGCTTTCCGAGGTACTTCACGTTGTCATAGGAGAATGTTGAGATAACTCCTGATTCGACGCCTCCCCTACACAGGACTAACTCGATGATTGGCCGGCTGGTCATGTATGCCGTGAACCGAGGTATTCTTACTGCGTGCGCTCCGTTTGGCTGTCGGATATCCTCTTTGCATTCTTAACGTGGTGTCCGGGATTAGTGTTTGTACAGTCGGCGAAATGATCACGGTACGCTCTTCTCAGGCACGATAGTTGGGTCCCACTTGACATACAAAACTTCAACAGATAGTCGCCTTTCCAGGACGCTTCATCTTCATTCCATTTGCGCTTTTGACGGGAAGATGTACGTGCATACTCTTCATCATACCCCGCGTCGTGCTCCTAATCAACCTCTATTAATACTAGTGTACTGTAATACACTGCTTGCAACGTAGGTTGATGGATTTCAGTCACCCTATCCATAATATTAAGTAACTAATTTTCCAGGCTCAACGTGCAAAAGTCCTTCAGAAGAGATGATGACAATATCGTGGACTTTGGCCCAGACCTCCTTCATCGCATGAACGTGTCGACGCTAGGAAATGGAAACAGCCAGAGAGGCACGGTTGAACACCTGGAACAGGCAAGTCAGCTCTTAAACTCCATTGTAGGTCCGTCTTCGACTAACCGCCCCACCTCGTAGGCATCTTGCAGTACGCCAACCTTCGTCTTCGACATATCCACAGCCAGCAGCGGCAAGACCATGGTGCGGATATGATCCTTGCCACACCCTCGACCTCGACATCGTAGACCTAAACAATGATGACTTTCCATCATGTAGAATACTATCAAATTAAATACTTGGATATCCCGAAGTTTGGGGGCAAAACTTAAAGGACGTGTGCGTCTCCTGTCATCAATGGGCCGTTGCATGAAGGCCGGCAGGGAGCCGAAGGTGTGCCACTCGATGAAGTTGCATCTCACCACCTCCAAGTTCGGTAGGGAATGGAGAATTCGCGCTAACTCTCCGAAGGACTTGAATATGACGTTCTCGAGTTGGAGAGAAGATATTGCTGTAAAGGAAGAGCCTAGCAGCGCAGGGAAGCGGGGGTGCAGAGCGATGTGCTCCAGGTCCTTGGCCTGAACGGTCGGGTTTGATGCCTTTGGGTACCACTGTTCCATTTCCTCCTCTGGGAAGTACTGTATGGATAGCTTGTCGAGATTGGGTAGCTGTCCTGCCAGTGCACCGAGGAAACGGGAAAGAACACTGGCGCTGGTGTTCAAATGGTGTCCAATCACAGTGACTTCCCGCACGTAGCTGCGCAGATACTGTTCAGCACGGAGGCGTATAGCAAGTTTTTGAAGAGCGTTGACGTTGGTGAGATAGATAGAGTAGAAGAGCATCTTCCGCGCTCGAGGGTGCCAGGCTCGGCAGACAATGGTGGAATTACGGAGGGTAGCGATGTTCAAGTTCTCGACAAGTTCCTCAGCAATGTTGCCTGAGTATAGCGTATCGATGATGTTTTCGCAGACTTCGATGGGGAAACGGGGGTCTCGCGAGTGAGAGGAGATAGTAAGATGCACCTCCATTAAGGCAGAAAGAGTAACAGCAAGTTGGGACGAGTTGACCACAGGCAGGATGTGAGCACTGTGGGGACAAGGCTCCACCCCTTCGACTATTGCCATGGCTAGATTCTTTTTGTTTCACTTGTTTGCATAGCAACTTGACGCAGTGGAAGCGTGCAGGGCTCATAACCCTGAAGTCCCTGGATCGAAACCAGGAGTTGCTAATTTTCCCACCTGAGAATATGACCATCAGGCTCGCTTCAGACGCCTTTTTCTAGGGCAGTTCAACTTGTTGGCGCACGATGTGCACTGCCTTGAGGCGTTCATTTTCAATATCAATGAGGCCGCATCAGCGTGAGCTTCGTTAACAGCGCTAGCGAATTACTGAGAACACATCGAACACGTTACCTCGGACCCAAGGTAATCTTCACGCGATAGGTTCGATATGACACCTCGCCACTGGCCTGGAGAAAACCTCTATGGCAGGATAATCTTCCGACCCGGTCGATTGACTGTAAACCTTTGAATGTGCGCTATCTGTTTGCAGCAGAAGGAAGTCCAGCTCCCGGCTAAACACCGGCTTATATCGTGGTTAGGGCTGCTGCACATCAGGCCGGTATCCAGTATACGCATCCGTCCCAACCTAGTCGATATGCTCTTCTGGGACGCAAGCTTATTGTGGACGTTAAACATGCTTGGACAACACCTGGTCGGGACATAGACGCACTGCCGCGAGGGCTATCCTGCTCGAGGCCAACACGTTGCCCACCGTTCCCCCGATGACACCATGCGCGGTCGGCGAACCTTGCCCTCATCCCCATTCCCGGCCTTAAAGCCCTCAGCTTCTTTCTCCTTCTCCTCATCTTCCCCTTACACTCTGGTTCCACCTCGGAACATTGAGACCCCCTGTACCTCAAAGTGCTTGTCACTCCCACAACCAACCAGCTCATGGCGTCCATAAGCGGGATCCGCATTGGGCTTTACGTCGTCCTGGTATGTCGTGTGAGCTGAACTACATATGCAGACGATGCTGACCTTGTTGGATACGCCGTCGACCCCACAGTGGCTCTTCTCCGCCGTCCTGCTAGGACTGACGGGCACCCGCCTCCACTACACCCTCTTCCTCCCGCCGAACGACCCGCTGAACAACGGCCAACCGTTCTACGATCCGATCGCCGCCGAGCTCCTCGTCACCTCCGTCCTCGCCCTCTTCTGGTCGTCCTACATGTGCGTTATCGAGGCGTCTGCGTCTTCCCGGGCTCCCCGTCTCGAGGGGTCATGGGGCCCGCCGTGCGCGTTCTGGGCTGACGATCGCCGCTGCGTATGACAGCATCCATATCATCCACCGGAGCTACGACTACGGCAGGTTCTCGAGCTTCGCCGCCGAGCTCCTGGGGCTCATGGCCCTCTTCACCCTATTCCTGGTCGGCGCTGCGATCGCCTCGGTACGTCCCGAGTCCTTGTTCGTCCGTCCGTCCCGAGCTTCGAGTTCCTCAGCTCTCCCGCGCAAAGCCGCGGCGCCCCCGATATCGCTATGCCGATACTGGGGCTTGTTTCGGCTTTTGAGGGGTAGCGAACTGACGCGCGCGCCTTGCAGACCCTCTGGGGCGACCTGTTCTTCTGCCACAACTACTGGCAATGCCGCATGCTGACCGCGCTCGTCGCGTTCGCGTGGATATCCTGGGTGACGACCTTCGCGCTCATCGTCATCTCCGTCCTCTTCGCGGTCGCCAACTCGGCCTTCTTCCACCCGCTCCACGGCCGGTACGACCCCCGCGCGAGCTTCTTCGGTACGTCATCCCTCCCTTCCGTACTCCTCTTCTTTGTCCAGGTGCAGACCTCAATGGGTGTGATCCATGTTGTGCTGATACCTCCCATCCGGATGCGCTATATAGGGCCCACCGACAAGCGTCCCGACAACACAGAGCGCCGTCGCTGGCGTTGGTTCTGAACAGCCGTGGTCGGGGGGTCTACGTCTCGTGCTTGCGCCGGTGTAGGCTTGAGTTTAGGTTTGGGCTACGATTCCGCGCTCTTTCTTTCCTCTCATGTGGCTTTCCTTATGCTATCCGGTGTCACACCTGTGTATTATACCCCTCTGTAGAACAGAAACATTCATATGTCAATACCACCGCACGTGCCGAAGACCCACGTCGCAAGAACAGAACCTCTCACCTAGTCAAATGAATGCTTCGCAATAATGAGAGCACGGGAGACGGACACCCTTGCTGTCGCCCAATTCATACTTCCCACTTTGATTGCAGCCTAACCGTTACCAGGTTCACCAAGTTCCCCAAGCATGGGCGCAACATCGTTTCGACTGCCAATGCCGCCTCAAAACCCGCAGCGTCGCCACGACCTCGGCGATGCCATTGCTCCGGATAGAGACCGAGAGGCTTCTGAACGGATAGCAGTGGTGCTCTGCTTTACTCCGTAAATACAGCCCCCAGACGCGACAATACGCGCGCATCTCGGGGGGTCCATAAGGCTGGGCCTGCGGCAGCGGCCAATCGGCAGGTTCGTCGATCCAGGGTGCCCATAACAGGGCGGTTGTCACGGTGGACGCCGTCGATGTGGCCCCCAAACGGGTGACCCTCTCGTCCCAGAAAGCGGACAAGTCCTCGAGCGCCGGACATAAGCACTTTCCGTCCTGCTGGGCCTTGGCGAGCCGCGCAAGGAGCGTAGGCGAATGCCGGACGTCACCGCCGTCCACCGCCTGCAGACGTCTGAGGGGCGGCAGACTCTCCAGGGCGGCTTTCCAGAAAGACGTCGCGCAGGCGAGGCGGGTGCCAGCTATCGTTAGCGACGTTACGGTCGTCCCGGGCGCATATATGGTGACGACCTGCTCCATGTACGCGACGGTCTGGGGGGGGATAATTACAAGAAGTCCACATAGCGGAAAGTCGGGGCTCCCGTCGCCCGTCGCTTCCCGTGTTGCAACGTTCTTGTGACCGAACTTCAAAGTGCATAGGACCTCTAGTCTGTGATCCTGGGGGGGAAGGTGGGATAGATTTCGGAAGACACCAACCCTGGATATATCTAGGCGCCAAGGATCGGAGGGTGGCAATGTCGTCCATGTACAGTGTGCAAGGATCTTGTGGACCGATTAGAGAGCTCTATTCGCACCACCTCAGGCAGCCATATTAGCCAGAGATGCGCGGTAAGGAGCAAGGAATTGATACCCACCAGCGTGATGTCAGAAGTGGGCGGTTCTGTTGAGACTAACTCCAAGATGTAGAAGCGAGGATCCATCTTTGGGAACCGTTTCCGGTGTCATTTCGACAAGAGTAATCCCACAGCGCAGTTCGGGAGGACGAGCTCCGACTAAGACCAACCAGCTTTCGGGTAACGTGGCCAAAGGGGTAGTGTTTCGTGGATTCGGACAAGAGTTGGGGGCAAGGTCCACATAGGAGGGCCTAACACGGTTGCAGCTTTTAAATATTATTTGAGAGCTGTGCTGGATACCAAGTGTATGCGAACTGCATATTGAGTCCATTTTGAGCGCTACATTCAAAGAAGGGCAACGTCGAGGACGACGTACCAAAACTCATCCAGCGTGGGGTCAGACGAACCAGAAGCACCGGACGACCTGCTCGCCCCACGCCACGCCACAAGCTACTTCCGCACCCGGCTCCGCAATGTCCGTTTCCAACCCTCGTCCTCCTCGACCTCGACCCCCCGGCCCCTCTCCCACTCCTTCACACCAGGCGCACGCGGCCGCAGCGCCCGCTCCGTCCTGAGCGCCGGCAAGCCCGTGTTCGCGAAGAGCGCGCCAAAGCCCGCCCTGCGCGCGTGGTCCACGTTGTCGCCGTCGACGTCGAACTGCCAGAACGGGACCCCGTGGTGGAGGATGTCGCCCGCGCGCGGGGGCACGGCCGCGGGCGCGTCGACGAGGTAGCGGAGCTCGGGCGGGAACTCGGGGTTCTGCGCGACGGGCCGCAGGATCTTGAGCACCTTGGCGCGCACGACGCGCCGCCCGCGCAGGGTCGGGAGGTGGTCGGGCTTGAACACGCAGAGCGCTGCGCCTGCGTAGGTCATGGTCATGGTCAGCAAGACCTTGCGAAGGGGAAACTGAGATAGCGATGGGACGCACCTAGCCACGGGGACGGCGTGCGGTCACTGCCGACCTTCCAGGTGAGGATATTGGGCATGGGCCGGAGGATGTGCACCTTGTCCACGCCCATGAAGTGCCACCAGTTCACTCTGGTCTCGAAGTCGAAGTACCACGGCTGCCCGAAGCTATGCAGGACCGGGACCTTGGCCCCCGCTGTGCGTGCCTTGCTAAGCGCCTTGCCCATCTCGGCCGCGCGCGCGAGGATGTTGGGCGTGATGAGCCGGTCGGATAGGAGGATGTTGCGGAAGACCTGGTGCGAGTCGCGCGTGGCGATCGTGGTGAGCGGAAGGTGCCAGGGCAGGCCGCGGTCTGGGTCCGCGACGAAGTCGTGGCCCTGGTTGAAGAACTCGGGGGACCTGAAGGGGACGCAGCGGAAGCGGATCTCACCCGCGGTCGGCGGTACGGGCCCGGCGGGGAGGTAGTAGTAGAAGTACCCACCGAGACCAGCAGGGAACTGTTTCGTATCGCTTGCGCGAACGATAGAGAACGGTCGACGGTGCGACGGGTCGTTCGTGTCGGTAGAGAGTGGGGTGGAGGTGGCATAGGCATCCCAGATGTAGCAGTGGTCCTGAGCTTCGGGGAATTGGACATACTCAGCTTGTGTGACGAAGGCAGGATTGAGGGTGCGGATTGAGTGCTGGATGTAGTGTTTTGGGGGGCTTTCAGGTTGCGAGGTTGAATAGAGACGGCCTTGTTGAGGATGTGGTACGTGAGGGGTGGGTCGGCGAAGGTATCGTCGGCATGTTGACGTTGGCTGAGGGGCTCGTAATATTCGACGAAACAAGAAGAGATTGCGTAGCATGAGAGAGCGTTAGACGACGCGTACATCCCGCCAGCGAGTCGCGCGACGAAGGCCATCGCAGGCGCAAAGCGCCCATCGTCATCCGGAGCGCCTGAGCCTTGTCCTTGTCATCGCTGCAGTTGGTCGCCTGCACCACCACGTCCACGGCCAAGACCTTCTCCCTTCCTCTTTCCCCTCTAGTTCTGCTTTCTCTATGGTCCTGCATAATGCATGATTTTTGGAACAGAAAGCTGTCGTCAGTCTATCTCGGGCTAGTCTTCTTGCGGGTCTGCTTCGCACTTTTTGGGACAGGCTACATCCATCCAGACGAGTACTTTCAGAATGGCGAGGCCATAGCTGGTATGGTAGTTCTCTCACATCTATGGCTGTGAGTTGAATGTAGCACAGGACAGATGCTTGACGTACACGCCTGGTTGACCTGGGAATGGGAACCCTTCTTTCCATGTCGTTCCATCGTCCCAGTCTGGGTGACTACTGGAATACCGTTGTCGATATTGAGGATACTTTCTCGAGGTCAGTCTCACCGTTATATCTCAACTCCATGCCCACACCTTTCAGCAGGGCCGCCTTCCCCAAGAGCAATATTCACGGCAGAGCGACTCTCATTCCTCGGTTCATCTTTCCTTCTAGGTACGTTCATCTCCCATTGTCCACATTCATTTCCAACCCAACCCCAGATTATTCGGTCTACCATCTCAGCTATCAATCCTCACGCATGTTTGCCTTGGTCTTGCTGGCATCATCCTACGTCGTTCATACATATCAGGTCCGCCCCTTCTCAAACTCCATCGAAAGTATACTTCTCGCCATCTCTTTACTCCTTCTGCGCAAGTTACTCGTGAATGAAAGTCTCAGGTCACTTAGCAAGGTTTGAGCTCTACTTTGGATGAAGTCGGACCAACAACCCCACTAACCACTTTATGCAGTCTGGTCCTGGGTGTCTCGCGATGCTTGCATGTGTAGCCGTCTGCGGTCTCTTTACTCGGATCACCTTTGCTGCCTTCTTCCTGCCAATTGCTTTGGAGGTCCTGAAATGGAGTCTGCGCCAGTCTAGGTTTTCTGTCTCCTCCTGGGCAAGGCTCGTCTCCCTTTCCTTGATTGTGGCCATTACCACTACCATTGGGTTCATATACGCAGATACGACCCACTTCGCTCACCCCCAACGTAATGTCGAGTCTAACCTGTATTTCCTCCATGCCCTTGAGGTGACTCCACTAAATTTCCTGCGATACAATCTTCTCCCTTCCAACCTCGCGCAACACGGCCTTCACCCGCGGTGGCTGCACCTCGTCGTGAATCTCCCGATGATCGCTACTCCTGGCCTGCTGTTCTATGTAATCTGGGCTGAGTTGGACCACACGTACCCCCGTACCGCCGAGAAGAGCAAGGAGGAAGACAAGGTCAAGCTCGGTGTGGTAGAGACGATGCAGAAAGGTAAGCAAGCAACGTCCCGCGGAAATATATGCACTCGCTTAACGTATATGACAGTCTTCAATTGGGTCAGATGGTCGGGAACGACGTTGTTGTCCATCCAGCCCCACCAGGAACCTCGCTTCTTGATCCCCCTCGTTGCCCCGATGGTAGCCCTCGTCGTTGGAAATGGCCGCATACTGCGCGCGGGCAAGCTGTTCTGGGTAACAGCCTATCTATTCTGGGTATATGCGCCATTAACCCGCCCTTTGCAGGCCGTATGGATTGTCTCGAATGTTGCGCTCGCCGTCCTGTTCGGCGTCCTGCATCAAGGAGGCGTGGTGCCGTCACTGTTCCGGGTTCACGACATCGTCCATGACCCCGCCACCGGGCTTAGCGCACATGACTACCGTGTCGTGTATTGGAAGACGTATATGCCGCCCCGCCATCTCTTGGCTGTGTCTCAGTCAGGTACGGCTCGCAGTGCATTCCCGCCGGGCATATAAACTGACCGCTTATCTGTGATAGATCACGCAGCTAGGGCCGTCGAAGTCTTCGATTTCTCTGGTGCACCTAGCGACAGAGTCACCCAAGGCCTCCAACGGCCCCCTCCTACCTCAAAACCTTTGACGATACTGCTGGTTGCGCCCTTCCATTCGATCGGCGAGCTCGGGGCCCACCCAAGGGCTTGTTTGACTGAACGCAGTCGCGTATTCCCACACCTAGATTTGGACCACCTTGGTGAGGCGATAGAAGTCGGATGGAAGGATGGTCTCAGTCTTGGGATCTTCGAGGTAGATCAAGCGTGCTTAGGCAGTATTGTTTCCTCGCAAACGATGATCCAGGGATGAACCGTAAACTATGGCTCACTGAATATGCTGGTTTGCCCCGCTGTATGCTATTGCCCCTCGGATGTTGCTGGCGTTGGCAATGTGCGATCAACTTTCAAGTTCGCGACAGCCGAACACCCGATTAGCGCCGGAGACAGGGACTCGGCAAGAAATGTTCTGCTTGTGGGTTCTGATGTCGGTCTCGAGATGAGCAAGAGGGGAAATTTGAGGTGAGTTGACTCGTTCCTCGTCGTCTGAGATGATTTATTGCTGACAGCACTTGCTCCCCCAGGTGTTCATTGGCGAGTCCAGCGGAGTGCCACCCGCCGTAGATATCTCGTTTGCAGGGCCGTCTGGGTTGCCTTGCGACTGCCTCACAGACCTGTCTTCTTGATGTAATGCGGTGACTCGCTATGCGGCCAACGTGCAGCGCTGCAGCAAGGAGTCGCCAACGCCCCTCCGCTATCCGGGCGTCTAACCACCCACTTGCAAACATGCCTCATCTGCATTGCACTTGAACTCACTACATATGAGAGCAGTGTACAGCACTGACACCTCGTCCCTCCAGCTGACCTGTCTTCCTCCACCATCTTCTTGTCCGTCCTCCTTCGAAACGATGGAACCCATCAGCCGCCTCCCTTCGCCTTGGGGCCCCGACTCTAGCCCGCTTCCGTCGCCATGCCCGCCCCCCAGCCCGACATACTGGACGCCATACGAGGGAACGCCCGCCTCGCGAAAGGACGTCACGCATGCGCGCTCCCTCCCGCTTATCCCCTCGCAGGACCGGCACCCCCAGCTGCGCACGAACACGACGTTTTCGCCCCTCCCAGAGCACCCGGATTTCCTCCGCGGGCTCCAATCGCATCCCATGATAATCCAACGCGCGGATCCCAGCTGGCGCGCCCCCAGCCCTACTCCCTCCATGGAGATCGTTCCCCTCCAGAAACTGGACGACCACACCTCCGACCCCGTTCCGTTCCCCATGAGCTCTGGCTTCACTTCGCCAGATCTCTGCCCAAGCCCGCGTCCGCTCCCGAGTCTCGGGAGCTCGCGCGTGGGCATTCGGAGTCTTCCGACGACGACCGACTCGAGTCCCGCACGAACACCCGACCCCGCGCCGGGCGCATTCCCAGCGCTCTCGTCCTTCGCGGCGCCCCCTCCGCCCCCGCCTCTCCCGAATCCCGCGAAGAACTCCGGCCAGGTCATACTCAAGACGCCGTCTCCGCCGACCAAGAAGGCGCTCCCGCGGCCAAGGCTGCCCGCGTTGAGGCGGTCGACGGAGAACCCTACTGCTACTGCGCCAGGGAACCGGCCCCGATCGACGGAGAGCGCGAGTTCGAGTTCTGGTAGTTCCGCCGCCGGCTGCCCGAAGCACCCCCAGTTCTACATGCAGGCTTCTATGGTCGTCCTGAAGGTGAGCAGATCAGTGTGCACATCGCGACATCACGATGGATGGAAGACTTATTTCATTGATCAGGTCGAGGGAACGCTGTACAGAGTACACAAGTACCTGCTCGAGCAGCACTCGGACTTCTTCCGCGGGGTTCTCTCCGACGATGCAGACGCGATGGGCCACTCGGACGACCGGCCGCTCCCTCTGCCCGAGAACATCACCCGGCAGGCCTTCGACACCCTCCTCAGCTTCATGTACACCGGGTGCGTCCTATCTCCCCTTCGAGGATCTCCGTCCACGCCTATCATCTGATGCCTATGACGAAATGGCAACGGCAGGATCTACGACCCCGCGTCCATCACGCTCCCGGACTGGGTCAGCCTCCTCCGCATCTCGACGTTGCTGCAGTTCGCCAGGGTCCGCGCGTGCGCGATCCGCCAGCTCTCCTCGCGGCGCGCGGCGCTCGCGCCCGTCGACGCCATCCTCCTCGCGCGCGAGCACGACATCCCCGCGTGGCTCGGCCCTTCGTACGCCGAGCTCGTCCGCCGCCCGGCGCCGCTCGACGACGGCGAGGCGGAGCGCTTGGGCGCACGCGTCACCGCGCGGGTCGGGCGGGCGCGCGAGGTGCTGCGCGCGGAGGAGTATGCGCTGTACCAGCAGCGCAGGGATGGTCCAGGTTCGAAGTATACGCCGTCGGAGCGGCCGGACGAGCAGCTCGTCGCGCGTGCGGTGAATGAGGTGTTCCAGCTGCAGCCTGTGGAGACGTAGTGAATGTGTCCGATGATAAGTATACTTACGATCATCACCCTCAGGCTGGCGTGGGGGAGCTTGCGTTTCGATCTTCGGGTTTCGTTGACGTGCTGCACGAAAACGTGTATTTGTAGGTCTCGGCCGTCTCGCATTCCGTCCGCATTGTCATCCCCACGTGTCATCACGGGCACACGGCCCCCGGTATTTAACGATGCTTTTTCTTTTTTAATGCTTTTCGTCTTTGTACATGCTTAGATCACTATTCTTATTGATGTTTCCGAGGACCACAGTGTGTGCTGACCGAGCTGCTCCATCACCCACGCTGTCAATGTCGCAACTCACCTAAACTCGCTGATACGGCCTACAGATGGCGTTTGAGACGACGGATTGGCCCGGCCCTACCCACACCTGTGGGAGGCACGAAGTTACCGGTTATAAGCCGACCGCATAGCTGGAGAACATGCAGTCTCGCCCCTCGTTCTCGCTTCCCATTATGAGGGCCATACAGTATTACGGACCTGGTGATGTTCGCCTCGAAGAGATCCCTGAACCAGTGGTTGGCCCGGGTCAAGTCAAGATCAAGGTGTGTATTCTGTCGTTGCTCTGTCGTCTAATCTTCCCTTAACGGGTTTCCTTACGACACGACAGGTCGCTTGGTGAGTGCAAGAAGAAGTCGCTGGACAGTCCGTCGCTCACTGGCGTGATATGATAGGTGTGGAAGTAAGTGAGGTACTCACCTGTTTTGAGTGGTGCATTGACGAACGTCTGGGCAGTATGCGGTTCAGACTTACATTTGTACCATGGGGCCTTGCAGGGTGCCACACCCACTGCGACTGAACCACATCCCGTCACCGGTGAAACCCTGCCTGTCGGCATGGGGCACGAGTACGGGGTTGGCCTCCTCCCGATTTGCCGCTACCTTACCTAATCTGCCAGATTTTCGGGTACCATCGTTGAGTTGGGCCCCAATGTGGACACTGCTCGCCTATCGGTGGGGCATAACGTCACCATGTTCGTCTTTCGTATCACACACATCCATCCCAATCTAATCAACACTGAACAAATATTACCCATAGCGAACCGGCCATCACCTGCATGCAGCCCAGTTGTCCAGCGTGCTCAACACATGGGACTCGGAATCTCTGCCCTCGCTCGGCATACATTGTAGGTTTAGTTCTCAATAGGAGGGTATGTTACGCTGAGTGCTGATTAGGGTATCTCTGGCCGAGCTGGTGGTCTGTCAGAGTATGTCGTGGTTGACCAAATGCTCGCCCATGTGCTTCCTGCGGGAACCTCTTGTGAGCATGAAAACTCATATCGTCTGATCATTCCTGATTGCGCGTCCAGTGGAGGTCGGCGCCATGATGGAACCTCTTGCCGTCGGATGGCACGCTGTTAGGAAGGCGAACTTCAAGACAGGAAACACGGCCCTGATCCTTGGTGCAGGACCAGTCGGTGTCACTTGTGCTTCACGGTGATGTGACCGCTTATGAATGACATCTAGGTTGCCATCCTCCTTTTGGAGGTTTTGAAGTGGGCAATACCATCCATTTTGCGCTTTTTCTAGATTGCTGACACGCGGGGCAGAGTTTTCCATCCCGGTTGGGTCGGTGTTTCCGGGAGGTCTAAGAAACGTTGCGAGCTGGCCGAACAGCACGGTGCCTCAGCGGTCTTCAACGTCAGGACGGCAGGTGTCGATGTCGTGGCGGAAACCCTGAAAGCGACGGGCCAGCTCGGAGTGGACGTGGTCTTTGACTGCGGGGGCAACCAGACGACGATGGACACGGCCACGGCCGCCGTTCGACGGGGCGGAACGATCATGAACTTGGCTGTATGGTCGACGAAGCCGGTGGTCGATATGACTACACTCTTTTTCAAGGAGGTGACTTTCGCCAGTGCGTACATTCGTCTCAGGATCGACTCTCCATCATCGCGCTTACTGTTGCCGTTGTCATCCATTCGCAGACAGCATGGCCTACGCGGACGATCATCCTGAGATGCTCGAGGCTCTCGGCCAAGGTCGCTTCGGAGATCTGTCCAGTTTGATCACGCGGCGTATCCCGCTCGAGGATTTCGTGGAGAAGGGAATCAAAGCGCTTATTCACGAGAAGGACCAACATGGTACGTCGGCCTTAAGGTATATGGGTCGAGTTTAACCCCCTCTGCAGTGAAAATTCTCTTGTATCCGTGACAAACATTCGGCGTCGAGAATACCCCTATGCCGTTCATGTCTTCGATCGCTCAATGCTGACGTTGCGCCCCTCGTCTCGTGGAAGGCGACACACACAGAGCTTGTAGGGCGACTCTCATTTCTCATGAATTGCACGCGTGGCATCATTCAACCACGCAACAGGCTGGTCAGATATACCACTACAAGATCCCTTAATTTTGCCAGTGGAGCGCGACTACATGAGCCACCAGCTCTCCACGTGGCGCACGGCGCTCGCGCACGTCGACGCGATCCTCCGAGCGCGCGAGCACGGCATCCCCGCGTACGCTTAGCTCGTCCGCCGCTCGACGAAGCAAGGACGGTTCGAAGCATACACCGTCGGAGCGACCGGACGAGCAGCCTGTCGCGAGTGCGGTGAATGAGGTGTTTCAGCCGCAGCCTGCGGCGGCGCAATGAACGTGTCTGATGATACATGCACCACCCTCAGGTTGGCGTGGGGGAACTTGCGTTTCGATCTCCGCGTTTCGTTGGCGTGCTGCATGAAAACGTGTATTCAATGTAGGTCTCGCATATCGTCATCTTCGCGTGGTGTCACCGTGATGCGCATACGTCCCACCCAGTATTTAACGATTCTCTTCATATTGGTGGAGTATATGTCAGTGCTTTGATGACTGTTCTTATTTGGATGCTTCTGAGGATCGGAGGTGTGTGCTGACTGAGCTATTCCTCTCAGATGGACTCGCTGATGCGCTCATAAACAACGTTAACCAGCAATGGAAGTTCGGGGCCCATATTAGATCCGTATTCGTGAGATAACGACGGCGTTATATATAAGCCAACCGCATAGCAGGACAACGTGCGACGCCTGCTCGTTCTCGCCTCCCACCATGAGGGCCATACAGTATTACGGACCTGGCGACATTCGCCTCGAAGAAATCCCTGAACCAATCGTTGGCCCAGGCCAAGTCAAGATCAAGGTGTGTACTCTGTCCGCGGTCCTCACTTAAGGAGTTTCCTTATCCTAATGGTACGACAGGTTGCTTGGTGAGTACAGAGGACGCTGCGAAGAAATGTGTCACTAACTGATGTGACCTGATAGGTGCGGAAGTGAGTGGGGCACTCGTCTGCTTGGAGTTGAATATTGTACTGACGGGCGTTGTGCAGTATGTGGCTCAGACTTGCACTTGTATCACGGTGTCATGCAGGGTGCCACGCCCTCTGCAACCGAACCCCACCCGGTCACGAATGAGACGCTGCCTATCGGATTAGGACACGAGTACGTGGCCTCAACCCTTTTCATTGGCCACTACCTTGCTTAATAGGATCAAAATCCGCCAGATTTTCGGGCACCATCGTTGAATTGGGTCCCGGCGTAGACACTACTCGCCTGTCAGTCGGCGATAACGTCACAATGTTCGTTTTATTGTGAGCCTACATTCGTTTGTAGACAATGCTCAACACGTTCTGTTCAGCGAGCCGGTCATCACCTGTATGCAGCCTACCTGCCCAGCGTGCTCGACACATGGGACGCGGAACCTATGTGCTCGCTCGGCATTTATTGTACGTTTTCGTCCTAACAGAGGGGTATGTATCATGCTGAAGTCTAATCAGGGTGTATCTGGCCGCGGTGGTGGTCTATCGGAATATGTCGTAGTTGACCAGATGCTCGCTCACGTCCTCCCACCAGGGATCTCTTGTAAGCGCGCACCTCATATCGCTGAATGTGTCCTGAATGCATGTCCAGTGGAGGTCGGCGCCATGATGGAGCCTCTTGCGGTTGGGTGGCACGCTGTCAAGAAGGCCAACTTCAAGGCTGGAGAAAGGGCTCTGATTCTTGGCGCAGGACCGGTCCGTGTGGTCTGCCTTTCGCTATTTTTCCGGCATTGATGGCGTTCGCAGGTTGCCATTCTTCTTTTGGAGGTGTTGAGGTGAACAATCCCGTTTCATTCGCGCGCCTTCCCAACAATTGAGGGTCCTTAGGGTTTTCAAGCCGGGTTGGGTTGGGGTATCTGGGAGGTCCAAGAAACGTTGCCAGCTGGCCGAGCAGCATGGCGCCTCGGCAGTCTTCAATGTCGCGACAGCCGGAGTTGATGTCGTCTCGGAAACTCTCAAAGCGACGGATCAGCTCGGAGCGGACGTGGTCTTCGACTGCGGCGGCAACCAGGCGACGATGGACACGGCCACGGCCGCCGTTCGACGGGGCGGAACGATCATGAACTTGGCTGTATGGTCGACGAAGCCGGTGGTCGATATGACTACACTCTTTTTCAAGGAGGTTGCTCTGGCCAGTGCGTGCACTAGTTTGATTGGCTATATTGATGCGTTCGCACTTACGGTTCACATTCCTTCACAGACAGCGTGATTTATGCCGATGACCATCCCGAGATGCTCGAGGCCCTCGGCCAAGGCCGCTTCGGAGATCTGTCGAGCTTGATCACACGTCGTATCCCGCTCGAGGATTTTGTGGAGAAGGGAATCAAAGCACTAATTAATGAGAAAGATCAACATGGTACGTTGGAACCGCGGTGTATGAATCAAGTTTAACGCTCCCTGCAGTGAAAATCCTCTTGCATCCGTGACAAGGAAATAGTCCCGAGAGCAAGGATCCTCTGCCCCTCATGTCTTCCATAGCTCAAACGACATTGATGCTGCACTGTGTCTTGCGTCGGGATTATATCGGGTTTACCGCGTTCTTAAAGGTGTGTATGCAAGCTACAAGGGTCCCCCACTGACTACCTCTCCGCCTCTCGTGGGAAGCGGTATACACACAAAGCTTGAATCGCAACTCCCGTGCCTCGTGGTTCTCGCTGTCGCGTGCGTGGCAACGATTCCACAGCGCAACCGGCGGGTCATGTATCCTGGCACAAGATACCTTAAATTTACCGGCGGACCGGCGGACCAGACCAAGACTGAATGTTTTTGCCGTGTTCCTTCGTTTCGTCAATCCTATGACGCGACAATATTCTCCGCTAGGCTCACGGCTAGTTCACGTGTCAGGACGCGAGGGCCTAATATAAGGCCTCTTCCTCCGAGTCGGTTGATTGACCAAGCGAGGACTCGTCGTCAGCCATGTTGCCCGTTGCTTTGCCCGTGTTTCTTAGCGTTCTGGCTCTCTGCATGGGGAGCCTCGCGGCGTTTCCAAACCCTTTGACGCTCACCGGCGACTCTTTCTTTGTGCACGATCCCAGTCTGGTCCAGCGTGCGAGCGACGGGAAGTACTTCCTGTTCACTACGCACAACAAGGGTGGGATTATCACCGCCACCAACCTAGCCGGGTACGTTGGTCTTTCTCTTACATACGCTTTTGAGTTCTCAACTCTGACCTCCACACTAGACCGTGGACGTCAGTGGGATCCATCCTCCCCAACAACTCGACGATAAACTTGAGTAAGTGGCGGCGAAGGTAACAAAGTTGTGGTGCACGGCCTGATCTAGCGTCGTCTCAGCTGGCCGCGACGACATCTGGGCGCCGGACGTATCTCTGCATAACGGAGTTTACTATGCGTATTACTCGGTGTCGACCTTCGGCTCGCAGGAGTCTGCCATCGGGCTGGCGACGTCGTCCAGCATGGATCCGGGAACGTGGACGGACCACGGACAAGTGTTCCGCTCGACTACTGGGAACGCATACAACGCGATCGACGCGAACCTGGTGATCGACGAGAATGGGACCCCGGTCTTGTCCTTCGGTGAGGCCTCATTGACCATGTGCCCGAGCGTCATGCACTAATTGCTTCGTAGGTTCGTTCTGGGTAGGTGCTTCTCTGGATGCATGGGGTGCGACGTACGCGCGTACTAACATGCAATAGAGCGACCTGTATCAAATCAACCTCGGGAGCAACTTCCAGAGCGTCTCAACCTCGCCTGTCCAGGTGTCGTTCAACTCGACGTCACCGCAACCTGAAGAAGGCTCTTTCGTCTGGAAGCATGGCAGCTATTACTATTTCTTCTTCAGCAGCGGTACGCCGTACTGGCATGCCTCATTGAACATCGGGTCGTGCTAACCACCTTCTCAGGTCTCTGTTGCGGCTTCAGCGCGTCCGCCCTCCCCCCAGCCGGGAACGAGTACAAAGTTTTTGTGGGACGCTCCACGTCCGCGCACGGGCCCTTCCTGGACAAATCCGGCAAGGACTTGCGGAGCACGGGAGGCACGCTTGTCCTCGCCTCCCATGACAACATCTATGCTCCTGGTGGCCAGGCGATCTTCACGGATTCCAAGAGCGGGAAGGACATCTTCGTTTACCACTACATCCCCGTCAATAGCCCTGTGCCATACAGCGACACGTATGCGAGCTTGGGCCTGAACGCGATCGATTGGAGCTCGGTGAGTACGCGCGCTGTACCTGTCGTTCTTGAGCTTTCCTTACTCACGTTAATGCATCAGGGATGGCCGGTGTTGACGAGCATCTGAGCGGGTATTGTACTAGACTTCTGCCTTGTGTACGGCATCGCAAAGTACATGGACCTCAGATGTTTGCAATGCTTCACCATGTACTTCTTGTTGAAACAAGCGAAAGAGGGTCGACAGGGTAAGCAAGACGAGTATATTCCGGTTGTCCTGTACGGGTCGTCGTATTTACAGAGGCAAACGGATGGGTACAAAAAATTACAATCGCGCGCCGTATCGTACGTCGGAGACTTCCGGCGAGCAAGCGCTCGCTTGCCAAAACCACGAGTTCCAACACTTCTGTAATAGCACGGTGTCGGATTTCTTCCCTTCCTCGGTATGGTCGGCGACGGTGGCTTCATCGCATGCCAAAACCAGCAATCAATGCCGCGGGCCCGGGTAGGCTCCCAGTTAAGGCTACTTACTGCTAATGGGAAGTAGTAGTATTGATAAGGCCAGATCACAAGCTAGCAATAAGCAAGAGACTGGGAGGGCTAAAGACCAACTCGAAGCTGGGGAGCTACCCCAGCTACTGAGGGGTTTATATATTCTCTGAAGGCCTGCGCATGGACCAGCCGCACGGACCAGGCTTCAGGGCAGGTCATACGTAATGTTACAGGTCGTGCTACGGTAAGGCGCGCGCTAATCCGTAAAAGTCGTAACATTACCCCCCTCTTTAGCTTCATGTCCCCAGGAAGCCATGTAAGTAATATCTAGTCATTACTACTTTACAGAAAGTAATTAGTCGTAAGCAAAGCATCGTATATAGTCTTGTTGTGTGTCGTTACTGCTCGGATTTCGTCTTTTCCAGTCCTTGTATCTACGAGTCCAGAAGTCATAACAGTCCGTGTCATACGTGATTATTTGTCCATGTTTGTTCATAGCTGAGAGCAGGAAACGAGTGTGTATTCGCGGTGCAAACTTGTTAGCTGCATAAAATGCAACGATAAGCTTCTTGGCGTCGTCCGTTCGAAGTTCGTCTGTATCCGACGGTACCCATTCGCGGTCAGCTCGAGTGAGTCCACACCATTGGACAAGGTAATGAACTTTCCGAGATCGACCTGATCCTTCTACGATCTTGGAATCTAAGATCGCTTCAACCTCTCGTTCGGGTTCCAGAAGAGTAGGTACTTCTCGACTGGTCTTCCCTTGATTTGGGAATTCGGGATCGTGTGCGGGGTTAAGAGTACTTCGTTGAATACAGGATAACGTAGCTTCCACTTGGGTGGGAGCTTCAGGCGATAAGCGCTAGCACCGATCTTTTCTTCAACTCGGAATGGCCCGTAGCGCTTGTCCTCGAGTTTCTTGTTTGGACGGTCGGTGGGGAAGTTCTGTGCATCTATGTACACATAATCGCCTGTCTTGTACTCTCGTGCCGGTCGACGGTGTTTATCGTAGTGCCGTTTCATTGCTTCTCGTGCTATCTCCAGTGCTTGCGCTGCCTGTTTCCCGATGCGCTGCATTCGCTCGGCGAACTGCTTAGCGGATTCGTTGATACCATCTTTCAAGGTCTCGACTCCGGTGTTGGGTTCGTGACCGTGAGTCATGAAGAAGGGAGACATTCCCGTGGACGCATGCACGCGACATCGGTAAGCGAACTCTGCCAGCGGTAGCCATTCGACCCAGTCATCCTGCTTATGGTTGATGAAGACTCCGTAGATAGGTCTGGATCTCTTGATTCATGCGCTCAGTCTGGCCGTCGGTCTGGGGATGGTAGGCTGTACTGGGGTTGCCTTCAATTCCCATTTGACGATAGACTTCCTTAGTGAAGGAAGACACGAGGGTAGGACCTCGGTCTGACCATATGCGCTTAGGCAGGCTATGGGGTACAACTACGTGTTTGATGAAGAGTCTTGCTTGTCCTTCCGAGTCTAACGTCTTCGAACAGGGAATGGCGATGTAATCCTTTGACTTCATGTCAACAAAGACCAAGATGGCGTCATGTCCGTTGCATTCGGGTAGTCCGGTCATGTAGTCCATGGTAACAAATTGCCAATTCTGATCGGGAATAGGATTGGGATTGAGTGGTGCGGCACGTGGTTGACGATCGATTTTGACACGCTGGCACGTGATGCATCCGGTGACGTATTTGATGACGTCTTTGCGAATGGTCGGCCACCAATAAGATCTCATGATTAGATCTTGTGTCTTGGCTGCGCCCGGATGTCCAGCTGCAATTGAGTCATGATGCGATGCGATAACACGTCCGCGAAGTTCCGGATGATTTGGAATGACCATCTTCCCTCTCCTGTAGATTAAGCCGTCCTCGGCTAATTCCCAATCATTGTCCTTTCCTAATTTCTCAACGACAGAACGGTCATAAAGTTTAACGTGTTTCAAACACATGTCCTTTAGATTGTCTGCTCCGTCTACCGTATGAGAGGCCGCAAACCAGTGTGCCTTGAGCAGTGTGACGTCTTCAACCACAGGACCGGTCTCGTGATCTACGCGTCTAGACAGAGCGTCTACTTTGCCCATGTTGCGACCTGGTTTATGATGTAACTTGAAATGGTAGTTCGAGAGAAGTGTTGATCAACGCGCTTGCCGAGCATTTAGCCGTTGTGGTTTTCGGAAATATTCGAGATTTTTGTGATCATTATGAATCTTGAATTCACGAGCATTCTGGAGGAAGTGACGCCACTCCTGTAATGCTGTGATAACCGATAGCATCTCTCGATCCCAGATCTCGTAACCTTTTTGTGCGGGGGATAAGGAGTGTGATAGGAAGGCAATGGGTTTCCATAGTCCGTTTTGACACTGCGAGAGCTCAGCTCCAATCGCGAAGTTCGAGGCATCACATTCGACTTTGAAGGGATCCATGTCATTGGGTATGGCTAACATGGGGGCAGATGTGATTGTGTGCTTGATTCCTTCGAAAGCGAGTTGATGCTCGGAAGTCCATGTCCATTCGCTAAGACCCGTGAGGCGGTTCAACGGCCCGGCAATCTTCGAGAAGTCCTTGATAAACCGTCTATAGAAGTTTGCAAATCCGAGGAAACTCTGTACGTCACACTTGCACATGGGAATTGGCCAATCAGTGACACCTTTGATCTTGCCCGGATCCATACGGATTTTTCCGGGGGAGATGATATGACCTAAGTACTCGGTTTCCTGAGTTTCGAACTCGCACTTCTGGGGTTTACACGTAAGGTGGTTGTCTCGGAGGATCTGTAGAACTTGTCGAACAATGCGTCTATGCTCATCTAGATCGGAGGTGCAGATAATGATATCGTCCAAGTACACGATGACTTTTCCATGGAGAATTAGATCTTGGAAGACCGAATTCATCATTGTCTGGAAAGTCGCTGGGGAATTCGTTAAGCCAAAGAACATGACGAGGGGTTCGTACAAGCCGCGATTCGTGATAAACGCTGCTTTTTCCTCATCGCCTTCGACTATTTGAATGTTGTTGTATCCCCAACGTATGTCAAGTTTCGTGTAGTACTGGGCTCCTTTCAGCCGATCTAAGATTTCCTGCATTAAAGGAAGCGGGTACACGTTTTCCTTAGTCATGGTGTTTAGCTGACGATAGTCCTGGACAGGACGCAGCTTCCCATCTTTTTTCTTGACAAAGAAGAACGGGGCACCCCACGGAGATTTCGACTGTCGAATTCGACCCGTGGATAGGTTTTCCTCTAGAAATGCATCCAACGCTTGCTGTTCGTCTCGGGTCATAGGGTATAGTTTGCCGCAATATGGCTTGGCATCTTCAGTCAATTCAATCGCATGATCGTAAGGCCGTCGTTCAGGAAGAGTGGAGAACGTCGCTTTGTCAAAGACGTCACGGAAATCTCGATACTGTTCAGGAACCATCTCTTCGAACGTTTGTTCTTTCTTAGCCTTATTTTGTTCGATCGCAATCTCCATTGCTACCGATGTTTTTGCACATATGTGGACTGATCGGGCCTCTAGCCACGATCGGATGTTAAGGGCGAAAACTCGTTCACCAGCGCTGACGATGTGATGGCAGGTGCTCGGGCATCGGTTGAACTCAATGGTCTTGTTCTTCCAATGTATCGACGGATTGTGGTGCTCAATCCAGTCGTGCCCGAGATAGATGTCCATTTTGCCGAGATCGGTGACCAAGAGCGGGATGTTCTCTGCATGATCTCCGATCTGTAGTTGTACATCAACGTAATGCGTGATTTTGCCACCCGTGTTGGGAGATCCATCGGCATTAAACACGTCAATCGGATGAGGGAATGGTTTAGGTGACAGGCCTGCACGCTGAACGAAGTTTCTATTGATACACGAACCGGTGCAACCGGTATCGCAGAGGGCTTTAGTGTCGTAAACCTGAAGGGTTTCCAGGTTTTTGATCATAACTGGTATGTCCAGTTGCTTACTGCCTGTACCTCGTGTGACTTTGAAGTACGTTGGGCCGTAGGACATTACCCGGATGGCGTTACTGATTTTGGGTTTGGTTTCCGGCACACTAGGAGTTTTTTCAATTTTTTTGTTATTTTTTGACGAGAAATTAAGCACGGGTTCTAACCCGCCACGCTGATCGTTGCCTGTATGTTGGCCCCGACGATCAGACGTCTCGTTGTTTTTAATAGATACAGTGGGTGACTGGGTAGGGTGAGGAGTAGTGGTGATGTCCGGTGAATAAGTAGGCATAGGTATAGTACAACCCGGTACGGGTACATCCGAATCCAAAACAGAAAACCGATTCACAAAACTATTGTAAATGGTTTAGGTGACAGGCCTGCACGCTGAACGAAGTTTCTATTGATACACGAACCGGTGCAACCGGTATCGCAGAGGGCTTTAGTGTCGTAAACCTGAAGGGTTTCCAGGTTTTTGATCATAACCGGTATGTCCAGTTGCTTACTGCCTGTACCTCGTGTGACTTTGAAGTACGTTGGGCCGTAGGACATTACCCGGATGGCGTTACTGATTTTGGGTTTGGTTTCCGGCACACTAGGAGTTTTTTCAATTTTTTTGTATTTTTTGACGAGAAATTAAGCACGGGTTCTAACCCGCTACGCTGATCGTTGCCTGTATGTTGGCTCCGACGATCAGACGTCTCGTTGTTTTTAATAGATACAGTGGGTGACTGGGTAGGGTGAGGAGTAGTGGTGATGTCCGGTGAATAAGTAGGCATAGGTATAGTACAACCCGGTACGGGTACATCCGAATCCAAAACAGAAAACCGATTCACAAAACTATTGTACAGTGATGGTCGCCTCATGTGTGTGCTCACGTGGGACCGTAGGGAAAATGCTGCTCGTAGTCATCCATCTGGTCTCGTATCTCATCATAGCTGTCGACATATCCTTCTGTCGGGTGCTCCATTGGTGGGCCCGGCTCTTCACAGTAGCTTGGGATCTCCATCCCGGTAGTCTGCGCAAGGAAGTCCTCAGGATCTTCCTGATGGAAGCGTCTGATTTCTTCGAGGAACTCCTCGCGGCTGTCGCGTTCTTCCCACCGGCGCTTTTGGAGTGCTGCCGCGCCGGTGCGATTGGGGATGTGCCACATGTCCCCACACGTGCCTTTCTCGGTCTTCTTTGCACCACACTTTCGGCATGGTCGAGCGTTGAGTCGATCGATGTCCATTGGCTGACCGGCTCCACCATACGTAACTCCCGTGCCTGTGCGTCTATCTCCAGGCATCATGGGCATCTGTGGGCGTTGTGGGTAGTACGGGCGTGGTGGTGGATACTGTGGCTGGTAGTACTGCGGGGCCGGTCGTGGTGCATATTGTGGTGCTTGTGGGACGTATTGTGGACATGGAGGTGGGTATCGTGGAGGGGCATATTGGGGTTGGGAGTACCGGGGCGGTGGACGTGGGAGCGGTCGCTGTGGAGGTGGATGATGGGTGAAGTCATGGATCTGTCGGTTGAAGATGATTCGATCATTGTCCATGTTGATGATCGTGTTCTTCCATTCCGCATAGGTGGCAGGCTTCGTCGGCATCGTGCTGATTGCGACTAGATAGCCCGATGGTAGAGCGTTTTTGAGCCGATAGATGTTGTTAGGTGTGTCCTGTTTTCACCGGCACGGCTCGCAAGGTCTCCCATTCGTCAAAGAAGTCCTCTGCTCGGCGACTACCCATGTGGATTTGATCGAGCGCGATGATCGCATCGTTGACGTAGTTTATTGGTCTAAACTTCGTCGTCAATTCAGCCCAGAATGCAGCTATGTCCGTATAGTTCCAACTATTTCCATTTGCCACGAACTTGTCCTGCGTAAGATTTCGCTTCCACCTATTTACATTTGTTCCACGGATCAGCCCTAAGACTGCAGATATTGCTGCATCTTTGTCCAAGCCGGCCACGTAGACCTGGACGTCAGACTTCCATTGTTCGAAGTCTGGGCTGATGCCATCGAAGTACTCGGGTGGGGCGAGTCTCGGCGCGGCGTGTTTCCGGCCAGTGGTCAGTGGGCGGAGCCTTGTGAAGACGTCCGCGATCTCGTGTTGGATCCATTCCCGCGTCGCCTGGTCGAGAGAAAACTCTTGCGACATCGCTCGATTAGGACGGGGTGATTGGCGGATGCGTGCGGTTGGACAGGGTCTTGGGCAGTGGGTGCAGGGGTAGCGTGGAGGCCGAGGTTACCGAGGGGCTTGGGTGAGTCCGTTCGAGTCAGATCTATTACGACCGGACGGTTCCTGATTGTCGATAGGGTCGGGGATTGATGTGAGATCTGGAGACGGGGGATCTTCGGCTGGCTCTCGGTAGTCCAATCGGCTGCTTCCGGCGACCGGGGGCGCTTCTGCAGATTTTGCGGCTTGGACGGGGTGGGGATACGTGTGGGAGGAGGGGATGGCTCTCGGTGTCGTTCTGGACGGGTGCGTGGGTATGGGCTTCCGGCGCGTTCGACGGGCTCAGGGGTCGGCTGACGTGTACGAGTTCATGTAGAAGACGCTCCAGGTACCAAAGTTGTTGGTCCTGGTGTTTGTTCTGCTGGTGGCTCGCGCGGGATTGGGTAGAACCCGGGGTTTGGTATGCGGAAGCTGAGGGGATTTCGGTTGTTGTACCGGTGAGGGCAGGATTGTTGTGGACAGCGGTAGAGACTGTCGTCAAAGAAGAATGCGTCAAACCGGACGTCTGGGGATTCTTCGAACTGACAATGCGGTTGTCCTGCGCACTCCGTGCTTCCCTAGCTTCCCGCGCGTAGATAGCGCGGAGGACCGGTGGAGGAGATGGAGTCGGAGATGGATATTGATGTGGGGCGACGTACGAGGCGAGCAGCTGTTCCCAAGGGTCCATAGACTAGACAAAGAAGGTGTATGTAAGCGCACAGTACGCGTACGTGTGAAGCAAGATGTGGTAGGTGACTATAGTAGCAGTTTTACCGCGGTATGGCTAACTGGGGTCTCCTGCGCCGATGTAAACCAGCCCTGAGGCTGGACACTGAGAGCGAGATCGAACAACGAGAGACAGGAACAAACTGCGTTGAGGGTCAGAAAGAGCTCGTAGGTACAGGAGGGAACGTACCTGCGTTGAGGGTCAGAAAGAGCTGGGGACCCCCACAACGCAGGAGCTAGCAGTATAAGTAAGAGCGCTAATGTGCTACGTGAAGTAGTAAAAGTACTGACGTAACCGAGACCTAGGTCGGGGTTACACTCTCCCCGCCTCTAAAGAATCAAACATACGGAAAAGCGGAAACACATTCAAAAACACAGCAAACGTCGTCGGAACTAAAGAACATCACGGGTTCGGATTCTCCGCTTCGAAGCGGTCAAGCGCTTCCAAATCCTCCACCTCCTTCCCCGGCAACCAGAGGTCGGCTTCAGGACCATAGCCAGCCCAGCGTACAAGGTATTGAAAGCCACGGCCGCGTCGGCGTCGATCGAGGATGGACTCGACAAGCCACTCTTCCTGGCCGTCGGCAGTGACTATAGGGCCGGGATGGGAGCGGGTGCGAGAAGGGAAGCGGGTAGCGTCATTCTCGACGAAAGGTCGGAGCAGGGAAGCGTGGAATGTGGGAAAGATGCGCATGGAATCTGGCAGCTTCAAAGTGTACACAGAGGTCTCCGGATGGGCACGTAGCACTTCGTAAGGGCCATCGAAGCGAACCATGAATTTGGCAGTGCGGCCGTCTCGCTTTCGGACGTATTCACGCCGTCGGTGGAATGTGGATAGCAAGACTCTGTCGCCTTCCGCGTAAACACGTTCCGGAGCACGATGGGCATTGGCTGCAGAGGCTTGTGCAAGTTTCGAAGCTAGTAGGTTGTCTTGGGCTTCCATGATGTCCGTCTGCAGGGCGTCGATGATGGATCTGGCTAGCTCCGAGACTTCGGCGTCAGAGGCAGAGGAAGGCACGGGCTGGTTGACGACAGGCGGGATAAGACGAGGGGATCGACCGAGGTGAAGCTGGAACGGGGAGAAGCCCGTACTGGCATTGACGGTGTTCATGATGGCGAAGCGGACGCGGGGAAGGGCACGGACCCAGCCACGTTGTGCGCGGTTGACGTGGTAACGGAGTGCTTGGGTGACGGTTTTGTTGGTGCGTTCTGACGAGCCGTCGGTTTGCGGGTGGAAAGCCGTGGATAGCTTGAGCTTAATGCCCGTGAGCTTGTGTAACGCATCCCACAGTTTGCTCGTGAACAGCTTGTCACGGTCCGACACGATCTCGAGGGGCAGTCCGTTTTCGCAAAACCAGTGGTCAAAGAACAAGACCGCAAACTGCTCGGCAGTCGTGTCCGTTCGACAGGGTACCAGACGGTAGTCGCTTCCCAAGCGGTCCGTGATTGTTGCAAGGCAGTTAAAGCCTTCGTCCTCGGGCAAGGGGCCAATGAAGTCAATCGCAACAGAGCTCGCACGAGCATCTGGCACGGGCAACGGGTGCAAGGGGCCCGTGGGCTTGCGCGTGAGCGATTTATTTCGTTGACATTCCTCACAAGAGGGAATGTAGAGCGACTCGAGCTCCTTCCGCATATGGGGCCAGTAGTATGCATCACGAAGGTTCGCATATGACTTCTCGAAACCAAAATGGCCGAGAGCGTCATGTGCACAACGAAAGATGCCCTCACGAAGGTGGGGGACACGTGGAATTACGAGGCGGTCCCCAATATACAGAAGGCCATCCTGCTCACGTACACCGAGGGTGCCAGCGAGAGAGCGTAGACGGAGGCAGAACTTGTCTTTCGTGTAACCCGCCCGTATCGCGCCCAACCAGGCCGGGTCCGTATGGAGACTAAAACGGACCGAGTTGCGCAGGGCAGGGTCAGTGACGATATCGACAGCGCAAGCAGCCAGAACCGTCGTCGCATTCAGGAGGGTCGAGGCAATCGTCACTGAGGACGGCTCCACTGGTAAGGCAGCAACATCGATACGCGAGAGAGCGTCAGCTGCGACGTTATCCTCGCCCTTAATGTATCGAATCGTGAAATCATACTGCGACAAGAATTCCTGCCAACAAGCCTGTCTGCGAGACAGGTCTTTTTGACGGTGGAAATTCTCAAGGGTGCGGTGATCTGTGTAGATTTCGAAGGGTACACCGAGGAGGTCGACGCGCCACTTCTTTAGGGCGCGTACGATCGCCAGCAACTCCTTCTCATGAACGGGGTAGTTGAGCTCCGCACCCTTCAGCTGGGCGGAGTCGAACGCAACCGGGCGTGCCTGTTCCAGTGAAGGACCAAAGGAGAGCAGCGCGCCTGTGCGGAGGTCACTCGCGTCGCAAGAAACAAAAATCTTGTTACGCTCGAGGTCATCATGGTCAATCACCGTGAGACACTCGCGACTCACAACCAGCTGTTTGATCGCATCGAAAGCACGCTGGTGCGCCGAAGTCCACTCCGGAAAAGAGGCCTCAGCTTCTTTCGTCGTTAACGGAGTGAGAAGCATGGTATGGTCAGCCAGATTTGGGAGGAAGCTCGCAACGTACCGCACAAGCCCCAGGAAGGCTCGGACGGCACGTGCATTGCGGGGCACAGGCCAATTCAAGATCTTCTCAACCTTCGAGGGATCGGCTTGGATCCCAGCGGAGGAGACAATGTGACCCAAGAAGTGGAGTTCAGTGAGGAAAAGGTCTGTCTTTTTATCCGAACAGAAAAGGCTGGCCTCACGCAACGCTTGCAAGACAGTCTCGACGTTACGACGATGCTCGTCTAAAGACTGGGACCAAATGACAATATCGTCAAGATAGACGTGGCAGAATTTGCCCAAGAAGGGACGCAGAGCGTTGTACATGCGACGCTGATGAGTTGAGGGCGCGTTACGACAACCTTGTGGCATGACCGTCCATTCGTACAAGCCAAAGGGGGTCGTAACGGCCGTGTACTTAATGTCATCAGGATGTACACGCGTCTGGAAGTAAGCATTGGTCATGTCAATCTTCCCCCAAATAGAACCCTTTGCGCAATCAGCGAGAATGTCGCTGATGCGCGGCAAAGGGTACATGTCCGGCACCGTGTTCGCGTTAAGGACGCGATAATCGTTCACCCACCGCGGAAGGGCCGCAGGGTCTGTCTTAGGCACTAAGAAGGCGGGTGATGCATATGGACTATCGGAAGGACGTAACCGACCTGCAGCAAGGTGCTGTTCCAAAAGAGTCTTCCACGCATCGCGCCATTTCTTAGGACAGTCGTACTGACGACGCGCAATGACCATATTGGCGTCCTTCAGCACAAACCTATGACAGACGTCAGTGGGTAGACGATCGATATGCGGTATGTCATCAGGGAACAAATCCGCAAACCGTAGCTTCATCGACCTGTTCTCCGCCCGAAGACGATCTTGTGAAGCAAGCGACTCGACCCGTGTACGGACAGCCGCACAGATGAAAGGAGCCGGGTCCGGCGCTGAGTTGTCCGCTGCGATGCGGCGCCGACGGGTTGAGGACTCGAGTTCGCGAAGGAAATGGCGGTGGCGGATACGGCTTGCATCCTTGATGGCAACGCGTTCTTCGGCAGCAGCACTTCGGAGCTTGCGACGGTCCACAGCAGAAAGCGAAGGGGAGGGGGAGGGGATGGCGGAGCGAGCAAGTCACGGCCACAGCGCTTGTCTGTGAGCGTGCACGCAGCGAAATCTTCGACGAGACAGTTTGATTGCAGAAAGGGCTTCCCCAAAATGACAGGAGCGCATAACGAATCAACGACGATAGCCCGAACCACCTGAGAAGACCACGAGTAATCCTTCAATGTGACAGCGAGTTTAACCCATTCCGATGACTCCTTCTGCCCAGAGCCCCATGCCGTACTGAACTGGAATGGAGAAGGGAGCTTGCGAAGCGGGAGCTTGAGGGAGACGGCGAGCGACCGTCTAATCAGCACTGTGGGTGCGGCAGAGTCAGCCAGCATAGGCAAGACGTCGGAATAAGTCTCGGGCGCGATGATACGGGCATGGAGAATCGTGTGCGGCGCAATGAGCGGAGGAACGTACGTCTCGGAGTCAGAACCCGAGCCTAGAACCCCCGTCGACGTAGCGAGGGCCTCGATCGCTGCGACGACGTTAGTGTCCTCTAAGCCTCCAGCAGCGTTGAGTGCATTGACTGAGTGGGCGGAGGGTTTCTTGTTCTCTTTGTCCGATGGTTTCCACCCCTTCGGGATGCAGGTGGTGTACGTAGCGGCGTCCGGGTAACCATTGGGGCAGTTGGCAGAGGTGTGGGCGGCGTCGACGTCCTTGCGGCATTTGAAGCACCCCTTGACAGTGCGAAGGTAGGTATATTCGAGATCGGTCAGCTTTGGGAGCTTCGGCTTGGGGGCGTCTTTGACCCCGACGAAAGGGTTAGAGGCCTTCTGCTTGGTCGTGGCCTTCGAGTTCGTCGCGATGAGGCTGAGCACCTGGGCATCGATACGACGACGAGCGATGTCGAGCTCGTTGACTGCGTCCTGCCAGTCCTTGAAGGAGCCGATGGAGGTGATGGCGTACTCGTTCGCTTGTACAGCAAGGTCAGGATAGAGGTTGGCAGAGATGGTCGCGCGAAGACCATCGTCGTCGAAGCGGAGGTTAGAGCCACGAAGCTGAGTGTTGAGCTTCATGACACGGATGCAGAAGAGGTCGAAAGGCTCTTGGCGAGACTGAGAGGCCTGCAGGATTTGCGCACGGAGCTTCATAGCCCAACCGTGAGGAAGCCACTGGTCACGAAACTCGGCCATGAACTCTTCGAAAGTCATCGCGTCGAACTCCTCGTGGCGTGCGATGTACCAGTCCGATATTAAGGCGTTGGTGATATTGGCAGTAGCCTTGGCTACCTGACGACCCGGAGGGACGTCCTTGTCTTTGAAGTGCACGACGCACCCGTGCTCGAAGGTGTTCGCGACAGCTGGTGTCACACGACCGTCGGTGATGTTGGGAGTGGATTTGGGAATGAAAATGACTTGGGCGTCGGAGGCATCGGAAGAGGACATGACGGGGAGGTGACTATATGCGGGTGAATCGGGAGCGGAGGAGGCAACGGAAGCGGCAGTGGACAGGACGGATACGACGGAGAGCGAAGGTTCGACAAGAAACGACGGGGACGGAGAGCGAGCCGAGGGGAGCGACGACAGCGAGGAGAGAGTAGAGCCGAACAACGAGGAGGGCGTACCAGAGCGCGAGATTAACTCCCAGGATTCGTCCGCCAGAGTGGGGAACCGAACGAGCGATAGAAAGTCTTCGTCGGAGAGAGTGGCAAACGGAAGGTTCGACGCGAAGAATGCCCGAAGACGAGAGCGAGTGGTTGGCGACACGGCGGCGACGAGATGACGTCCAACGGAGTTTGTTCGAAGTCAAAAAAAAGTGTAAACCAGCCCTGAGGCTGGACACTGAGAGCGAGATCGAACAACGAGAGACAGGAACAAACTGCGTTGAGGGTCAGAAAGAGCTCGTAGGTACAGGAGGGAACGTACCTGCGTTGAGGGTCAGAAAGAGCTGGGGACCCCCACAACGCAGGAGCTAGCAGTATAAGTAAGAGCGCTAATGTGCTACGTGAAGTAGTAAAAGTACTGACGTAACCGAGACCTAGGTCGGGGTTACAGCCGAGTTGTGACACGTGGTCACTGACTACTCGGTGGAAGGGGTAATGTGTAGAGTGGTAATGTAGTTGGTAACGTAAGGAATGAGTGACACGTGGAATACAAAGTAGGTAGGTTCAACGAGTGCTAGGATACCGTACAAAGTGTATGCGGGGTATGCCGGAGTGGTGGTGGTTGCTCTCGCGGCGGGGAAACGGAAGATGACGTGTCCGGAGACAATTGGGTACTGAGAGCGGGCGACGTACGCTGTGCGTTCTGATCCGCGGAACAGCGGAGTGTTTATCGTTGTTTGGAGGAAGAAGACGTGCGCGGGGTTGATGACCCGGGATACGGCGATAGTATCGGTGGTGTGAAGGTCGTTGGGATCGGAGTCGTAGTCAGAGTCAGAGTCGACAGCCGTGGTCGAGGCTGGTCTAGGGGAGTCGAGGTCGGAGTCAGAACTGGGAGCCGGGGAACGGTAACGAAGGTGCGGGGGTGGAATTGGAATGGGTGGTGTTGACGACGGAGACGGCGGCGACGAGTCGGTAAGGGTGTCGGTAGGGACGAGGTGATGGAGGGTGCCGTCGGCGAGGCGCACGACGAGCGGGGTGTCAGAGACAGGGAAAGAGGTAGAGGAAGGTGAGGACGCCACGGTTGACAACGTAGACGGTGTGCCGTAGGTCGAGGGGGAGGGTAGCTTCGAGTTATGATAAGGCCAGATCACAAGCTAGCAATAAGCAAGAGACTGGGAGGGCTAAAGACCAACTCGAAGCTGGGGAGCTACCCCAGCTACTGAGGGGTTTATATATTCTCTGAAGGCCTGCGCACGGACCAGCCGCACGGACCAGGCTTCAGGGCAGGTCATACGTAACGTTACAGGTCGTGCTACGGTAAGGCGCGCGCTAATCCGTAAAAGTCGTAACAAGTATCGGAGGACCAAGACCGAGGAGATGGGTTCCGTGCTGGGGAATGTGTTGACGTTCATTGCAGGGGATGTGCTAGCCCCACTCAATTCTAATGGTTAAGTTCGTGCACGATTTCTTCAAGTTGCAATTGCACACCCAAATCCGTCCGTGCATATCAAAGCGCCCGTGCGGCGCTACACATGGGCGCCTGTGCTGGCCTCCTCTTCGCGACCTCCGACCTCCGACGACGACCTCGAGGACTTGGCTCTCCTTCACAAGGCTCTCGTGCTGGGCTTGCTGCTTGCTCCTCTGTGCTCTTTATCTCTCGCTCGTGTGTCTCGTCGTCTCGTGTCCTCCTTCCCGGTTACTAACTGCTGACCTGGGGCACAATGTGCTTGGATTTCGGCCGAGTCATCGGGACAACGGCCTCCATCATCCAGAGACTTCGATTTGTCGGCGTTCATGGGGACCTACGGCTTGCGGCACTCGAGTTCGTTTGTGGTGGCACTGACTTTCCGAACCTCGAAAGTCTCGAAATCCACATTTCCGCTCAGCGTTCCCGATGTTTATGTGCCCCCTCTTTTGATACTTTCCTCGACATCTTGTCCTCGTGCGCTCTTCTACAGAAGCTCACAACGCGGCGCTGCAGTCCAGGACGTTGAAGTCGTCGATCACAATGGCGAATCCCTTCCAGAACCTCCCTGGCACCTCTTGGGTTGCACAACCTCTCGCGAAGAGGCGCCGCGTCGCCCGCGTGCCCAGAGCTCCGCGCCCTGATCATCATACACGGGCTCGCCACCGACGTCGAGTACTTCCATGCGTAGACCCGAGAGTGTCTGCGGTGCCGCTCAGAGAGGGACCTTGCGTCGCCGAAGCTGGAGATAGGCCTGCCGGTGAGGGTGTCTGAGGAGGACATGGGCGCGATGTCGCGCGTGCGGGGCGGTTGCAAGGTCTCGTGTGAGGTAGGCTGCGATACGCGATTCAGGCTTCTGTAGTGACTCCTTTCGCAGCGGTGATTCCATAGATCGCATGCCATCTTAGCAAGGGGAATGCGGTTGGCGGTTGGGGAAGGCTGTGAAGATCTTGGCTCAACGAGGCGAGCTTCGAGGGAGTCTCATGGACAGCAATTCGGACCCATAATGTCGTTCTGCTGAGTCCTTGCAGTCGTCCTCCCGGACTTGGCATTCCTTTCTCACAGCCTACCCTCCTTTGACCTGTATAAATGCAGCATGGGGTAGAGAAACGATTGCTCGACGAGTCGAACGCAGTTGACGAGCAGTCTCACACTAATGCGGGCGATTCGTTACTACGGTCCTGGAGACGTTCGTCTCGACCAGATCCCTGAGCCTCAAGTAGGGGCGCAGCAGGTGAAGATCAAGGTGGGCGTTTTCCTTTTCTGCTATATCCCACTGTTACTCACCAACACCCCCTGTCACTTAGGTCGCATGGTGAGTTTGACAACATTGTGCCCATCAACGCGATGAACTCAAGTCTTGAACTCGCCATCTGGGGTATCGATTCAGGAATGGCAGTACGTAGAACCCATCGCATACTCCCCCTAGGCTCTACGTGACTTGGCTGACTGGAGGGAATGCGGCTTGTAGTTTGCGGCTCCGATCTACACTACTACTCTAACGGTCTCGCCCGACTCACCAACGAAGCTCTTCCGGTGGTAATGGGCCACGAGTAAGCGCAATACCCCCATCATACTCGTCCGAGTCGTCTGATCGAATGGCCCCAGGATGTCGGGCACCATCGCGGAGGTCGGGCCTGGGGTGGACGCGTCTCGCCTGCGTGTCGGGTTGAACGTGGTCGTGTACGTGTACCAGTGGTCAGCTCGGACTCGGAGGAATCGCACCTTATCGAAGCACGCTGACGATTCGGACGTCCTACAGAGAGCCACTTTTATCGTGTAGGAAGTCGTCCTGCTCGTGGTGCCGGCCGGACGGTGCTCGGAACGTCTGCCCCGATGCCCTTTTCTTCGTGAGAAACCTCGGCTCGAGTCCGAAAGTTTATTAACACGGTATCATGCAGGGCAAAGGCGGCTGTGGCGGAGGGCTGGCCGAATACATCTCAGTCAATGAGGATCTTGTCCACCCCTTGTCCGATGGTATCTCTTGTAAGTACTATATGTTGTTGTCTGTTTTGTGCCAGGCTCACGGCGACGATAGTGGAGGTCGGCGCCCTAATGGAACCTTTGGCTGTCGCGTGGCACGCCGCCAAGCAGTCCAACATGCAAGCTGGCGACAAGGTCCTCATCCTCGGCGCTGGTCCCGTAAGTCCGAATCGCCTCGTGGTCGTTAGACCATAGAAAGCTGAACGCTGTTTCAAGATCGGTCTGCTCGCGTCGAGGGTCGTACGGTGCGCCATTACGCTTAAATGTGCTACTAGCAACTTTTTTACTAAGACGGCTCCTCGCGACCTCCCAGCGTTTTCGGAGCCTCTTGGGTTGCAGTGTCCGAGCCGGCCTCGAAGAGACGGCAGCTGGCATCCCTGCATGGGGCGGATGTTGTCTACGATCCGACCTCTCCGGGCCTCGACGTCCCCGCTGCCGTACGCCAGGCCACGGGAGACCGTGGGGTAGACGTCGTCCTCGACTGTGCCGGCCATCAAGATACACTAGACACGGCCATCCACGCCATCCGCCCACGGGGAAGTGTGGTCAACGTCGCCGCGTGGGGGAAGAAGCCGGTGCTCGACATCGACGCGGTTACGCACAAGGAAGTCAGGTTCACTGGTACGTATTTTTGAACCCGGTGAGAACTGCGAGTTGACCGTCTTGCCTGCATTGCAGGTGCCCTTGCGTACGACCGCGTCCACGAGGAGATGTTAGAGGCCGTGGCGGCGGGGAAGTTCAACGGGCTGGAGAACTTGATCACGGGGCGGATCACGCTGGAGGATTTCGTGGAGAGGGGTGTGAAAGCATTGATGTACGAGAAGGATGAACATGGTAAGTGGGTTGCGCTCTGTCTAATTCCGTCGAAGCGTTAAAAGAGTAACACGTTCGCTGCTGCAGTGAAGATCTTGGTTCGCCCTGGTCTATGGGCCCGTCTATGATGATGATAATTGTGAGACTAGTCAGGATGTCACGTATTTGCGGGAAAGCACGGGCAATACAGGACTTGCAACAAGCTGGATGCAAAATATAAACGTCTAGAGGGTCATACATCTTGTCCTCCTTTTCTTCTTCCTGCACATGAGCCCCTATGGGCGCAACCTTGCATCGAAAGTTGAGCGGATCCTCCCTCATCGCTCCGAGATACAGAAAAGTAGCGTTCCAAAGGAGTCTAGCAGGATTTATGACCTATTGGACTAGATTACGCACCTATAACGGAGGACTGATAAGCCCCCAATGGTTCCCACACAGAAACCACGAATCCGACTAACTGCAAGCGATGCGGAGAGGTGCAACTATCTCATTGTAGTCCCACGAACCGCGACCCATTCTCAGGGACGTTCTCTACAAGCATTAACTTGAATGCCAGCTTGAAGTCAAGCGCCCAAAGGGTCGGAGGCGATGCGTGTGCATACAGCTTGCGTCCTCTCACTCTCCGACTTCACCACCATCCACCAAGGACAGCATTCCAGTTCCTCCGCCCCCTAAGAGTAGATGGCCTATCTCGAAAGCCAAATACTGCGACCAGTAACCCCGCACTGCCAGTGGAGACTCTTGGAGAGTTGCTATGGGCGGCGCTCTAGTAAACCAACTCCAGGTCGAGCTCCCATCTCCCTCTCCTTCACCGGCCGGTTCCTCCCTAGACCGCACACTAATCCTTGACGCGTGACGACTTACATTGGTCAAACGTCCGGAAGCTGAGCTCAGTGGTGGATGTTAGGACCCACGGACAGAGAATGCCAACTTAAATGCGTCGTCGTCGTCATTGGGACACTGGTGAGTAATACCTGCTTATTTTCCTCACCCGCATGGTCTGCAAGTTGAAGCGTAGTTATACATTGTCGGCTAGGCATCCTTTACCATGCAGCTTTGGGTCTCAAATTGAAGACCGGCGACAAACCGCCGAACCGCCGCCGAATCTATGGCAACGCTGATTGTGGCGATGCATATACGACGAGCCAAGACAAATATTGTGCAAACATCGAAGAGATCCATGCGTGTACAAAGAGGTACATATGAGCAGGTATTAAGCAAGTACTTACTAGGAGTCTACAGAGCAAATGGTGTCTTACGTTGTCATCGCGACGAAGTACTTACGCGGCGAGTGAACCCCGAAAAGCCTGGTTGCCCAAGACCGAAAGGTGATCGCAACCAATAAACGTTAATGAGCATTGAACTGCATTGAACCACGCAGTTGCACCGCATCTACGTAGGTGCTCAGGCGTCCAGCTGTCCAGCGTTGGTTTCGTCGCGTGTCTTGGGGTTCTGATGCTTCCGAAGCCTCAGCGCGCAGCCTCAGATGGTGGATCACGGCTGCAGTCTTCGCATGCTTTCCGCTCCACCGCTTCTTTCATTGAAGCTCTTTTCACCTGATCTAGACAGCGCTGAAACAACCACGGGGCAAGGCAAGTATAAAACCACGGCGCAAAGCAGCACCACTCCATCAAAACTTCGTCCACCCCTCCGCTCCTTGCTCCGATGGCCCGTTTCTCCACCCTCCTCGCCCTCTGCGCCGCCGCGACCGCTGCCACGGCGTCACCCTTCGTCGTCCGCGACTCCCCCGTGTCGCTTCCCCTCGCGCGGCGCGTCGCCTTCACCGGCGCGGCCAGGATCGTCGAGCTGGACCAGGCGCGCGCGGCGCTGCTAAAGAACGTCGGCCACGGCAAGGGCGGGCAGTTGAAGCGCGCCGACCTCGAGGCGGTGAACCAGCTGACGCACTATACCGTCGAGGTCGGCATCGGCTCGCCCGCGACGACGTACACCCTCCTCGTCGACACCGGCAGCGCGAACACGTTCATCGGCGTGAACCAGACCTACGTTAAGACGTCTACGAGCAACGACACCGGAAACTCTGTGGTGCGTGACTTGCTCTCGGAACGTCGCTCGCCGCATGGATTGGGACTGAAAGCCGTTTGTCGCGTAGTCCGTGACCTACGGGTCTGGTCGCTTCTCTGGCGAACAGTTCACCGACACGGTTACACTAGGGAACGTGACGATCCAGAACCAGGGCATCTCCGTCGCAAACCAGACGTTGGGTTTCCCCTCGACCATTGATGGCATCCTTGGGTATGTTACGCTACACGCAGTCCACTCGCATAAGCGGTACTCATCCAGTTCGTTAGTATCGGCCCCTCGGGGTTGACCAAGGGCACGGTCTCTGGTGGACAGGTCGTCCCCACTGTGCTCGACAACGCGTTCGAGCAGGGCGCAATTACCGCGGAGGCGATCGGCATCTCGTTCGAGCCCGCCTCGAACGCCTCGACGGCCAACGGCCTATTGACCCTCGGTGGCTCGGACTCCTCCAGATTCGTCGGGAACATCAACGTCGCGTACGTATTGTGCTGCGCTTCTTGCCTCGCAAGACTGCGCCAACTTATTGTTTTTGGGGGGGTTCGCGTTTAGGACGATCACCGGCACGTCGCCGGCATCGAACTATGTCGGCATCGACCAGACGGTCCGGTACGGCAACGACACGCCCATCCTCTCGCAAACCGCCGGCATCGTCGACACGGGCACCACGCTCATCCTCCTTGCGTCCGACGCGTTCGCTGCGTACAAGAACGCCACGGGCGCGGTGACGGACACAACCACCGGCCTGCTCAAGATCACGAACGACCAGTACGCCAACCTCCAGAGCCTATTCTTCACGATCAACCTTGTGGGTGTTCCCCTCATGATAGTGCACGTCGCGGATATTCATGCTTCCTCTTCACCAACAGGTCGACTACGAGCTCATCCCCAACGCCCAGATCTGGCCGCGCTCCGTACGTCGCTCTCCCCCCATCGTCATCATCATGGTAGCGCAATAAACTGACCACGAGACTCCCGCACCTACAGCTCAACACCCTGATCGGGGGCGACGCGAACAGCATCTACCTCGTCGTCGCAGACCTCGGCTCGAAGAGCGGCGAGGGCCTCGACTTCATCAACGGCTACTCGTGGCTCGAGCGCTTCTACCACGTCTATGTCCCGCAGCGCAACACCGTCGGCTTCGCCAACACCCAGTACACCCACAGCGAGGTCAACTAAGTTCTACCGCGGTGAAGCCTCCTCCAGGCTCCTCCCCTTGCCGTGTGTGCATTGCTTTGGCAATCGGGCTGTCTTTACAAGCGACGCCCGGGGCAATCCCCTCGTTTATAGCTAGCTTTGTTAGCATTGGATATACTATATATTAATATTATACGGACACTCTTTCACGAACCATTGGACTTGTGGTGCTTGATGTAATAGCATTTTGTACCCGGCACCTCTCGAACACCCGGATTTCCTCATCATATGTCTTATAATTATGAGGCGGCTCACTACTGGGAAACATGAAGTCTCGACATTCGCAACCGTCAACGCCGAGCTCTGCCCATACAGCAAGTAGGTCTCTTGTATGTAGTGAAACAACGATAGCTGAGAACAGAACGAACCCAGTCCCTAAAAGCAACTTCAAGTCACAGTTGCCGGTGAGTCAACGTTTCAACTAAATATCAGGCCATTCCTGTGCACATCATCAGATCTCGGGCATTGCCTGTATGGTGCTGGTGCTAGCGCTGCATCCATCGAGTCGAGCCCTCTTCCGATTCGCCTCGGACTGCACCTCCCGCGAATGTGAATGGGAATCGTACGTCGTCCCGCCAAGTTGCAATTGGTCCCCCGTGTAGTCGTCCGTCGGCCAAGGCAGAGAACCGACTTCCTCGAACAGGGCGAGGACAGAGTCGTGGGTCTCCAGCTCAGCCGCCAGTCGGTACGTCTCGTCGGACGGCCTCTGAATGATGCTCCGGTCCGGAAGCCGACTCGACGCCGTTGCGCTCGAAAGCTTTCCCTTCGCCTGCATGAGGGCGGCGTTCAGCCTCCGGGCCCTTGCGACGTCGACCGGGGCATTGGTGCTCTCCCGCGGCCGGGCCTGTGGCGGGACGGGACGAGCTCGAGGAGTTAGGGAATCCTTGGCTGAGTGTGTCTGCTCGCGTGCCTCGTAGCGCAGGACAGCGTACCGAGCGCTGAAGGACGCGAGGAACCGGGCGACGAGGGCGTTCAGTGGGGTGAGGCGTGCCGTCTCAGCCTTAACTTCCCAATCTTCGCCGGACTCGGAGCCTCGGGAGAGAAAATGGATCGCCACCCCATGCCATTCGAGCTCCCCGGAACGGACGATCGCCTGCTTGAGGGCGCCGCAGATGGGTCTCCGACCCAAGTGATCCTGCTCGGACGACGCGAAGTACGTGTCGACGAAGCGGGGCACGTCGACTTGGACGAGGGTGGTGCGGAGGAGACGGACGGCGAGGTACAGCAGCACGTGGAAGAAGGACTCCAGCTCGTCCGCAATGCTCACGCGGAGCGGCCCGCGTTCGGGGCGGGTCTGGCAATACACGGACATAAAATACCAAGTGCCCTGTCAGCGGCATTGGTGGTAAGCGATCACCGATCGGCCCGAGGCGCACGTATACGTACTTACCGTCCTGCGTGTCTGGAGGGCCGAGGATTTCACCTGCACGGTAGGATTGAAGGGCTGAGCTAGCTCCCAGTCGCACAGGATCCCAAGCCAGAGAACTCCCCACTGCCCGCGCTCGGGCCCCGTACGCATCGCTCTGGGAAGGATCAAGATGTTTCCTGAGCTGACGTCGCGATGGAGTATGCTGCAGTCGACGGCGGCGTCCCGGTGTGCTGATCAAGACTGTGTGTCAGACTTCGCAAAGAAAGAGCAAGGACAGTATCCAGCGCCATGCTCACCAATCACGCAGTGCCAGATGACCCGCGCGAGCTGCTCGCCGCGCGTGATCGCAGTGGACGGCAGGCAGACCTCCGCGACCACGATGCGGTAGTGGGTGAGGCGGCGAAGACCCGGCCCATCCTGCAGTGCCGCCACAGGAGCTAGCACTGTATCTGGCGGTCGAGCACGTTTTCTGCTGCTTCGCTCACAGAAGTGAGGATTGGACATGTCCGCCGCCGGCTGCTCATTCGATACTGAACTTGTCTTCTGTTTCTGAGGTGTCCTCGAGCTACTTGCTAGCCAGGATCCTTTCGGGTGTAAGGGCATCGGGGCTATGTGCCGGTCCTTCAAGTTCTTGTTCTTCTCCTGTTCTTCGAACACGTCCGAATTCTTCATGCATATAGAGGCCGCTGTCTCCTGCCCCCACGGCCCGCCGACGTCCTCGTGGCAGATGAGAGTAGGAACGAAGGAGACGTCGGCCTTGTTGAGGTTCTCGAGGGTCGTGCCTTCGCGCTCGACGCCGTGGTGGAAGGGCCGCCAAGTGTCCTTCAGGAACACCAGACGTTGCGTGGACCACTCGAGAGCGACGTAGCCGCGCGTGCCACGGCCGACGAGGCCGTGCGGCTCGGAGATAGGCTTGCCGACCAGGTAGTAACCACCACAGACCTTCAGAGCATAGCAAGGCCAATTTGCCTGGATAGATCTTCGGAAGAGGTCGCGGACGTATCGGAATACGGGGATGATGTGGGGCGCAGTGGCGGGATCCGGAGACAAGTCGGCGAAGCCACTTGCTACACTACGAGGATCGAGGGACAGAATATTCGCCGTGAAGAGAGGCGACCGGGGAGCGCTGCGAGTGGGGGTGATGGCGAAGCCTTGGGGAACGAAGCCAATGTCTGCGCCGTCCGTGTGGTCGAGGTCGTCAGGATGAGCCATTGCGACCTTCTGCATCCACTGCCAGCCGCAGGAGCCCTTGGAAAGTCGGGTCGCAGTGCTGTCGAAGCCGCGTCGCTCGGGGCTAGATTGTGAGTAGGCGTAGAGGAAGCGAAGGAGCCTCCTGGTGCCTTCGACGGTCTGGACGTAGTTCAACGCCTCGGTGACGATACAGCCGGACCTGTCCCAGCGGATGACGCGGAATTGGTCGCCGTTGACCAGGAGCATGAAGAGTGCTGTGCGGTGCTGGACGAGGAAGACGCGCTCGGCAAAGGACAGGAGCCGATCTTGAGCTGCAGTCCGCGAGGCAGTGTCCGCCTCCGGAACCTCCTCGACGGAGGCTGTATGCGCCTCAGGTCCAAAAACAATGGCCAAATGGACGAGGGCGCAGTTGGGGAGACCCTCTTCATCGATGAAGTCCTTGTCGTGCAGCGAGATCAGCACTCCGACTTGCATCGCGTGGTTACCGGCAAGATTCAGAACATAACCCTGGCAGAGTGGGTCGTCCTTGTCAAGGGCACGCTGTCACCGCAAACCATTGAGATCCGGGCATGTCAAGGTTAAAGAACGGAGAGGACGTACCCACGCCTCAGAAATAGGCTCCTCTAGATATACATCACTGTTAGGCGCATCTGTACCTGAAGTACCTAATCCATGCCGCGGGGCTCCCCGGACGGTCGCCTTGAACGCTGTGTGTATCCTTATAACCCTGTCCTGAGGATATGCAGCATCGAAAGCGACGGGGTCGACGGGAAGCAGGAAGGTCTTCATCGCATCCTCAAAGGGGAGCGATACTGTGGCGTGATGAGTGTTCGACATGGTGAATGATGATCTGTTTGTGCGCTGAACGAAGTACTTATGCCGACGTGTTCGTTTCGGGTTTAGGATATGGCCTCGACCCTGTCCGACGTTACGAGAAAGCAGTAGTCGGGGCCGATGCGAGTCGGTTGGTCCTAGCTAGCGTGCAGGGATTGATGAGCAATGGAGAGGACGGAAGAGTGCAGAAACCGATTTGACAAACCGCCTCATGCGAGCTTCTATAACTATAACTCAAAGGCCTGGGTACGAGCTAGTGATGAGTGGTTGGACAAGTCGTAGTTGGAAGGAAACCTTTTGAACGCGCCGCTGCGTAGCAGGAACATCCCGGGCCTGCCAGTGGTAAGTTGGTTGGTGAGATCGAATTAGGACACAATTGAAGACGCGAGACAAAGAAACGGCCAAACATGGGCGACATCACATGTTTGCAGCTGTGCTTAACGCCTCCTTTGTTTTCATCAAGACGTGCCGTAACCCGTTGTGCTAGCGAAAAGGGAAGGAGTGCAACATAAGCGCCCTGCATGTGGTTGGGAAAAGCACAAGCGCCTCTTCTGGACAGCGGCCACGGGCCACGGCGCGGCCACTAGCAGCGCATTGCTGCTTGGACTTGCACGCCGTGTTCTACTCGTCCAGAGGGCTTATCCGTAGTTATCAACGGAGCCGTGAACGTGAACGGAGGCACTTGGCACCTTCCTGTACGTGGTCGTCCGCGTTTTTCAATCGTGCAGTGAAATTGACTCGTGTTCATTGTTCGTCGACGTATGCAGGTGCTCGGCTGTAGACCCCGGCCCTGTTGACTTCCCAGAATCCGAATTAAGGACGTACAACTTTGCCAAAAAGACGCCAGATGACTCGGTGTGCGAAGCCGAAGCCTCGAGGCCACTCACAGAAGGGCTCATGCAGGCTTCCTACTCGGCTGCGCGCGTACGCGTACGGACGGTGCGTGTCCCATAAGCGATGGGTATCTGATCGTCCTCGGAGCCCAGGGACAATGGGCCTCCCCAGTCATTGGTGTCGAGCTATGGTCCGCCCATCGGAGGCTGGTGGGCTCGATCAACACGATTTTCTCTTAGATCTTCCACCGGCATTCCACCAAAATCGTAAAAGGAAAGCCGCCCGGAACTTCGACCTACGGTGGTTCATCATGGCCAGCATATAAGTGCTGGATACGCATGTTCCTACCTTTACCTTACCTTCGCATTCCAACCTCCCAGACCACAACTCCCATTTCCACCGCTTGACCTGAACCCTTGTGCACGCTTCAATGGACCACTCCTCCTTCGCCGACTCTCAGCCACGAGAACCCAAAAAGACGTCTCAAATATCCCCAACCACCGTTGATCTCCAGCATGGTGCGGCCAAGACATTCATCGTCGACCTTGCTTTGCTGGGTGATCCAATCCCCAGCGTGTCTGTGAAGGAAGGTCCAAAGAGCATGCCCATCGGTGAGCATCAAATCGATAACAGTAACTCCCCCCTATCCCTGCACGAGGTGCTCGAAAAGACTCCCCTACCCCCCCTCAGCGTCGACGTGCCTCCGGATAGCCTCCCGTCGTCCACCGACACCGAGAGCGTTCATACGCCGATCCAACCACCTGGACTTCCTCTGCCTGTCGACGATACTACCGTTGAACCCAGCGAGACCGTCCCCCCTGTCTCTCCAGTAGAAGATAGGGACACAGAACGTGCGACGCCAGCTTCCTTCTCCCTCTCCGGCCTTCAACCTCTGCGCACGTTGATCCCAGAAGATCTCCTCCCCGATGACCTCCTCGTCTTCGACCCGAACAACATCAGCCGCACGCCCTATGGATCTCATCCAGAAGAGCCCGTGCGCTACGTCCGCGTCTTCCCTAAGCCTAAGGCGTCGCAGGAGCCCGCATCCGAATTCTCGGACGGGTCTCCTACAGGCGACCGACGTGACCGCCCCATCCGTATCGCGCGCCTCTACCTCAAGAAAACCAACGTGCTTGGAGACGGACACCACTCGTCGGTATACTCCGCGCCGCTGAGACTGCGGCTCAGCGCGGAGTCCAACGAAGAGAGCACTGTCCGTGTCGGCGTGAAGACTGCGGACGCCCGCTGTGGCGCGCACGAGATGCTCCGCCGCGAGGCGGTCGCATACAATGCGTTCCCGCGGCACCTGATGGAGGACAGGTACCCCTCCGTGAACGTGAAACCCTCACAACCCGCCGCCTCCAGTGCGCAAACGGGATCTTCTGCTACGCCGGAGGGCGCAGCACATGTTGATGTTGAGATGGGGGATGGTACTGGTACTGGGGGTACCGCCGCGCCCGCCGCTCCCACATCTCAGTCCGATGCCAGTGGTGTGTTTCCGGGCGAGGCTGACAAGAGTGCGCACACACCCACACCCGGTCACGATCTGAAGCCTGCGGTCGTGCCCAAGTTCTTTGGGTACTACGCGGCTGTGGACGCAGACGGAAGGGTGATCGACCACGACCATTCGCACCCCAGCTGCGACAAGGACGACACCTGCGCCGTCTCGTGGCCGACGCGCCTGCTGCTCGTCGAGGAGTGCGGCAAGCCCGTCGTGTACAGGAGGCTGACGCACGAACAGAGGTATGTCCTTGTCCTTGTCCTTTATGCACACGCACCGTCCGAGCTGATGTATGTCCGACGTTGCTCTCGCTGTACTTTAGGATCGCTTGCTACAAGCTCCTCAAGCGCCTGCACGCGGCGGGCTTCACGCAGGGCTCGGTGTACGAGCGCAACATACTCGTGCAGCCCGGCCCGCTCTCTGCGCCGCCCGGGGAGCGCTCGGATCGCACGCCGAGCTTCAGGATCATCGATTTCGGGAGGATGAAGCGGCGTGAGGAGTTCAGCTCGTCGATGAGGTTTGCGCAGGAGTGCCAGCAAGAAAAGGAGTGGGCGTACAAGACGTTAGTGGATGCGTTCGAGTGATGGTGCTGCCAGTGGGGATACGTGCAGGGGGCCAAGACGTGCGTGAGCAGTCATTGGACGTTGTGATTGTAGTTGTGTACGTTAGATGGTTCATGTATTGGTAGAAGTAGGATGGCTCGATGTTGTATCTGATGGCCCTGCGGGTATGCAGGCGAAGACAGGGCCGTATGGCGAGTCACAGGGCATGACGTATCATCGACCTTCGCAGGGGCGTCACAGAGACCGAGAGAGGAAGTGCTCGAGCTACATAACAGACTTAAGGACGCGGTGCTAATAGCTATATTCAAAGCGTGCTAGCATGGTTATGAAGTGAATCATCCTCCAAGCAATGTGGGCGCAGTCGTGGCAACTAAAACCTATACTGGACTACGAGGGAATAATATGACCGCCGTACGAGCTTCATGCTCAGCTCTAACTTGAGTCTTGAACCGAATGCGGCAATGTCCACCACGTGCGAGCTGAGCTCCTTGCGCCATGGAACCCTATCCTCCCAAACCATACTGCTCGGCTTCGCGTAAATCTCAGACGACGGCGGGAGGTGCTCAGGTTGTGAGACGGTTACCTTCCCGTTGATGGTCAAATAGGTGCCTCCCTCCCTCAAGGCGTGCTCGTACTCGATGGTGATGGTATGGCAGGGTTGGGAGAGCTTGAGCCAATGGATAGTTGGGAAGGCGTCGCTGTCTGGGCCACGGAGTTCGGCCGTGTACGAGGAGGGAAGATCTCTGCTGGAACGTCCTGGCAATATGAGGTGAATCGCCTTGAGTGGCTTCCCCAGCACCACCTCAGTCAACATCTCGTATCCATGCTCAGGCTCGCGGTTGAGGTGCGGGATGTACACCTCTTTGAGCTCCATGTGTGGTCGACAGTGCTCGATTGCCCCAGGTGACAGAGGAAAGAGGTCGTGTGGATCATTGTAACTGTGTACCGGGGGGCCAAGTACCATTGCTGTCCCAGAGTACAGGAATTGGATACCAGAATTTGAAGGGGGGATGTTGCAGACCAATCCGAGGAAATGATCTGGGAGATCGGCAGGCTCGCATCCGAGCACAGCCAAATACCACCAACCTCCGTGGGTGGTATAGTATGTGGAATCTGACGGCAAAAAGAGAGACAGGGGTATCACAGGCAGTCGGGTTCGAATGCCGTGAGGTGTGAAGGCGTATTCTGGCACGGGAAGCTGCGGGAGTTGGAGGCGACTGTGGACGTCGTCATGAGGGACGGCAATGACGGAACTAACCCCCACAAAGTCCGAAGGCGAGGATGCGAGGATGGACGCGTCCCGAGCTTTTCGTGCGCACAGAAACTTCCGAGTGTAGTTGCTGAATGCGGGAGCGAAAGGCGGACCGGGATTCAACTCGACGAGGCTGTAGATCGACCGCCATGCGAAGAGGGACTGGTCCGGGATGCGCTGCATGATCGCCTCCTGCAGCCTCCGGAACGCCCGCTCACCCTCGCCATACAACGTAGGCATGTGGATGTCGAACATCCCGAGAAGCGAGTAAGCCTGATCCTCCACTCGCGTTGTCTCCCGTTTCGACGCCCACGAAAGCCGTTGGGCCACGCTGTACTTGTCAAGCGGGGTGTCGTGTAGTAGAGCCTCGGCGCTGATGTTGGTGATCTCCTCGATGAGGTCGACAAGGTCACGCTTCGACCCGACGGTGTTCCAGTCCTGCGAGAGGATGATGACCTCGAAAGGCGCAATGAGCTCCTGAAGCGTCCACCCGCGTGTGAACCATACACTCTTGCGGAACTGGGAGTTCTCGGCGCGGTGATCACCGTGAGGGGGGACATCGACGAGGTATGCGAAACAGACCTCCGATCTAGCGTACCAGGCATACATGGAGTTGATGGCCTCCGACAGCTCCGCGCTGCTAGTTTTGTCTATGCAGCACGAGTCTATCCAGAGAAGGTCGAAGCCGTTCGCCCGTGCAACCGCACATGCGTCGCGGATCTTTGGTGATAGGTCGGGATCATCCCATATAGAACGTGGAGCGAGAACAGGGTCAGCCGGGGCTGAGGTATTATCAAGGGAAGATTCAGGATAAATTTGACACATATATCTTGAAGCAATAACAATGACGAACCATTATCACCGGACTCTGCCACCGAAGGGCAAGAACTTGAAGCCTCGCGAGTGTATCGATCCTGGATCCTCCTCAGATCTTGAAAGTTTTGCTCTCCACGACGATCCCAGGTGTGCGACAGGATGGCGTAGTCTACGTCCCTTATGTCTGTCACTTCGACGAACTGACCGGTTTTCGTGTCCAGAAAGCGCATGGTGTCTTGAAGTCTACGGCTCCCACAAAGTTCTAGAGGAGACCCGGCATCAAATAGAGCATCATCACAGGGACCATGTTTCCTGCACGAACCGGAAGGGAGAGTCAAGGACGAGTGGTCGGTCTAAGATCAGAGAGGGGAGGATGTACGAGAGGGTGGGGGCGAAGATTACGCACGAGGCCCCGGCGTTCCATGGTATCCGTCGGACAGGCCTGAGTGATTGAACTCTGAAGAAACGCCGCTGTATACCTATACACTGCCCTTTTAATCAGCACTTGCCCCGCAATAGTTAGTTCCATAGACCATCTACCACAGATACGACAGTTATGGTGCTGTCCGAGATCTCCGAACGTAGTTTGTCCGGGGGTCGCTGCAAACTTGAGGACGTCGACTCCGAGGGAACTTGAAAGATGGTGTTCAACGGAGATCTCCGACAATAGCTGCATAGGCGAACATGGCGCCTGCTCCGGCGTCTCTTGCTGCCACAGGCTGCCGCCTGCGAGATCATCGCAACTTATTTCCTCTCACTTGACCCTGATCAACTGCTGTTGCTTGTCCCTCAAGCTCTCCTTGCGCTTTCTGAACTTGCCTTTGAGAATCCCTTCAACATGGGTTTTGACTCTGAAATGGATGCGCCCACGCCGGACCCCTCCGAAATCCATCCCGACACTCCTGAGAAAGCAAGGCACAGGATGATTTGACCTCGTCGATTCACTTTTCCTCCATGTGGTTCGCAGCTACGCAGGCACTTCGCCTTCGACTTCAAGCTCAATATGACACAAACATGCCGTCTCCAGGGGTCGACTTGCCATTCATTTCAGTCCGGAGGGCGGAAGGTGCGTGGGACTTGCAACCTTATTCTGCCTCTGTGTGCTGGTTTGACACTCGGAACGTTTCCCCGTCTGTAATCGACGTAGGTCGAGCTTCTTTTGGCGCCATGGTAGTCGGAACATCGATCTCCCCGTGCCCAGCCCCAACCCCATCCTCCTCCTTGCCTCCTTCAGACGTCGTCCCTCCTCTCGATGCTACTTTCCCTGTAGCAGGTACGGCTCGCTCAGCTCATTTCTTATCTCCTCATTTGCTCACCGACTCCACTAGGTTTCTGACTGTCTAGGCATGCGGCTACTCGATACCGTCAGCGGTCAGTTCGTCGAGGTCACCGACTCCACGGCGGTCGAGTACGCCATCCTCTCGCATACCTGGGACTCCAAAGGAGAACAGTCATACCAGGAGCTGAGGAGGATACAGGACGATTACCGACCAGAGTCTGAGGTGCCCCATCCACCCCCTTCCTCTGCCTCTGCTTTCACTCCCGCCCCCTCTTCCCCAGCTCCGTCTTCTTCCTCACATGAACACGACGTTGAGCCCGCATTCCGTCCTCGCCACTCCCCCGTCGATCAACAGGTCGTCGAGACTGCGGAGTACACCCCGTTGCCTCCCCCGACGAAGAGAGGCTCTTTGCTTGTGCGCAAATGCCGTGCTGTCATACGCCCCATTCTACGACTGGTTACGAAGGTTACGACCATTCCAAGACGATATACCGGAGGCGTTCGTTCCCGCCCTATCTCCACTGCTGAGTCTGCCCGAGGGCACCAAATTTGGACATCTGGACCAATTGTTGCTTCTCCTGAGCCCTCCACAGTGCGGTCGGCCTCCACCTCTCATGCTCACGACGGCGAACATGTAGAGACGCAGACGGGGATCGCCAACGCACCTTTCCCGCATTGGGCACCACGATATTATGTTTCTCCGATCACGCCGCCTCCTGATCCTGTCGTTTTGAAGCCTTATCCCATTTTCGATTCTCCAGCTGCCACGCCGACGACTGCTACATCTCGAGCCCATCATCCAGAACCTGTCCAAGCTGAGCTTGGTCGGTATCCCAGCACTCCTTCACGTCATCGGATGACTACGCCAAAAACGCCCACACCTCCCTCCCAATACTCCGTGTATCCTGCACCGTCAACGCTTGCCCAATACCCAATACGAGCTGACAGGTCGAGAAACCCGCCACCTCAAGTGCATACACCGACCTCGACTCTACCGCAGACGACGCCACCACGGACTACGTCGTCCCACAAGCGCATATATGGCGTTCGACCTCGTGTGGCGTCGGACCACCAACCCGAGGATCGGTCAAGGCCATCCCGCACGCAGTCCCTCGACCACCCTCCTGCGCGCACACGGTCCTACTCCCGCCCCCCTCCCCGATCCACCCCGACGCCCAGCAGGCGGCCCTCTCAGCGCGGACACCCCGCCTCGCCACACGCCCCGGCCCTGCGCGACCACCTCCCGACCCCACCCGCGACGCCCCCGCGCGCGAACCGGTTCTGGGACGACCCGCGCATCTCGGAGAAGGTGCGGCAGGCGTGCGCTGTGGCGCGCGCGCATGGGCACCGGCTGCTGTGGGTCGACGCGTGCTGCATCGACCGCACGAGCAGCGCCGAGCTGTCGGAGGCGATGAACGCGATGTTCCGCTGGTACCGCGACGCGTCCGTGTGCTACGCCTTCCTGCCGGACGTGCCCCCGAGCGGGGCGCAGTCCGCCGAGGACGGTGGGGGCGAGGACGGCGAGGACGAGGACGAGGGCAGCGCGGAGCGGGGGCATGTAGGGGAGGACGACGACTCGCAGGACCCGCGGGACGAGAACTCGGCGTTCCGGCACAGCAGGTGGTTCCGGCGCGGGTGGACGCTGCAGGAGCTCATCGCGCCGCGCGTCGTCGTGTTCCTCTCGCTCGACTGGCGCTTCCTCGGGACGAAGGCGAGCCTCGCGAAGGTCGTCCAGGCCGTCACGGGCATCGACCGCCGCGTCCTGCTGCACCGGATGCGGCTCGACGAGGTGAGCGTCGCGCAGCGGATGGCCTGGGCTGCATCGCGCAAGACGACGAGGATCGAGGACGAGGCGTACTCGCTGCTCGGGATTTTCGATGTCCACATGCCGACGCTCTATGGGGAGGGCCGGCGCGCGTTCATCCGCCTGCAGGAGGAGATCGTGAAGCGCATCCCGGACCAGAGCCTGTTTACGTGGGGCGACGGCCGATATCTGCCCACGTCCGCGCTTGACGCGCGGCGCACGCCGGACAGTGCGAAGACGTCGACGTCCACGGCGGCGTCGGGGCAGTGTCGCATACGCTTTGAGAGTGCCCCCGCGGCAGGCACGACTGGGACGCTCTTCGCGGACTCCCCGCAGAGGTTCGGGGGCGGATGGAGCGTGCGCCCGCTCTCGCACGAGCAGTTCGTCCGGCGGCTTGGTCTGTCTCCTTCCGATGTGGACTCTTCTGGTTCTGGTTCTGGTTCAGAGCTCGCCCCTTGGAAGCACGCAACCACCCCGTACGGCGTGCGTACGCAGATCCCGCTAATCCCTGTCGCCAAGGTGATTCCGCGCAACATGCTGTCGCCCCCAGGCAAGTCCTACTCCAACATGTACCTCGCGCTGCTCGCGTGCGAGCCGGCTTCCCGTGCAGGGCACGTCATGGCCGTCGTCTGCACCCTCGAGCGCGCGCGGACAGGGCCCGGCCTCACCATCGCGACGGGCGGGACGTGGTCCGTGCTCGAGCCCGCCCCCTCCTCGACATCGACGGCATCTCCGAAGCAGCATCCGACGGCGGCGTTGCGCGTGACCGCGCTCTCCCCCGAGATGCTGGCACGGTGCCGGGCGCACCTCTCGACGGAGATGCTCTTCATGCCGCTCGAGGACCCTCAGCACCTGCGGGTCTCGCGGCCGATCTGGAGGCAGACGGAGATCCGCCCCGCCGGGTGGAGCCTGGAGATCCTGCGCCAACTCGGGTACGCGGTCAGCGGCGGGCGGGTGCGGTCGCGGTCGTACCGGTACACGTTGGCGAAGGCCGAGGACACCCTCATACTTGAGTTCGAGTACCGCGACGCGTCGGAGTGGGCGACCGAGATCTCCGTCGTCGTCTCCCCACAGCCTGCGGTCGGGAGCGCGAGGCGGCGCTCGCCCCTCCTTGGGACGCACGAGCCCGTGCCGTCTCCCCCGTGCCGGCTCCGCATCGGGGACTACGACGACGCGAGGGAGTGTAGGGTGTGCCTGTCCTCGGGGCGGTACCTCGCGCTCGTGTTCACGGTGCACCGGAGCTCGAGCGTGCTGGGATACCTCGACGTGCAGGTCCTCGGCGAGGGCAACAGGGAGAGCGTGTACACGTCGACATCTGCGTCTACTGGTACGGGCGCGGGCACGAGCACGCTTGCGACGAGCACGGGCAGGTCCCGCAGCTCCGCAACTACTAGTGTTAGTGCTAGTGCCGTTGCGGGTGCGCGTATCGCGCCTGCAAGGGTGGATGAGATGGACGAGATGGATGAGCTCGAGAACGAGGACGAGGAGCCGAGCCAGCTTCCGGAGCTCGACCTGGAGGCGGAGGCGGACGTGGACGTGGAGGAAGAGGACGAGATGCCGAGCCCCGCGGTGTCCGCTTCGTCATTCCAGTTCCTTGAGGAGGCCGAGGGGCGGCTGCCGGCCGCGCAGACTCGCTGATGCTCTGTAACTTACGGGTGGTCTGCTTGGGAGGTGTGGAGGTTTGGCCCGTGCACTCGAGTATGTCCGCCTGGGGTCATCATTGCGTGGTCTATGGAGGTTTGGAGCGTATGTTCTGCTTCGCCGCTGCCTGCAATATATTTCTTGCAAGTTGCTATCAGAACCGGACGGTCTACAACTCTTCTACTGAACAAGGCTGGGAGGTGTTGATGTTCTTCTCAGGATCACTTGATGCGCTGCACGGGTCTGAGAGGCAGCAAACATACTGCGAAGAGCTACGGCTGTCCACAGGACGGCGATGAATGGCTCCGAGTCGTATGTACTACAAGTGTGAAGTCCCTACAACAGGATGAAGACTGAACTGATTTGCCCTGATGATTACGCATAGACGTGCGTGAGCTCCAAGAGCGCTGTTCGCCCCCCCTTCGCGGATGATATATTCGGGTATTGGCGGATGAGTTATGAGAAAATCATGTGGCAGGTCTCGTTCATGGCAATCGTCCCCTGTGCGTACCACGTCAAGCGGATGCATGGGGGTGGATGGAGATATATATTTGGTTGAGAGCAGGAGATCGTGAAGATATATTATATAGACTAGGAAGAAGTCACTCCGAAGCCTTGTGTCCAATAATGGAGTATCGTAACTACAAATAATATACCTGCTGTTGCACTGTCTTGGCCACGCCAGAGATCACAATGGCCCACCGTCCTGCGGGGCACAACCAAACCCAGTCAGCCTTGAAGCTTGAAGGCGTGAGATATAAGCCATGGAGATGAGAGCGTACCTTCTTCTGATCTTTCTTCGACGTCCTGGCTTTGGAAGTGGACTTCGGCCTGGATTTCCCGCCCGACACCATAACCTGCACGGTTTTAGGCGTTTCCACGTCTTCATCCACAAGGCCAGATTCCACTGCGTCTACTACGGCGGCCACATAATAAGCAACTTGGCATGAAAACACGACTAGACCACACACCCGCAACCCCATCGTCGACCGCGGCCTTCCCCTTGCCCTTGGTCTTTCGCCGACGTGGCGCAGTAGTCAGACCATCCTCATCCAGGCAAGCACAGGGGAACGGCTTCGACGGCTTCTCCGGGCGCAAGTTCTCGTGTATGACTGGATGCAGGTCGTATATCCTGTACAGGTGGAGCACCGCCTGCTCCTTGTCCTTGGCCTGCCATCCATCCCGTTCCATTCCATTCCCGTGAGCTCACTCTCACAGTCTGCTCAAGCAGAGATGGATGTACCTCGATCATCAGGTCCATGTCGTCAGGGAGGTCGGGCGGGAGCGCCTTGCAGCGGTCTGCGTGCTTGCGCTTCTCCATGACCGTCTCTGCACCGGGGCACGGTTCGGAGAGGTGCTGTTTGGGCTTGATTCCCTTGCGGTGCCAGATTGCGTTGATCTGCGCGATGAGTTCGGGGATCGGTTTCACGGAGGGCTGCGAACAAGGAAGCGGTTGAATGACGCGCATATAAGTCGCCGAGAAGCAACACGCACGTATATCCAGTTGTGATGGTAGTCGAACTGGTGCGTGAAATAGAGAAGTGAGCGTCCTACGATGTGCAGCCATCTTGGAAGGTGACTTACGACCAGAGGAATGTTGAGCTCTTCGCATACGGGCAGCAGGTCATCGGCGTTGTAACACATCTGTTACGGCGATTTCAGGGGTAAAGCTATAAACTCCTCGGGATTGAACACACCTCGTCGTTCTCGAGCACTAGTCTTGCACGGATGTCGTCCGTGAGCCTCGTCCTGTACGTTTCCTTGAACCGCTCGATTGTCGCTTGCTTGTCTCCAAACACTCCCTGTCGTCGTCGAATTGAAATCAGTGCTTCTGAAGAGGAGGAAAGGGAGCACTGCATACACCCATGTGGATGATCATGATGCTATCTTGGTCGAGACCCATAAGTCGGAACATCTGGCAATGGTCTGACCGTGTGCCGTCGAGTCGTGCCATGAGTACAGAATGGGCCATCCGACTGGACTCAGTGCCTACATTCTAATTCGCGGATCGCAGACGTGACAACCGCATCTCTGGGCGAGCCAAGTTGCGTGAACTAAGAACGAAGCCAAGTAAGTTTGGTGGCACATCGCAGATGGGTATGCTAGCTGACCTGACCAGGATGAGACGTTAATCTGTGCCCGTATTTTCTTGCGAGGTCGCCCGCAGCCTGGGATTCCAAACCGCATTAGACATAAACCAGGACCAAGGGTCGAGAGCAACATACCTTGAGCTCCTTCTCCGCATAGTCCAGCGAGTACCCGTACTCCTGGTGTGACGCGAACGGGAACATCTCCGACGATACACGCAGGAACCTGATGCTGTTTTCCTCATTCCACTGAAGATGCCCCAGTAAGTTGACATACGCATATATGCGCGCATATCGTCTACCTGAATGAGACGGGACAAATCTTCCGCGTTCTTCCTGCCGAGCTCCTTGCAGTAGTCCATGCCGTGGTCAGGCTTCAGGATGGTGTCGATCCGGAGCGTCCGCGAGCAGAACACCGGGTCGGGCTTAACAGCACGCAGGACCGTGTTCAGGCAAGCATATCCCAGACGTCCTAGAACAGCCAAATCAATACACCAATGAACGCGCATACAGCGCCCATCTGGGGGACGACGCACCCTTGAAGCTCGTCTCCTTGGTGTCCACAGGAGGTATGTCGTAGATCACCGGCTCGACTACCTTCTTGCGCGTCCGCCTCTTCTTCTTGGGCGCGGGCTCTTCGTCTACGAGTTCGTCTTCCTCCAACTCTGTCAACGGACCGTCGAGCGCGCCGTCCTCCTGGGACTTGTCTTCGGCGTAATCGACTACCTTTTTCCTGCGCGTGGAGGACCTACGAATCAAAACACCCGCTTCCTCCGGAGTGCTCACTAACGCCATCCCAGTGGGTAGCACAGCGAGCGGAGGGGACGGCTCGTGGCCGCCACTGTCCGTGATAGCGCTCAAAGTAGAGGTTCTTTTCCTCTTCGGCGCCATGGTGGAAAGCGTTGCTACTAAATGGTACAACTCGAATCTGGAAGTCGCAACTAAGCCTTTAGCGGCGAATAGGCAGGCGACATGCGAGGTGCGAGGGCGTAGAATAGCGTAGCGACGACGAGCAAGGAGGGAGACAAGGTGGTTCATGGACAACCCGTGCCAGGTCACCGCCATTGTGTCTGTATGCTCCGTCCCCGTGGGCATGCGTGAACTCCATGACGGCGGCGGGCTTCTTCGCGATTCAGTGCAGACCGACGTCACCCGCCGTCTCGCGATCGAGCTTCGGTCGCACTAGCGCCCAAGGATCCAGGAAGCACGTGCCAGACTATGGGCGCCTTTGTGACTTCCGCTCCGCGCCGAAAACGCGTTGCTCGCTGCCACGCGCGACGAGCAGACGAGCAAACCCGCGCAACGGCAGTCGCACAAAACATGGCGCCGAAGCTGACGCCTCAGGCGCAACGGTGGCGTACTATCATCTTCACGCTGCCCATCATGGGTGTGACAAGCTGTACGTGCTTTGCGCTCTGCGGGGTGGAATGTTAACGGAAACTCACCTGGGCCCGAACAGTTGTCCTGTATAAACGTCTGGTCCTCGGAGAGCCACGACGCACACTCCCGACGGACTTGGAGAAGCATGGGCACGAGAAGGTTGTGGATATCTATACCGCTGGAGGCGAAGGCAAAGAGAGCCGCTAGTTAGCACGCATGCAGATGAGCTGGAGCTCAGGTCACACGCGCACGTACCTCAGCCCCGTCATCTTGTTGCTCGACGGACAGAATATTTCGCATGGAGCTTGGAGGGGGACAGATAGGATGGAGAGAAAATGAGTCCAGACATACATTGCGAAATTTGTCCACTGGACAGTCTATCATGGTGCTCCACCTCCACCTCTAGTCTCTTGTTCTCGTCCGTCCCAATTCCCCATCCCACCTCTACAATGCTGCGAGCTCCCCGGGACGATCTATCCAAGCTTGCAGGATTATGCCTTGTCCTTCTTCGCGTCCGCAGGGATGACGCGCGTGCCGGGTATCCTTGCAGGGTTGAACGACCGGTCACAGTCGGCATATGCCATGCCAGCACCAAAGCCCGAGCCAAGCGCAATAGGCCACGCTCTCCCTACGCACAGCAGGTTGAGGAGGATGGAATGGGAAGATGAGGACAAGGAGAGATACGCACGGCGGAAGAGAATGACGGACGCGATCACGCCTGCGCTGAAACCGACACCGCTGGAAGGCGCGAAGTAGCCGCATAAGCACGCATCGTGGTACGAAAAGTGGGAATACTCACGACTTCACGATAAGGTCCGCCACTACACACATATGCGTTCAAGACGCGACGAGTGCGCATTTATCCCGAAGTAGGTGAGTATCACGAGTGAGAGGCATGGCACCATGTTGGATACGTACGGCAGCGGTCAAACTGGGTTCCACAGGGATTGAAGGAATAAGTTCTTGTCTGATACGTGTAAAACGGGTTCCCACCTTTTGGGCAATGATGTTCTCGCTGGACGTCGGCTTGGATGTTGAGGACATGGCTGGTGATGAAAGAGGTGTTTCGTGGGCGCCAATGACAGTGTGAGCACGAACCGAGGCGGGCCGCGCCGGGGGCTTCGTTGCTGCCAGTCCTTGCCATCAATTTCCGAGTCTGAGTCCAGTTCTCTCCTCCACCACATCGGCCTCAAGGCTAAGATACGATACCGTAGGTTCGTGTAGAAACACGTCACGGGTCATGCTTTGCTAAACATAAGGGTTAGTTTCTTAGGGGGCCTCGTACTCGCGATCGAAGACATGCGCATGATGCGCTTTCATGTTCCGCTGCAAGGCCTTGCAGGTCGGCAGCCACTTTGACTTCGCTGGTGCTAGACGACATCTTTCCTGAAGACGTCCTCGTGTCCTAACCCGCAACCCTCGGCTGGATAAGCTGCTTCCCGCCCGATCTGGCCACGGTATAGCCTCAATCCATCGGTTGTGCCACCCATCCCAGAAAGGGAGACGGGAGCAGGATAATGGGAAGGGACGGGTGTGGTCCGTGTCGGCACGTCCTCTGCCCTTTCCCCCTCCCCTTCTAGGACGTATTCCAGATCGCCAGGTTCCGAGACTACATCTGGAATGCACGCGTCCGCCTCCATCTCCTCCAGAACACGAGCACCGACCCGAACCGGAAGCTTGGCCACACCCCCAAACCATGTTCTAAGGACGTCCGGGACGTAATATCGCAAAGGGGTGCATCTTCTGAGGTGCTGCCATAGCAGTGGACCGTGAACCATGCTGAGCGGCATATGGCGTCCCGCTTTCGCTTTCGATTCTCGCCGCAGACAGGACCTCTTCTGTCGCTGCCAACTGCGGCGTTTTTTACAAGAGGCCGAGCTGTTCTATGGTGCCTCCTGGTCTCGCCTTCTCGAGTGAAACTTCTCCTCTTCCGACTTAAGGCCGACTTCGTGGTCGGCCTCTACCATGGGGTGTTCACCTGCTGAGCTCTCATGCTTCTGTGGGTTCTGTCTTCTCGTCAGGAAGGAAGGACCGTCACCTGTGTGGGCGCACGGTGGAATATGCGGAGAAAATTGCTAACGCGCCACGGTTTTGTTCCTGGAGCCTGGAGGAACACGACGACTTAACTGGCATGGAATAAGCCTGTACGTCTGTCCTCACTTATGTCCACACCGAGCTCACGCGGAACATGGCAGTGACTCGGTACTTTTACTTTCCATTCTGTTATTTTATGTGCGTGGTTGCTTCTTTTCGTTTGGTGTTATCGCGAGTGACTCACGTTTGTCGTAAGCGTGTAGCACTCGTAACGATGTACCTTGTCGGCCGAGAGACGTTGGAAGGCGGCATGTGTTAATATTGCATCGAATGACTCCATGTGCGAGGGTCGCCGCCGCTCTCCCTACGTGCCGGCTCCGACCTGGCGCATACATCGAGCCCGTCATATCGGATTACTGTATGTGAGGGCTACTTATGCATGTCCTCAGAAGCCAGGGCAATGGGCATTGGCCCGCTGAGACTGGGATAACTAGTATCCATTTGCGGTAAGTATGTCCATCTGAAGCCCCCGCTCAATGAATACGTACCTCATGGTTTACTATATGCTGAACAGGAATAAGGTTCTCGGTTCTAGAGGAGGACAGGAAGCGTCATTGCGTGCATAGAAAGGCGATTAAAGTCTTCCTCAGGTCTTCCTCTCGGGCCTTATATCAACGGAAGGCACGTCTACTTGGCCTGACCGACTCAGCTCCATCCACGATGACTACGGCCGAGCTCGATCCCGCGCACATTCCGGGCGGCCTACCACCCATCCCCAACCCTGAGCCTCTCCGGCACCAGAGGATATGCGTCACCCCAGCACCCCCAGCCACCCATCCTCCCTTCGTCGAAGGGAACTTTCTGACTCACTTCGACCCTCCGCTTCATGACACAAGGTTAGGTCAACGTACTCGCAAGAACCCAGGCAGTAATGAATACCAAGTTGCGGAGAGTCACTCCCCTCCGTCTGCGCGCGAGGAAACGAAGCAGTTACCGGTCACCGGTGGTAGCAGCCACGCCGCACTCGACGCGCTCCTCGATGTGCCTCCTAGTCATCTTCACCAGCATTTCGCCCACGTCGCCGACGACGTCCTCTCCTCCATCAATAACCTCAATCGACCCCAACACCCGGCGAGGTCCCCCAAAAAGCCAATTAACGACGAGTTCTCTCTGTCCGGTCTACAAACTCTCCAGATATTCATCCCGAAGGACCTCTTCCCCGACGACCTCCTCGTGCACGACCCTGACAACATCACCAATCTCTGGCACAACGCTCTTCGTCCTCCCAACCTCCCCGTGCGCTACGTGCGCATCTTTCCCAACTTCAAAGCGTCCCCCGAGCCCTTCCCACCCTACCTCCAGCTCTACCCGGACTCCAAAGAGGCGCACGAACGCCACATGCCCCCGCCTCCCGCATTCCTGCACCGGTCCCCCGCCGAGCCCGCACGCGTTGCACACCTCTACCTCAAGGCCGAGAACACGGTCGGCAAGGGCCACCACTCGTCCGTGTTCTCCGCCCCGCTCCGGCTGCGTCTCGGGCTCGACCCGCAGTCGGGGGTGGAGCCCGAGACCACCGTGCGCGTGGCGGCGAAGACCGCGCGCGGGACGTGCGGCGCGCACACGATGCTGAACGTCGAGGCCAGCGTCTACAATGCCTTCCCGGGACACCTTATGGACGACCAGTACGTCTGCCCCGCGTCCGGTGCCGGTGGTGCAGCGGAGGCGGCAGGTTCAATCGAGCCGGCGGTCGTGCCCAAGTTCTTCGGGTATTACGCCGCTGTGGCTGCAGACGGGCGCGTCATCACGCCCCTGCACGCGACCTGCGGCCCCGACGCGGCGTGCCCCGTCGCGTGGCCGACGCGCATCCTCCTCGTCGAGGAGTGCGGCCAGCCCATCGTCCCGCAGGCCTTCACCCGCGAACAAAAGTACGCCGCCTCCTTCTCCCCAGTTTTCCCGTCCCCCCCTAGCCCCTCAGTCCCTTCCCAGCTAACACACGCCCCCTTCGCCCATCCTGCACGCAGATTGCACTGCCTGCACCTCGTGAAACGCCTGCACGCGGCGGGCTTCGCGCAGAACTCGATGTACGACCGCAACATCCTCGTGCAGCCGGGCCCCCTGCGCTCCCCGCCCGCCATGCGCTCGTACGCGGCCCCGAGCTTCCGGATCATCGACTTCGGGCGCGGGGTGGCGCTCGCGCACCTGCCGCCCTCGGTGCACACCTTTCCGCGCCTGTGCCACGGGGAGCAGTGGCGCGCGGCGTACCGCGTGCTGGGGGTGTGCTCGCGCGCGGAGAGGAACGATGCGGACGCGGACGCGGACTGGGGTGCGGGGTGCACGAATTCGAAGGTCGAGCGGGGGGCGCTGGAGACTGTTATGTGCCGGGGGTATGCGGGGCTGATATCGCTGCATATGCACGTGCCGGGAGGCCTGTGCTTTGCGTACATGCAGAGCCAGCAGGGAATGTGTGGCTTTCAGCCGGGGTTCCAGTAGTACTCGACTAAGTTACAGTACTACATGTTTAGTGGTGGTTCCGATGGTAGCTATATGGCAGTTCAAGGAATGACACAGCGACGGAGAGGTCAAGGAGTTTGAACGAGCTTGAAGTGATCCGGATCAATGGTCAGTAACTCCTGGCCTCCGAGATAAAAGGCGTGGATTCCAGGTAAAACACTAACTGATGGTCATCTGGCTTGAACATCTCAAGCACTTAACCTGACTCTGCTCGAATTCTAACCCGATCCTGCTCGGACACAGTACATAGTCTAGCCTAGTCTCACAATGTTCATCATTACGGACAGCTTGAAGCTCATACATTTGGGCGAACTAAGATCTTCACTGCAGCGGCGAACATGTCAGTTTTCTGACGCTTCGACGTGTTAACAACACAACCCACTTACCATGCTCATCCTTCTCGTACATCAATGCTTTGATACCCTTCTCCACGACATCCTCGAGCCAGATCCGCCGCGTGATCAAGTTCTCCAACTCGTTGAACTTCCCTGCTGCCACAGCCTTCAACATCTCCTCGTGGACGCGGTCATACGCAAGGGCACCTACAAGGCAGGGTCACAGTTAAATCGCAGTTCTGACTCGGACCCGATTCAAAATTCTCGACACGCACCAGTGAACCTGATTTCCTTGTGCGTGACCGTGTCGATGTCGAGCGCCGGCTTGTTCCCCCACGCGGCGACGTTAACCACGCTTCCCCGTGGACGGACTGCGTGGATGGCCGTGTCTAGCGTATCTTGATGGCCTGCACAGTCGAAGACGACGTCTGCCCCACGGCCTCCCGTGGCCTGGAGCACCGCAGCGGGGACGTCGAGGCCCGGAGAGGTCGGATCGTAGACAACATCCGCCCCATGCAGGGATGCCAGCTGTCGTCTCTTCGAGGCCGGCTCGGATACCGCAACCCAAGAGGCCCCGAAAACGCTGGGAAGTCGCGAGGAACCGTATTAGTAAAAAGGTTGCTGGTAGCATCTTTAAGCGTAATGGCGCACCGTACGACCCTCGACACGAGCAGACCGATCTTGAAACAACGTTCAGCTTTCTATGGTCTAACGACCATGAGGCGACTCGGACTTACGGGACCGGCGCCGAGGATGAGGACCTTATCGCCGGCTTGCATGTTGGACTGCTTGGCGGCGTGCCACGCGACAGCCAAAGGTTCCATTAGGGCGCCGACCTCCACTAAGGTCGTTGTGAGCCTCAGACTGTCATAGAACAGACAACAGCATATACTGACAAGTGGTACCATCGGGCAAGGGGTGGACAAGATCCTCATCGACCGAAATGTATTCGGCGAGCCCTCCGCCACAGCCGCCCATGCCCTGCATCATTGGCATATCGTGTTAATAAACTTTCGGACGCCAGCCGAGTCAGAATATTCGGTATTGCTCACGATTAAAGTGGCATTGGGACAGTTGTTCCGAGTGCCGTCGCGGCAACACGGGCAGGACGACTTCCTACACGACAGAAGTGGTTCTCTGTAGGATGTCCGAGTCGTCAGCGCGCTTCGACAAGATGTGGTCCCTCCGAGCTGATCACTGGTACACGTACACGACTACGTTCAACCCGACACGTAGGCGGGACGTGTTCACCCTAGGTCCGACCGCCACGATGGTGCCCGACATCCTTGCACCAATCTATCAGACGATTTGGACTAGTATGATGGGGATATTGCGCTTACTCGTGACCCATTACCACCGGAAGAGTTTCGTTGGTGACGACGTGGGGCTTGGTGAGGGTCGCCGAGAGAGGCAAGAGACTAGAGTACGAGTGTACATCGGAGCCGCAAACTAGAATCCGCATTTTCAGGAGTCAGCCAAGTCACGTAGGAGGCCGGGGGGAGTTTGCAATGTGTTCTACGTACTGCCATTCCTGAAGGGATACCCCAGACGGCAAGCTCAAGACTTAAGCTCATCGAGTTGATGGGCACAATGTTGTTGAACTCACCATGCAACCTAGACAGGGGCATTGGTGAGTAACAATAGCATATAGCAGAGAAAAAAAATGCTCACCTTGATCTTCACCTGCTGTGCCCCTACCTGAGGCTCAGGGATTTCGTCGAGACGAATGTCTCCAGGACCGTAGTAACGAATTGCCCGCATCCTAGTATGAAACTGCTCGTCAATCACCGACTCGTCGAGCAATCGTTTTTCTAACCCATGCTGCATTTATATAGGTCAAAGCAGGCTGGGCTGTGAGAATGGAGTGCTGAGTCCGGGAGGGCGACTGCGAGGACTACCAGACCGACATTATGGGCCCGGATATTGCTGTCCAAGAAACTCCCTCGAAGCGTGGCTCGTGGATCCAAAATCCTTCCAACCTTTCCCCTACCGCCAACCCCATTCCTCCTCCTAAGGTGGCGCGCGATCTTTGGAATCACCGCCCCGACTCAAGGAGTCGTACAGAAGCCTGAATCGCACATCGCAGCCTAGAACACATGTCAGCGGTTTCAACTATAGCACAAAGAACACCAGCTCCATCGAGTGCTCAGACACGAGACCTTACAACTTCCCCTCCAGCACGCGCGACATCGCGCCCAAGTCCTCCTCAGACCCCCTTACTGGCACGCCTATCTCCAACTTCGGCGACGGAAGACCAACGGCACCCAAGACACTCTCGGACCCACACATGGAAGTACTTACTCGACGTCGGCGGCTCGCCCGCGTATGATGAGCAGGGCGCCGAGCTCTAGGCACGCGGGCGACGCGGCGCCGCTCGGCGAGACGTTGTACAGCCCAAGAGGTGTCAGGGAGGTTCTGGAAGGGATTCGCCATCGTGATCGATGACTTCAACGTCCTGGGACACAGCCACTGCTGCAGACGCGGGGAGGTGCGGAAGATGCTGGCCCATCACCAGTATCAGCTCGTTGAATTATTTGGCCTGCACTAGTTATAGCAAACACCGTATACTTTGGCCCAATAGTCGTAGAGACCCTCACAAATATTTACCTCTCCCCTGGTCCTCAGCCCTCACTCAATATTTGAACCTTAGGCCAAATATTCCACCTGCCCGTGCCCCATCCCGTGCAGTATCCGCGCCTCCTCCTAAATATCTGTCCTGTCAGGGCCTTGTCCATCATGTTGGCGCGCCTCCTCTCAAATATTCTGCATGTCCGTGCTTCCTCCCAAATATCTGTCCTGTCAGGGCCTTGTCCATCATGTTGGCGTTGGCCGCAAGTCTACCGTAAGCTTCCAAATATTTGATAGATAATGCAATATTAGCACTTTGACTACATTACGCGGGTGTCACGAACGTTCCGTTTGGCGCCTACCTTGGCGTCTCTGTTTCCTTTTCTGGACGGTTTACTTCCCATGTCGTCCCTATGGTCCTTTGTTGCATCGTAACCCGTCCCCTTGTCTCGTAGTACAATAGCTCCTATTGTCCCTGTTGTTCCCTAGTCACTATTGTCCTACACTCCATTGTTCTCCCTTCCACTCCCGCGTCCATAGTTACCTATTGTCCTTGGACCCCATTGTTCTGTACATGTATATAAGACCTGTACCTTGCTGCCTGGAGACTTCAGTTTCGACCTCTTGTCTCCAGGTAAGCCACTCTGTATTCTCGCTCGTACATACTCGCTCAATACATCTTGTCTCCAGCCTGACTGTCGAGCCCTGCTCCGCTCTCGCTGCACAAGTGCTCGTCGACGCCCTTGCTCGTCTTCGTAAGCCTCCCTGATCTTACTCGACAGCCAGTCGTAACATTAGGTCGAAACTTCTTCACGAGCACCGGCGTACTCCTTACTCCCTTTTCTCTCATACGGTACGCACTTGATCCTCTGTGTTGGCCTCGCGTAGTACGCGCTCTAGTCACACCATCGGACGTGGTCTTGGTTCAACCCGAGGCTTGCCACTTAGTGGTACAGTATGCGGAAAGCTCCTAACCCGAGACCCCGGTACTGACAGAAGTGGTCCGCCTCACGGCGTGGGAGGCTAGAGAAAGGCGGCGAAACAAAGCCAAGGCAGAACACCCTTGGGCTCGTGTCCCTTGAGGCTAAGACACAGCAATAGGCCGAGGAGGCTGAGCAGACAGTGTTGGATCGTGCACCTGCCGTTTTCATTCCTGGGATAGGAAGCGAGCTATCCCTGCCCCATCCACCCTGGCTTGTGAAAGAAGACCACACGTCTTCAGACTTCGCGGCTTTTGAGACGGCCTTCAAAGCCCACTTCTGCGCGTGCGGATGACAAGGAAGCAGCCATCGCAGAGCTCGTTAAGCTCTGTAAAGGGCAGCACAAGATCGGCACCGTGCAGGACTACACGGTGAAGTTCAACGCGATCGCGGCTCGTACCAGCTTCAGCGCCGAGGACAAGCGCGAGCGGTACCGCACCGGCCTGCCTTACAAGATTAAGGACATCCTCGCTACCTCAGGCCACGACACTTCATCGATCACGAAGATCCAGGCGGTCGCACTGACCATGGATCAGAATTTGTTAGTGCGCGAAGAAGAGCGGCCCAAGCAGTTCAGTGGCGGGTGGAGAAAGAAGGGCGAGAAGGCCGCTGCCACTGGTAAAAAGCCGTTCACAGGGAACTGCTTCAACTGTGGCAAGCCAGGCCACCGCTCCTTTGAGTGCAAGCTGCCCAGAGGAGCAGCAAGCAGCCTCCTCGTCTGGCGAGACGACGGATCTGGCTGCGCTCCGGGCTGAGCTCAAGGAGATAAAGGAACGGCTCAGTGCCGTATCAGTGAAAGAGGCGAAGGAGGGTTTCTGATTAGAGCCGCACTGGACGCTGCGCGTGCCGGCTCTTGTAGTAGTAGTCGATTTTCTGTACTAAGTTCCGCGTTCGTATATGAAGTGAATCATGATAGTCAACACTTTCACATACCAATACGGTTAATCGGCAAGCAGCGACATAAGGATATTGTAGCAATGGTAGATAGTGGAGCTACTACCAAGTTTTTACATAGACGTTTCGTAGATCAGAACCATGTTACAACGAGGAAGTTGGCAAAGCCGATTCCTCTGTATAACATAGATGGTACTGAGAACCGTGATGGGACAATCACGGAGGTCGCCGTATTGGATATGGCGATTGGAGACCACAGAGAAAAAGTGGTGTTTGTGGTGACGGATATAGGAGATGAAGATGTGATCATTGGCCTGGACTGGCTGCATGAGCACAACCCTGAAGTAGATTGGGAACGTGGCTCGCTACGCCTATCGAGATGTCCAGAGGCATGTCCAGCTCACCAGAAGGCATCCAAACCCATCGAGACCAAAGCGCGTGATACGGAGGTACGGCCCACGCCACTCCATGGCATTACAAGCCTCACCAATGGTCCGCTTCAACCCAACGAAGTCCCTGATGGCCCAGGCCAAGTAGTAACCTGCGACTTCATCACTGGTCTGCCTGACGTGGACGGGTACAATGTGCTGCAGCTCATTGCTGACCGGCATGGAAAGATTATACATCTTATTCCGTGCACCGAGGAGATCGATGCGGAAGGAACTGCAGACAACTTCATTAGAGAATGGTTCCGTCTTCATGGGCTCCCACGCAAGATCATTTCTGATCGTGGGCCCCAGTTCTCTAGCAAGCTCTTCCGTGCGGTTCTTAAAGGTCTTGGCATAGAAAGCGCAATGTCCACAGCCTACCACCCTCAGACAGATGGGCAATCGGAACGAGGAGATAGAGGCATACCTCCGAATGTACTGCTCACGGTGCTGCGATGACTGGGTCAAATGGCTGCCAATTGCAGAGTTTGCCTTTAACTCGCATGTCCATTCGGCTACTGGGTACTCGCCGGTTTACCTCATGTACGGCTTTGAACCCCAGTTCCACATTCCAATGCTGTCTACGGCGGTACCCTCTGCAGATGAACGGAGAGAGGAGTTGCGTCAGGCAAGGGAGGATGTGACCTCTGCTTTAACTTTGGCGGCAGAACGGATGAAGGAATACTACGATCGTTATGTCCGTGATGCCCCAGAGTTTAAAGACGGTCAAAAGGTGTGGCTCGACACAAGGAACTTCCGAGTTCCAGGAGTCTCTAGGAAACTGGTGGACCGGTATGCTGGCCCGTACCTGGTTAAGTGCAAAGTGGGCAACTTGGCTTACGAGCTCAAGCTCCCCAAAGACCTTGCACTCCACCCAGTGTTCCATGTATCGCTCCTACTGCCACACAAGGAGAGTCAACTCCCTGGTCGCCATCCTCCTGAGCCTGCATCGATTGAAGTTGAAGGAGAGGAGGAGTACGAAGTTGAGGAAGTGTTAGAGTCACGACGGTATGGGCGGTGGAAGAAACTGCAGTACCTCGTGCACTGGATGGGTTGGGGCCCTGAGCACGACAGTTGGGAGGATGCAGCAGATCTGGCGAATGCACCCACGGTGGTACAAAAATTCCATTCCACACACCTAGACGCGCCTAGTCCCTTCAACAAGAAGACTAAGTCGTGAGGGCACGACCCTTAGGAGGGGGGTATTGTCACGAACGTTCCGTTTGGCGCCTACCTTGGCGTCTCTGTTTCCTTTTCTGGATGGTTTACTTCCCATGTCGTCCCTATGGTCCTTTGTTGCATCGTAACCCGTCCCCTTGTCTCGTAGTACAATAGCTCCTATTGTCCCTGTTGTTCCCTAGTCACTATTGTCCTACACTCCATTGTTCTCCCTTCCACTCCCGCGTCCATAGTTACCTATTGTCCTTGGACCCCATTGTTCTGTACATGTATATAAGACCTGTACCTTGCTGCCTGGAGACTTCAGTTTCGACCTCTTGTCTCCAGGTAAGCCACTCTGTATTCTCGCTCGTACATACTCGCTCAATACATCTTGTCTCCAGCCTGACTGTCGAGCCCTGCTCCGCTCTCGCTGCACAAGTGCTCGTCGACGCCCTTGCTCGTCTTCGTAAGCCTCCCTGATCTTACTCGACAGCCAGTCGTAACAGCGGGCTTGGTGGCAGCACCACCACGGGACGCCTGCCGACCCCGCGTGCGGTTTCCACCCCCGCGCGCACCGTTTCCTCTCCCGCGTGCACCATTTCCACCACCACGCGCACCGTTTCCACCACCGCGCGCACCGCTTCCACCACCGTGCGCACCGTTTCCACCACCGCGTCCTCGCCCCGTTCCACGAACCCCATGTTCTCCACGGGCAGAGGCCGCAGAACCACTATTGGTCCCATGCTCTGTCCCACCTCCCTCCAAGCTGAAGGGTATGTTGATAATCTGCATATGATAGATATAACGCGCTACTCACTTGTCGTCGCTCCTTTTCTTCTTTGAAGCACTGCCACCCTCCTCATTCGGAAGGGCTGGGTCGTTCCCTAGTTCATCCGCAGGCCGTTTGCGTAGCTGTCTTGTTGAGGGCGGAACCACCTTCTTAGCCCGACCCCGACCTTGCTTTCCTGCACTTGCAGCCTCTGTGTGCTGCTCTGTCCTGGTCGATGCTTCGCCATCTTCGTGTCTGGCAGGTCCTGACGTCATGCTCACGGGGCATGGCAAACCGTCTTCTGACTCAGTGATTGGAATGAATTCCATAGGATGAAGGTCGCACGGCATTGGGTCCAGAACAGAGGCAACTGTGCCTGGACTAGATGCTGCCGTGGATTCCTCTGCAGCGTCCACCCCTCTTTCTTCCGTAATAGGCCCCAAGTGTTGAAGGTGAGTTCCACTAGAAAAACGACGGGTTGGAGACTCTGAGCGCATCCTTCTCTCACTCATCCCCCCCGTGAGCGTTCGCACTCCGCTTGGCATTCGGGCCCCACTTGGCGTTCCTAGCACTGTGAAGACACGCCTCATCGTCTGGGGAGTCGGTGGGGCACTGGGAAGGAGGGATGACGGTCGTGCAGGTGAGGGTTGGACAGACGATGATCGAGACTGTGGATGTACAGAAGACGGTCGCGAAGAGGGTTGCAACGACGATGCTCGTTGGCATAGCATCCCAGCTTGAGGAGGTCGCGGGATGCCAGGTGGAGCAGACGGGGGCGCGACAGGTTGAGCGGGGACGGGCGCGGGTGCGACAGGTTGAGCGGGCGCAGGCGCAGCTGGCTGAACGGGGACGGGCGCGAGCGCGACAGGTTGAGCGGGAATGGGCGCAGGTGCGACAAGTTGAGCAGGGACGGGCGCGGACGCAGCTGGCTGAACGGGGACGGGCACGAGCGCGACAGGTTGAGCGGGAATGGGCGCAGGTGCGACAAGTTGAGCAGGGACGGGCGCGGATGCAGCTGGCTGAACGGGGATGGGCGCGGGTGCGGGTGGAGCTGGCTGAACGGGGATGGGCGCAGGTGCGACAGGTTGAGCGGGCGCAGGCGCAGCTGGCTGAACGGGGGCGCAGCTGGCTGAACGGGGGGCGCAGCTGGCTGAACGAGGGCGGGCACGAGTGCGACATGTTGAGCAGGGGCGAGTGCGACTTTGGTGCCTTCCACTGACTGCTGCATGGGATTGATTCGGAGTAGCGGTGCTGGCGCACTAAGCTGGGGAAAGAGGAAGGTGGACTGCCCAGAGGTCTCTTCTAGGCCGGTTGTATGTAATCCCAAGTACTGTGGTCCCTCTGGCAGTACCAGGCTGTTGTCAAGCACAGATCCAGAGGGCGCTCCTGCAGTAGCATACAGATCAGTAGAATCTGTAAAGTTGTAGAGGTTGCTCCCGGTTTCAGTGTCGTACAATTCAGCGTACAGGCTTGTCATTGGATATGGGAAGGGGTTGTGCCAGAAATCGTCTCTCCATGGTGTTTCCGCTTCTTGATGCAATGGGTTCAACGGGGCGTCGCCGGCGAATGGCTGATCCACGGTGGCGTCCGGCGCGAACTCGACGGGCGATTGAGATGATGAATCAGCCTGGACTAGAGGCATCATCAGTGGGTCCTCCACGATGCGTTCAGGCTGCACCTCAACTTGTGGCGGTGAGTGTGGATCTGTCATGATAGCCTCGGGCTCATGGACTCCTTCTGGTGCCGAAGAGTCCTCTGCAGCAGCCATATGTCGAAAGCTGAATGGGTTGCCTTCGCGCTCAGCCTCGTACATGCGATTGTACAGTGTGCTGAGCGGATACGCATCCAGCATGAAGGGGTCGACCTTGAAATCGTCCACCCATGCTTCGATGATGTACGTCTCTGGAGCCTCGAGGACGCCATCCCACCAGCCTCCGGCTATGACATACCCACTGGACTCTAACGCATCTTGGTCAGGAGCACTCTACACAAAGTCGTAATGTAGCTTACCCCATTTAACCCTGAAGTACGCCCGTAGCACTTGCTTCATCCACAGGTTGTCTTCACCTCGCCATTTAGGCAGTCGTGGAGTACCTTCATCGTAGTCAAGTTCTTGGGCACGAGCACCAGGATTTAGCCCTTAACTCGCTGATTAGTTACCGCAAACAGGACCAACTTGAAGATACCATACCTACAACCTGATTGGCATACCTTGCCCAACGTTCGTCCTCTTCAGGAGGAATGCCTCCTTCGAAGTGTGAAAAGTTGGGTGCATCATCGTCTTCGGCCAGCGAAATGCTACATAGCTTGTCAGTATTGACTTGTGAGGAAACATATCACGACGGCGTACTCTTCATACATCATCTGACCATCTGGAGTCCGATACGCCAACCGCACGAAGAAGCATGCCTTGCCGATGTGGTTTCGGCCGACTCCGATCAGACCATGCAACAGGTTAGCCAATAGACTCGCTATACCCAGCTGGTTCCTAGATAAATATTTAGCAATCAACGTCAGCTTTGCCCATGGCCGAGATGGACTTACTGAAAACATTGGTTGTCGTCGGCAACAGACAGTTCCTTTGTTTTCTTTACCCATTCTGCCCGTTCCTCATCTTCTAGCTCACGCCACATTACAGAAGCACAGTGAGACCAGCCGCCGATCTTCTTCCCTCCCATCTTCGCCAGTCTTTCTTGCACCTTGGCGTTGTGTGCGGCACCCCAGACACGCATTGGCGAAAGGTTCCGGGACTGTAGTGCCTTCGCCAAGGGGTTTTCAGGGATCTTCGTGCTGCTGCCCTTCGGTGGTTCCACAGATGTCACGGCCGTGTTGGCCATTGCTGTCTGGGATGACGTCACCTCCGCCACAAGGCCTGCGTGGGCTGGCTTAGACCCAGGCTTTCTGTAGTTGTTGAACCACGTCTTCATGGCCTAGCCAGTGTTGTAAACACCAGCAGATACGCATCATATGTTCCTGACGACTCACCGTCCGGATCCGACCTAGGCCATACTCGCGTTGCATCTCTGCAGGGCATTCCTTGATGATCTCCTCTATCTTATTGTCGCGCCAATCCCGCTTCTGGACTGCATCCCCTTGATACAAGGCCTGGTATCCAGGAAGGTTGCTTAAGAGAGCTCTCTCCACGACCGGCCAGCGCTTGAAGCGAACGTGCTTTGAAGGCTTTTTGGACGCGACCTCAGTCTCCGATCCTACCTCCTCACCATCAGGTTCCGGCATGTCCTGGGCATCGAGAACGATGTCATGAGAAGCTGAAGGGGGCTCCATCCCAGCACAGAATCAAGTTCAGAGAGAGGGGAGACGTGGGCGAGATGGCACAGAGAGCAGAAATGGTGTGGGCGACGCAGAAGGAGGGAATTGAGCGCCAGGTTCTCAACATGGGCATGCCGCTGGCAGTCACTAGCCGAACTTCCTGCTGACAAGCTACGGGTGCTCCCTCTGGCCATGGGCTACTTCCTGCCAACGATATCAAGGCTTGATTCCGCATCTTTGCATAGTTCGGTCCATGCCACAAGCAGCGTCCAAGATGCGACTCTCGCTCGCAGCGTTAAACTCGATTTTCTAAGCTTGCTTCTACTAGGCAAGCGCACCAGTCAACACCGGGAAGCTAAAGAGTCTAAACGAGACATTATCTAGGTAGTATCGTAGGCGATGAAGAGATGTGCTTGAGTTGAGCAAGCGAACATAACCGGGTCAAGAGACATGACACAGACGAGTGGGGACATAGGGTGAACAGCAGTGTACTCATGATCTAAGGAAATGGCGTAGGAGTGAGTGGTGGTGTTGCGAGGCGTATTAGATGGGTGCAATTATCTAATTTCTATCTAGGCAGAAACGGAAACTTCTAACATAGCGTTGCATCAGAGTCAACATCGTCCTCGTCCTCGTCCTCGTCCTCGTCCTCGTCCTCGTCGTCCTGAGCACGCATTTTCCCCTTACCCTTGTCAGAACAGCCCTGGTGCTGACCAGCGCCACTCGATGCACCGGCACTAGGTCCTGCCATGGCTGCTAAGGCCGCCTCCCTCGATCTCCTAGTAGCGTCGCCAATACGGCGAGGAGAGGCTTGCCGGTTGGACGAGATGGGGTTACGGTGCTGAGAGGCCTGCACAGGTGACGCATCGTCAGAGATCACGACGTATTCACGAGCAGCTGTGACCAGTTGGGGAGACGGGGGTGAGAAGACAATGGAACTGCGTGCAGACATGGGCAACTGGCGAGACGGGGACGCAATGGTGGCTGGCTGGGGTACCGATGTGGACGACTCGTCGTCAGACACGACAATGACCTCGGGGTTCTTCGTGGGCTTTGTTGCCCTCGGGATGAGCTTCCAGTGCGTCCGCTGAGGTTTCGCCGGGTTCTTGGCATCATTGAGCGCGACTCGTGGCGGGGGGGGGGTGGACGACTAGTCGCTTGCGAGGTCGCTGCGAACCGGACGGTGCGTTCGACTGTGGGTTTGACTTGGTGATTGACTCGGCATTTGACTCCGTGTTTGACTCCGCGTTCGACTCCTCGTCGGACGATATATCGATGATCTCCGTAGTCGTGCGAGTGGCCGAGCCATCGTTCCGCTTCTGCCTCTTGGTCACGCGCGTCGTGCCATCCTGAATGGCAGCCGTACGTCCGGCGTCTGCGGACCTCATACCGGAGCCTCCAGCAGCTTGTAGACGGGAGGAAGCCGAATGGGACGACGATGCGGGGCCACCGTCCTCCGGGATAGTAGCCACCATGACAGTCAGAGGGGGGACTGGGGCAAAAGGCGGAACGGAGTTGATTGATGCTCGGGTAGAAGCAAGGAAACCGGAGAGAACATCATTTCTGGAGTGCTGGGGCTTTGTCAGGCTGTTGAGCACGTAGCCCTCAAGCCCGGGGGTAACGCGAATGCCCGAGGTCTTGAGGATGAGAGCCTCATTGACGTTCAGGCGGAGCCACAGGTTCTCGGCTGGCGAGTGGAACCACTTCCCCCCCAACGCATCGTAGACTTGCAACTTCTGGGCCAGGTGGCGAACTCGGGGTTTCAGCCCGAAGGCAGACAGGATGGCAGGCTGATGCAAGGACACGTATACCATGTGGTCTCGCTTCTTTGCATCCACCTGGACGGCAATCGGGGCACGAGCGTTCTGGGCCACATGGTGAGCAACAAGAACACGCAACAGTTGCCAACACCATGCTTACCTTGGTGTAGCAATAAACATTATTCTTTTTCACCGTGACGGTGAAGCTAGCGCATGAGGTCCAGGCCTTGGCGGTGGCCCAACCTCGTCCAGATGCGCCTGCTTCGGTGGCTGGGGGGGGGATTGGTGGTATAAGCCGGGAGACCCACCCGGCATAGCGGACGTGGTGCGAGGGGTCGTGTTGTCTAACGTCCGACGTCGAGACGTGCCGATGAGATTGCAGGTTGCGCTGAGAGGTCGCCACGTTGGCGATGCCACTAGGGTTGGGTACCACCTCAGGGAGCGGAGGGATAAGATGGTGGAGTAAAGACAGATATCTGACACAATAGTCTAACAGCGCCTCTGAGTCGTAGGGGAAAGGATCGAGCTGGACGAGCTGATAGACAGCACGAACACGCTGCTCGTCGGACAGCTGCAAGGAGAACTCCAGTCCGTGGTTACGGCAACGACGGCCATCGCAGCCCACGCACTGTTGTGCGACACGTCATCGTCAGTCATAACGTCGAGTCAAGTCAAGTTAACTACACACATACCTTTTCAGTGATGGTGAATACCTGCCATGGCTTGGCTGGATTCTGGCCGGCGTCGACGTGGGGCTGATGAAATCCACGGACTTCGTAACGCCGTGTGCGCTTCATGAAGTCGGAGACCTTGACGATACTGAGGAAGATTCGGATGATACGCTGGTCGACAGGTGGGATGGTGGGCGACGGCATGGCGGAGAGGGTTTGGGACGACAAGCAGATGGAACAAGTATACTGGGGGCAGGGCACGCAGAGGTGAGGGCTGAAGAGGGACGGGGGTTGGACGTAAAGGAGGGGATTTGGCGTACTACTTCATGGCTGGTTTAAAACGTTGGCGGTTGGCCACGGAACAGAGGGACGACGCCTTCGGGCAGACTTAGGGCGAAAGACCCACAGCCACTCTCAAAGTCAGGGTTGCCCCAAACCCCGACCCGTTGCCGTTGCCACCGCTTGACCACCGGTTTGGTATCTCCGCTATGCGGTTGAACTGTGCACGAGGCGTAGGACATTGGTCGGAACTGCACCAGAGAGTGGGCGCTCAACCACGATCTACCAAAATCAGACATCAATTGCATGTCCTGGCCGCCTCCCGACTTTCTTCCTCCCTCGGCAAATGGGGTTCCCGATCTTAGAGATTGAGGTTGCGCCAATAGATCAAAAGATCTTGGGCCATGAGGTTATGAGCCTTCTCGCTGAACGACGAGAGCGCCAAAGCCAATGTACAGTTCCTCCCGGACTCGTAGTCGTGGGTGAATGTATGCGAAGATGCGAACTCGAAGTTCAACCATCTCGCAGAGGCATATATATCGTATATAAATCTATGCATTTTTGGCTTGAAATGAAAACATCATCCATGGGGGGCCGGGGCGGTAGTCAGTATCATACCACGTACCGTTGGCAAGAGACCTGAGAGTCGTCGGTCGCGCATCGCGTCCTCTTGGTACACCTAGTAAATTTACGGTCGCATAAGTAAGCCTAATATGTTCAAAAAGAATAAGAGCGAGCTGAGGGTCAGAGTGCTCACCGTTCCAGTGCGGAGGCATTCTGAATCGATACCGCGTGGCTGGACGAAGTAACGGTGTTAGACGCCTAGTGTCACTCTGCTTTCGGACACATAGCGAATGGCGTGGGTATACCCATGGGTGTCAGGACCTGTACCCACACCCATACCCACACTGTACCCATACCCACCTACCCATGGGTATATCTGGGTATGGGTATACAGAATGGGGTATATGGGTATATGGGTCTCATGCACACATGTGGGTATTCTGGGTGTACACCGTGACATGAAGGTTGGTTATCATGATAATCAGGGATACGAAATGTTTTGGCAGTACAAGTAATACTCATAGACAATGACAAGAATCTTAATCTAAGCTGCCATCGGAAAGAGTGTACTCATCAACAAGGGAGGGTATGCTACCGTCAGAGTCAGAGTCTCCACCATCCGAAGCTTCGCCATCCTGACCCTCTGCCGTAGCTTGTCCTCCTCCAACCACTGCATTGATCCCATTGCCATTGAACCAAGCCTAGACAGACATAGCTGAATGCCAACATAGAATCAGTGGCAGTTAGAAGGACTTACTGGGTAAGAGTTGCGAGCCCAGTCCGACAGCGCGGACAACTGAGCATAGCCGCCATCTCCGGTGCCATCCTCCGTATGACTCCAAGGGGAGCTCGCCATGGACCGTAGCATGTCTGCAAATACCTCCCAGTCACGGTGCACAAAAGGGGTCCGCGCGAAAAACTCCCAAGTGCGCGCGAAGTCAACGAGGAGGCGGCGCTGTGCGGGAGACAGGGCATCTGGAATACCGAACTCGCCTCGCTCGAAAGCACGAACCCAGCGGACGAATTGCTGAATAGGCAGTTGCCTAAGACCAAGGTTCGAGGTCGGGAGGACATACTGACAGTACATGGTACATTAAACAACTGCCGGTAGGCCAAATTCTGCCAAGGAAGAAGGGATGAGCAGAACTCGACTCACCTGAGACACGCTGTTACGCCCGACAATGCGAAGGACAATTGTACGCAAATGGGCGCCATTGATGTACGTATAATAGTCCTCTAGCAGCTCCAGACGGGGAAGGGGGCCAGGGCTTGCGGTGACAGCGGCAGCGACAGCGACAGCGTCGAAAATGGCTGCAGTGGGGTCGGTGTTGATCGTACCGGTGAGGACGGTGGGGTCGGGCACAGCCTGTGTAGCAGGAGTAGTGTCGTTGGCCAGTGCGAGATTTTCTTCGTGAATGGTGTCATCGTCGGGGGTGTTGAAGGGAAAGGCCATGGCAACTGACAAAGGAGTGGTCGAGGAGTCAAGAGGATGGCTACGCCGCACGAGCAAGTCGGAGGGCGCATCAGTCGGAGGCATCGGTCAGGCGGTGAAATTTAGGCCGCGATGTTATCGTGATGAATCGGACGTGACGTGAGCCATCACCATCGGATTGATTACAGCCAGCAGAAACAAGGGGAGGAGCACGACGACAAGGATAGTGCACAGTACAGGCTTTGGCGGTTGAACGACGACGGGAACACGGTGAAGTACTAGTACGTAACACTAACATGCTTACTTCGACGCCAGGAGCTCGTGAATCCTATCCCACCCCTCCTGAACCGAGTCTTCGCTCTCCTCCTCGTCCTCCGGAAGGTCTGGGAGTGCTGCAGCAGCCTTGATATCATCCATGTGCACGAGATCGAGACGAGACCACTCGCCGACGCAGAGGAGCGCCCGCGTTGTTTGCGCACTGAGCCGGTTGCGAATATGCGAGAGACAGAGTCGCCCTTTGCTGAATACCCGTTCGACGTCCACGGCAGTTGCTGTGATTCAAGGCAGTGAGTGAATGTGGGGGAGATGGTGACTGGGCGACATACCAGGGATGGAGAGATAGTCGAGGGCCATATGCGACAAGTTGGGGTAGAGTGCAGCGTTGTCAGTCCACCACTTCAGGGGGTTGTTGACCTTCACGGTCCCCGTAGACAGGTACCGCTCTATTTCGGAGGCAGCGGCCGAGGCCAACTTGCGGGTGCTCTTGACAGAGGGCAGGTGGTCGAAGATGTTGGCACCCTAGAGAGATATTTGTCTACGAGGGTACACCGGCTCAAATAGACATAACACATACCTCTGGAATAGCTTTGATGTCCTCGTCCGACTGCTGTGAGTCTTCATCTCCCTCCTCGGGCTTGTATTGAAAGTCGTACTGTTCCTCTAGCATCTCGCGTGCGTTCTGTATCCACCCTCTCGACCATCCGGCCTCTTCAAAGTAACGCAGCTTGTACTCCGGATGAAGGACTGCGAATGTGGCGCAAGGGCGTGAGAAGCGGGGTACATGCACAAATGAACATGGGGTACGAACTCATTGCGATGCGATACGTCGCCGAAAGGTCGGTAAGCTTGTAGTACTTGCTCAAGATTTTCTTGGCCATGCCCACAGCCGTCTGGATCGCCTTGTCGAGGGTCTCGTCGCGAGCCTGGTTCGTGAGAGTCGTGTCGATGTAGTCCATGGCCGGGATGACAGTGGCGAGACTTGGTGTCTCGCGGGAAAAGAACTCGGTGGCGTGCTTGAAGACCTGCCAGCCGCCGTCCGGGTTTGAAGACGAGAATCGTCGAGCAGAGGAGCGATGATGATGGAGACGGACGAGGGGTGCGGCGAGAGTTTGAGAGGCAGTCGGCAATGGAAGACATGCAGTGGGAGAGACAGAGCGACGGGCGAGGTGGCGGCGTTGAACGAACCGTGGGTACCAGCGTGCCACGTTAAGGTTTCGGTGGACAAGGTTTGGGATGGGCCGAGCAGCCGAGGAACATTAGTAATGGCCGAGGTGCTGCAGAAACGTTCGGGACACACCTTCAAAACGTCGGCGAGCTGTTCAAGCAGTGTCCACTCCTTTTTCTTGAGCCTGTATGCGCCTAGGCCATATTCTTCTTCGGGGTCGCTCATCTTGTCGATCGCCGGGCGGAAGATGAGAGACTCGACAAGCATGTCGTAAGTCGAGTTCCAACGCGTCCGCACGTCCCGTGGGAGAAGCCGGTTGGGAAGCTTCAGGTCGGCGGTCACGGTGCGCCATGCCGGAAGCAATTTGGTTGAGGAATTAACAATTTTGAAAGAGAACTTCCGGAGCTGTGACGTCGCGGATTAGCAATCGGACCGAACCAGGCGGAGCGCGAGGCAACTTGAACCTTAACGAGGGCCATCTTCACAGGCCGGATTTGCTTTTCGTACTCCTCCCGCTCCTCGTCCGTCAGGCTCGCGACCTCAGACACCCACTCCTCGTCGTCCTCCTCCACACTGTCGTCCCACCCTTCCTCCAGCTCCTTGTCTCCTCCGTGCTCACGCTCCCGGATTCGCTTCGCCTCTCGCTCCTCTTCGTCCATATTCTCCGCCAGCTTGAGGAGGGCATGCACGTCGTCGTCGACGAGCCCGTCAACATCCTCCCCCTTCACTCCCTTCACCTCAAACTGGCCGACGAACCCGCGCGCCACAAGCTGCGTAACGTGGGCGAAGCATCTCGTATGATGGTACTCGCCCTCGAAGGCGGCGAGGATCCTCGCGAGGTGGTCCACCATCTTGTTGTTGTTCGACGCGTTGTCCAGGGTGATGCTGAGCACCTATTCCCAGCAACGTGAGTAATAAGTGCACTGATCTCCGTGACGGTGTGTGTACTTACCTTGCTCTCGATGCCAAACTCATGAAGGACATCACGAAACGCGACTGCCAGGTTGACTCCTGTATGCGACTGGCAAAACTCGTCAGGGCGCAGTAATGGCTCCAGTGAAGATCGGGTACGTACCTTAGCCAGCTCCACGAGGTCGAGCAACATTCTGAGCGGCCGTCCCTTAACCTCCAGATGCACGGTCACTGCTATGAACGAGCGGTGGTTTGGCGATGTCCATGCATCGGACGCAAAGCTGAGTTTCCCACTGTATCCCTGCGTGGCAAGTTAATTACGGTGAGCTTCAAACTTACAAATGTCCGGCGTGATGTATCAGCAACTCACCTGCAGCATTTTCGCTAGGCGCTTGCGTGTGGCGATGAACACGACCTTTACGTCTCTCGACACCATCGTCGGCGAGGGTACGTAGTATCCCGGGCGGCCCGATTTGGCTATCATGAGAAAACCGCGGTCCGCAACCATCTTGAATGGGTGCAAGTCCTCGGCAACCCACCTCACCGCCCAGACCCTGTGGAGCACACCGCTCTGGGTGAGCACCAAGGACTCCGATCTATCCATGATGGCCTAGGAGAAAACGCACCGTGTTTCGATCTTCGACAAAGGTCGATGTGAGTATTGCATTTTGCCAGGTACCTTCTGATTGAAGAACTCTGTAATAGACTTCGATTCCTTCTTCGGCTTGACGAGCTTCTCGCGCACAACGTTCGCATCTCCGAACTTGATCGCTCGATCCACAGCCTCATCGCCCCAGCATCCCCTCGCGTGCTTGAAGAGATTCCCGCTGGATGCAGCATCCTTCGTGTCGAGAAAGCGGCGGACCCGAATGCCGCAACCCTTTGCCGCACACGTGAACAAGTGAGACTTCCGGTCATCCTTGTAGTCCACGACGACGTCCTCCTCAAAAAACGCATAGATAGGTGAGCGCCATCGTCCCCGCGCCCGTTCTGCCGCCGAGTTGCCACCTCAGATCTTCCCACTTACGTATATGCATTCGAAAACGCACCTAGTTCCTTTTCCGAGTCCACATCATCCTTGGGCGCATCTTCTTCCCCGCGGCCCTCATCCTGAACATCCTCCTCGTCATCAGCACTCCCAGGCCCATCCTCGACAATCTCGAGGCCATCACGTTCGAGCTTGTTCTTCGTATGCCTCGATGTAGCCTTCTGTTTCTTTTTCGGTGGTGGCTTGTCTTCTAGCGGCTCGTCATCTTCGTCGGCCTCCGACTCGGAGTCCGAGAGAACCACAGCCTTGCGCTTTTTCTGTGTTCTGCGGGGACAGCGTTGACCTGCTGTCTTCTCGGTCTTCGCTGGCTTCTTTTTCCCACCGGTGGGCTTGGATGTTGAGCCCGGTTTCTTGGCCTTTGCTGCACTAGATTTTCCAGATGCCATTAGAACAGGACGGGGTGAGAGTTGAGACTGAGTGTCGGTTGAATGGGTGATGGGTGTATGAGCAGACTTGCTGATGGAGATTGATACGAGATACGATGTAGATTAGTTACATTATAGATTGGTACTACACAGTATTAAAGCGTGAATCCCGCGCCACAGCCGCTGGTGCGCCCCGGCGGTGAGTACGGGTTACGGGTAGCGCTCGGGTACCCAAAATGGGTATGGGTTTGGCAAGGGTATCCCAAGGGGCCAACCCACACCCACACCCATGTGGGTATGGGTGTGTGTACCCACACGGGTTACCCATACCCACGCCATTCGCTACGGACACAAAGGCGCCGTGACGAGTGCATCACATCGTTCAACGTTCCTCCAATCGCGCACCTGCCCGTCCGTGCCTGCTTCTCCTCTTCCTGTTATACGATTAAATATTGCTTTGCGACCTCTACGCGACCTCCGGTACACCAGTGAGCCGGACGACTTCGCGTCCCCGGCTTATCTCGGTCATCTGAACAACTTCGAGTTGTACAGGTGTTTCGACATCCTAAACTGTTGTGGCGACTCCCAACCTCTTGTGCCATCCTCTCCGTTTGCAAGCTCGTCTCCTCGGTGTCTATTTATCGCGCAAGCATTGAATACCCGCATTTTCAAGGCCAGAATATGTCGCTCTTCAACATTGATCGCGCTCTCCCCCTCGATGGTACGTGAAATATCGTCTTTGATCGTTCCGTGCTCACCGCTTGTATGATACATAGGACCACCCACTTTCTCCGATGGTCGCGTTGCGGCATTGGATGGGAAGAAATCGTTCCTAATTACCTCCCCAAACACCGATTTTGTGCCCGAAATTGTCCAGGGTATTGTCGATGTCATCCTTCGCTCTGACGGGAAGTACGGTCCCATGGACCCTTTACAATGGCCTCAGATCTTCACCCCGCGCTATCGCTATCTGTCTGCCATCCCGAAGCGTGTCCCGGATTCTCATTCTTGGAGTCCGATGTTCCGGGCACCTACTCAGCAGGACTTTGTCGTCATCACTGGCACGCCCGTCGCTGGATTTGGACTCCTCCGCTCCCAATTTGTGGCTCCCTTGCGGGAGTTGGCCTCAACCATGTCTCAGCACGTTGCTGAATACCTCTTCGACCGTGACATTCAGCAGTCTCAAGAGCTCCGTTGGCATGAGGTGGCTATGCGTCACGCCGTCAGCCGGCTGGCTCTCATGTCGTCCACCTACCTCGATCAGGTTCTGCAGGTAGCTGAGCTGCAAAGGCACTGGTTGATGGCTGCGGGTTACTTGGAGTATGAGCGCAGAGTAAAAAGGCTCCCGACCATCGGCCGTGGATTCTCCTGCGCAGACCACGCTATGATCGGAGCTTGGACGTCGGATCCCCAAGTTGTCCAATCGCTTCTCGCCGCCAACATTCCGGTCTGGTTTGTGCGACACATTCACCTCCTGCACGACGACATCCACATAGATCATGTTTCCCCTCTCCTACAACCTACTGCACTTTGCTTCGACCATTTCCCGGGTGTCGACAATGTCCTCTTCCACAGACTGGTCGGTGAATCGCACCTTGGGTCTATGATGCAAGGCGGCCACGGCTATCTCGATATTTCTCGCGTGCCTTCTGCTGCGGTCTACGCCCTTTCGGACTTCGCTGGAGTGGTCTCCAACCGCGAAGCCAAAACCCTTAGTCGACCGAATGCGCAGTCCGCGTCAACTTCTCAGGCTCCACCTCGTGTCGTCGGTTCTCAGGGTGGGCGGGCCTTGGCACCGACCCGGATCCGGCCGAAGCCATGTGAGTACAGCTCATCTCATCCATCCGTGAATATTCACTCACTTCTCCCATTTGAACAGATGACGCGGCTCCCAATCGGACGGTTCATCCTTCACAAATGCGTGGACGCGACAAGTTTCTCGAGTTCCCCCACAAATGGATGCCTCCTCCTATCCCGAGTTGGTCGCGTGCAATGTCTGACACCGATCGGTCAATGCCTGCACGACCGGCAGACGAAATCTGGGGTTATTGGATCCCTGACCCGGGTCTACTTTTAGGACCCAAAGACGAGTCTCGCCAACGCCTATACATATCAAATTGGGTCCGCACACGGCCGATTTGGCTCTACCTCCTCCACGTTCCCAATTCCCGAGCGTGCAAGGTGGCTCCTCAGTTTTGGCGCTCCTTCCTCAACGGTATGCCTGACGACCCGGTGTCGACGACACGCACTGGCAAGCGCGTCATGGAAATCCGGAATATTTTTGCTGAAGTGTTTCGCGAGGAGGACTTCGATGTAGAAGCCAAGGGTCCAGTGACATGGCATGGGAGAACGTTTCAACTCGTCCCTGATGATCTGGCACCTGGCGTTGTATGGGAGGTGTTCGATTTGGGCTTCCGATATGAGTTTTTAGCCCTCGATCAGTATCTACGGTCGGGGTCCAGGTCTCGGCACGATGAAATGCAACGTGAGGACTTGCTAGGCAGTGTGTTTCCGGGGGGATGGCTGCGAAGTGTGGACTCACTCCCGTCTTCCGATACCCATGGTCTCTTTGCATCCGTTCCTCATCGTCGCGTGTCTGCGTTGAATGCTTTTCGGGAGGTTCTTGTACGCTGGCCTGCATGTCCGGATAGAATTGTCTCTGCATCTCCCTTGCAGCTCGGAGACTCTGTACAGCAGATAGATGGTTTTGAGTATGATCTGGCTAGGTTCTATATTGATACGTTCTTCTTTTGTTCTGGTCGTGCACCGCTTGTCCCTCACATCTATCCTGCTTAGAGTACTCGTCCCACTCCTCGCCTCCCCACCTCTCACTACATTGTTGTACTTATGTCTTCCAGATTATGCATTTGCAGTCATGATTCTGGCATAGCGTGCAACGTGCAAGCAAAGTGACAGCATGAAACGCGTCGTGCAGCGTGGCTGATTTGCGTCTTTCACCCTGGTTGGGCGGAGGAACGATCAACGTAGAATTGCACGTGCACTTGTGCATTTCTGTGTTGCCCAACTGAGCGCTCCAGTGGCTCCGCTCAGTGACTCTGTATCGCACGTTTTTCCGCGTCATTTCAGCAACCTCCCTGTGCTCATTGCTTGTCCATCTTCAGACTCCCCTTCAAATGCGCGGCGTTGGTTTCAAGAAGACAAGGAACACGAAGAAGACTGGAGCTCGTATCTCCAATCCCGGTGGACCTGGACTCAAGTTTGTGTCCTCGCATGACATGTACCGTTACTCCGGTGGTCACTTGGTGCTCGAGGACCGATCCGTCTCCGCAGATGTTCACCCACCCCTTGGATTCCTGGCAAGTGCTTCTACTTCAACGTCTGGTCCCGCATCGCCATCTATTCCATCTCCATCCATCCCACCACCGTTCATTGCGTCACCATCCACGCCATCGTCAACTATGTTGTCGTCGTCTATGCTGCCTTCATGTCTGCCTCCATCCCTCATCCCAACGCCGGTCCCGTCGAGTGTACTGCCCTCTTCTTCAGACTTCGGCGATATGTTGCCGTCCGTCCAGTCTCCAGCATCTCCTTCTCCGACTCGAGATGACCCTTCTCTGTTGGCACCTGGCCAAGTACCTGCTGGTGAAGACATTAGTACGTCGCCAGGGAAAGGCGACGCACAACCGACACCACCGAATCCCAAGGTATGGGCCAATTTATGCTGATGTGTATCATCAAGAGCTAACGCATAGTCAGAAAAACGCTGGTCAACGGCTTCAAGATTGGGAACGCCAATTTCCCCAGCTGTTGGCTGGCATGCTGCGCTCCGAGGCTCACCCTCTCATCCCGGGCAGTGACTGTCAAGCCTGCGGTAGATCCAAGGGAGCAGCTGCATGCTGCTATGACTGCGCAGATTCCCCGGCTTTGTGCCAATCCTGCATTGTGTCTCAGCACGTACACCACCCGTTCCATTGGATCCAAGTATGGAATGGGAAGTTCTTCGTAGCCACCGACCTCAGTGATCTTGGCTACGTTCGTTCATTGGGTCATCAGGGCAAACCCTGCCCGGAGACTCAGCAAGACGATACCCTACCTAAGGAGTTCGTCGTCGTACATACAAATGGCATTCATCGCTGTCGAATCCGTCTTTGTGCTTGCCGCGATTGTGGATCACTTATAGATCAGGCCCTCGACGCTCAGCTCTTCCCCGGTTCCTTGATATATCCCAATACGTTCTTTACCCACGAACTCCTCCGGGACGCCCATCTCGACGTTCTAACGTCTAAAAAATCGCCTCACGACTACATGCGCAAGGTGGATAGGAAGACGAAGCAGAAGGCCAAGGTATGTTGGTCTTTCAAGTTTACCGTGGATTCGTGCACATTACTTACTTATCTTCAATGTGCAGAGTCGATATCGCGAGTTCAACGTTGTCTTCCGCTTGTGGAAACACCTGCAGATGGTCAAGCGCTCTGGGTCATGTCATGGCGTCAGCTTTCCAAACAGGCCAGATGGCGTCATCAGTGTCCCCTGCTTCGCATGTCCTTGGCCTGGAGTTAACCTGCCAGATGACTGGGAGAAGACCGATGCTAATCTACAGTGAGTATATGTTATTTACTGCATGCACGATTACGCCACTCATCGTCGTCATTTTCCGTCACCTCAACTAAGGTACATCTACCACATGTTTATGGGAGCGGATGGCAATCACACGCTGCACAAGAAGTCCAAACATGATGACAAGACTGATTACAGTCTATCGGAAGGACGTGCATTCTTTGCCGATGGGAGCAAGATGGCTGACTTTGCCAAAAACAACCGGAAAGAGCGCCGCACAATTGTAAGGGCCAAACTCTTATCCTTTTTGTATGTCGTCTGAACGTCCCCCTAAACCCACACATCTCCTCTGTCAGGTTAAGACATGCAGCGGCTTCAAGGTTACGCGTTCGCAACGCGCCGGCAAATTTCGTAACATGGATATCAGTGGCGTTGTCACCATCCTCTGTCTTCGCCATGGTTGCTTCTTTGCGAAGGCGATTGTGGACCTAGTGGGCAATGAACAGTACGCACCTGAATGATGCTTTGGTTCCCCACATTGAGTTCTCATGATCGTAGGTTTCAGCTCGTCGACCTAGCCATGGCAGGTGCCCTTGAAAGCGCCAAGAGGCTCTTGGAGTGGTTGCTGAGCTACGACGTTGGATGTACATACCTCGTCAACCTTGTCAAAAGATGGGACGAGTGGCAACTACCTCCTGAAATGCACACAATCGTTGAGGCCATGAAAATCCTTCTCCCCCAGATGCACATGTTGGCACACAAAGAAGACTGCCAGGTCGACTTTGCGATGTGTTACAAGCAAGGTGATGGTCATACAAACGGCGAGACTGTCGAAGTCGCATGGTCTATCCTCCAGGACGCCGGCCGGAGTACCCGAGAGATGAATGGCGGAGCGCGTCATGACGCCCTCTCTGACTTTGCGAACGGGTACAACTGGGATAAGATGGTTGGACTTGGTAGGTCGAGCACTTATTGCTAAGATTCTGTACCGGTGACTGACAGCGGTCCTATGATAACTAGCTGTCTATCTGGCTCAAAAGCTGCGTGAAAAGTTGCTATTGCAACTGGACCAGGCGCGCGATTTTGCCGGGTTGACGTATGCTGCCGGAGCCGATCTTGTGTGGGATTGGGCTCAACTTGACATCGAGGACAAGCCATTTACCCCTGGTGACTACACGGAGCGCACCAAATCCAGGCCAGCAGAGTACCGAAGCGTGTATGTACTCGATCAACATGAAGGTATATTTCTCAATGAGCGTATGAACCAAAGTACAAGTTAGAACTGACGAACATACTACTAGTGCCTAGCGAGGGTCAAGAGTACGAGAAGCTGATTCTCGCGGCAAAAGAAGGCATCACGACAGTACATACAGATAAGGCCGTACAGCAAGCTGGCGTGGGCCCCAAGAGGGGCAAAGCTCGATGTGATGGTCTGCTTTCGCAAACAGAAGTGGCCTTCATTCATCTAGGTATTCAGATATCGCGCGACCAGTACGTCTTCAAGCACTTTCATATGTGTCCAAGGTCACTTATTGAACGGTCTTACGGTATCATTTTTCTAGAGTAGCACTCAAAATGCGAGTCAACGCCTTTCTCCATGCACGCGATGGCACTGGCACATCATCAGATACCACGAGGGCACTCCGTTCTGCGAGGTCCACCTTGCAAGATCGCTTGCGCAAATTCCGTACGCAACAGGGTCGTTGCATGCCACTTCTCAATGATGCCTTAGATGAGCTAGCTTTGGAAGAGGTGGACGACGATACAGCCTATGATGAAGAAGACGTTGAAGAGGACCACGACGTGACACAAGCTGACGATGACGAGGAGTACAGGCTGCCGAAGCACGGTCCTGAACTCGACGTTCTAGCCCTCCCTTCGGACCTTGCTGCTGATGTGTTTGAACGTGCACAATGCTCAACACTTGCTGTCGCCGAGCTCCGAATCTGGATTGGTGTTGCGTACGACCTCATTGCGATGCTCAAGGAGGCGCTCGGGAGAAAGTCGGCGTTAGTGATGTCGAAGCGCAAGTATGCTCGGGGACAGAAAGATAGCATTGCAGCCAACAACCAGATCACTACTGCTCACTTGGAGGTCCACCGACTAGCAGCTCAGTACAATGACAACTTCACACGTATGAACTCTCTCTCTACGCGCCTTTCTAGCCTTTCGGTCACCGCCGCCATCCCGAAGACGTTGAAGATGATCAACGTTGCAACAGACCTTGGTGCTAGTATGCCCTTGATTCCATCCAATAGCGAGAACGTCGGGCAGAGGTCGGGCTTCAACTTGCAAGCAGCACGGAATCTCGGCGATCATAGCGTAGTTGGATCATGGATCTTTCACATAACTCCCCCCAAGGATGGTACAAAGGAGTCTCAGGATGCTTGGGAAAGCGAGAGTAAGGATCTTTATAACAATCAGCATGAACAACTCTGAGTACCGTTGCCATCCCAGCGCGCCGTGTACAGTGGTTTCGCTCCCATGCAAATCTGGCTCGTACAAACGAGGAAGTCAACCTCATCCTCGCTGAGGGGAGAGCACTGAGGCGGGGATTTGCGTTTGCAAGGAACGTGTGGTCGCAAAACGTACAAGCACCTCTGCCATACGCCTCTCGTGGAGCGACGGCATATGCTCACAAGAAGAGCCATATGTTCGACGTTATGAGCACTGAGTGTGGCACACTCCTCAACGCAGCTTGGGATAAGTATCACAAATCAATCGTGAATGATGACGCCAGGAAGGATATATATAATGTCACGCAGAAAAACTTCTGTTTGTCTGACGAGACATTAGACTATAGTGTGGTGAGTTTATCTTATCCAACCGATGAGTCGGCGATCACCATGTTGCATGTCAATATTTTGCTCACAATCATTCAGTCCATCCGGCCTCTTGTGACCCTTCTGCAGGAGATGGAGGCAGCAGATGAGGCCAGCCAGGGGAGGGCGTCGCGCACAAGTCAACGCACTCAACCACTGGCAGGAATGCACACTTGGGACCAAGCACTGTCCGCCATTAACATGTAATTGGATGAATGGACTGTCATAATAGTGGTATAGAATGTGTAGAAGATGAACGTCATATTCTACTTGACCTGAAAGTTGCACGTGAACGAGCCATTGGGGACCTGTGTCTTTGCTGATGAGCATTGGCCACCCATACCCACGTCTCCCCATGCAGACTCATGCGTAAAGTATATAAGGAAATTGCGCTCGCCATCTCCCCAATTGGGAACTGCATGAATTAGGTCCTTTCCACGAAAGAAAACGACGTCGCCAGGGCGAATACGAACCTTCAACCCTAGCTGCGGAAAGTTGAACCACGCGTCAAGGAACGTGCCAAAGTAAACAATGCAAGCCCAAGCGTAATGTGGGTCGTTACGGTCCGGGTGCGGCGGCGACCATCGGTTATACACCACCTCGCAGCACTCCCAAAGAAGTGTCGGTCCATATGGCTGGAAAATCTTCTGTTCCTCAAACATCCGGTAACGGCGGTCACGAAACTCCCAGAGGAGGCTGTGCTGTAGGGGGTCGATGGTCTTCAACAGCGTGCTGCAAAAAGCAGCCACCACAGAGAAGTCACCCATAGCACGGAATGCACCTCGAAAAGAGGGCCCAGTTTGACGTATATGACGCCCTACAATGGCGTTCTCCTTCTATATAAAAGATGCATGGTGAATAAACGTCGAGAAGATCTCAGGTAAACGAAACGTACGCGATGTCCCGGTGAATGCCAAAACTGACAAATCTGGGTCTGGCCTACAGCGGTTCCATCTCGGTAACAGTCGGTAAAATCGTGCTTGGAGGAAGCAGAGATGGGAGCTACTGATGCCCATTCCTCCGCACCACGGTTGAGGTCAGCCTGCGTCGTATTTAAGTTATCTTGACAACAAAATCAGGACATGAGCTTACGAGGGCTTGGCCGCGTACAGCCAGGGGAAAATGATACAGGAGGTCATAACCATCCGCACTAACCGCGCGACGTGGGCCATCACCGCCATAGAAGGAGAAGATACCCTGCGCCTCCTTCTTGCGTGGTTTTTTGATGGCCTTCTCTAGTGAAAAATGACTGAAAACAACTGGTGCCGCGGACGTGTCAGTGCAACTTGATTGGAATTGGAGGACGACATGTACACACCGGTATGATCCATGGATTGAGCCTCCTCCACCAACTTGCAAGCAATACGATTGAGGCCGACGATTGAGCGAGAGCGGCGCTGCTCCGTGGTTATCTGGTCCCATGTGCGTTTCTTCCCCGAGTCTGAGCCGATGCCCATGCGTCTAACAATATCCGAAGGTCAATTACGTAGGCTAATAGCACATGGACCAGGTAACTTGCCTCTCCAGCTCATCAAGGTCAGTGAGCTCGCTGGTATCGCTGAGGGCATCATCCATCGCGGCCATGGATGCGCTTGCAACATCTGTGGCCAGCCCGGTTATGATTCCCTTGCTGGTGCGATCTCGCATGAGAAGGAAGGTGTCAGCTTGCGTCATACACGCCAACGCATCCGGAACACCAAGGGCCAACGAGGGTCCAAGTGCGCGGTCCCCATTGTCTGAACTTGAAGGGGTGGTGTGCGTGTGTATCGCCTGGCAGGGTGACATCGATGCCGTGGTTATGTCTGAGTTCGCATGGATGGCGTCACCCGACTGCGAGGTGACATGCGCGGTCTGTGGATTGACGAACCATCGTCACGGAATGAGAGAGAAGTCGAGGCGCGGCTAAAACATAAACATACCGGAACGGAGTCGAGCGCTGTCAGAGGACGCACTGCGTCCGCTCGCCGACGCCGAGACTGGCGTCGAGCAGCCTTTGCCTGGCGCTCCCCAAGTTCCTTGAACGCCCGGTTGACCACGTTCGCTGCAGGCCGCTGAGGAAGCAATGGAATGCCTGTGGAATGCTGTGTGAGCTAGGCAACGATGCAGGAGACGACGGCGCAACATACCTGAAGAGCCCGCCTGCATGCTGCCAACGCAGTCCGAGACAATGAAGTTGACGATGATCAACCGTTGCTGTCGCGTCGGGTGCACGGCACAGGGCGGCCTCGGGTGCGCCCATCGCGTACCGACGCGACGCGCGCACCCGAGGGTCGCGGTCGAGTTGCAGTTGAGGTCGAGTGTGCGCGATCGGCGCGTCGGTGGTTCCCGGGACCGAAGGCCACGGCCCACCAGGCGCCCAGAGCTGCCATGCTGGGATGGGCGTCTGGTCGCGTCTTCCGCCCACCGTTTCCACGTCTATCCTCGCCCGAACGACATCTATCCTCGCCCATGAGCTGGTTCAGACTCGGTCGGGGCAACATTCCATCTGCAGTACAGGCAAATGGGTTCCAAGGCTCAACCACTGCCGGAATGTCCCACCTCCCCGTACTCGACGTCTACCCTCTATTACACAGAGGTCCGCTCGCAAGGGCTTCATTTCACATGCATACCCCCATGTTGACGGCGTTACTCACGAACTTGGCGGAGACTGTACGGTGAGACGCTATGCATATTTTCATTTCCGCTTTCGCGGTACTGAGAAATTATCATAACAGATGACCCAGGGATGGCCCCGAGAGAGATAACGACTTCGTGTCCCATAGCTCTCGGGAGGTATACAGTCATCTTCGCGCTGACTGTATGCACCACACTGGAGGGGGTGTATGGGTACAGAGGAGCCTGTACATCCATGGGGGATGAACGCGATCGTGGAGTATGGAAGTCTCAGACGGGTTGCACACGGCGGACGGTAGGGAGGGGAACGCGAGAACGCTATGGTGAGTCATGTCCCATGGGACTTTCGGATCGTCGATGTTCATTTTTTTCTGCCAATTTGCTGTCTTGCATCGTATCATGTGTCCAGACCACTTGTTTCCGGGCCATGCGTCGTGTGGCATGGCGTACTCAAGAGCTGACACGGTTTGGTCCCTTCGTGGAGTCCGCTCACCACCCCCGATATCCCTGATCACGAGAGTCAGTCCTCCATATCCCATGTCTCGCGCCAGCAGCCCTACTCCGTCTTTGACCTCTACCACGTCGACGGAAGACGATTCCACGACTTCGACGGAGGACGGCTCTGTACCTCGCCTCTACATGTACGCACGACTGCGGCAAGGTGAACCCCGGGCAGACTCCCCTGTGGCATTCAAAGACCTTCAGTATTGGTTACGACTAGAGTTCCCTCCTGAAGCAATGAGCGTAAGTGTCCCGACGTTCAATCGTGCTAGCCCTGATCGCTGATATTAAGTAGGTTCCTCTGTTTCTGTTAACAATGAATGCCTCCCGTGTGACGCTCTGCTGCTGGTTGTCGGTGTTTACTCGTGGCAACACGTTTCCAACCATGGAGCTCCAGACACACATGATCAAGATCGTCAGGAAGCTCTTGATGCTCTTCTACCGCACGTACCACGAGGAGAAGGGCTTCACGTCGGACATTTACAAGAACGTGTGTGCGGCCATCGTCCATCGCATGGAGTACGGAGTGCCTCCCGAGCCCGCAGATGAGACTCCATGGCTCATGGCGTTGGTGAAGTACGTGGAAGAAATGATTGGACAAGTAAGTTGCCCTGTTAAGTCGTTTCTGATAACGTTTCTGACTCGGAAATCTTTCAGAAGGCTCTGGAGGAACGTCGATACATGCTCAGGGAGGTCTGTGTTGCCCAAGAGTTGATCCTCAAGAAGAGGTCGTACGACAAGGCTACGTGGGAGTGGCCACGTCTCCTTGATGAGCTCGCTCATGAGTCGCAGTTCGGTGAAAGGGTTGGAGTCACGACGGACCCTCGACATGCCTCTCCGCTTCCGGTGGATCAGTCGACGCCGATGCTATTGTCCCGGGAGGTCGAGGCCTTGATTCACAAACATCTTGACCTCTAGTGTAGGATAGGAGGTGTACCCGTACCCTCTTTCCCATAGATAGCAATGTTCACGTCTTTGATCACCCGCACTCCTCACACTTTCCTGGGCCACAGTGTCGTGGCTCATTCAACGTGGCGTGAAGAAGGACCGCTATGCGTTGCCAAGAAGATAACTCGGCCATTTTCAACAACAAGCAAGCTACAAGAAAGAGCAGCGACGATAGCAATCATGATAGCACAAACACACAGTAAATCTAGACTATACGGCCTCTTCGACCTCAATTTTCTACGCACATTTCTGGAGGAATGCCGCCGTGACACCACACCGGGCACTCAGCAACGACGCAATGCTGGATCGACCATTAACATCGGATGGAAAGGAAGATTTTCAACTCACTACGGTTGGCTGCGAGGCTCAATCATGCCATTTTTGGGCTGTAACAAGGCCATCAGCAAGCGACGGCATTGGAGAAGACCGCACATACTCGAATGAGAGAGACTCCATGCCCTCCGAGCTCCTTGGGGGCGACGAAACACCGCGACAATCCCTTGCGTGAAAGTACCTTGAAATCTAGACCGCGCATCGCCTGCCCGGGGTCAGCCAACGAGAATTAGGTTGTATAGAATGACTTACATTTTCGAAGGCGATCCAGCGAAGAGGAGTCGGTTTGACGGTGATTCGGAAAATGACGGCGAGGGTCTGTAACAAGTTGGCCTGCTGTGTCCATGCGTTCCTGAACAGATTGCGTACCTGATAGTGACGCGGTGCAAGTCTAGGACACATTTTGGGAAGGCAAGACGATCTGGAGTGTACAACAATGAGTAATCTAGAGCGTCACACTGCTAGTGGAGAGACATGGGAGGCAGTCACGATGGGTCGGGTTGGGGGGCGTGGAGGGTGGCGCACTTGCAATGACTTTGTGGATACAGCCGAAGCTCCCCGCGAGGACTATGTCGGTGTGCGGACGCAGTGCAGGGGGTCGCGGCTTGTAAGTCTGTCACGGTGTGCGGGGACATGGTGGAGGGTCGCCGCGGTAGGGTCGCGCAGCTTGTGGAGACAGTGCGGTGGACTGTAGAGAACCGCGTGGAGGATCGCGCGATACGGCATGCGAGGACGTGGTTGACGGGGGTCACGGCTTGTGAGTCTGTCGCGGGGACACGGCGGAGGGTCGCCGTGGCAAGGTTGCGCGGCTCGCGGAGACGGCGCGGTGGACAATGTAGAAGATCACGCGGCGTAGAGGATCGCGCAACACGGCATGCGAGGACACGGTCGAGTGAGGTCGCAGCTTGCAGGACTGTCGCGGTGTGCGAGCACTGCACGGTGGTCTGCGTGGGGAGGATCGTGTTGCACGGCGCGCGAGGACACAGTTGAGAGAGGTCACGGCTTCGACGAAGCACGCGAGTGACATGCACATCTCCTTGTACCGTGGTGCAGGCAGATATGCAGAGTTGAGTGCGTCGTCTTGGTCCAGGCCTGACTCGCATCCCCGATCTCGACGCTTGATAGCGGCAAGTCCGCAATGCTCATGGCGGGCAGCATTGACAGGGTGTGGATCATCACGATGACCCCGACGATCTGGTCATCGAGCGTCGTTATATCGATCGTGGGGTCGAGGCTGGTGTCGATCGCATGCCGTGTTGATGTCCTTGGTGGCCATGTCCCAGCAACTGGGCTCGACGAGCGAAGGAGGACGACTTCGCACTCCCAGCTGCATGACCCAGACAAGTCCCCGTCAGACCGACATTCGGACATCCGCATCTCAATTGGAATGGTGACGAGCCTTGCGCAGTGAGTTGTTCCAGGAGGAGGATCGTGTGACAGATCGCGTAGCATGGGGTGCACATCAGTAAAACATGCACAGCTCTGGGAGATCTGGATCAGACGCACCCCAGACTTTTCAGGCGTGATTCAGACGTTTCAGGTTTCATTGGCGCCCAGACATTCAAGACCCCCGTTCAGAACATTGGGCGCTTCACTCTTTCGCCAGCGCTCTCGCTTCCTCCCTTCGCTCTCTGAGCTTTCCCCTCGAGTCTCCCTTCTGTCGGCTGTATATTACATTTCATTCAATCTATTGCTTCACCAGGCTCAACCGGAACAACTTATGGGCACCACAACCCCTCTGGTAAGCCATTACTTGTGAGTGTACCGCCGGTCATGCCGCAGCCCTCCATCCCCATCCTCTCGGCCCGTTTTCTCAACTTTGGCCTCGAATATGTTTTTATTCGAGTCCCATGTATCTGCACTTGATATCCAAGATGAATTGAGAGAAAAAATTCCACTCCCGGACTGAGGGCCCAACATGTCGAGTCCGGAGGTCTGGATGATCTGGACGGGTGGCTGTCCAGTTCATCCAGACTTTCAGACATTGTCGGTTTTACTGATGCAGGACACAGTGGAGGGAGATCGCGGCTTGCGGGACTGTCGCAGTGTGCAAGGACGTAGTGGAGGGTCGCCGTGAGGGGCGTGTCAGGGCACGAGGAGACAGTGGAGTGGGTGAGATGCAGGAGGAGAGTTGTGGACGTACCTGACCAACTAATTCCCTACTCCCTCCCGCTTAAGTCCACCCCCGACGGCATGTCGTCCTTCTACAGTGGTGGAACGAGCCCTTGATGGGAGGCGTGGCAGGGCCAGACAATGTGAATGCGAATAATTACCTTTGTATCACTTAGAAGGGGGAACGCAGTGCTGTATGGTGAGGACATGAACGGGCTGGACAGGCTGGCGGGGCAAAGGCGTGACATTGCGTGACGGCATGCGCCCCGTCACTGATGGGTTGACCTTATGTCGACGTTGGGTTCGTATGGGACGAAATATATTTTATTTGAGACTTCAAATAATTTGTGTGGCAACGGCCTCTGGAATTATTCAGAGCAAAAGGGCAGCGAAGATGTTTCCAGACATGCCCAATCACGATAGCAACCTGGCATTGACGATCGAGTGCTTGATCAAATCGTACATCGGCAAGCTGTAGCCTTACAATTTTGCCCGTCTAATATTGGCGGTGGTACTCGAAATATTTGAGGACTCAGCGAAATATTTGAGTGCTCGGATGGCTAGCGGAATGGAGGGGAAGTCAAATATTTCTACATGCGTACCAAATATTTGGGGAGGAGGCCAGCGCAAAGGACTGAAATATCTGGAGGGACATCTATTGCTACTGGGCTAAATTATACGGAGTCTGTTATAGCTAGCGTCGGCGAATTATTGAACGAACTGATATCCCTGGGGCCCATAGAACAAGTGTTGACCAGTGTGTCCGGGATGTGGGCAGCTGGGGACATCATCAAGAGTCCTGCGAACGAAAAGTCCAGGTCTCTGTACACTGATACACCTACACGCTGCCCTGAGGATCGCACCGTCCTCCGGAACATATGGCGTGCAGAGAGATCCTACGATGGTCGCAGATTGTCCGAAGCTGACGTGGGCGCCGACGCAGTCACGCTCCCGTGGATGGTCAGCTCGCGGCCCGCCTGTGTTAGACTATGGTGGTATTCAACAGCGATGTAATGGCTGTCGCACGAGAGCGCGAGCACATGCGTGGCCGACTGCCCTGACTCTCTGAGTCGTCAGACCTACGGAGGTCCGCCACATATCCGAGCGCGAGGAGGTCGTCGCGCACCTTCGCGGGCAGCGAGAGACGAAGGCGGGCATCCGCGTGGGGCCATAGCGTCGCAGCCTGCGAGGTCATGTTCATGCGGTCGGGGTGCGTAATGTACAGTACACCGTGCGGTGCCGGATCTTCACGACGGGGGGTCATCAACGAGATACGGGTAGTGCCGTAGTGGACCCGGGCACCGGCGTTGATGGCTTCCCAGAGCTCCGCGCTGCTAGACATGTCTATGCAGTAGGAGTCTATCCAGACGAGATTGAAGCCATTCGTTCGTGCGATTCTGCATGCGTCGCGGATCTTCGGAGAGAGGTTGGGGTCGTCCCATATAGAGGGTTCTGGCGGGACATGGTTGCTCTGAGCTGAGAAATGGCAAGAAGAGACCCAAAATAAGACCGCCAGAGAAAGAACCAGAAACGATGAAAATGAGTCAACTCACCATCAGTAGCGCGACCCATCTGGGCGCACCGCTCTTGGATCTTCTTCAGGTCTTGGAACGACTGCTCTCCGTTGCGATCCCACTGGGTATGTGACAGAATGGCGTAGTAGCCATACTCGGTGCGTCGTGGGTCTCTATCAATGAATTGGCCCACCATGGTATGCAGAAAGCGTATGTTAGCGTAAAATTCAGACCCAGAGTCTTCGAAGGGCGAGCGGGAACATGGCAGTGGATAAACATGGAAGGAATATATGAATTTTTCGTACTAATAAAATATTATGTAATCATGCACAGCCATTCTCACCTAAGCCTTTGGCGCTCTTTGGCGCCGACGTCCACCTGGCCACCGCCATCTGTCCATACCGGTACCGGTGAGAGCTTCATCGCTCAATTTCAAAGAATGAGGACTTCTGGCTGACACAGGTGCCTTGTCTACGTCCTTCCAGGGCTAGTTCTCGTTGCCTCTGCCGTTACGGCGGTCACTAGCGGATCCTCAGGCTTCCAAATTCGTGTTCAAATCATGTCCCCTCGCTCTCCTAGATTCTGACATTCCAGGACATTCCGGCATTAATGGGACCCTTGAGGTATTATTTTCTGTAGTGCTCAACCTCAGCCTAGAGTACGGCCACGAAATCCCCATCTATTCACAACCGGCGGTCGTGCTTGTCAGTCCGAAGATCGCGGTGCTATTATCCACTCCGCACGTCCACGACTCACACCAGTGCTTATATCACATTCCCTGTCACCGTTTAGGGCCTGTGCAGTGTCTCCGGCGCCCCGTCAAGGACTCCGACTCCTAGAAAGAGGTGCTGGTGATCAAGCACTCATGACCCAACCGTTGCCGCACACGGAGTCTTCGTCCAACAATGTCGATTATTATCCAAAGTGCGCATACATCTCTCTCGTACTCGTACTTGGAAAGGATACGCTCATTCTGTATCTATGTGGAACATTGCGGTACGTGCTATTAAAGCACCAACACTCAAGTTCAAGCTAGGCATATGAAGGACTTGCCCCAGAGTAGGCGTGCGCTGATCGCGGTTCTGGGCCTACCTGTCTACAGCGGTGAGATTCAGTTGCGAGGTGGTGAGTTCCCCGTACCCCGATATACCTTTCACGTACCGCCGCGCGGGTACATGAGCGCACCTCACTGGAGCCTGGTTCCAATCGTGTCTCTAGGCCTCCGAGCGAGACGCCGGGGTGCATCATCCTGCACTGTTGCATATGCATGTTTCCATTCCTCCCCTCATCGAGGCCTCGTCTCTGGCATGGACTGTGATTCTATTCCATGCCTTGGTTTCGGGCTTCCTAGGCGTGTGCTGCGTCGGTTCACGCGCCTAAGGTTCTATGAATTCTATGTCTCATTATTACTCTCTTCCTAACCGGACCGACGACCCGCAACCATATGCTCCACCCCTTCCGCCGGGTATCCACAATGGGTATCGGTTCGGTATCGGCTTTCAGCGTCGTTCCAGATTCTAGATTCCTGATCTTGGTGTGTTATTACGTGCGGCCATTGGGGCGGGTAATCGCTTAAACAGCATCAGCGGGGCTTAACTTATCGCATACATAAAGCTCGCGTTCACCTCACCACTCTCCCTCCTCTGGTCTTCAAGGACCTCACTGCCATCTCGGACAACCATGACGCCCCTCATCACTACTGAACACGCTCTTAGAGCCGCATCCGGGGCCCACCACCACGATGGCCACGAGAACGACATCGCGGACGAGCCGCATGCACGCACGTCGGCATTGCGTCCTTTCGAAAGCTCCGCTGCCCTCGATCTCAACGAGACCGGCCCCGTCTCCTCCCTGGAGCTCACAAAAACCTTGACCAGCGAACGCGTCCGCCGCCGCTCGGAGATCGCGCGGATCCGGCCCCTCGACTCTCCTCCCGCCCTCGAGCCCGAGGCGATCGAGCTCCCGGTTATCAACGACCGCGCGCTTCCCGCCCACGCATCCACCACCACGCATGCACGGGGCTCCGACAAATTGTCCACGTCCTTCCGCAAGGACAGCGTGTTCGTGCCGGCCAAGGGCCGCGACGTCGAGCTCATGCCGAGCTTCCCCAACTCGCTTGCGCCGTCAATCCGGATCGATGACGCCGACGCCGACGACGCGGGCTCCACGGTCCCCGCGATCTCTGCCGCGCAGAAGGCCGTGCACATGCGCAAGTTCCTCATCAGCTTCGCGGCGCTGTGCTTTGCGTTCTTCCTCAATGGCTGGAACGACGGCACGGTGGGGCCGCTTCTGCCGCGGATCCAGTCTTATTATGGCGTGCGTTCTGAAGCGTGTCTAGTCCTCGGACGCCGACGCGGACTGACTGGGGTGAATAATACTTAGCTGGGCTTTGCCACTGCCTCTCTCATCTTCGTGCTGAACGCCATCGTGAGTGCAATGCCACTGTGACTCGCTGTGTGGATTAGATTTGGCTCACTGATGCTACTAGGGGTACATCACCGGGGCGTTTGCCAACGTATGGCTGACCGACAAATTCGGCTTTGGGAAGGCGAGCCTTACAATTCGTATTCTGCGCCTCGTTCCAAGGCTAAAAGATACAATTTCTAGTGCATGGTCATGGGTAAAATTTGCCTTCCTGGCTAGATATCCTCGATCGCTGAGGAACTGTGTCCATAGGTTCGCTCTGCCAGACGGCCGCATACGCAATGGTGGCCCCCGCGGGGCCATTTCCCCTCATGTGTATCGCATTCATGATCGTGGGCTTCGGAATCTCCCTCCAAAACGCACACTGCAACGCTTTCGTCGCGATGTCCGGCGGGAACATCGCGACGAAGATCTCGTTCTTGCACGCAGCCTACGGTACGTACATTCGGAGGTATCTTCCCCCAGCAGGAGTACTAAGGAAGCAGTTCCACAACATGCATCCGGGGTAACCAGGCTTCGGAGCCCTTGTCGCTCCCTTGGTCTCCACACAGTTCGCGGCCCAGAAGCACTGGTCATTCCACTACATCGTTTCCACGTCGCTGTCTCTGCTCAACTGCACGTCCCTCTGGTGGGCCTTTCGCGGAAGGCGTCAGGAAGGTCAGTCAGCTGAATCTTAAGGGACCGTGACCGCGCCCTGATTCGGGCGGAAACAGAGGTTCTGGCCGAGACGGGCATTAGCCCCGACCCGCAAGCGGTCTCCTCGAACAAGTACAAGCAGATATTGGGCATCAAGGCGATTCACCTACTCTCTCTCTTTGCTCTTATATACGTTGGCACCGAGGTCACCATCGGTGGCTGGAGCGTAACTTACGTGCAGGACAAGCGGAACGGAGGCGCGAACGCTGGCTACATCTCGTCTGGTTTCTTCGCTGGGCTCATGCTCGGCCGTCTCCTCCTGGTATGGGTGAACAACAAGGTACGGCCGCTCATACTTACTCTATCCTTCTCCTCGGGTGCTAATATACATCCTGCCCACCGCAGGTCGGTGAACGCCGAATCCTTTTCATCTACGCACTCCTCGCAATCCAGTACGTCCCCGTCCTCCTCTTCACCTTCTCGCACGAGCTCGCGTTCTCATGGAGCCCTCCCTAGACTCGAAGTGACGGTCTGGGTCGTGCCCTCTCTCGTCGAGAACGGGATCGCCGTCTCGTTCATCGGGCTTCTTCTCGGGCCCATGTACCCGATCCTCATGAAACAGTCCACCGGGATCCTCCCCCGCTGGCTCCTCACCGGATGCCTGGGCTACATCGGCAGCATCGGCATGGCCGGCTCCGCTGTGCTCCCGTTCCTCACCGGGCTTCTCGCGTCCAGGTTTGGCATCACCAGTCTCCAGCCATTGTGAGTGTCTACCTCGACTCTGCGTAGGTACTACTGGGACGGGAGCTGACTTGGCTGGGTTCTAGCGTGGTGTCGATGATGTCGACGCTGATTGTGGTGTGGGCTCTTATCCCGCGTGTCCGCCCCGTCCCTACTTAGCCATTGGGTGAGGTGATTTACAATGGTAGTTTCAAGTTCCTTTTAAGTTTCCGGGGTAGAAACGGCGTAATCACCGCCAGCCACCTAGAGCCGAGACGCATAGAGTGTTCTCTGATCGTGATGTACATAACGCTGTATCGCAAGAGCTGATGTCTCCAGTGCGTTGGATTGATCATTACATGATTATGGGATAAACACCCAGGTTTTCCAACTTCCCAGTTGTTCGAGGGAACGCTGTTCACAGCCACTGCTTACGGGTGTTCCGCAGGCACTTATCGCTGATCGGCGGTTTTAAACTATACTCTCGCACAGTCACACTTATCAGTCCTCCAGGCTGTTGAACGGCACTTGACAATTGTCCACACCCCTGCCCAGCACTAGCATCGCCTTTGGTCATGAAGTACCGCGATCTGACATTCCGGCTGACCCTTCTTTCAGCTCTTACGTTTATCGCCTATCTCGCACAGGGCGGGTATGGCGCACAACTCCCGCTGAGCGTCCAGCCAAGGCCCGCAACCTTCCCCGATCTCTACGAGGCGTCCATCGCAGAGTTGCAAGCAGGGCTCGAGCTGGAACAATTTACAAGTGTTGACCTAGTCACCGTGAGTCATACCTTAGCATAGACCATACTCTATGGGCTAGCTAGCTCAATTGCGATAGGCGTATCTCGCGAGGATCGAAGAAGTAAACCATCAAGGACCAGCGCTGCATGCAGTAATCGAGACGAACCCGATGGCGCTGGCCATCGCTCGGGTATTAGATATAGAGAGACGTGTTTCCGGAGCGAGGGGCCCTCTCCATGGTATACCCATTATCGTCAAAGACAACATAGCGACCGTGACCGGCGAAGGTTGGCTATCTTCGTCTTTTCCCAGTGCTATGTCTGCTCACGATGGAACGACAGGAATGAACACGACAGCCGGTGAGTTGACCGTTATCCTCTTGTCTCGCCCTGCTCATACTTATCCCATTTGCTAGGATCTTTCGCGCTCCTTAACTCCGTGGTTCCTCGAGACGCGCATGTGGTGACGAGACTCCGGGCTGCGGGCGCGATAATCTTGGGGAAGGCGAACCTCTCCGAATGGTCCCACGCACGTGGGACCCTCCCATCCGGATGGTCCGGACGCGGCGGACAGTGCACCAGTCCGTACGTCCCGCAAGGCGATCCTTCCGGCTCGAGCTCCGGCAGCGCTGTCTCGGCGGCCATTGGGCTTGCGGCAGCTGCGTTGGGCACGGAGACGGACGGCTCGATCATATTTCCGTCTAACAACGCGAACTTGGTCGGCATCAAGCCTACTGTCGGACTGACTTCGAGGGCAGGAGGTAAGATTTCCCGAGGCTGACATCCAATGATCGGAGAACCACTAATCGTTTTCTTCTACCACCGCCACTTTCAGTAATCCCAATATCCTCCCACCAGGACACGGTGGGCCCAATAGCCCGTTCGGTGGCGGATGCGGTGACCCTCCTTTCGGTGATTGCTGGACAAGACGAGCTCGACAACTACACTCTCGCCCAGCCATCCGTCCTGCCAGACTACACCCTTGCCCTCAAAGCGGACGTCGGACTGAAAGGTGTCCGTCTCGGCGTGCCCCGAAAGCGCTTCGCAAAAATAAGTGACGACGTGATTACGGTCTTCAATGCTTCTCTGGACATCATGCGAGCACTAGGTGCGACGGTCGTAGACCCAGCGGACTTAGTGAACCACGAGGAGTTCGAGGCCTACCGTAGTCCTAATGAGACGCTTGTCACTGGTACCGATCTCAAGGTCTGTTTCAAATTCCGTCTGACGCAACGTACGATAATTGCTCAAATACATGCGAGTTGTAGGTCGACCTCAATCGATACATCGCCGGACTTGTCGAAGTGCCGAGCAACGTGAAGAACCTGGCGGACCTCATCGCGTACAACACTGCCCATGCGGACGAGGAGCTCGTCGAGCCCTATTGGACAGACCAATCGGAGTAAGCGTACATGGCGACTGCAGCCCTGTATCGTCCAACTAGGTGATCGTCCGCAGCTGACGCGAGAACCATAGGTTCATCTTTGCACAGAACCTCTCCGTCAACGAAGCTTACTTCGAAGCCGTCGTCAAGGCCAAGGACCTCGCCGGAAAACGGGGCATCGATGCAACGCTCGCGAGTTTCAACCTCAGCGCACTCATCATGCCGAGCCAGGTGGCATCTGCGGTTCCTGCTCTCGCTGGATACCCAATCGTGGGCGGTGAGTCGCTCTGCCTGTCTTTCCAGTAATGGGCCGATGGGTATGAATTTACACCGCATGTGTAGTACCGCTCGGGTTCCTTCCAACGACCACACCGCTTTCACCCGCAACACCCATCCGTGCGACTGGTCCCAATCAACCGTTTGGCCTTGCCTTCGTAGGCACGGCGTTCAGCGAGTTCGACCTGATCTCGTTCGCGTATGCGTATGAGCAGGCGACCCACACCCGCCTAAAAATCCGCGCATACCCCGCGGCTATCCCGAAGACGCAACTCGCAGACATTGCAGGGAAACCGCGGCGAATCGCAACCGTCCAAGAGCCAGGCTTTCTTGAAAACCGTGAGGCGGAGTGCTGAAGGTAACGGCAATCAGGTACAGTAGTGACGTATTCCCCGCGATTTTTCGATAGCACGTATAGACCGGTTCCTGAATTCTCTGACCATTCCGGCGACTTGATAACGGTGTTAGGACCATAGTGGTGCGTCCGTTTCTTCCTCTTGGATCTGATAATGAGCTAATGACCGTATCCATGCAGGTTTACTCCTTTTCGGGTGGTCACAGACCGCATTTGTCCCAGTGCCATGCAAACAGAACAGCAAAATATTGCGACCGTCGTAATCGCTTAGCTCGATTGTATGGTCAGTCCGAGTCACCGCGATGCAGCACCTCTTCGTAAGAACTGAAACACCCACGAAGATTCCGCTAAGTAGTATTAGAGTAATATTCTTCACAACTGAGGCATTTGAGAGGATTGCATGAGAGAATGAATTCATATGTCGTGCGAGTGCTGCAGAACGCTCAACAGGTTTCCTTGAATGTTGCACACTCAAGAGCGATAACCCTAAATTGTGTCAAGACGGGTTAAAAAGAACAATACGCAATCCTCATTCCCATTAGCCGACTCGAACGACTGACCTCGTCATTACTAGTGACGCGCTCTACCAACTGAGCTAAACGGGATATATTGGTCACATGCACTAGCCATGTAAACATCGCGACAGCATGAATGGCCAGTGAAGGTTTCGGAAGTTCGACAGACATTCCATCGAAATGTCGTGTTCAAAGACGAGAGGGTCCTTCCTAGAGCAAAAGTCAATCAATCAGGACAACGGATAGAGGAAAGTAGCCTCGCGTCCAAACTGCCCCGTTCTTTGAAAGCGGTTTGCGATTGCATGACTACTCGATTATACCCTAAGTTACGTCGCGAGCAACTTGAACTTTTCGTATGCTACATGAGGAAACAACTAGAATCTAATTCGAGTCCTCCATCCATTAACCGTTCCTCCACGAGCCGAATTCATAATCAGTCAGTGTGCGGTCATATTAGCCCCCCCCCCCTTCTCCCTCTCTTCTCCCTTCACCCAACTGTGCTCCCTTGCTCTCAGAACTTGAACCCGCCCGCGAGGGCCATGACGCCCTCCGGGTCGTACCTTTCCCTGACCGCGCGCAGCCCGTCGACGTTCGCCCCATAGATGCGCTCAAGCGGCGTGTCGAACATCGCGTAGTTCCCGTACAGCGGCGCGTCCGCGATGTCCTGGCCCTCGCCCTGCGCGACCGCAGCGAGGCGCGCCGCGCTCTGCCGCGCGGCGTCGTAGAACGTGTCGTCGTCCACCTCGGCGGTGTACGCGTAGTAGATGTTGAGCGGGAGGAGGCCCGTGGCGCGCGAGGGGGGGTACGCGGACGAGTTGGAGGCGCCGTGCGAGAAGATGGAGGGCAGGAAGGGCTCGACGTCGTACGAGATGAAGGTGCCGGAGCGCAGCGAGAGGTACTCGCCCCAGAACTGCTCGCGCGTGGTCAGCATCGGTCGTTGTCGTGGTAGAGGGCAAGGAAGGAGAGCAGGGACGGGCGCACCTTGGTCTCGTTCAGGACCGCGTCCATGATCGTAGGCGTGTACTGCTCCAGGGAGACGGTGTGGAAGATGCAGCTGCAGAACACGCGCGATGCGCTGTGAGCGAAGGCGGCGTACGCCTACAGCGGTCGTCTGACTCACCGCGTGCCAGACGTCGCGTTCGAGGGCGCGGCCCCGACCAGGTCCAGGAAGGTGCGAGTTTTGACGTCCTTCGTGAAGTACGGGATGGCGAGGAAGTCGTCGAAAATACCCGCGGGTGCAGTGGGGTAGTCATAGAAGAGAAGGAGCGACACGCCGGGCTGCGGGTGCGAAACAGGGACGAGATCGCGATCATGAGAATGGACGCTCCGCAAGAGAGCACAACGCTAAGTAGGGCGCGAGAGGAGAAGAGACGCACCGCATCCAGGAGAAAGTTGTATGTGGGAAGGACTGCCGCCTTCGGGTCTGTGACTGTCTGCGAGAACTTGACAGTGGCATTGTTCACGGCCTCCAGGTTCTCCTGCGTGATAGTGATGATGCCGCCCTGTCAAGCGAGGAAGGGTTTCGAAATGTTAATCACCAGACAGCAGCTTCTCAGCTGGGGGAAGCGAGGGTGCGTACCCAAACCTGCGTCTGGTAGTGCGTCTTGAGGATGAACTTCGTGACGATGCCCTACAAGACGCATATATAGACGCGATCAGACCACACGGCGGCACTAGCGTAGAACCGAGCAGCGGGGGAGACGCACAAAGTTATTGAACCCGCCCTGTAAAGTAGCAGAGCATTGAGTCGCCGATCGATCAGATGGAAGAAGCACCGGTGGCGCGGACGTCGTCAGGATCGACAGAACGCCGGGCGCAGTGTGGTTTGAGCCAGCCACGCACCTTCAGGCCCCAGAACAGGTCCGGGTACGAGTCCTGCGAGACCTGCGCGACCGTGCCGTCCGGAAGCACGAGCTCGAAACCGGCGATGGTGTCGACCGTCAGCCCGTACTGGTTCGTCTTCCACGAATAGCCTGCAGAAGATAAAAGAGAGAAAACAGACACGCATGGCCGTCAGCTTCTCTTCCACTTCCATTGTACCTTCGCCCCCCCTTGCCGCCGACCTCCGTCCCCGCGGACCCGCGTGCTCACGACAGCACACACACGGTACAGGGCTCATGAAATATGACAGACTCACCTCCCCCAAGAGTGAAGCCCGCCATGCCGACACCGGTCACGCGCCCGCCGACGACGTTAACCGCGTACGGCTCGAGCGCGGCGTAGACTTCGTCCCAGATGAGGCCGGACCCAACCTCCGCGGTCTGGTTATCTAGGCTGTACTTGACGTCGCTGAAACGGTACATGGCGATCTGCACGCCTTCCGTGGACGAAAAGCCCGGGTTCGACGCGTGCCCGCCGCCCTTCACCTGTGAGAATCCGCCGCGAGGGCCAAGAGAAAACGGCAGACAGTCAGCACATGCTCGTGTTCGTGGTTCGAGCTTCAGCCCCCGAGCGGCACCGTCGGAGCAGGCTCCGAGCCATAGACGAAAAGAAAAAACTTCTCTGCTCTGCCACAGGGGCGGAACGCGGGGACGTTACGTACAGCGAAGGGCGTCTTGTTCTTGCCAAGAATTTGCAGCTGCAACGCGGGGGAGGGACCAAAATAAGCTCAGCGCCCCGTGGGCAGCAACGGCAGACGATGACGACGTACGATCTTCCCGACATCTTCAGCGGAGCCTGGCTCGACGGAGCACGCTGCTTGTGCGGTGCTCGACACGGCCCAGTGGCCGATGTCCTTCTGGTACGCGGCGTTCAAGCCGAGGTCTAGAACCACAGAGGCGCATCAGCGACGACGGCTTAACGGACAAGACGGATCATCTATGCTGGGGATGACCTGGGGATGACGGTGGCGGAACTTACATGGCCAGTGGAGGGCGGAAACGTTGGAGATGGCTTGCTCGATCTCCGAACAGGTGCTAGTGTACTGCGCCCTTGCCTCAAGGAGCAGGCTCTCTGCAGAGACGAGAGAGAGTAGGCTCGATGCAAGCAACGAAGCGGTGGCGAGCGATCGGCGCATAACGGGTAGAGTAAACAAGCCTCTCGAGGGGGATTAGAATGCCTGCGGTAGACGTCGAAGGGTGACACGGGGGAGAGGTTGTGTCAGAGAGCTCGAGGAGACACAATTCGAGACGACTCACGCGAAGATATAAGTACCATTTTCGAAGCGACGGAGGGTCAATGGAAAATGCAGTCGGAGTACGAGAGTCGGTTTGGGTTACTGTCCCACGCGGATGGTACGACCGTGTTACATGAAGACCGGGATATACCCTTACCCTTTCACCGGTAAAGGACATGATCGGGGGAAAGACATATTCGTGCAGTTGTTTCGGGCATGCTTGGGGCTCGGTTCCGTTCGTGGTTGGTCCGAGGACCTGTCAAGAACTGAATGTAGCCGCCGGCGATTGCGCGGGGGTGATTCCCAGCAGAAATCAAATAGAGAATCATTTCGAGGTCTATCAGCAAATGAAAGAGGCCGTGAGGGCCCGGAGGGTGGTGACGTTCGAACGGAGAACAGATGCAAACTAGTGTTGGCCCTATGGTTATGACGACATTGTGATGGACGCTGAGATAGAGCAGGACCAGTTTGCTGAGGATAAGGTAGCGTTCTTCGCCACGTTCCTGGCAAGCATTGAACTGAACATGTGGAACGATGAAGTGTGCTGTGTAGTGACGTAGCGTCAGTCTCCCGGCCCATGCGAAAGAAGGCAGCTTGGATGAGGAACGACGGGGATGACACCATCTACCCCATACAGGGGCGTCAAAGCGGAAGGATATCCGTTGGTAAGTTTGTACTTATCTGGGGTCTGGACCTAGTACCACCGTCGATGGGCAATCACTTGCCTCGCCCGGAGGAAATGACGAGTAACTTCCAAGTTCAAATTACTGAACTTGACATGGAGAACTGAAGCGGTAAGTAGTTTTGTGTCGCGCTGGTGTGCCTCATAGGCGATGCATAGGAGATCATTCATTGAGCGAATTCTTTCTCCCATAGTGGAGGAGGTTCGGCCGGGTGAGATCCCCGGACTAGACGGCGCCCGTCGAAATAAGCAACATGACGACGGGTGTGGGTGTATACTGGAGAACGTCGGCGCCGATGAGCATAGAGAGGCACTGGCCACTGGCACAATGAGGGGAGGCAGCCTCAGGCAGGGACGAGACTGCGACTGCCGAGGAATGCTATGGCCGAGAAATACAGGTGCCAGATGTGAGCCTGAGGAATAGCCGTTGAAACGAGAGACTTGCCGACATCAAAGGTATATTGCGATCAATTAAACATAAACATAAGCCCGAGCGTCGTGCGGACCGAGCTGGGCGACGGACCCGCGACGGACTCGGAGGTCGGAGAGGACAACATTCCCACGAGGCGGTTGATAACGCGGTCCACATCATTTCCAAATCCGGCGTCGGCTCTGGTCGAGTATAGACGCCCAAGCTCAGGTTGAACCTTATCACAAAAACTGGATAGTACCACCCGGGATTCGCCGGGTGGCTGGCTGGCTGGTGGGCGCTGTGTGCAACGCTCCCGACGCCAGAGCAAGGTAAGAAATCCCGACCGCCCCATCCTCAACCCCCTCAAGTCCTCAAAATGCCCAGGAGTATGTCCCCACCTGGAACCTTTGCTCGTGTGCCGAATCTTGTCTAACTATCCCTTCTCGATTTCCAGTCTACAAGCCCGGCAAAGTGCGTATAGCGGACACTCGGATTGCGCAGATGAAGATGGGGTGTTGACTGAAGCTGGCTTGGGTGTAGGTTGCCATCGTCCTCCAGGGCCGCCAGGCGGGACACAAGGTCGTCGTCATCAAGCAGCTCGACGAGGGCACCAAAGAGCGCCCCTACCCCCATGCGGTCGTTGCCGGCATCGAGCGTTACCCCCTCAAGGTAACGAAGCGTATGGGTGCGAAGAAGGTTGCCAAGCGCAGCAAGGTCAAGCCTTTCATCAAGGTCCGTAACACCACTTTGGACTGTTCATGCGCATTTTCGGCGGGCAAGGAATTTTTGGGCTTGATACTGAACGTTTGATCGTGTATGCAGGTCGTCAACTACTCGCACTTGTTCCCCACGCGTTACGCACTTGAGCTCGAGGGCCTCAAGGGCACCGTCGGCTCGGACACCTTCAAGGAGGTGTCGCAACGGGAAGACTCGAAGAAGCAGATCAAGAAGCTTTTGGAGGACCGGTACACGAGTGGGAAGAACAAGTGGTTCTTCCAGCCTCTCCGGGTGCGTACCCTTTCTTGCATGATTCCCTTCCTCACCACCTCAATCGCTATATGCGTTCGCGGTCCACTTCTCCAATACATCAATGTTCTCCGTTTGTGTGTCCGGTGACTAACGTCCCTTTATGTTACAGTTCTGATCTGTCTGGGTTCTGCTTTCCTTTTGTCGCGCTGTTTGCAAAACCGCTACGTGTACATCACATGTCCACGCATGACACATGCTCCCACCACATCATGTCCCAATTCTAATATGCCATGGGTGACGACACACCTCCTGCTCAGCGTGTCCGACTAGAATTGTATCTCTATCCTGGGCGTGCCCTATGCCGCTCAGCCCGCCTTGCAAAGGCGTATTCATCGTTCTGGCGTGTTTCGTTCGACGAATGCAACCAATGCGAGTGCAATTTCAGGGCCTTCCTTTTGCCCTCGGATCCGTTACATCAGGTTCTGTGTATATACAATATCGCAATGCTTGTGAGAATTGGGACCAGAGGCCAGGACGAGGAGATATAGATGGGAGAGCCGTGCGCGCAGCAACGGTACGGGCCACGACGGCGTCATCAGACGGGGAGCCTATTAGACAGGACGTGCGCGAGCGACCATGGTGACAGTGTACGATATGCAGCCGCTGAGGATGGCAACACTCAAGAGAAGACGGAGACCAAATCACAAGATCAATATAGGGAACAAGACGATGGGGGACGGGGGATGGGGGGACACGCTGGGCAAGGTGGGGTGGGGTGAATCGATATGAACAGACGGGTTCAGTGGAAGCGAGCACCAGTTACCGAGCCATCATAATCAACCAGAGAGAAAAAAATAGGGCAAGAGTCCGGGGCTCCGTACGCGTATGCGGAGGAGCAAACCTATATACCACCCCGTTCTACCATCGTGGTACTTGGGGGCCCCCACTGGCAACGTGGGCGGAGGGAAGGGAGGAGGGGAGGAGGGAAAGAAGGAGGAGACAAGAAATCAGGGGTCGAGGTCGCTGACGCGCGTGAGGACCGCCCGCCGCTTCTTCTTCGGGGGCTCCTGGACCTCGTCGCTCGGCAGTGGCGCACCGGAAGATGCGTCCCCGAGCTCGAGCGCCTCGCCCGCGTCGACGCTCGCCGCGGGCGTGAGTGGGGGCTCTGCGCTGCGCTTCCCCAGCACGCTCCCGGAGAGCGGGAGCGGGAGGGGCGCGGGGAGGGGCGTGACGGGCGACATGGCGGGGAGGCCGACGGCGTGCATCGACGGGGTCGAGAGGGGCGTCGCCATTGTCGAGGGCACGCCTGGGTTCGAGTTCGTGAGCGGGAGCGCGTGGTGGTGCGCGATGGACTGCAGCTGGAGGGTGTGCTGCTGTGTGTGGTGCGCGGGGAGGATTTCGTCGAAGACGACGAGCGTGCAGTAGCCGTCACGCGAAGAGAGCATGAGCGACTGCCCGTCAGGCGACCTAAACGTACGTCAACATTGAGTTTCTGTGGAGAGAAAGGAAACGTAAATACAAGGGGACTCACCAGGACATGTCCGTGAATTCGTCGTAGTGCAGCTTCGTGAGGAGGCAGACGGGCCCCGCCTGCTGTGTGTCGTAGATCATAACGGTATCCATCGTAGCGACAGCGTACAGCATGCGATACGGCAGCGCGAAGATGGATGCAGACGCAGTTGGAGTCGCTAGAGGAGCTGGCGTACCCGGCTTCGACGCGGCAGGCGTGGGCGGGCGTAACGAGTCCGTCGCAGACAACGCCGGGGAAGGCATCATGGCAGCGCTCGGGCCAGTGGGGATCGCGATGCGCGGCGAGGGCGCAGCGATGCCCCCCACAGAAGAAGTCACAGAAGGCTTCGCAGGAGACGGGTGCGGAGTCTTGTCCTGCACCGACGAGGGCGGGACGCCAATATCGACGTCTACCGAAATTTCCGTGTCCGACTCGAGCGTGATCGTCTTCGGCTCGCTCTGGGGCTCGGCACCCCACACGTGCGGCCTGAGCTCGTAGAGAATGGGCGAAAAGCGCACTGCGACGCTGGCCTTCTTGTGCCCGGGCAGGCGGGCGATCGGTGGCCGGGCAAAGTTTGCACGTGAGTAGATGTACACCGAGGACGAGCTGTCCTTGGGGTCGTTGTTGCTCGGGTGGCCCTTGCGTCCCCGGGTCTGCCCCTCGGAGGACTTGGAAGGGCCGGCGGCGGGCACCACGGATGGGTCCTCGAATTGGCCGGCAGGGGTCAGGAGGAGGCCGCCGTCGGGACTGAACGTGAGCCGTCGGAAGAAGTTCGTGAAGCTCTCGTCACCGTAGAGCTTCACAGAAGACCACGCGGCTGTTGGAGCCATGCGGATCGCAGGGAGAGCCGGCATAGGGGACGGCGAGCGTCCGTACCGGCTGTAGTTCGCGGGAGAACTTGGTGCATTGGACCCGCTGAAGGAGGAGCGGCGAGACGATGTCCTCTCGTATGGGGGTGGGAACATTGTCATCGAGGGTGTGCTGGCAACAGAGGCGGTGGGGGTGAGCATTGCTGGAGGCTGTTGCTGCTCCTTCGAGGTCGAGGATGCGGCGACCTCATCATTGAGCCGCTCGCTCACGCTTGTGATCACCGACTCAGTCTCGCTGGCGGTAGATTCCCGCCGGAAGTTCCGCTGGCGGCTATGGACACTGGGCGTCCGACTGTGACGATGACCCATTCGCGTGTTCTTGCCAACTGCGTGGACCTCGAGAGACCCGCTCTTATGCGAGATGTTATAGATATGCATGGAGCGGTCGCTGCTTTGGGTTGCGAAGTATTCGTTCAAGGGGTCCCACGCGACACCCTGGACGTAGTGGTTGTGCTCGGCAATCTCGTGCACGCACTTGCCTAGGTTACATGTTGTTACATGTTGTTCGACATGTGTGTGACAGAGTTCAAGAGAAACGCACCATCACTGGCCGAGAATATCCGGGCGCAATTGTCTGTGCTGCCCGCAATGATGTACTCGCCCGTGGGGCTCCAGGCGAGGTCGTACACCTGCATCGTCGTGCACCTGCAACACACACACGCGTGATGGGCAACAGGGACACACGCAAACACGATCAAGGGGACGCACCTGAAAGTGGTCCGAGGCTTCCAGTGCTCCTTCTCGTACTGCATGTCCTCAGGAGTCAAGTCGCTCCCATAGCTGCTCGCATGCGGGCTCGTCGTCGGCGCCCACACAATGATCATCCCATCTGTAGCCCACACCCTCAGCACCATTCTGCGCGCCCCTGAGAGCCCATGAGCGACGTACCATCTCCGGCGGACGCGATCAGGTCGCCTGTGACGAGGGGCGAGGGACAATGGCGCGCGTCAGCGACCCCGCACGCGTGTGACCGAGCTTGAGCGAGAGGACGGCACCCACCGTTTGGACTGAAGCGGACGACGTTCACTGCGGCGGAGTGCCTGCTGAGCGTCGCGAGGTACTCGACGCGTGGCGGCCGCGGCGCAGGGGCTTCGGACGTGCCCTCGACCAGGGACGGGGGCAAGATATTCGGGTGTACCATCCATAGCTGCACCGGCCGAGTTCGCGCCCCAGACCCCTCTCGTTCAGTGGCGGCGCGCGATGGAACGGAGTGCATGCCCACTCACCCGGACGTGGTTGTCCTCGCCGCCGGTCGCGAGGCGGTAGGCTTGCGCGGGGAACTGCTTGTCATGGGCGGGGCGCGCCTTCTTGAACGGGATGGGTTGGAAGTCGCAGGTGGAGATGGGCTTGGAATCGTGCCACCGGATTTCGAGGGTGCGGACACGCATCTTAAGGATGCTCCAGACGGTGCATACACAGAGTAGGACGTCGAGGAGGAGAGGAGAGAGGGGAAGGTGGTTGAGAGAGTTGGAGAGGGCCCAGCGGTGGCGGCGGCTATCCAGAGTGGCTCGGTGTCACGCATTAGATCGCTCCGCTTATCGTGTCAATACCCGGCATTTACCGCCCTTATGGACTTCTGATAATCCCGATAAATCCATTGGTTACGGCACTATAAAGCACCAACTATAGCGCACCAAAACGCCCGTTTGCGATGCGCAAGGACAGCCATTGTAGTCTACAGTACTATCGATACACGGAACGTTCACAGCGTGCTCGCACGGAGCGTCGCAGTCGACGAGCCCAAGTCCGAGTCATACTCCCTCGGGTCCTTCCCGAGGACCACAGCCAGATCCTTCAAGTCCTTTTGCAGCAGCTTCGTCAGATGGGCGAGGCCGGTCTGTTCCTCCGCGAGGATCTGCGGCCGCACAATGAGCGCAACGTCCCTGTCCCCTTCACACACCCACACACGAAGCCGAGCGAAAGCGAAATCTCACCTGCGCAATCTGAGTCAGTCCGTCTTCGTCGACCACGGTCCACTCCACGCCGGCGCCCGACGACCGCCGGTCACGCTCTCGCGCGGCGGTCACCGCGCCGACCAGCGCCCACAGCTCATTGAGCTTGCCGCGTATCCTGCCCGTGCCCCCGGGGCGCCGCACCTCCTCGTCGATCTCCTCGAGCGCGGTCCGGAGGGCCTCCTCTTCAGGGCGGAGGGCCGAGGAGCGCAGCGCGGGGATGAGGAGGTGTAGATGTTGCACGAGCTTCAGCACGCGGTGTGTCAGCTGCGTCTGCAGCGTCGCCGCCCGCTGCAGCCGAGACGCGTTCGATAGCTGGTGGCGCTGCACGAGGTTGGATATCCGCACTTGGAGATCCTACAGGGGGCCAACCTTGCATTGTTGGCGAAACGCTATGCTGCGAGGGAACGAGGGACGGACCTTGATTTTCTGCTGCTGCTCCGTGGCTTGTTGTGTCTGGGCCTCCACCCGTTTCTGCAGGTCTTCAAAACCGCTCGCGATAACAGGGACATGACTGTATAGGGGGGTGAGTGAATAGGACAGCTTCTGATACGGTGGCGCATACCATGAAGGATCCGGGTTTTCATTCACGGCCCTTTGCCACAACGCGTCATTCATCGCGTTAGGTGGACGTCCGTACAGGTGAACCTGTGCGGGGTCCACTAGATTATAGAAGTAGTGCTACACACGCCACCGTTAGCGTGAATACTTGTGGTAAAGACGAAGCCATCTAAGAAGTTACTAACCTGGAACCGGCATTGTGGCGACGAGGGATCCCACGCTGCCTGGATGGCCTGGATCTTCTGCGCCAGCTGTACGAACTGCGTCTGCGCATCCTGTTGAGGACCTGGCCCTGCGGCGGCCTTCGACGCAAACAGGTTGCTCGTCGTAGACCCAAGAAGGCTGTTCCCGCCCAGTGTGCTACCGCCGAACAATCCACCCGCTGGCTTCTGCTGTCCGAATAGCGATGTCTGCTGCTGTTGCTGAGGTTGGGCAGCACCAAAGAGCGGGTTTCCAGCAGATGGAGCGCCGCTCCCGAACAAAGACGTTTGCTGTGTGGGTTGAGTGCCGAACATAGTAGACCCGAAGAGACCACCTGAGGGCGCGGTGGTCGTCGTGGGTGCCCCAAACAGGTTGCTGGTGCCGGCAGTGGAGGTGTTCGCGGTATTGCCAAACAAGCCGCCACCTGTCGTATTGGGAGCGGTAGTAGTGCTGCCAAACAAACCACCTGCCGGAGCGGCTTGGGGGTTGGCTGCGGTATTACCGAACAATCCGCCCCCTGGGTTTGTTGTTGCAGTGTTGCCGAGCAGACCACCACCAGTGGTAGTGCCTGTACCGGCTGTTGTGTTTGCATTGGTGTTGCCAAACAAATTACTACCAGTTGTCCCTGTACGTATATTGATATATCAGTAAATACGCTCCAATGAGTGGCAAACAATGCAAATCCGTGGAAGAGGTCCTCGAATAGACTAGCTTCGATGCTTGCAACATAGAATCGCGATATATAAACATGACTGATGGAGATATATATGCGTGGGTCTACGCAAGTTTGCAGAGCGCAAATGCTTGCATGCACCTTACCAACGGTCATTCCGACGTAGGAGCGAGTGTGTCAAATACACACGGAAATATACCCTGTACAAAGCTGCCTGGGCGCGCATCTGCAGAAACAAGCCATGCAGGATGTACACATAGTATTCCAAACATTTCCAAGCGTACAAGGATCCCCGATGTGTACATGGAGGTGAACCAGCGTTACACACTCACCTGTTTGTGTTGTAGATCCAAACAGGCCTCCGGCTGGCGCGGTGCCCGTCGTGCCCTGCTGAGCCGCATTCCCAAACAGCCCGCCAGCCGGTTGTTGCTGAGTCGTGTTCGTGTTTGTGCTTCCGAAAAGACCTCCAGCTGGTTGTGTTGATCCAAACAGCCCTCCCCCTGTCGTTCCAGTCGCTTGCTGGTTCGCGTTCATCCCTCCGAATAGCCCGCCTCCAGTGTTGGTCCCCTGTTGCGCGGCGCTGGGGTTACCGAAGAGCGGACCACCTGTCGCGGGGGCCGCTGTGTTCTGGGTGGATCCAAAGGTGCTGCCAAAGAGACCGCCCCCCGCTGTCCCGGTTTGCTGCGGGTTGGGGTTAAACGCGCCGAAAGACATGAGTGTCGTGAACGCTAGGAAAGCGGGTACCCAGGGCGATGCGAAAGAGGAGGACAGCGACACCGAGCCCGGTGGCTACAGAACAGTCAGGACAACGCGCGGGTCGGGCGCGCGACGCGGAACCGCTGTGGCGGGTGTTTGGTCGTATTTGTGTCAAAGCCTCATTTGGGAAATCTTGCTACCAACCTGCACGCGGTCATGAGTTGAACGTGTTCGTCGACGAGAAAGTACATTAACTTACCGCAGCAGGCCTTGCAGCACATCGACCTCCATCCACCGTCCGCTCTTTCGGCATCCTCCAGCTTCAGTTCTCTCGTGTGTGACCGTTTCATGTGTGCTTGTGCGAGTCGACGTTCCTTTCTTCTTGTACTCCCCCCACATCACTGTCTACGCACGTCACATTCGCAGGCTACGAGTCTGATAACCGATGAGTAAGAGTCGCCATGCGCAAGGTCATGGTCGTCAGTCGCGGATGGCGAAGTGTGCTCGGAAGACAGATGATGGTTTATATTTACGGAAGGATGCGGAGGACATCGAGTTCGAATCGATGGATCGCCGCTATGCTTTCAATGGTATGTAGGCCTTGGTCGCTCCATTATCATGCTCAGACTCACCCTTGTCCCTGATGGCAGTCGATGTTTTGGAAACAGACACTAGCGATCCCAGTAAGTATGCGCCTTCTTTCAATCACCGTCTACCTCCTTCTAAAACGAATGTCAACAGGGGGCTTCACGTACCAGAACAGAGTGTTCAAGATCGGGGACGAGTAAGCGAGATTGTACACAATTTCTATGATTCCTACTTACCTCCTATTTGTCCTTCATAGCGTTATTTTGAACTCAAAGTTTGACGATACCAACGACATATGGCTGGGGCAGATCAACCAGATCCGCACATCCAAAGACAAGACTAAAACACTTGCAAAAGTGCGATGGTATTGGTCCCGTAACGATGTCGCGACCATCATGAAATCTTTGTGAGTTGCCCTTGCACACCTCCGCAGCTCGCAGCTTCATGCTGATCTGCGTGTGCAAAGTGACCATACCAAGTGCTCGCCATATGAGCGTATTCTCTCAGATGACTACGACTATGTCTCCCCTTACGCTTTCCAAGGTAGCTACGAATCTGCATCTAACTTCACCCACTTGACCAATGATTTCAGCCCGTGCACACGTCTACGAATATCACGAAGATGACCTCAACCCACCGCCTATTGGGCCGACGTCATTCTTTATCAGAACGACACTCCTACATCGCAAGAAACAAATCAAGGTCGGTGGACATCGATGCGCTGACCAGGGAGCTTCAGAAAGGCCTCTAAATGAACATCATTGGATCCAGCCTCCCCTCGGCCACGATACTTGTCACTGTAAAGAAGCCTACAATCCTTACCCTGCTCCCGTGTTAACAAACCCGGACGATATGACCTCGTCGTGAGTTGCGCCTTCGAAGCTAAATGACAGTTTTCTAACATGCCATTCCAGTCCAAGCGAGCCTCCGGACACGATGCATTTTTGCCCAAGCGTCAACTGTCGAAAATGGTTCCACGCAAGATGTCTTGCTCTCATGCAAAACCTCGACACCACCTCGCATCCCATGACTCGTGCCATCCGGCTCCTTGCTAACGACCCTGATAGCCAAGCCCCCTTCGTGATGTTTGGCCACTTTGCTGGACCCGAGTCCCGCGAGATCGTCCCGGACTCAACACAACAGGTAAGCATGGTTGTTCATAACACTCTCTTGAGTATGGTTCTGTTTCCTCCAAAGTGTTGTTTAAGGCGTGCGCTGTGTTCACTTGTGGTATCCAAATATAATGGTTTTGAAACTAGCCTGAGAGTGACATGGGGGAGCGGCCCCTGGCGAAACTTGCCGTGGGACGTGACTTGTAAGAATTGCTTGTAAGAGTTGAAGAAAGAAAGTGAGATTACAGTAATGCTCCCTCGCACGTCGTTCTATCCACTCCTTTAGTCGCCCGGAACCGCACATAAACCACATCTAACCCCACGTACTCACCCTCATCTCATCTCCCAGATGACAGTCAACGAAGCCCTCGAGTTCTGGACCCGCGAGCGCACGATCCTCGCGCACCTGCCCCCCGCCCTCCTCGCGATCGCGCAGGCCCCCATCGTCCGCCGCTCCGGCGTGCCCGGCGGCTGGGCGATCGGCAACGTCGCGGACGTCGTCCTCGCGCGCCGCTTCGTGTACGCCGCGCTCGAGCACGACGGCGCGCCAGAGCGCTCCGCGAAGTTCCTCGAGCTCCTCCGACGCGACGCCGCGCGCTGGGAGGACGTCATCTGGCTCGAGCGGCGCAGACAAGGGGGTCCGAGTCACGGCGATGTGGAGACGATGGACGTCGACATGGACTCGGGCGCGGACACCCAGCGCGCAGATCTGCCTGTGGAGCTCGAGGCTAAGGGACTCGGGCGGTGGGGATCGTCGACCCGGACCGCAGCGGCGACGGCGTCGGCGACACCGATGGAGGTTTGGGGCGGGCTCTGGGATGGCGTGAACTTGCAGGAGGACTCGGACTGCGGTGAAGAGGAGGATGGTGGTGCTGAGGAGACCTTAACAGCCTCTGGGTCGCCGGGGAAGGGAAAGTCGAGGAGCGCGGATCGGGAGCCGGATGAAATCAGCGCGTTGGAGGCTCTGTGCGAGGACCTCGGGCAATTCGAGCTGCTCGCGAGCCCGTATGGGCCGTACTGGGAGAGGCGGGGACGAGAGTTTGAGGAGGCCGCAGCGGCGGGGTTATTAGATGGTCCGGACTTCGTGTGCCCGCAATGTCGTTCTGCTATCTGATCTGCATTTGGTAACTCCAATGGTAAGTACTTGTCCACCTACGTATTGTACCCGCGACCCTTGTGCTGATGTCTGGCCACACAGGTTCCTGTACTGCTTGTCTGGCTTTGTCGTGCTATCTTGCTATCGAAAGACTCATAGGTCAATGATCGTAATTTGGTTCCAGTCCTCCGACGCTGTTCGCATTGCTTTACTGCCGCACGTTATACGCAATCTTCTTCGCATGCTGCGATTAGTTGACCAAACATTTACGACTGCAGCATATGGACGCACCATGTATCATATCCATATAATGTACAACCCTTCCTCACGCCCTCTCAAGAACATTCAGTCCGCACTATACACACAGTTCTGGTTCAGCTGGTCCAATCATTCTTCATTACACCCAATGCTCAACTACATATGGTATCAAATGCGCGCAAAGCGATAGACTCGCCACGACGCGAGTCCGTCCGCAAGGTATCCGCCAGTACTGAACCGCAAGAACCACATCACAGCGCCGATACTACCGTGTACCAGCTCCGAGTTGCTCTCGCCATCCACACCGAGTCCCGAGCCCCCAGTCCTGCCGACGCGAGCGGAGGGCTGTCGTCTGCCTGGGGACCCGGTTCTAAATCGGGTATACGGCCCTCCCCTCTTATGTTAATAAACGATCCAGCCGGGAGCTCAGAGCAAGAGCTGGCCGACGGGGGACGCGCGGCCGTTCTCGTTGAAGAGGCAGGAGCCGGTGCCGACGAAGTTGGCGCCGGCGGCGTCGTTGGCCTTGAAGAGCGAGGGCTTGGTCGCGACGAAGGGGAAGTAGAGGTGCACGAAGCTCTGCGCGTCGAGGAACTTGAACGCCTCCTTGTAGAAGCTCATCCTGCGCGTGCGCGCGAGAGAGAGGTTGGGTAAGTACGGAATGCATGACTCGGAGTCGGCGACGGGGAGAGAAGAGAAGACGTACTGCGCAGTCTGGCCACCGGAGGGGTTCTGGAGGGCGAACTCGGTGATGACGATCTGCTTCGACTGCAAAGGCCACGCGTGTCAGTCGCCTGACGGGTACACGGAGAAAGCGAGCGGCGAGAACGTACGGGGAACTTCTTGTGCACGTCGGTGACGTAGTTCTTGAAATCGGCGTAGCTTTTGCCGTACCAGTGGAGGTTGATGTAGTCGTACTTGCAGCCGCCGCCGCACGACTTGATCATCTGGTTGAGCCAGTCGACGCCCTGGTTCTTGCTTCCGCTCGACGTGATCGCGGGGAGCGCCTTCTTGGTCGGCAGCGAGTTGATGTGCTGCTTGTACCAGGACGCGGCCTGGGAGGGCGAGATGCCGTTGATGTCGGGCTCGTTCAGCGTGAACACGGCTGAGGAAGTCGTTAGTCCGTGTGCAGGAAGGCGAGAAAGGGAGGCGGGACGTACTGTTCCACTTCTGCTGCTTCTGGCGCGCGGCGAGCTGATTGATTGGGCTGGAGGCACAGTCCAAGCAACGCTGCATGCCGATAAAGTTCAGACCGTGGACACCGCTCTTGGAGGGAGGCGCGTAGGTCTCATAGTCGTAACTGGGTATAAGGTCAGGATCCGTATGGTCGTTGAGTAATGCGCTGCTGGACGTACATAGCAGCGACTTGGCCTTTGCTGTTCTTGAACGTAGATACGTCGCTGTATACGATATGTAAGTGATCAAGCTCAATGCAGAGGCACTTTGGAATAGTTACAGAGGGCTGTTGTCTATTGGTTTGGTAAGCGCGTGATCACATACGTTTGGAGGTTGAAGCTGGCAACTTACAGTAAGGCCAGACGAGACCACGCTTGCCTGCCTGGGCGACGGCAGAGAAGAGGGCGACGGCAGCAAAGACAGACGGGAATGCGAGCATTATGACTTATAGGAGTTGAAGCAGAAAAAAGAGGGCACGGCCCGAAAGAAATTTGGAAGAAGAAAAAAAGGTGTGGAAGGGCGCAGCCCGGAAGAAAGTAAAGAAGGAGCGGAAGAAGAAGAAAGAGGACGAGGGACATCCTACCGCCCTTTGCCCTGTATATATACAAGCCCGGCTGAAAGCATTCGGTGATTCAAATCATCCGGTCCTGAAACAGCCATGGCGCAGCTCTCAGCAATGCTGGCCACGCGCGGATCCAGGTCGAGTTTCGGCCGCTAGCGTGCTGAATATCGGCGATTTGACGAGATGCGAGTGATCGAACGAACGTAAGAAACCGAACGTGCCTGTAGACCCCTTACTCCTCGGAGCCAAGCCATCGCCGCTGCCCATGGTCTCTCCTGGCAAATGTCGCGACCTGGTAAAGTCTCCACGTTCAGCACAGAAGGCGAGCCTTTGGTAGGAAGAGAGAATGCCTCTCAGCTCGATGGCCGCCGTCTGGGACAGGCGCGGCCGTACGCTGCGGTCACAGGACATGCTTGGCCCCGGCGTCTCTATACATAGGCGTTTTGCAGATCAGATGGAGGGGCGGTGCGGCGGTGTGGTTACATGTGCCCCTTGATGTGGCATTGTCGGGCCCACAAGGTGATCCATCCCAATCGGGGGAGGATTAACTCCCATTCCCGGAATCATGTGGCGAACCAAGCCCGAATGTTGCCCGATAAGTACGTGGCGCCAAGCAGATTTACTGGGAGAGTCTCACTCGTCCATTGTGTGTGTTTGTGGCGCAGGGCATTCTGTAGCATTCTGTCGGGCGATACTGTACGCATATGTCAGCGCCATTCCAGAGTGGCAATGTTACAACCATTCACCTGCTTGAAGGGCGAAAGTGCCAGCCTCAGCGGCGGAGGCGTTCGACCGCAGACACTGACGAAGATGAGCACCGTCCAGTCTTGAGCTTGATAAGAGACACAGCCATCACTGACGCACGATCGGAGACAATGAAATCATGACTTCCGACTCAACGACCGACAACCATTTTTGCCTCGTAACTGGGGCCTGTATCCGCGGCTCGGTCGCAGGCGGCCGTTGGCAGGCGACGTGGTGGCATTTGCATGTGCCACAAAACATATCCTGTTGTGGGCCATAAGCACCTGTCTATTAATCGCCGGTACCATCCACGCTTAGGCGGTGCGGGGCATACAGCCGGGTTGATGGGTCGCTGGGGGTGGCAGAGAAAGGACGAAGCCCAGTTCGTCCCAGACGCGAGGCGCATTGATACGGTGATTGGCACCCACGAACCTCGTCATCAGCATCATCCAGAAGGCTCGTGTAAATCCGCTCTCAGTCGGAGGACTCGCCTGTAGTCGAGCCATTCGACACGAGAAAGGCGGGGCAAGGAGAATTTGGAATTTTGAGATAGAGACCGAGTCGGAGGAAGTAAGTACACAGGAATTCGGTTCGAGACGTCGAGTTGGTGCACGTGCATGCCCCGCGCCGATCAACCGCCCACTAAGCGCTCAACGAACTCCAGCGGCTTAGCCAAGGTTCAGCGGTTGAACTTGAAGCTCGAAGCTCGAAGCTCGAAGATGCCAAGGCTTGACTCAACCACTTCGACGGCTTGAATATCTTATGTACGTACTCCCCATCCAAGCGATGGAACCCAAAATTTTTGAGGAAGGGAAGAGGCATGAGCACACCCAGCACACGGCCAGTTTTGGAGGTGGACTTCTCCGGAACAGCCTGATGCTTTCATATTAATGGGGTATCCAACAAGTACATGCACAATGGCCGGCCCGTCGTAAAAACAGATCCGATGCATCCGTAGTGTCCCAGGTCCGCAAGAGTAAGTAACGTGAAACGCGACTTCAACCGAGGCCGTGTGGGGCCCGCGGCCGCGCGGCGCCTCCGTCCAACGCTAACTAACTTGTCGCAGCACCGCACCTCCGTGCGACGGTCCTCGCGGCCTGCTCTCGTAAATACATAGAGCGCGCAACGCAATGCGATGCGCCTAGTACATGAGGTTGCCGACGGCGGAGGGCTTGCCGTCCTCGCCGAAGAGGCACGAGCCGGTGCCGACGAACGACACCGCGCCGGGGTCGTTCTGTTGCAGGAGCGAGGGCTTCGTCGCGACGAAGGGGAAGTAGAGCTCGACGAAGCTCTGCGAGTCGAGGTACGCGAACGCCTGCTTGTAGAAGCTCACCCTGTCGAGGAAGAAATGCGTGTAAGTGCAAGAACGACTATTCATTGAGTGGGAGAGCGGGGCGTACTGTGCGGCCTGGCCGCCAGAGGGGTTCTGGAGGGCGAACTCGGTGATCACGATCTGTTTTCCCTGTAGTTCACGACCTGGTTAGCAACCCGGATGCTAGCATTACGGAGGAGGATAGTCAAAACTTAAACTCACAGGGAAGTGGGCGTGCGCCTGCTCGACGTGGCTCTGGAACTCGGCGAAGCTGGGGCCGTACCAGTGCAGGTTGATATAGTCGAAGTAGCACCCGCCGCCGCACGCGTTGACCATCTGGTTCAGCCAGTCAAGGCCCTGGTTCGCGCTCGCGCTCGACGTGATGGCCGGGAGCGCTTTCTTGATCTGCAGGGGGTTGATGTTCTGCTTGTACCAGGACGCGGCCTGGCTGGGCGAGATGCCGTTGACGTCAGGCTCGTTGAGCGTGAAGACGGCTGGAAGTGATTATTAGCTGTCGTGAGTGGGGAGGACAAGGAGTATAAGAGACGCACTGGCCCAGCCCTGCTGCTTCTGGCGGGCCGCGAGTTGGCTGATGGGGCTAGAGTCGCAGTCCAGGCAGCGCTGCATCCCGATGAAGCCAAGACCGCCGGCTCCGTTCTTGGATGGTGGTGCGTACGTCTCGTAGTCGTAACTGCCAAACGCGATCAGCACCAACGGGCAAGAGAGGCAAGTGCTACTTTACTTACATGGCGACGACGGAGCCCTTGCCGTTGTTGAATACGCCTGGGTCACTGCAAGGTATCAGTACGTGTGGTTTGACCACGACAGACAACTGGTTGATATTTACAGAGCGCTGTTGTCTGATATAACCTTTGGTAAGTGCACGCCCGTAACAGTCGAGCGGAAATCACAAGCTTACAGTACGTCCATGTGAGACCGCGCTTGCCAGCCTGAGCGGCGGCAGTGAAGAGCGCGAGCGCAGCGAAACCCGACGAGAAGGCGCGCATTGTTTCAGGTGAGGAGTTGGAGGATAGGTGTCGTGAAAGGGCACAGCCCTGGACTAAAACAAGAAGCTGAAAAGAAAGGGAAGGGCGCAGCCCTGGAAGAAAACAAACAAGCTGTCGAAGAAGACCGAGGAGGACTCCGGGGAAGCATTTTGTGGGTGGGCCTACGCTGTATTTATACTTACGAGGCGGGGCGAGCGACTGCTGGCCTGCACTGGTGATGCGGATCACCAGTTGTCGACGCCCACGCTGCAGTGCCAGATACGCGCGCGAGAATCAGTTCAAGTTTCGGCTGCCCCTGGGCTGCCCCTAGTGCATATTTGACGTTAAAAATTTGACATGGTGAGCAATGATAAGCGCCTACAAGTACAGGTTCTCGTCCTGGTGATTGAATGCGTCAATTAGCCGTGGCTTTGACGTTGCCCCTTGTTAAGTATCGTCGCCGACGAGGATAACAGCTCGTAGAACCTCTTCGGTTGCCATAAGTCCAAAAGAGAGCATACAGTCTATTCACCTCCCGACTGATATTTGCTGACGCGCTGCGGTCTGAATCACTGCGCACCTGCACCTTGTTTCCGCCGGGGGAAGCGTATTCGCGTTGATCAGATCGTAAAGCAGTGCATCGATGTGGTTACATGCCGGACCACTTGATCCTTGTTGCTAAATTGTGCGAGGACTGCGAAGGATCGGGGCCCGGAAAAACGGAGTTACGGCGTAGATATGCCGACAATCGTGCAAATGAAATGAAAGACGTCCTTCCGTGCGCATATCGTGCACACGATGCGCAGTAGGGCTGCTCAATTCTTGCAGGTCACTTCCAGGTCAGTTCACTTCGACCTCAGGCTCCTCGTAGCCGACTGATGGTGGCGATGTCCTCTCTGACGTCCATCGACCAGAATGCGTCCGGCGAGCTCCCTTCTCGTCCACATTATCGCTCTCCCTTCCTCCAAGTCCTCGTCATATTACATTCGCGGAGGGCAGAATGCAATGCCTTTCGAACGACACACACAATGTTGTGACTCGAAGAGTAAGAGAAGGCGGGGGATGCGATTTCGTGCTCAAAGAGCCCGGATAAGCGCGGAATCACTCCCGTCAACGGCTACGCTCGGCTAGCTCATCATTGTGGCGCCTTGGGAGGGAAGGCTTGCGAAGTGAACTGACCTGCAAGAATTGAGCAGCCCTAGTGGGCTTCGGGTTAAAGGGGTTTCGTACCTCCGTCCCTTTCTCATACTGCACGAAACACTGTGGTCTCCGAAGCTGGAGGTCCACACATTAGAAGAGGCACTAAGATCACAGCCTGAAGCTTTTGCAGATGGCTCCGGTGTTACGTCGGGACTGGAGGAACCTGTGCATTCCGTTCGTTCAAACGCGCACGGGCCATCCAGGTGGCAGCATTCTTCTTGCGTTCGTGGCGTCCCACACATGTCTTCCGTTGTTCACAATGTAATCGATTACATATTATGCAGTGCGGGACGCTTGTCGACTTGCTGGATAGCCAGGAATGATATGTGCAAGAGGTCAGGTCGAGTCCGCCCCAGACATGAAGCGCAGTGAGAATCCGTACCTCGGGCCCATCATCAAAGCGTCGGAGCGCTGCTGAAATTCTCCCTCGACAGCAAACGTGGTTCATATGTCGAAATCGCGGACGTTCATAATGTTAATGCTCCGACCATGGTCATGGATCCGGAGGACGTTGGAGTCGATGTGCCCAAGTCAAAAGACACCATCGGCCCGAAGCCCGCCGCCGGCCGGTGGATCGAACCGAAACGATCCTTTCAGCAAGCGCCCTCGAGTGAGCCCAAAACGGTTCAACTCGAGTTCTTGACCTCCGCGGTCTACTGCGCCGAGGCCTGAAAGGTACTATACCACATCACCATTCTCCTCCTTTCGGACGTGATACTTCATGATGATGATTAGTCAAATAACAAACAAGTTACGCAGGGAAGATAAGCAGAGTTATTGTTATTCGGAAATAAGTAAATCCATCCATCCATCTACGAAGTAGTATCCGCGAAACAAACGACTTTGGGGAACAGTCCGTGAAGTCGACGCGATGCCGGACTCCATTCTCGACACATTCCCTCCATCGCTAAGAAGAGCGTCCGCTTGAGGCCGTTCTGCCTGGGTGCACCTAGTACATGAGGTTGCCGACGGCGGACGGCTGGCCGTCGTTGGTGTACAAGCACGAGCCGGTGCCAACGAGCGACGCGGCCGCGGAGTCGTACTGTTGGAGGAGAGTGGGCGACGTCGCGACGAAGGGGAAGTAAAGCTGGACGAAGCTCTGCGAGTCGAGGTACGCAAACGCCTGCTTGAAGAAGTCAACCCTGTAGCGAAAAGGTGAGCACGGTGGCTTCGTATGTGAGTGAACATGAGGGGAGAACGTACTGGGCAGCTTGGCCACCGGAGGGGTTCTCGAGGGCGAACTCGGTGATCACGATCTGGTAGCTCTATAATTGGAAGGGCGGCTGCACGTAAGCCAGCTGAAGACGGTACTACCCGACGAAGGGGACTCACGGGGAACGTCGCGTGCGCCTGCTCGACATAGCTCTGGAACTCCCCGAAGCTGGAGCCGTACCAGTGCAGGTTGATGTAGTCGAAGTAGCAGCCGCCACCACAGGCATTGACCATCTGCTGCAGCCAGTCAAGACCCTGGCCCGAGCTCTGGCTGGAAGTGATGGCAGGGAGCGCCTTCTTGATGGCGAGAGGGTTGATGTATTGCTTGTACCAGGACGCGGCCTGGGTGGGCGAGATGCCGTTGATGTCGGGCTCGTTCAGCGAGAAGACGGCTATGGGGGGTTGTTAGCTGGGAGACCTTGGCAAGGAAGACGCAAGACTTACTGGCCCAGCCCTGTTGTTGCTGGCGGGCGGCCAGCTGGCTGATAGGGCTAGAATCGCAGTCCAAGCATCGCTGCATGCCAATGAAGCCGAGACCCCCATTTCCGTTGGTGGAAGGAGGCGCGTACGTCTCGTAGTCGTAACTGCGGAGGCACAGTCAACATGTCAGAATGTAGGATTCGTTGACAAGGTGCGGAAGTCGACGTACATGGCGACGACCTGGCCGTCCCCGTTGTTGAAGACACCCGGGTCACTGTAGGCGGTCAGTAATCGGCTTGACTGCGGACAAGCTGGAAGTGTTTACAGAGGGGAATTGACTGCGGGCAAAGTGGTCAGTACATCCTTGTACGAGTGAAGCAGCATCCACGTAGGGACTTACACCACGGCCAGGTGAGACCACGCTTGCCGGCCTGAGCAGCGGCCGTGAAGAGGGCAAGAGCAGCGAAGGCAGATGAGAAGGCACGCATTGTCGAATCGAGCTGTTCCTGGAGAGGATGTCGAACATATCCCGGAGCAGCTGCATTTATACGGGTACGAGACGAGCGACTATCCAGGCAAAGGATACAGATCACCTACCTGGGATCTCCTGGGATACACCCACGGTACGGTGCCGAGCGCGTGCAGGATCAGGACACGATTCGGCCCCCTACTGGAAGCCGGTGATTTGATTCATTCTACGGTGTCTGCGCCTGTGGATCCTTGTGCCGATGGCCTCGGTCCTGGCCGACACCCCTTCTCCTCTCTAACACTTAGCATTGTAGAGCAGATTCCAAGGGAAGGGGCGAACTGTGGCAAAACAGGGTCAGAATGCACCTCTGCAGCTGAACTGTGACGTATGTGGTAGGCACCGCACCTGATTCCTTCCTGCAGTACGGCAATGATCAGATGGAGAAGCAGCGGACAAGTGTGGTTGCGTCGGTCGCCCTGCTGCGATTTTGTCAAGCCACAAGGCAACTATCCAATCGGGTGATTGGCGGACGGGACAAGGGCATCTACCCGCGCAGCCAGGGGGCAACTAACCTTTCCCAGGTAACCCAATGTGAGCGGTATGACCTCGAAGATACGGTTCAAGGATAACAGCACCCATCGAGCAAGCGGAGCGTCGAGCGCTAGGATACGCGCTATTCAACGCCGTATTTCGTGCGCACGCGCCGTCATGAGGATTCACACCTACCCTTGTACTGGAGGAAGCGGCGTCGTCATTACTGACGGAGCGACGGTGAAATCAAACCAGGAAGACAGGCACTCCGGGGCCCGATGGACCTGCGCTTCCCACACCCTTGCACGCGGACGGCGGCGGCCAGAACACTTGAGCTGTCATTACCCGAATAGGTCACAACCGTCGAGCCGCCTATCGTCCATACCCAGGACGGGAATTTGTGGTGTTCAGCTTTGTTCAGCGGGTAATGCGCAGGCAAGCCCATGCCCAGTCCATCCTGGGCGTGCCATGAAGCGTCCTGGCTCGGATATCTTGCTCGTCCATCATGATCTTCCACTAGCAAGTCATCGACGGCGAATCTCCGAAGACGGAATTCAGTCAAAGCACTCACAGGTTGTTGGGACTCATCATCCGTGGCTTGCAATCTGCCAAATTTCGTTGACTAGAATCCGGCATTGCGCCTGGTTGAGGGCTAGAGCTTGAAGCCCCGGAGTTCGTTCGGAATGTAAGTATTCGTTGCATGATGAACGCCGCTCAACGCACCACTTCGCTCCTGTTTTGGGACACAGCATCGTATTCTTGGTGAGAGAGATGCATGAACGAAGTTAAGCTTTGAGCGTTGCTGTGGCGGGCGTTCCGTGACCACGAGGCACTCCCGGCCCCACTCGGCCTTCTAAAACCGGACACAGCCGTTACGTCCGTTGACGTTATTGCCAACAATGTTCGAGTTGGCTCGACAGTCGTCCCGCCGACTCGAAGTTGAGAAGGAGATCTTGCTGGACCACAAGGAAGCACGATTCGTTTGAATGTTGTTAAACATTCAGGTTAGTGCAGATAATTCTATGTGGAATTCATGAGTAGATTCGTTTGTCGCGCATATAGCGCCTCCCTGTCCGTGGAGCATCCGATCGTCAGCGTGCTAGGCGTGAATGTGGACGTCTGACTATGCCGGCCATATGCTTGTCATGGGCTACGCCGACTAACACCGTCCTCACCAGACAGTCCAGCGCGATTCTCGGTGAGCATCAATGATACCATCCTTTGATTTGTTCGGGCGACTCGCCACCTAACGCCGCAAACCAAACACGTCATCGTAGAACGCGAGCTCCTTCTCAAGCGCCGCACGGATGTTCTCTTCCCTCCGCCACCCGTGGCCCTCTCCCTGGAATACCGTGTACTCGATGCGCCCGCCGCGCTTTCGGACGGTTTCGACGATGCCTTCCGCTTGGTTCGGAGGCACGACGGCGTCCTCCGAGCCTTGGAGGACCTGCAGAAAAGACACGCATTCAATTAGCCATAGCGATCCGCCGAGCCACCACTCCCGAAAGAGGACGTACCAAGAGAGGCGACTTGATCTTATCAGCAAGGAAGACCGGCGAGCGCTCCTTGTAGACGTCCGGAACCTGCTCTGGGGTCCCTCCGACGAGCTTGAACAGGTATTGACTCTCGAACTTGTGCGTGAACTCGGCCAACTTGAAGAAGTCGGAGATGCCGTACGAAGAAGTCCCGACCGCAAACGCATTCGGGTACGAACACAGCGTCTTCAGCACCGTGTAACCGCCTGCAGAGCCGCCAGTGATGGCCGTGCGCTGGGGGTCGACAAGCGAGTATGGTGCCGAGGACAGCTGCTGGACGGCGACGACCGTGTCGTGGACATCGGCAATTCCCCACTGGCCTTCCAGCCGTTTCCTGAAAGATGGTCCACCTTAGTTTACTTCGTCGAGAAGCATTCTGGGGTACAAGCTCACGTGTATTTGCGCCCGTAGCCACTGCTCCCGCCATAGTTGACGTCCACCCTGATTGATAACAAGAAGGTCAGTGTTACAGCTAGAAGCACCGGAGAACACCAGCCTACCAAGCCCATCCGCGGGTAGTGTAGAACAGCCGCTTGTAGCTCAGCCCTTGAGGGTTCCGAGTCGTCGGCCCGCCATGGATGTAGAAGATGGCAGGCGGCCGCTCGCCTTCGGGGGCCGTAAACTCGGGGTTCGCAGGCGGGTAATAGATGACATGGGAGGGCTCGCCAGTGACCGCATCCTTGAGCGCGAACGACTGTGGCGCCGGTACATATGTCCGCGCGAACGGCAGCTCGTCCTTCTCCGACCCGGGTCCAATGGGAGTGAACTTCGGCTTGGCGTAGTCCTTGATGGTGCACAGGACGGTCTGCTCCTCGCCGTCGTTGCGGGAGCCTTGGAAGACGGCCGCCTCGTGCGTCACGCGGACCATGGAGGCAACGTGCACATACGGGCACTCGAGCTCCTCGAGTGCGCCATGGAGGAGACTGACAAGGTAGAGGACGTTACGACCCTGTCTCAGAGCGGTGAATAGAGCATATTTGCCATCGCTGTCGAGGGGTGTGCCGAAGCTGTAGCCGAGTTGCCAGCCCGGCTCTGCGAAGTCTTCGTCAACGGGCTTAGGGAGGACAGCAGACGCTTCGCAAGCAGACACCGAGTATTTCCAAGGGTTCCAGTAGCCGTGCTTGTCCGAGACGAAGAGCAGGACATCGCTCGAAGCCCACGAGGGGTTAATTGCACTGATCTCGATGGGCTTCCCTGCCACGGTCTTCGGGTTCACGACCTTGATAGAGGACGCATCGGCATGAACTTCTGCGACGCCGATTTCACAGCCCTCCCAGCTCATATCGGGGTGGAACCATTGCTGCCAGGCGATGTGCGCGCCGTCTGGCGCGAAGCGCGGGTGGGAGTAGAAGTCCGCGCCGGAGACAAGGGGCTTTACTGTCTTCTCCTCGGAGTTGATCGCAACCAGCGTGTTGACCACGTCCGCCGGTTGTGGTTTGGTGTGGTCTTCAAGGATGGCAACGAGCAGGTGCGTCTGCTTGGGGTGAACTGCAAACTGCGCAAAACGATGGTTCTTGTTCTCTACGAGTAGAGACAGGTTTCATCTCAGGCTCGCGGACTTAAGATGGAGCGAAGGAAATGAGAGCGGACATACCAGGTGTAATCGCCACAGGCTCCTCGCCTTCTTTCTGTCTGTACACGCGACCGTCTTTGAAGTGGGAGAAATAAATGACGCCGTCATACGCAATCGCGGAGGCACCACCGTACTGAATACAGCCGATCAGTCACCTATTCCGTGCATCCGAGGGGAGTCGGGACAGCACATACGCACCTCGTGCACTCCAGTTCGTGCATTCCACTCCTTGCCTACAACATCTGTGCCCTTCTCGGTATCCACAATCGTATTACGGCCTGCCTCTGCTGGTCTCCTCTCGATATGGTAGATTGTCGATGCGATCGGATCGACGAAGAGTTCAGAGACCTTGCTACTCTGTCCCCTAAAGTTATCATGGCGGAGACTTTCTAGTCACTCCAGAACGACGTACGCTCTTCAAAACCACATCGGGCGTAACAGGGGACGTCCAAGTGCCATAGGGAGCTGTAGTTTTCGTCATGGTGGTAGTAGCGGTAGAGAAGGTCCGGAGACCAAGCGCTCGAGGACCTGGGCGCTGTTTAAGGTGTCTCAATAAGCTTGCTGAACGTTCCGCATGCGCGAGGTGAGGCGAGGAGGGCACGAAAGCGGCAGAGCATGGATTACTTCATGTGCTGGTAAGATATCTATTGAAGGCCTAAAAACCGATGCATCGTCCTCTCACCGCAACAGCGGCCCCGTGCGCCCTCCCATCTTCTCGCAGACTTCCAGCGCATGTTCGTGGAATCCAGCGTGGAGACCTTGCATACTGCCTTCTATACACAAGTGAGGGAGTAGGCGAGTGTGGAAGAGACGGTGCGCGACAGCCCCACCCTATGGTCGTGCGTATTCGTGTTCGTGTAAGTAAAGTTGTAGGACACGCACTTGGAAAGACACATACGAATTGATGGAAAACACCGCCCACTACAGCCTCGACCGTTGTCCCATGCACCTTGTACATACCAATGCTACGCGCATTGTCGGCCTTCACGTCGGCGAAAGGGGACGGGATATCGTCATCAGGACCGAGAGGTCTTGACAGACTGCCGACGTTCATTGGCTTCCACTTGGTGACCTTGCCGAGCTCCCATTTAGGCGCAACGAGTTCTCCGAGAGTGTACGTGTTGAGAGCGTGTGAGATGAACTTCTCGAAGTCGTGGTCGGGTCTTAGGGCCGGTGACGAGTGGATAAACATGAGCAGGTAGGATTGCAAAACGCGTCGTCCTGCACGCGTATAAGCATTTTCACCGGGAGAGGGGAGGAATACAAAGGACAATGGAATGGTTCACGCGCATACACTCACCTACAAAGCTCAGGCGAGCATTGTGACGTCGAGTAGCGTCCGGATGACTTGCATGGGTCAATATTCGAGAAGCCAATTCCGGGGGAAATTGCAAGGGAGAAAAGATGTTGTTCAAGTGCTGCACGAGAACATCGTCCTGCTTATTCCATTGCTCTGTTGACCTCCGGGGTAGAAGTTCGGGTCTCGGGGTGATTTGCTTTGGATCTGCCCGTGCCTGCGTCATTTGGGTGGACATTGGCCGCGACGCATACCTTGTAGCTAGAGTCCTCTGTGAGGCCTTTCACCCAAACGATCGCGAATCAGTACGTACCCATGGGTATTGACATCTGCCTGCGACAGCTGGCTGCCCTACGCAGAGCCAACGCGCATTCCCAGCTTCTGGACATTCTGGCAAAGGGAGTCTAGAGTAGCCAGTTGTGGGATTTTTCGACAGCCTAAGCCGTGAGTATGGTCGCCAACGACGACCACGGCGGGGACAGCGACGAGGAGAACGGTGGAGACAAGGTAAAGGCTGCTCAGGCTGGCGGCCGCTCGTCCAGCCGCCGTCTCGCTTAAGCGAAATTTCAATTTATTTATTAAAGTAAGATAAACAGTTATCTCACCAAACTCTGAGATAATCTGCTCGGGGTCGCCAACGTTGTCCCCCAACTCCAACCCGATTCCCGACTTCTAACATCCCACCTTTGGCGGCCACTATCGTCCTACAAAGCGGACCCTATATTTTACAGAGTATACAGTGCCTGGAACATAGACTCCTCCTCTATGTCCTTCGTCGTTGGAGCCGCTTCTGGAGCCCTGGTGGCGGGTGGTGTACGCCCTCTTCTTTCGACAGTGGCCATTGCTGTAACTCATACTTACCTCATCCAGGTGTACTACGGATTCTCTGCTATGATGCAAACAAGGTGAGTGGGAGTTGATTCGGGTGCAAAACCTTGTACTGAGCGTGCACAGAACACAGCAACATCGGTCTGAGTGCGCATACATGCTGTCATCTTGGCTCGAACTTCACACTCATGTTGCTATGCAGCTTGCACCATTTATCCGAACGTCTGGTGAATGCCGCGGCGGATATTCCGGCACCGATACCCGCATCCCAGCGTATACCCGACCGAACATTCGTTGCGGCCCTGCAGAGTCAGTGGAATTCTCAGATAGAGGCTCTCTTTCGCGGTGCAGGAGAGTTAGACCGACAAGTGGTCGAGTGGGGGCGGAAGACATTGTATGGTGGGGAAGTTAGCAGGCCGAAGCCAGAGTAATCCCTGGTAACATCTATTTTGGCCCATGCTTGCGCTTGCTTCCTGGCCTTTTCAATAGATATGCTGGATGCATGGTTAGCAAGTCTCCATGAGAATGATCGCTATAATGGCCAAACAGATTATTCTTTGATGGTGAGCCCTCTAGTACCGTCTACCTCGATTCCTCGTCCCAATTTCCTAGACATCAACATGATCCGCTCAAATCGTCGATTTCCGCGTCATTTCTCGGATACCTGCTCCTTTGTATCTCCAGTGGGTCCTGTCAGTCGAGCTCGGGGGCGAAACCGTGGGCATTGCTTCTCTTCGGGCTGTTGCCAGCCAAAAGGGAATCTGGGTACGTCAGCCGATTGAGTTGGTTTCGGAAATTGCATAATCCGGCCTGTCCATCCTCAACGAACGAGGATCTGTGTACGAATGCACCTAGGCTAAGCGGCGAGAGACCACCACGGGGCTCATACGGCCGGGTTCGTCTGATCAAGAGTCGCCAGGCCTAGCAGTGGGAGATTCAAAAAGAATCTTGCTACGATCGGTGTACACACTGCCAGACCCGAATGGTGGCTGGTCAATTCTTCCCGAACAACGCTCTTCTCTACCAACCCTGGCGGAATGCAGATCGAGCCTCGGTTCAAGCGTTCCTATCGAGCTTCGGCCGCTCTGTTGTCAGTCACAACATGCGCCTCATGTCGATGAGGGGGTATTTTGGGACCCGGGCCAGATTGCACTGGTGAGTTTCGGTCATTATCGACCCCTTCCCGGGCTGATCGTGCGGCCATCCTCACTCAGCCGCTTCTCGTCACACGCGTGCTCCAACCGTATAAAATAGGTGATGTCTTGCTCAACCCTGCAGCAAGTCCAGCATTTGTCTCCCACCTTACCTGCTTGACTGCTACCGCACACGATTGCCATGCTCTCGTCCTCGTTCCGCCTCCTCCTTGCGGTCGTCTCTGTCGTCACCGCCGTGCACGGCTGGTATCCCGGCCGGGATGCCCCCGGGCTCGCCAAGAACATGGCCTCGCGGGAAGAAGCTCCGTTCACCTTCGACATGAATACCGGTCTTCAGATTCAGGAGCAGACCGCAGACGAGGACGCCACCGTTGTCGAGTACACCTCGGACAATGGCTCTCCCTACCCCCACCCGTATCAGTACCAGCGGATCGGGGACAATGGTTGGTTGTTCGGCTGGATGTTCTAGACTTTCGAACTGATAAAATTTTGTTCTAGGCCCACTCTTGCTCCAGGACACTCATTTACTAGAGTTGTTCGGATCCTTCGACCGCGAGCGTATCCCTGAACGTGTGGTTCACGCCCGCGGCGGTATGTTCACGGCCCCCTGCGTTGGAGAGACCGTGGATAATAACGTTATTCACAGCCGGTGCCCATGGCTACTTCGAAGTTACCAATGCCGACTTTGCGAAGAACTACACAATGATGTAGGAGTTTAACCTCGTACCAACTTTATCAGGCGCTCACTTCCCCCCGTTTCCAGGGACATGCTGAGCGAGAACGGCCTCAGGACGCCCATCACAAGTGAGTCTTCCGGCCTACCGCTGCGTCCGCGGGCGCATCACTGACGTCTTTACCTCTTAGTTCGGTTTAGCACTGTGGGTGGCGAGTCCGGTTCTGCTGATGAAGCCCGCGATCCCCGTGGCTTCGCTGTCAAGTAAGTTTTGCGTGTGTATGTGGCGGATCGTGCTTCATCTTCTGGAACAACAACTTGCATAGGTTCAGAACCCGCAAAGGCATCCTTGACCTAGTGATGAACAGTGAGGAAGCCGCATCCATATGCTACACCCCAAACGCTGAGAAACTAACAGATACGCCGGTATTCTTCATCCGGGATCCCACCAAATTCCCTCCCTTCATCCACGTTAGTCGCTTTCCGAACCTGACACAACTGCGTACGACTGAGGGAATTATTTTTCCAGACCCAGAAGCGTCACCCAGCAAGCCACCTACGTGACAAAGAGTATGTTCGCTCCGCGGAGTTTCGATTTTCGGCTTGGACGACTCACGTTATCTTATGCAGCATGTTCTGGGATTACCTTGGTTCCAACCCGGAATCGCTCTACCAGGTCATGCGTCTTTTCTCTGACCTTGGAACGCCTTACGGTTTCCGTCACATGCACGCCTGGACTGGCCACACCTATCGGTGCGTTTTCCGAACTTCGCACCGGAGCGTTACTAATGCACGGTCATCGCAGCTGGGTGAAACGGGACGGCTCATGGGTGTACGTGAAACTGTATGCAGAATCCATGCAGGGTGTCAAGAACTTCACGAATACCGATGCAACCGCCATCGCAGGTGAGATCTTGTGCGGTATTTTCGCCCAGGAACGACGTACCAATGACGGCTCCGATGCTTAGGCTCCAACCCGGACTTCGCAACCCAGGACCTCTACGATTCAATTCAAAACGGCACTTACCCTGGCTGGACTATGTTTGCTCAGGTCCTCACTGCGGAAGAGGCCGAGACCTTCAAGTACAACGTTCTCGACCTAACCAAGTGCGTAACATATCTTCTTTCCGCGATCGCGGCACCGACGTTGCGTAGGGACTGGGGCTTCGATGACGTCCCCAAGACCGAGATCGGGAAATTCTATCTTACGCAAAACCCTGACAAGTAAGCTAATAAGCGTGTCTGTCTCGCTTCGTCTGTTGACACTCGCGTACAGCTATTTCGCGGAGATAGAACAGGCCGCCTTCACGCCCTCTCACACTGTTGATGGTTGGGCGCCCTCCGCGGACCCCGTCCTCCAGGCCAGGCTGTTCTCTTACTCAGGTGCGTTGCCTCCTTCTCTTGGCACTTCGAGACCAATGCCCTCATATCGGGAACCACATCTTACTAGATACCCAGCGCTACCGCCTTGGTGTCAACCATATGGTAAGTTATCTGAACGGCTTTGCGTAACGCCATCCTCTCGCTGACCGCATCCCGGTTCACGTAGCAAATCCCGGTGAATGCGCCCATCGACGCGGTCGCCAACTTCCAGCGCGATGGCGCCATGAACGTCAACGGCAACCAGGGATCGCGCCCCAACTACCTTTCCACCCTGCAGAAGATCCAGCTTCCCCCGCGCCCGTACGTCGACGACATGCACCAGCAGTGGACCGTGAGTCCTCCCCGAGCTCGAACGACCCAGTCCCGAGTCTGACGCTATCTGACGGCAGGGTGGAGCGGTGGCGAGCCTTTCCGCGGTGACCGAAATCGACTTCGACTGGCCACGCCGCTTCTGGAACAGCCTTTCTGCCCAGGACCAGCAGAACCTCATCGAGTGCGTGCTTCATCTGTGGTACCGACTTCAAGCGTCTCGTTCTCACATGAAGCTTCTTTACTCGTGGTGTTCGTAGCAACGTCGTGGGGCACCTCGGGGCCGCGCCGACAGAGAGTGTTCGCCAGCGCATGGCGTCGCTCTTCTACCATGCCAACGCGATCCTAGGCCAGGCCATTGCCAACGGCGTCGGCGTCGAAGTCACCGCCTTGACGTTCCCAGATGGGCCAACGTGGTTCAACACTACCAAGGACACGCAGAATTCTACGTTAGATTACTAAGCTTAAGAACCTCGGTTGGAATGCGTGTAGCCCTTTGTGGTTTTGCTTTCCTCGGGGGATATAGCTGCGGGTTTCCAGGTCACTTATAGTTCATCACTGCTCCTTTCGACTCGGTCCATATAGCTTACTAGGTGTACGGATTATCGTTCTTACGAGATTGCTCCCGGTGTGGAACGTGGTTATTTTTCAGTTGAACAGGTCTTACCTGGTCTCGAACGGCCGGCCAGCTTTAAACTGGGCCCTAGGGGAAAGGCAGGAGAACTTTGCAGACCTGGGCCACCTGCTACTGCAATGGACGGACACAACAATTACCCCCACGCCTACGCAAGGACCGACCGCGGGAGGGTTGAGTTGAGGTCCTCCGGGAAATCATGGCATGAATGGGAACCAATGCAATACATGTGGCTTCGATGGTGTACACAGCGTGCATATGATACAGTACAGTGTCTAGACGTATGCATACAGCGTATACAAGACGCGGCACACGGCCGTTCAGCCTGTCTTGTTTTTGCTTCTCCTTCCGACCTGCGCCTGGAAACCGGTCTTGATTGTGTTGACGGACCGCCGGGATCCGCATGACTCGCACGACATGAAAAATATACGGTTCTCCTTCGTGAGAAGCGTGTCCGGCGACTTGCATGTCTTGCATGTGACGTATTCGACTGCGATTGGTGAGGATAAGTGGTCGAAATATGAGTCCAAACGAATAAAAGAGCTCGACAGACATACCGATGTATCGACGAAGAACGTGTTCGACTTGCTTCTGCTGGAAACGACCCTTGATGACAAGGCGGCCAGAACCATCGACGGATCCGGTGGTACCCATTTCAGCGAACATGTATTGTATGACGTGCTCTGGCTGCCTGTGCATACGTTTGCAGATATCGGAGACGTTGGCGAAGATGGTCTTCTTGTTGCCTTCACGCATGATCTGCGGTGGTGCAATAGTGTAACGTTTGCCGGCAGATGTGAGGAGAGCGGGGTTGGAGGCGTGGAGTTGACCATAAAACCGGTGCAGGAGCTACAGACGAGCAGTGAGTTAATGTACAACATCATCGGATGCGATGGGACAGACAAACGTACCTCCTCGTAGGTGTAATCACGGTCACTCTTCAGCCATGCCTCGTTGCCAGAGTCAAGGCTCACACCCTCGCCGCCACGGGCGAACGGATCATCTCCGAGCTCAGTCTCGTCGACCTCCGGCATCTGGTTCTCCTCTCCACCCTCGTCATCATCCGCATCTTTCGCCTTGGATTCGTTCAGCTCTTTCTCAAACGCCTCCAGATCGAGAGCCGCCTTCTTCGACGATTTCTTCTTCTTTTTCTTGAGATCCGAGAAATCAAGGTCCTCCGAGGCGGCTGCTCCGATTGGGGTGGAGGTGCCAGATTCTTCGGCTTCCTGACAACGAGAAATATATCAGCATTGTAGCGGCTTATGTGCAGGGGTACTATGCGCACGAGATCGAGAGGGATTTCCTTCTTCTTTTTCTTCTTCTTCAAGTCCCCGAACATCGCCTTGAAGTCATCGTCCTCCTTCTTCTCCCCATCATCAAGCCCCTCGCCTTTGATTCCATTCTGCTTCATCTGCTCGTGCATCGTCGTCGGCCCCATGTCAACAGCATCTCCGTTGGCGGTGACATTGTCGATTTCGGCGGGGGCGGGGGTAGTGGGATCTGCGTCGGCCCCGAGAGGGTCCTCGGAGAACGCAACAGTCTTCTTTTTGCGCTTCTTGAGCGAAGGGTCAAACAAGGGTTCCTCAGACATCGCTGGCACACGTCAAGCTATAGATCGAGAGTGCGAAGGGCGGAGAGGACGATGAGCTCGGTAGGGACCCTGATGGGAGTGCGATGACTCTGTGGTAGGCGAGGCTTTGAGCTCCGCTTGAATGTATCCCATGACTGCCCCCACGGTCTGAGCCCTATTATTAACTCCGCTTAAACCCGCGTCCCGATTCCGCCTATTCCCGAAGTCGACGTCGACAGCGCGCACAACGACCTCCACCGCTCCTTCATCTTCTCATTCCCTACTATGCTCGCTCGGCGTACGCTTGGTCGTATTGCGTCCCAGCCCACGGCTCTGGGCGCGGCGCCCTCCCAGGCCCGCAACATGGCCACCCTTCGTGAGATTGAGCTTCGTCTCAAGTCCGTAAGGAACATTGAGAAGATCACGAAGGTATGTTTTCTCCTCGTAAATGCTGCAGGACATTCCATAATGCAGTTCATCTCAATAGTCCATGAAAATGATTGCGTCGACAAAACTCGCGAAGGCGCAGCGCGCTATGCAGGCAGGCAAGGACTACGGCATTGCCAACAAAGGTGTGTAAAGTCGTGTTTTCTACCGTCGGTACGACCCAAATGTACCATGTCTATTTCCGCAGAAATCTTCTCGCATGCTGTCTCGGAGGATGCTGGCAAGCGCAAGCTTTTCATCGTCGTTTCGTCCGACAAGGGTCTGTGCGGTGGTATCCACTCCTCTGTGTCCAAGGCCACCCGTCGTGCGATCGCGGAGAAGGACAAGGTCGAGGAGGACTCACCCGTCATGGTCATCGGCGACAAGTCGAAGGCCCAGCTCTCCCGTGCGCTCCCTAAGAACCTCGTCATGACCTTCAACCAGATCGGCCGTGACATTCCGACATTCGCCGACGCTGCCGGTGTTGCGGACCTCATCCTCACTTCGGGGGCCAAGTACGACACCATTGCCATCGTGTACAACCGCTTTGTCTCTGCAATCTCGTACGAGCCTGCCATCGTGGAGATTGAGCCTGAGACGCTCCTCAAGGAGTCGCGTAAGTTGTTGATGGAAGTTGTTGAGTTAATACTTGCTCACGTCAACGTAGCTGGCTTCCGGACATACGAGATGGAAGACGACGTGACGAGGGACCTTTCCGAGTTCACCCTTGCCAACGCTATCTACGCTGCTCTGGTCGAGGCGCACGCCTGCGAACAGAGTGCTCGGTAAGTGTATGCACTACGCATGTCGCGAAAGTGGTATATTGACCTGATCGTAGTCGTAACGCTATGGACAACGCGTCGAAGAACGCGTCGGACATGATTAACCGCCTGACCATGCAGTACAACCGTGGTCGCCAGGCCGCTATCACGAACGAGCTGGTCGACATTATTACTGGTACGTCTCATCCAAGTGCATTCTGCTTGCATTACCTCATGTTTGTCCTCCAGGTGCCAGTGCGCTCTGAGCGCTGGGATGGTAAACGGTGTGGTAGATGTAGAGTACTTGGATGCAGGCTTCCACATGTCATCTTCGTACGATCCATTACAATAGTACCCAGCTTCTATCTTGCATTGCGTGTTGCTAGATGTATTTTGCAGTACTCGTTTTTGTCGAATGACCTGAGGCGTGCGCATGCAGGATGAAATTCTTGATTCACCGGGCGGTCCCGCGGTGACGTGAGCGGCGGCGGCGACTGCGCAGACCGGCTTCAATGGCCTCCATATTCGCCTCCACTACCACCATTCTCCGCGGCCTCGCTGCTCCCTGATTGGGCTCTGCCAATCTCTTTGCTTTCGTGAATAACCTCGTTCTCACGTCCGAGGCTATTCTTGCCGACGACCTCTCACGAACTTACGTCCCGAGTTACTCCTACCCCGAACGGTCGACTCGCATCTACTGCCTACCACCCTCTCGGGACGAATTCAGGCCGCAACGATGTCTGTCCTATCGGCTCACAATTCGCCGATGATCTCCATTCCGAAGAAGACGACGGAGGAAGTGGACTGGACAGGACCCATCCGCAATGCGATCGCGCACTCGTACGGGGAGGACCCAGACAATTACGCTACGGAATGCTCGAACCTTCAAAGGTGCAGACAGGATGCAGTCAAGGGAGCGGGGAGCGACATGACAGGTACGTCCATCCTATGCTTGTGCACCGGAGGCTTCAACTTGTGGAACACCTTGTCCCATCGTTGCACCTTGCGATCATCGACCACATACCACGATCGTCTTTATGGTCATCGTATTACGAGCATGGCACGAATATGCGCTATGTGCTCACTATATGCGACTTTGCAAATGTAACCGACAATGGTCAGAAAAGAAGGCTCCTGGTTGGCCAAATGATCGCCATGTACACATAACGGTCAAGTTGGCTCGCAGGCCCATGTCTTCGGTGTTGAAAATGTAGCCTTGAACGCTAATGTGCTTCCAAAGCTAAGGATCTGCTTCACAAGTACTTTGGGCAGCTGGAGCTCCTCGAACTACGATTCTCCGAGATCCGCGTCAACTTTCCCTGGCGCGACGCGTTCACAAACAAGCTCACGACGCAGACGTCCATCGCGTACGAGAAGGCGTCCATCATCTTCCAGATTGCGGCGACCCATTCCGCCGTTGCCGCCTCGCAGAACCGGTCAGATCCCGAAGGACTCAAACGCGCATTCTACTACTTCCGCACGACGGCGGGTATGCTCACGTACATCAACGACAACTTCCTGCACGCACCGTCGATTGACCTGAGCCGGGAGGTCATCAAGTTCCTCGTCGGGGTCATCCTGGGCCAGGCCACCGAGGTTTTCTTCGAGAAGTGTACGGACGAGAAGAAGGGCAGCGCGCTTGTGGCCAAGATCGCGAGCCAAGCGGCGTTTACCTACACGTCGCTAAGTGAGGAAGTGAAGGAGTTCATGGGGAAGGGTATCTTCGATAGGAATTGGGTCACCGTAATCCAGGTACGCCACACTCGCACTACGATCATACAGAGCTGTAACTCGTTTCTCTGCAGACGAAAGCGAAGTACTTCACGTCGGTTGCGCAGTACTACAGAGGTCTTGCGGACAGCGCGGCTGGCAAGCATGGTGATGCTCTCGTCCGCTTCACTGTTGCGGAGACGGCTGCAAAGGAGGCACACCGGACCGCTTCTTCCTTCGCCTCTCTCTTCGTCACCCAAATGTCGCCCAACCTCCCACCCGATGCCGGGTCTGCACTGCAGGAGCTGACGAAGGCCCACCTCGCCCTCATGACCGACAAGAAGAACGAGGCCCAGCGCGAGAATGACCTGATCTACAACGCGGTCCTCCCTGCTCCCGAGACGCTTCCGCAGATCGACAAGGCGACTGTCGCGACGCCTATCACTATACAAGAGGTGTACGCCTCGCCCGATGTTCAGAAAGTCATTGGCGTCGACCTGTTCATCCGTCTCATCCCGCTCAGTGTCCACGAGAGCGCGAGTGTCTACTCGGAAGAGAAGGCGAAGCTCGTCCGTGGCGAGGTCGAGAAGGCAGATAACGCCGAGGTTGAGGTGAAGTCCGCCCTCGACGCCCTCGGCATCAAGCAAGGTCTGGCGCGTTACAGGGCCATCGCGGAGGGCGGCGTCGGTGGCGAGGCAGAGCTACCTGTCGAAGTGCGCCGATGGAAGGATGACATCACCGTTATGGAAGAACGCGAGAGCGTCGACAGCATCATGGCGGAACTCACCCGGATGAAGGACGTTGTCCGGAGGGAGCTCGACGGCGTGAGTCGCGATCTCGATTCGGAGAGCAGAGAGTGCGAGGCTATGCGCGTCAAGTACGACCACCTATGGACTCAAGCCCCTTCTGCGGCCCTCACGAAGACCATCCGCCAAGATCTCAAAGCACACTTGTCAACGCTGGACGCGGCGGCGCAGTCAGACGAACAGGTCGTCAAGCTGTGGGATTCGGTCAAGGGCGAGATCGCGCTCCTGTTGTCCCCGGAGATCGAGGATGTCTTTAGGGCGAGCACGGAGAAGGGTGGCGCTGGATCAGAGAGCCTGTTGGATCTGGATATCGGAAGTGAGGCCAGGGATGACGAAGAACTCATCAAGATCCGTCAGTTTGTGGATGAGATTGAGGAAAGGCTCGGCCGGTTGAACAAGATTCAGCATGAGCGCGGACAGGTTCTAAAGGATCTTAAGGATAAGGTACGCAAGCTACCCGTGATGCTGTCACCGATCATTTCCATTCATGTTCGTTCATATGTCCTTAGGTGCAGCAAGATGACGTGTCTCACCTGCTCCTGCTGAACAGACGGAATACTGGTGTGGAGACTACGCTATTTGCCGGAGAGCTCGAGAAGTTCCGTCCGTACCAACAGCGTCTTGGTGCCACCGTGCATCATGAGCAAGTCATACTTCAAGAATTGAGCGCGCTTTGGCGCGGTCTTCGGGATTTGGCTGGGCGCGGCCCAGGGGCCAAGAAGTGGGAGGAGCGCGAGAAGCGCAAGAAGGACACCGTCCGCCGATTCTCTCGTGCTCGCGACGTATACATGGAAGTCCGCGATGGACTGGCGAAGGGACTTCAGTTCTACACCGAGCTGACTGAACTTGCGGCTGTGCTCAAGCGCAACGCGAACAAGTTCATATCGGAGCGCAATGTCGAACGTGAAGCGCTTGCTTCTCAAGCGGAGACCGAGAGGCGACTAGCAATTCCCAAGGCTCCCCCCACTTCGACGCCCTCATATGGAGGCAAACCGCCCGTCCCTCCGCCACCACCCAAACCGTCCACCGGGTTGGAGTCGTCGTTGGCATCGATGAGCCTCCACAGCACCAATCCCTCGGTATCATCACCTCCACCAGCGCGGCAGTGGACGTCGCCCCCTCAGCCCTCACAACATTATGCACCTCCAGCCCCGTCACAATCTGCTCCTCCGTCGGCTCAGACATATGCTCCGCCGCCACCGCCACCAGGCATCCAACCTTCGGCTCCGTACTTGCCCTCGGCTCCTACTCAGCCTTCCTCACAGCCGTCCTACACGCCATCTGCCCCGCCTCATGACCCTTATGCCTCTCTCAGTATGTTTGGGAACACCAGCACCCCCTCAGCGCCTCCTTCCCGTCCTCCGCCTCCACCTCAGCAGTCCCACACTTCCTACAGCCAGCAACCATCGTATGGTCAGCCTCAACGACAGCAATCGTACCCTCCCCCGCCTCCATCTCAGCCGCGATACGGGGCCTATCAGGCTCCGCCCCCTCCGCCTCCAGGAGGGTCGGCTTTCCCTCCACCCCCACCACCCGTCAATTACCAATCGCAGTTCGGCTCCTCCCCGGCACCCCCGCCTCCGCCTCCACAGCAGCAACCTGCGCAACAGCAGGGTCAGCCGTACTACTACCAGAACTACGGCCAACAGCAGCAAGGGTCTCAGCAGTACCAGTACCCCCAGGGTTATGGCCGATGATGCGCCGATGAAGTGAAGAGACAGAGAGAAGTTTCGAAATATTTGTAGCCTTCAATGTTGCATGCCTTTGATTGGCGCGGTCTTTCCGTGCCGGCGGTGTCTGTTTGAGTCGTTGTATCACCTTGTGTATCCCATCTAATGGCAAACATAGCCTGACATTCGTCAGTTGAGTGAAGACTTTTCTCGTGTGTAGACGCAGGACATGGGTGGAGACCATCTTGTGAACTGATAGGACCAAAGTGTGTCTGCCCTACGATGCACCTTGTGGTTCGGACTGCAGATTCTTACAGTGTACTACTAGGCCGCGGCCATTTGCTTTGTGTAAATAGTAGAGCAAGTTCCATGATGGCCAAGGTGTCTTTTTATGAACGCGGAGGACGTTCGTGTCACAGGTGGGCATCCAGACAGTCTGGCCTCTGGCAAGAATCAAATCAAGGGCATTCCCCTCAGCTCAACACACCCGAAAACTGGGCTGTTTATGGGGACGCACGACAAATCGCTGACCTATGTTCGCGTATCCAAGATGCAAAACTGGATGGTGAACGACGATCTCGTTAGCTGGACTGCGGCCAGTATATGGGTCACTACCTGTGCTTGCATTGTGGTGCGAGTATGCTCCAGAGAGATCATTTCACATAGCATCTCACCAGGAAGGCCAGACGCGAGCATTCGCCAGGGGGGAACAACCGATGATCTGATCTATGATTGGTGCTAATATACATCGTTAGATACACAGCGAAGGAAAGGACAAGAACCTAACGCGTAGAAATGTGCAAAATGAGAGAGCCATCGCGCGCTCCAAAGCCGTGCCAGAGGTCATGTCCGAGTTTCATCACGATGTCGTCAAAGCAGAAGCGTCCCGAGCAGCGCGCCCCTCCCGTGTCTCGTTTCCCGTTCCCGCTCCCGCTCAGTCGGTCTTTACTCGCTCGTACCCCGCCCCGGCGCCGGCGCCGCCCCACCCGAACCAGCTCGACCTCTGCTGGTCCTGCCGCGGGGAGACCGGGTGCCCGGAGTCCATCTCCATGTCGCTCGGCACGTCGACCTCCTCGAACGCGGACTTGCCGTTGCTCCCGCTCGGCGACGGCATTGACACCGGCACGAACGCAGGGCTTGACGTCGCGCTCGACGCGTCGTACCCCGTCGCCTCCTCTCCCTCCACCTCGCTGCGGCGCCCCCGGCTGCCCCCGGCCTGTGCACTCGCATTTGCGTTTGCGTTTGCGTTTGCGGCGGCCTGCGCCGCGGACGCCTGCGCCTGGGTGAGGAGCGCCGCCCCAGAGGCGAGGAGCCCGGGGCCGTATGTGCTCCAGAGGCCCGCGACGAGCTGCGCGGGGCCGGAGACAGGGTCGTGCGTGGAGGGGGGCGCGCCGGTGTGCGTCGCCGCGTCCTCCTCGAGGAGGGAGGAGCCCGCAGGCTGGGTGGGGGCCTGCGAGACGGCGCCGGAGACCTGCTCCCAGCCGCGGCGGAGGAGGCGTTGGAAGGAGGAGTAGAGGTACGCCTTGAGCTGCGCGAGCGCGGTGTCGATCTGGTGCTCGTGGGCGGAGAAGAAGGGCCGGAGCTGGGTTTGGTAGAGCCATGCGGAGCCGGCGGTCTGCGGGAGGGCGAGGTAAAGGAGGAAGATGGTCTTGAGGAGGTAGTAGAACGGGAGCCTGCCAGGGCATGCGGGGCATGCGGTTAGCGGGAGGCAGCGGGCACAGGAGGCGGCGACGCACCATGAGACGAGCCATTCAGCGACGGACTCCACGGCGACGATGCAGCCCAGGACGCTCCAGTACATGAGCCATCGTTCCAGCTCGGCTTCGTTTGCTGGTCGTTGCGACAGGGTCTTGTATGACGCGTACCCAGGGTAGAGGAATGCCCCCGTTGCGCTAGCGAGCCACTCAGCCCCTGCGCGAAGGAGGTGCTGGCTGTGTAACACACCTAATTATTCTGAAAAGCAGGTAGAACAGCATGGTGGGCAGTGAAGATTTAGAGGGTCGTTGAGGACATGGGGAGAGGGAGAGGGCACTTCATATAGCGATCGAGCTCGGCCGTCCGGCTCGGATGCCTCGGTAATACATCGATCAAGCGACATTAGAATTGCTTACTTACTCGTTCTATGCCACATAACAATGAGCATTAGGAGGCTTTGAATGTGGCTTGAAAGCAGAACTAATCGCGAAACACAAGCGGAACACATGGGATGGGCGTGGATCGGGTTCGCTTTCGTCAATCGCTGCAGCAAAGCAACCGCACGGCCTTCGTCAGGCAGATGAACGTGTGATAAGTTGGAGTTCTCTGCCGTCCGGAGTACATGCTGATCGGATATAATACAGTGAGGAATGTCCATGTGCAATTGTGGGATGTCGTCGACCTGGCCACACTCCAGAAACCTATACTCGCACAGGGCCTGACACAGTGCATGCAACGTGATATAGTCCAAGACAAAGCATCGGTAACTTGTTGCTTTCAATGGCACTATTCGAAGGCTCCCGCGGGAGAGTGACCCGAGAATTTGGTGGCCACGAGTCCCTGAGTCCCTGAAAATCAAGTCAAGCTGCGCGCGACCTCGATCTATGGCCCCCCTGTGAACTTATGAGCGCAAAGATGTGGTACGTAGGTCACCGTATCGATAGTAGGGTGTCGGGGACGAGTGTTGCGTAGGATCTGGTGCGTCGATGCCGAGGGAGCGTCATTTAAATCCGCCATTTCCGTGGTACTTCCTACATGTTTTACACGTTGATCAGATACAATGCCAACACAGTGCGACAGCTCTCCCCTGGGCGGAAACTGAAGCACCAAATTCCGGGGGAAGGTCGCGAAGATCGTCAGAGATCATCTAATGCAGCGTGATGTCTGCGATAACAGGGCGGTGGTCGCTCGCGAGGACACCGTCATCCGTCAGGGACGACCCTACGTGGTACTTGTCGATGGACCTGCGTTCGGGTCAGCACCTCTGCCTCTACAGAGAACCGGAGGCAAACGCGAGGCAGGCCCTCACCATCTCTTGGTGCTGTCCCCCAACACGAAGTCAATGCGAGTGTACACGGACGCGTCGCCCGGGGCGTTGAAGCCCGTGTACGTCGCGTACTCGCCCGAGACGTACTCGCGCGCGACCTCCGCCTTCAAGTCGAGCATCTTGAAGTCGTCGAGCGTGCCGTTCGGGACCGCAAACTTCGCCGCGAAGGTCGCGTTGATCGCTACGGGCGCAATCTGGCCGGTGATGATCTGGTACGCGCCCGAGTCGGTGCCCGTCGCCTCGCTGTTGAAGTCTCCCGTGACGATAACGGGCCTGCCGGTTTTGTACGCCTCATAGCGGGCGCGGGTGAGGATGAGAGAGGCGGCAAGGCGACGCTCGGCGTCGGACTGGTCGTCGAGGTGCGTGTTGAGGTACGTGAAAGAGATCGGGTGCGCGGGGTCGGTCTTGAGGATGAGGTGGGTGGCCGTGCAGATTCTGAACGAGCCTGCACCGGGGAACTTGGAGGGCTCGAAGGGCGTGTTCCTGAAATAACGATAACATAAGTCATAAGGGCGCCGCCCGCTTCTTCTAGTGCTTGGAAGCAGAGTAAGAATATACTTACGAGAGCCAGAAAGAGTCGTTCGACACAAGGTCGATAGCAGACCTGGAGGAACGTGCGCAAGTAATTAGTGGCGGCGTTCTATTTACGCACACGGTTTACGTACTTCTTGTAGAAAACGGGACTGAACTCTCCAGCGGCGACGCCATCATCACGCCCGACGCCAACCTGTACGAAAGAGAGTCAAAAAGACGTTCGGGGGAGCTATAATTGACAACGTACCCAATTCCAACCGTCACCGAAGAGCGTTGCGAGATCATCCACCTGCCTCACGAGGGCTTCCTGGAAGCCTGCACGGGAACTCTAAGTACTACGGCACGGTCACGAGGGATGTTGAGGACGACGTACCGGCAAGGACAACACCCTGCTGGTCAAGGTGCTGGTACACCTTCACGCGGCGCGTGCTCCACGGCTGCTCCCCCGTATCGCCATAGTACGTCGGCGGGGTAAGAGGGTCCGGGAGGGAGCTGAGGGTTTCAGCAACGGTAATGTTGTTCGGCATAGAGTCATAACGCAGATTGTAGGTGGAGATGCGCAAGCTCTGCGCCATAGTGCCGCCTTGGGGACCAATGGTCAGCGCAATGGACAAGAGACCAAGCAGGGGTGCGAAGGACAGCATGACAAAGACAAAGACTCGGAGCCTGGCGGATGCAAGGGTGCGGGCGAAACGTCCGTCACTGGAATCCCTCGCCCTGGAGTCTGTGGACCTTTATACCGTAGAACCGCGGTGCAGTCATTGTGGCATGGAAATTCCAGTGTTCGGCTCGGCGGCCCCGCCGCTTCGCGAACTGAAACTATTCGTAACACCATCGTGCTCGCGAACAGTCGAATACACGATGACGCACGTGGCGTTGAGCGGGCGCATAGCAAGCGAAGCCAAGAGTGTCGTGATGGAAGGAGCCCACATGACGGCGAGAAGGGCCGTTAAGAAGGAAAGGCCATACGGCGCATCGATGAGGGACGACGCACCTGTTCTGTCTGAAAAGTACCCAATTTGCCGGACACCCGGCCATGTGAGTACCTGGGCCGCGAGCGTCGAGAAGAGCCCGTATGTTATCTTCGCAAGGTCGAAACCCATCATGATCAGAGCACGGCGCCGGCGAACGTGTCTGAGCTTATATGATAGTGACTTCCTCCGAAAGACGGTCAGTATATCTGCTATGTCGCGTAGCAGTTCCCAGACCAGCAAGGCTTCCGGACCAAGAAAAGAGAGAGCTTAAAGCAACGTTTGCAAGCAAGAGTCAATGTGGTGAGGAGGAGACGCGAAGGCTTCGTGGCGCAGCATGTGGCATGCCAGCAGCACCTACTGTGACAAGTCCGATGAGCGGCTTCATCACAGCATCACAATAGAAGTCGACGTGGGCCGTCGCCAACGGTCAGAGGTCCTAGAATCGGCCCAAGTCGCACGAGCAAAGGATTCGAGGATGGCGGAAAGGAAGAGCGGAAACACAGCAACTCATCATCGACATCTTCAAGCTGTCTTGGTCTGGTCTTGGCAGCTGAGGGCCTCGTGTAGTTTCAACGGTCCGGTGGACGCTACGCGGGGCGCCCATTCAAATATTCCGTACTGCAACCTGTGTACTGTACTTATCTTCATGGACAGGTTCTTACTAGTATCCTGGGTATTGTACAACGGTTTGTGATTGCAGTAAAAGTACAAATGATGGTTGGTGATACACCGTGATAGGCTAATCTTACAATGCATGCTACTAGCTAGTACTAACTCTCCGAATCGTGTCGACACCGACATCATCCCCAACGCTCAAGAGCTCAAGGCTCGAGTACAAAGGTCCCAGTCCGATGCCAATGGGAGCGTATAAATAAGTACTTATCCCAGTCTCTCCAGACCGAGATCTAGAAGGTGTGCGATGAGCCTATAGTACGTCCCGCCGGTCCGTCCACCGCACCACCACACAGCAGGCGTAAAGTAAAGGTTCCGCGAGGCTCTGAAATTACGAGCCCGCCAGAACCGAGCTCAGAACCCAGATCATCTAGAGGGCCATCGACTCCGAAGTCGTGTCCGACTTGAGCGGCGCGAAGAACTGGAACTGCATCGGCAGCGGCGACAGGTTCGCCCCCGGGCTCCGCATGTCCAGCCGCCGCAGCCGTCCCCGCTGCGACTTCGGGCTGAGCGACGACGCGGGCGTCCCCGTGCCCGACCCCGACCCCGACCCGGACGCAGACCCAACCCGCCGTGATGGCGGCTCGGGGTACACCACGCCAGCGGGTATCGGCGCCTCGTCGTAGAGCGCCGCGCGGGGGCTGCCCGTGCTGGTGCGCGCCCCGCGCTGCGAGGAGGGCACGGGTACGGGTATGGGACCGTTTTCTGGGATCGGAAGAAGGGTTGTGTGGTACACGTGCGGCGTAGGGATGGGCACGACCTCCTTCATGGGGACGGGGAGCGGGTTGCTTGGAGGCGGGATCGGGACGGGGGTGTTTGAGGGGACTGGGATGGGATTTGACGGGGGCGGGACGGGAACGGGTGTGTTGGAAGGGACAGGGATCGGGTTGGCGACAAGCGTGCTCGGTGCTTGAGGCGGGGTGAGCGGGACGAAGCCTCGAGGGAACTGCCCACTTGGGGGAGGAATTTCTTGGTCTGCGGGAATAGACTCCGGCCGGGGAGGAACGAATGGTTGGTCGACAGAGATCGTCGGGTAGTAACCCGGTATCTCCGTGCGCATGATAATTATGTTGTCCTGAGGAGCTAATGGCGCTATCTGTTGTGCAGCAAGCTCCGGACTCAGGAATGCTGGGTGTGTGCCTGTGGTCATAATGGATGAATGAGGTGTAGAGGGCGTCGACTGGAGAACGTGCCGCAGTAAGTATTCGGACAGGTCAAATTCGTTCGAATATGTACTCACTGGAGCTTCGATTCTAATGGCAGGAACCACAGGAGGAGTAATGGGTGGCGATTCCTTCTGGGATTTATCCAAGAATCGCTTCTTGAACAACTTCTCTAACGGGTTCATCGCAGATCGACCCTTCTCGCGTTCGGATCGTTCAGAGTATTGCGACCCCCTGCTGTCTTCTTGTGCTCTGGAGCGTGCAATGAAAGGAAGATCATCGCGTGGACGTGGTCCCCGCGGGGACGACACCTGTCGCTGATCGTTTCGGGTCAGCATCCACGAACTGGACATTGGAGGGGGGAACGCACATCTTCTCTCGGGGCTCGACCCGAAGTCGACACGCGGATCTGCGCTCTAGGAGGTGCGTTGGTAATGTCGAACTGCGATATCGTGGTGGACGCCTTCGACTGCGGCGACATTGGTCTAGTACTGGCGCTGGAACGGGTCAGAGGAATGCCTTCCACAGGGATTTCTGCATAATCTCGCGAGATAAGCTGAGGCGGGGGAGGCACAGCGGAACTACTCGCTACCGGCTGCGGTGGTTCGGCGGATTGAAGCATCGGAGGTGGTGGGGGCGTAGGCGATACGGGGGTCACTGGACGTGAAAGTTCATGCGGAGGCGGAAGGAAGATCGCCTGGTTGGGGCCAGTGGCAAGGGGAATCCACCCATCGGGCGGCACATCGACTGGAGGGTGCGCAGGAGAAGGTGCGCGCTCGTGTATGGGAACCGGCGGAGGAACTTCCCCTTCGCCATCGTCAAGCGAGCGTGGGGCTGGGTGGGCGACTGGCATGTCAATAGGCGTGTCAGCACGGGAATGAGAAGGTGAAGGGACATTAAGCGGCGTGACGAGTGTTGGGACGGGGAGCGTAGGGGCGTGGTGCGCGACATCTGGTACGTGATTGCGTTGGCTAGCTCGAGAGAGAGTGGATCTGACAAAGGGACATGAGATGCGAGTCAATCACAACATGCACCCTGAACGTACCTGGACGGAGGCCGTCGCGGGGGCGGTACCGCGGGTGGCGGGGACCGCTCAGAGGGAACGGTAAGTGCTGCGGGTGCTCGATTGTAGTACTCAGGAGCTGGAGCCCTGACACGCAGCTCGGTAGGACCAGGTGTTCCAGCACGATACCTTGGGGCGCGCGGCTCCCCCTCCTCCGGTACTTCTTCAATGGTCGGAACGCCATACCTCCTGTCCCTCGAACTGTCAGCGGCAGCTGCCTCGTCGAATCCTATGTTCGTTCCTCGCGAAAAGCCTTCATGGAAGCCCTCCTGCCTCCCCTCTTCCCGTGCACGCGCGATGAGCTGCTGCTCACGAAACTTGCGCGCCGTCGAGCGCGCCCGCGCAGCTTCGGCCTCGGCCAAGTCTTTCTGCTCCTGGAGGTCGCTTATGGCCTCGTTCGCACGCAGGATCTCCCGCTGCGCCTCGTCCAAACGGAACTTGTACAGCGTCAGCTCCTCCTTCGCCCGGGAGACCTCGGCCTGGGCGAACATCGTCGCCTCGTGTTGCAGGCGCAGTTTCCGCAAGACCTCCGCCACGCGGCGCTCTGCGTCATCGGCGCGGCGGGTCTCGCTCTCCAGCCGTTCCGTGGTGATCGCAAGAGCGGTGCGGAGGCCCCGGGAGCCGTGGTGCTCGCGCGGCATGAGGTGCGCGAGCAGCTTCTGCTGCACGTCCGGGAGCGTACTCTCCCCGCTGTCGCGCTCGCCGCGCACACGTGGCGGCGGGGGGCGGGGGCGGGAGACGGAGGAAGAGGATGATCGGAGAGATTTGGACCGACTGCTTTCGGATCGGGTCGGGAGGCTACTGCCTGAAGACGAGGTCCGGGGAGAGTCCATACGGGGAAAGGGAAATTCGTCGCTGCTGCCCCACCCCGCACACAGGCGTAAATGATGTGTCAGACGACGACATGATCAAGACGTACATACCGGTCGTCTTCGTGCAGAAACTGGGACATTTGGGGGGTGATGAGGGGCGGATGGCGAGCTAAAGGGAGAGGGGAAGAGTGCGGGTGAAGGCATGGGCAGCGGAGGGGAGGCGTGGCGCGGCCATCGCGAACTTGTAGATGAAGAGAGGGAGAGATCGGCCGCTTCTTTGTGCGAACCCAAGCCGAGATACAGTACGGTGTGGTGACCCTTGTAGGCGTTGAAGAGGCGTGTTTTCCGCGCCGCTTTCCATGCGTGGATTACACGTGTCGATCGATCCATAGATGGGGCGTCAATGTGGGGAGGAACGGCGAGCAGCCCGACTGTACCGTCGGTGAGCTTCGGTGAGTAAATAAACAAGACGGAACTCAACAGGGCCCTTGATTACAGGCCCTTACAGGCCTCGGCGGTGCACCCGTGATGTCAATGCAGGGCTCCGTGGGAGGCTGGACCGTCCGATTGGCTTGAACAACCTCCGAATGGGCGTTCGCGGGAACGCTTATCGCGATCATTCTGTACTCGTGTAGCTCGCCAGAGCCAGAATTGCGTCGAGTCAAGAACACCGTCGTGGAGTGGGAAGGCGGGTCTTCGCGCGCCGTGACCGACGGTGACAACGCTTGCGGAATGTTGCGTCGTCAATGTCGCAAGCAACTGACGGGCTGCGGATGATATTGGCAGTTGAAGACGTAGAAGCTGCCGGGGAACCGAATCGAAGCATTAATCCACTGAGCATGGGTGTTTATAAAACCGCCCAAGTACGGACCTTATTCATTTGATCTAGAAGAAATGCCTGCGCCGACTCGGGGGCTGGCTCGCCAGCGGCTGCTGATTGAGTAATTGAGTGGAAGGTCCGTTAAAGATTGCAGTCATAGGCAAGTCATAGGGCCAGTCTTCCGTGTTTCACTCTACAGGGAGGGTCATGGGAGAGGACAAGAGAAGGAACAACGTAAAAGGTCTGGCCACCGTGACCTCGCTTAAAGTTGAAGTTTAGTGGTCGTCGCTCCGGAGTGCGCCTAAAGAATGAGTCTTGCGTCGTTTCTGCAGCCAGCCCAATACGTACTCGACCCGCAGGCTTCGCAGGTTCCAGGCCTAACCCTGATATTGAATACGTTCAGCCGTACGCTCAAGCTGGTGTGCTGACTTTAGATATTATAGTTTCTTCTATCTCAGTGAACGGTTTAGTTGTTAGCCTCTCAACCATACTGCAAAGCGACTGCAATTTACGCACACACGCTGCACCAGAAATCATCAGAAATATCACTTGAGGTTGAAGCTGAGGATGTGGAAAGAGTTACGAATTGAGATGGACTAGTGGCACATAGCACGGAAACCGAACAACAATAGACTCATACTACAATGCGGTATCGGCGCTATAGTGTAGTGGTTATCACTTGGGATTCTGATTCCCAGCGTTCCCAAGACCCAGGTTCGATCCCTGGTAGCGCCTTTTTGGTTTATGCCCTTGTCGAAGAAACGTACCCAACGAAGTAGGAATAGAACACGTTTTTATTGAACCAAGACGGTTTGGGCCACGTCTCATGCATATTTCCTTAGCTCAGGATCCTTCCTAAGGTTCGCCAGCACCTCTTTCAGAACGTGCAGGGAGACGCACACCTCTTTGTTATACCAACGCCATTCCTCTCCATTGTTCGATGCAAAGGGTGCAGCCTCGATAACGAGAACACATCCGTCGATGTTCGGAAGCATGGGATCGACGAAGCGCGGCGAAGCTCCTCCACCGAAGTCTATGCCGTAAGGGTCGTTGCCCAGCCACGAAGTCACGATGACGTGCCGACGTCCGAGGAACGCGCGCCATGTTCGCTGGGGGTTCACTTCGTACGCGTGGTGATGCAGGAGAGCCCCGACGGTCTCGGGATTGAAGCTCGCGCTGGTCGCGCGGATGGCCGCCGCGGCGCGAGAGAGGGCCGCGGTCGAAGAAGACGCGACCTCCTCCCCAGTCAACGAGGTACTCGCGTTGGTGAGACATGACCCGATGAATGTGTTCGGAAGGGGAGGCGATATGCGCGGGCGGAGGCCGATGGTGGTGATTAGGTTCACGAGCTCTTGGTCGCGCTCTAGCCTCCGGGCGCGGACGAGGAGCCTCCAAACGAAGGCGAGGAGCGCGTCAAGGCGAGAGACACGCGCGCCAGGCGGCAGCTCCGACGATGCTTCCCGCCAGATACCTTCTACCTCCTTCGGTGTGAAATAGAGAAGGTGGTGTCCGACTGGAAGAGATAGGTCCCATTCGTGCCATGGAGCAGGCACTCCCACGGGAGGCCCAAGATCTGCCCCTTGAAGTTCAGGCGGGATCTGGGCCTGAGGAAGCATGAAGGATGGGCACCCCTCCGCAGATACCCACCAGTCGTAGCGACGCTGCGGGAGGGAACTGTAAACCTGCAGCAGCTCGGGATCTGGCTTGCCGGAGTTGAGATCGCCAGCCGCAGCGTTGTCGATCATGCGAGGCTCAAATATGGGGGAGAGATGCGGAAGAGGATGGCCGGCGAGCATCGAGCGGTGGACGGCATTCCAATCCTTGATGAACTGGAACAGAGCGGTAGCGTCGGCGATAGCATGGGTGATCCGGATTGCGATGCCTAAGCCACCACATGCGAAGGTCGTCAGTTGAACGGAAACGGAAGGAAGCCCAACGCATTCCTTGGTATTGTGCAGGGCGAGCTGGGTAGGGCAGAGTAATTGAGTAGAAGGGAACAGCTCGGCATCCCACATGCCACCAGAAAGGCGTTGGTCCCTGGTAGGAAGAAGTGAGGAGAGTGCCAATGGGCTGTGTGCGACGATGAGCTCGACTCCAGGGTCAGCCGGTGAACCATAGGTGATCGCGACGCGACCATGACGGAGTCCTTTGGAGAGATCGTACGGCATCCAGTGGAGTTGACCTGCCCATGGAGCATACGAGTTAATCGTCTTCTGAAGAGACTGAGCAAGAGCAGTCGGAGAGAACGGGTCTTGGTCGCTGGTGCTAATGCTCTTGTCGAAGTACCATACGGCACCTGTCAAAGCATAGGCAACGACGGTGTTGTCCAGGAGGGAGAGAGCAACAGTCTTGACATGGCCGTGGGGATACGAATCAACCTCTGGAAGTAAACGCGTGCGAGATATCTCTGTTGGCGAAAGTTCGGGTGCTGCTATCAACCAATATCAGCGACATGGACTTGAGTGGATAGGATTAAGCAACCCATACCGGTCATTTTTAGAAACGAGGTGTTCAGTGAGCTGCCATCGCTCACCGATCTCATATATAAGTAGGAGACGTACGGGTCTCGAGTCATCAGCATCGCAAGGAGAAGACGCTCGGGACCGAAGCTAATGCGAAGGTGACGTTTACACTTTGATGATTGCGGGGCCGGACGCCGCCTCGTCGGTCTTCCGAACCAGTGGACTCTCAAGGTTCGAAAATCCTGGGCAATGACGGATACGACACTCGGTTGAATACACACCAAACCCTAACGGTACAAAAGTCAATCACAGCGTACAATGCCCTCTCACCACTTCGTGTCCGTCAGCGGCTCCCGGTCCAGACAGATGCTGAACTCCCAATCGCCCGTCCTCTTCGCCCACCGGTACATCTTCAGCCCGCCGTACCCCCCGCGCGGGCCCTCCATCTCGGCGCAAAACTCCTGGAACGTCGCCGGGTCCATCATGCGGAACCACCACAACTGGAACGACCGCTTGCGGTCGTACAGCATCATGTTCTGGGGCGGCGAGGCCCCGACGCCGACCTGCATCTTGATGAGGAAGAGGTTGTCGCCGTGGTCGTTTGGCGGCGCTTGGCTGTCGTTCGGCTGGTACGTCTGGCTCGCGCGCTCCTGGAAGCCCATCGCGCCGCTGCTGAACTTGTTGAGGAGCGCCATGTGGCCTCCTTCCAGCCCCGGGAGCGTCGAGCGGGTTGTGATCGTGCACCAGCGGCCACCCTTGAGCGAACGGCAGGCTGCCTTGTGTTGGGGCCAATCGGCGCGTTGACATACTAGTTGGGCGTTAGGGTGAGCTCGTGTATCCGGCAAACGGAAGTATACACGGGAATGTCTAACTGCTCCGAGGTACCGGAGTCCCGCTATCGTCAAGGCCGGCTCTAACTTCCATTATTCCGCCGCCGGAGTCGGATGAACGACCTCTATTGTTCTGACAATGACTCGGGCGATAGAGAGACAGAAGGAAATGAAGGTTTTTACTCACCCGAACCGCAGTACGATGCAGACTGGCATTGCGAGCACCGGCTGACGGTGCGCTTGCCGCAGACGACACATCCAACATTGCTGTTCAGCTTCGCGAGCGGCCCATACTCCAACGGACCGACTGGAAGGAACACGGAAACTTTGTAATCCTTTTCAGTTTCGTGCCTGTCGACCTTGTAGTCCTTTGGGACAAGATGCGCGTTTCCTTTGAGGAGCTTGAGGAACAGTTTTTGCTCGACCGGCGTGCATTGAATGTTAACGGCCATCGCGCCGTATACGGTCGACATCTCGTGAGCCCAAGCAAGACCTTCCATCGCCGTGATGGTATTGAACGAGCGGTAGAGCAGGACAAACACCGGAATCCCGTCCTTCAACTTGAGCACCGATAATATCTGCAGGGCATATTGAATATTCAGAGGAAGCGGAATGACACATGCGGAGATGGACAACGTGGCTGCAACGGTCGAAACCAAACTTGTCCAGAAGCTGGAGTGTCTGAGTTCTCCGCCATGGTCGGGCAGATTTCCTCTCCAAACAAGTCATCAGAGTACGATCAACCTTCGGTCTCCACCTCCAGGCCGTTAGGTCAATTTAAATCACTCGTGACTCAAGACAACTCTCAACGACACAGACAGTGGGATTGGCGGAGAACGCAGTCAGATCATACTCATTACGTTTCGTCTGCGGTAGGCCATGATGCCCAGGTGCTACTTAATCTGAGTGGGAGGGGGATTGACAGACATGGATAGCATCGGCAAATGGGACACTAGCGTGACCGTCCACGCCCGAACACCCATAACTCCCCGTCACACTCCAGTTGTCGACGCGCCTTCCGTTAGCCGAAAAATTCGCCCAAGAATGGCTCTTGGCTGTATTCATAGACAAGCATGCCTGACGGCGAGGATTACCGTGCACATACATCCACTTAGAGATAGTGTGTGCTCCCGCCGCTCGCACTCGATCCAAGAGTGGATCTGAAACTCGGCATACCGCTGAATAGCGATATGCAGTCAAACGAGTTCCATTTCCACTCCTCTCGCGCACATGCAAGCGGCTGGAAACGAATGAGTATGACAGGTACGCACCCGGATGTTGACCGCGTATTTCTCCATATCCGGGTCCTGAAGCAAGAGCCACTTTCCTCCCTGGTCCGCGAAGTTCGCCAGGCTCAAGACGGTCTGTCGCAAGTCCATGAATGGGTCGACGTGAATGGGGGGCGTCGTGATGTCCGTGCCACGCAACGGATCGATCCCGTACTGCTCACGGAACGCGTTCATACGAGCTTGCGTGTCCCGACGGAAGTTGTTCATGCGAGCCTCGTGAAGGTTGCCTCTCTGGCACGCGTCCATGAGTTTGCTGTGGAAGCCTGGGGGCGTCGACTGAGCCACAGCGTTAGGACCGGGAGTGGATCCAGATGACTGTAGAGTTGGAACTTGGGCTTGCATGACATCCGGGGCCCCGAGTTTCCATGGTGGGAGGGTGTTGAGGTCGGGGAAAGGTTCGAGGTGGTCCTTGTACTGGCAGAAGTTGAGAGCGTCTCGAATGCGCTTTTCGATGGCGTCGTCCGAGAGCTTCGTGTCAGGCGGCAGTTCAATGCCCAGGGAATCCAGGACTCGCAACTTTTCAGCTCGAGTGAAAGGTTCCATGACGGTATGGCTGGCTCTAGGATGAGATTAGAGTACAGGCGGGAAGGAGACACGTCCGATGGCAAAAAAATGAAGAAAAAAAAGGGGTGTCTTCAAGGTGTCTTGGTGGAAAGTTAGTGGCAAGCGCTTGGTGGGAGGTCGCTTTTTGTACGTGCGCAATGATGGTATCCTGGATCCTTTCGTTAATGGCCGGCTGGCCTAATGGTTAAGGCGTCAGTTTCCGGTTCCGGGGAGTCTATCCCGGTTTTCTAGGACGAGCTGAAGATTCTGGGTTCGACTCCCAGGTTGGTCGCTTTTTTGATGGTGAAAATACCGTAGAATACCTGCTTTTAAGTCTGGATAAGGTGCGAGACAAGTCGGAACTGACAGAAAGACCTTTGAAAAAAATTTCACGTGAGGGGGATGAGAGGAGCAAGGCAGGGCAGAGCCCAGCGCGAATTTTCCGAGTGAAAGGAAATGGACCACTCTAGGACCGCTCCGTTTTTCGGAACCGAAGAGCAACCAAACTGGTCACCGAACCCACTTCCGAACTCATTATTTCTCCATCGCTACATCGTGTGAGTATATTCATACAAGGGCATCCGCGCATACATTCACTCATCTAAACCAAACTTCTGTTCAACCACACTTGGAGTCTCAGATCGATATGAAGAAATTAAGAGGCAAAGCTGAGGGTGACGAGGAAGTCCTTCTCGAAGATGCTGCCGCTGGGGACATCCTTAATGACTATGAAAGCTGGCGGAGGAGACGTCAGCTAGCGAAACAACTCCTCCACGGCAACCAGGTGCGCATCGGCAACACGCACAATATTGGCCTTCCACGGGCTCGGTGTGTCCACTGTCAGGGTTGCGGTGGCTGTCGTAGGGTCGTGTCAGAGAACTGGTGGCCGGGGCTGAAGGCCTTGTTGATGGTGGAGTTGGCGAGCGAAACGATGAGGCCAGACGCGAAGCGCGGGTCCGTCTCTGTGGAAAAGGAAGGAAAGAGAGAGGGGTCAATATGGAAGTATGTCGGAAAGAGAACTGAAGGAGACGTAGAGGGACTCACAGAGTTCACGTACTTGAAGTCAATGGACACCCCAAGGGCCGCATCGGCGGTAGGGCTGACGACTGTGGGGGTTGCTGTATGCATGCATCGTTAGAACGGCTAAATGTAGGAGAGCGAAGGAGAAAAAGCACTTACAAGCATGAACGACACCGAAAGCCGTGGCGACGACAGCGACGAGAGAGAAGCGCATCTCGTGTCTAAGAGGGAACGGTTGGAAGCGAAGTTGAGTAGGCGATTACTGTACTGCTGTACTGTACATACCTCCAAGACGAAACCCACTTAAATACTTAAGACAGACTCAGAACCTTCGGGGCATCAACCTCCGTCTGTGAATCCTAACATCTATATCCACCATGCCGATGACGACGAAGTGATACCCACCGCAAGCTAATTATCAGGGCTTTTGTTCCATAATATGGCGAAGAAGGAACCTTTCGCCGATTTTGATTTCGGCAGCTTCTTGCGAGCATCAAAGAGAGACGGATCAACTGAAATCGTACCTTTTCATGGTGCCGCAGTCGCCACTTCTGGGCTTCGTCCGTTGGGCTGGACTGATAACGTCGACTAACTACCACGAAAGTGGTTTTTTTTGGGGGGGGGGCATATACCTAGTTTGCATAGTCAGTAAAGGATGCAACATGCATGCATCGATGCTGGCACTCACCACAAAACCTATCATAGGAGAACCCCCGAAGAAAGAGACCCAGGAGCCTGGCCACCGGCCGCATGTAATCAGATGCAAAGGGTGAGGAATTTGACGGCAAACGGCCAGATTCGGCAGCCGCGAAGTGAGCAGGATGACCGGCGCGGCCACGCTTCCCGTGCAAGCTTCCTGTGCAAGCTGACCCTAGCCGGTGCGACGTGTGCAATGTCAACAATCCAGAAGCAGCGGGAACGCTGTGAATGTCGCGGAGCGAGTCGAACGTCCACGCTATCGTCGGCGCTTGGTCTAGGACTTGGGAGATGCGAACCCGAGCACAGAGGAGGGTCATCCTGAGAAAAATACACGTACGGTCATCTAGGCGACGCGTTGACAAGCGTTGCGGAATACTCATTAACCTGCTCTGTATACAGGCCTTCCGGCCATTCATGGAAATTATAGTCTGGGATGAGAGATACGCAACAGGTAGATCGAACAGTTGCAACCTACCTTAATATGGCGGTATGTATAATGCGCTGTTAGCCAGACATCGCTTGTCATTGATGGAAATGACAGACCTTAGGTTTCTGTCGATAGGAGAGAACTGAGACACTGGTTTCCTCCCGGTGTCGGTGCTTGACAGTGTATATCACTAAAGCCCATGGCCAACGTAAGTGCAACCAACAGGGCAAGGGTGTCTACTAGGGTCCGGCGAGTATATCGTCTAGAAGACAAGCATTGGAAAACCGCATCTGAGTCACTGCAAGGGCACGAACCTGGAATACCGGAAGTCAGCCCACAATGCCATGCAACGCGGTGTTGCGGGTGCACTTCTGCCACGGTTTTGAATAACGATAAGGCTATGAGCGTCGAGAAGACCGGAGAAGAGCTGCTTTCCGTCACGACACGGCATGCTTGTCTTGTCCGCTAAGTACCCACCAGTGATGCTTGAATGGATACCAAACGTTCAGCATCACGGCCATACCAAACGTTCTCATGCACGAAAAGCCGGATACATCGACTGTGGGCTCCTTCTTAGAGCGTTAAGTCCGTCAGGAATGACGCGCAAAGGCGCGGCATGTTGATTGCCCTGCGCGCGTATTTTGACTTGAACCGCCAGGTGGAAGAGAGGGTTCTGACATACCGACGTGGGCCAACGCGATGCCGTGGGCATATATAGAGTTACGAAAGCGTTCAACACGATGAGGGTGCCCTGATCGATGTGGCTGAGATCTAGAGTTTCGCAGCTGGCGGGCGGTGCATCCACAGCCATTCGAAGTAGTTGCCGTAGGCGGCGGGTTTGAGGGAGACGGCTGGCGCATCCAAAGGGGGGTTCCCGCGACTGTATTCCGGAACACGCCCCTCGAGCGCGGCGGAATGGAGGAGAGGGAGGCCAATGGTATATAAGCGTCTTGTCGGCTTCGCGCCCTCGCGTTTTGAACCTTCGCGTCGTTCTGCTTCTCGACTCCACCTCAGCCCAACTTCGAGCCGCCACAGTCACTAGCCCCTGCTTCAGCCACCCATCTTCTGTTACGGACAAGTGAGGACTCTTTACTAGGGAAAAGCACCTGATTCTCGGGGTTCTGAGTCTGGAGGATGGGTTCACAGCAGAGTCGGTCTCTTCACGGGCTTCGTCCACACCATCGCCAGAAGGAGAAGCGGGCAGGGCGTTCAGGGCAATCCTCTGAGATATCCGGAAGGGACGGCGGTCATCGATATGGGACACATCAGACACAGAAGCAGGGCGAGACAGAGAAGGCTACTGTCACAACCTCGGACTCTTCGTCCTCCGACACAACTTGGGCGCCCTCCTCGACTCGGGCTGCACCGGTACACACAGCGCCTTCCCCGGACACCCCACAGCCAAAACCGCACGGCCTCGCCGGGGCACACCGAGGCAATGCGGGGAGAGCAGACGCGGACCGAGGGGACAGGTCCGGGCGCGCGCCGGAAGTAGACGGAGCCGCCGACCGAATGAAAGTGAGTTGCCTGATGAAGCTGCTATATCTAACCTTAATTATAAGTACTAACAGCTGCCCCGGCTCTCTTTCTTTCCTCCTCCTCACTATCGTCCATCTATCGCTTCCCTCCCCCTCTCCTGCCTCCCTGTAGCTCTTCTCCTGCAAAGGCGATCGAACAATGGCCCCTGCAACCGTCCCCTGTCAGGTCAGCTTCGACTCACACCATCCCGACTGACCTCAGCCGCTGATACGAGTCTATGCGCGATTCCAGTACCGGACGGGCAAAACCCTTGGGAGCGGCACGTACGCCATCGTCAAGGAAGCCGTACACATCAAGACTGGAGAGTACTATGCTTGCAAGGTCATCAACAAGAAACTCATGGAGGGCAGGGAGTATATGGTCAGTCCTTCCACCTCCTGAACCGCGACGAGCTCCTGCCTGGAGATCAGGCGATCGCAGCCGCCCCCTGGCGCACTATCCCGAAGAGCGCGTCTCACGCCCTTCTCTTCGTCTGTAGGTACGGAACGAGATCGCAGTGCTCAAGAAGGTGTCCAAGGGCCACCGTAACATCGTTACTCTTCACGACTACTTCGAGGTACGTTTCCTGTCGCATCTATTCCGATAATCATCAACTCCAATTCGCGATCCCCAGACGGCACACAATCTCTACCTCTGCTTCGACCTCTGCACGGGCGGTGAGCTCTTCGACCGCATATGCGCTAAAGGCAACTACTACGAGGAGTGCGTCTCCTCGTCCGCTTCGCGACCGCGCATGAACCTAATTTAGGAACACAGGGACGCCGCTGCGCTAGTTCGGACGATCATGGGCGCAGTCAAGTACATTCACGAGTGCGGCATCGTCCACCGAGGTGCGTAGTAGCGCACCCCCGCCCGCAGCAATGGGCCCCGCACGAAGCTAATCTCCGGAACAGATCTCAAGCCCGAGAACCTCTTGTTCCGGACCAAGGATGAGGACGCGGACATTATGATCGCTGACTTCGGTCTGAGCCGCGTCATGGACGATGAGAAGTTCCACCTCTTGACGGAGATCTGCGGAACGCCCGGCGTACGTCCCCGTCCTATCGCGAATCTGCTTACCGTTTGTCGGATATTAATCACCCGGCCCGCAGTACATGGCTCCCGAGATCTTCAAGAAGAGTGAGCGTTATGCGCATGTTGTATGTCCGCAGTTGGCATGCTAACGTCGCTATCCCACAGCCGGTCACGGAAAGCCAGTCGATGTTTGGGCCATGGGCGTCATCACGTACTTCTTGCTTTGTGGTAAAGCTACCCCGTTCTATCTCCCCTCGGTGCTCTGACATGCGAGTTTGTAGGATACACTCCTTTCGATCGCGATACCCAACAGCAGGAGATGGAGGCCATCATTGCTGGTGACTACCGCTTCGAGCCAGGTACGACTACTCTTCGTGCAGCCCTTTTCTACCTTTTTCTAACTCTTGACTATTTTTGTAGAGGAGTACTGGGCGAACGTCTCCGCGACCGCCCGCGACTTCGTCACCGAGTGTCTGACGATCGACCCCACGTCACGCCCAACCGCGGCCGAGGCGCTCAAGCACAAATGGCTCGCGTCGGAGCAGCCACACTTCGTGCAGAGCCCGACCGGCGGCCCGACGAACCTGCTGCCTCAGATCCAGAAGGCATTCGACGCTAGGAAGACATTCCGCAAGGCGGTGTTCTCTATGATTGCGACGAAGCGGATGTCGACGCTCGCAGGCCTGTCGCCGACGGCGCAGCATTTCGGTCACAACATCGCGCAGCTCAAGGAGGAGTCGGAGAAGGAGGTCATCGACGGGGTGCGTGCCTACCTACTTCTACCTCTGCCCGGTCCCGCAATGCTAACTGCTGCTGCTGCTGCTGCTGTGTGCGTTTGTGTCTCGCAGGACCGGAGCGTCACCCACTACGACGGACACGGACACAACTCGGAGCACGAGCGCGAAGAGCTGAAAAAGCAGGACGACATCTCGCAGTCCGAGGCGCAGGGCCAGACCGCGCTCGTGAACAAGCTGGACCAGCTGTCCGTATGATCCCTCCTTCTCTCGTCTATCGGCTCTGTGCCGCACCGGCGCATGATATCGTACACAAGCCTGCACGGGGGTAGGCATAGGGTAATTTTGGGGAGGGGGAGAGGGAGGACAGTCTGCTGTTGAGTGTGGCAGGGGAGGGTGAATGAACGAAGCCGGAAGGCTTGAATGTTTTCTTGTGTACGTACGTATACTTCTCGCGCTGTATGATAACTATCTCGCTTTGAGGGACAGGATGCATTTGTCGCGGGTTTAGTGTTTCTAGGACCTCGCGTTGTGTTTCTAGGACATGCGTCGGTGAGCTGAGATGTTGACGTTGAGGGCTGGTTGGAACGTCCTGAAATGCTGCAGTCGGATAACCGGCGATCTATTTTGTGATGGAGGCATCTGGCCGGTCGGACCGGGATGCGACTGCATGCTGTGCCACAAAGCTCCTCCGAGTCGCCGATACCTGTCGATACCCTCGTCTCCAACTTGCTCTTGTCGACTTGTACCACGACCATTCTAGACTCTGTTCTGATATTTCACACTTGCAAACATCGCCCCGATATCTGTTGCCTATTTTGTGCCATGGCATACGCCCGATGAGAGCCACGTGCAACGTTGTGTCCACTTGCACTCGCTTGTTCCGGAACGCGTAAGTACGCATCGCTGGGATTCATGGATCTTTTCACCCACTCTCGGGGCGGCGGATCTGACGAGCCGAAGCGTCGGGATTTCGTGGCTGCATCGTGGATGGCCAGCAGCTGCTGAGCACGTATGTATAAAAGTCGGAAAGGTCGAGCGCGAGGGCGTCCAGCACCAGTGACGGACGTTCTCTTGCCCCCCACACGTACGCAAGCCAGCCTCCACCATGCTGTCCGCCGCGCTCCCGCTTGGCCTCTTGTCCCCTGTGTTGACGCTTGCCGGTCCCCTCGGCGTCGCCGCCGCGGGGCAAAGCATGCGCGTCGCCACCTACAACCTGCGCTACGATGCCATGCCGAACAACATCACCGTGAACGAGACCCTGAGCGCGCTCCCGGACCCTCTCACTGCGCCTAGTACGTACTTTGGGAACAAGGGGGAACAGCCATGGAGCACGCGGCGGATTAAGATATACCAGCACCTCAACTCGGAGGGAATCGTCCTCGCTGGTGCGTGGTCTCAAATATTCATGTGTGTGGACGTTGTTGCTGAAAGGCACGTATTTTGCAGGCTTCCAGGAAGCGCTTGTGCGGCAGCCTGAACGACCTGGCCATGCTGTTCGGTGACGGCTGGGGTTGGGTGCGTTGTTCACTTTAGGTTCTTCGGACAAAAATTCGATCCCATTTCGTACAGGTTGGTGTTGGCCGTGACGACGGCGTCGCTGCTGGAGAATTCAGCCCAATCTTCTACAAAAAGTAAGTCAAGGATGCGCATATATGCGGGCATCTCGGTGACGGCCGCTTCTGCCCATTCCATGCAGGTCTGCGATCCAGCTCGTATCTAACGACTCCTTCTGGCTCTCGTAAGTGTTGTCTTTGGAGAAGCAGGTTGCATCCCTATGACTGATGTGGTGTGGTTATTCTAGGAATACGCGCGGCCGTTCGAGCCCTCAAAATACCCCGGTGCAGGTTCGAAACGAATCTGCACGGCCACCCACCTCATCCTCCAGTCCAACCCCGGCAAACCCGTCCACTTCACGTACCTCAACGCGCACCTCGACGACCAGTCCGACGACGAGCGCCGCATGGCCGCGCCGCTCATGCTCGTGTGCGCGCGCTACGAGGCGTACAAGACGCGCGGGCCCGTGATCGTCACGGGCGACTTCAACTCCCAGGGCACGGGCAGCGACTCGAGGGCGTACCAGATCATCACCGGCCAGATCCCGCCCGTCGCGGTGAACGCGACGTTCGCGGCCAAGTACGCGGTGCCGAACGGCACGCTCGCGGACTTCAAGATGCTCGACTTGAAGGGCGAGACACCGCGCAAGCACGTCGCGGGATACTTCGCGACGTGGACGGGCTTCGTGGAGCCGGGGGACGCGTCGCAGTACGAGCGCATCGATTTTGTGTTCGGGGACAGCACGAGGAAGTGGTGAGTGCTGCGTTGGCCATGCGGTCGTGTGGTTTCTGGGGGCTGACGGGGGCGTGGCAGGACGGCGGACGCGTATAAGGTCGGGTCTTCGAGGACGGACGACGGTGTCCAGGCGAGCGACCACCGCCCTGTGTTTGCGGATATCACGCTGCTTTAGACCACTCTTCATGACATGCTCGACTCTCCCTCCGATTTTTGGATGCTCCAGGCTCCAGGCTTGAGGCGCGATACTCTCATCGTGCTATTATTCTGATTATTATGCATTCGACGGACATGTACAGCGCGTATGACGTACCGCGAAGAAAACAAAAAGTTCACAATATGGTCAGCGTTATGGGTGGGCACAGAGCTTCAAGATGCCATGGAGCCGGAGCTATCGGCATTCGGTGGATGGGGATGATCGCAGGCTGCCTCTCCCTTCTGGGTGCGACGCTGAGCATGACATCTGTGCGGCTCTGGAGGAGACGTACAAGCACGGATCACGGAGCTAAGTGGCTCAGTGGTGTACATGAAACGGTATTGACGGTGCCATTGGAGTAGGCAATGACATTTGAATATGGCTGGCATGGCCAGAAGTTCATGCTTGCGACTAAGGACCTTGGGTGTCCGTGATCTATAGAAAAAGGATGGTTTGAACAAAGGTTGAGGATGAATTGCGTTGTCAGTCTCGAGGTCAAGTTCGTACCGGGAAAATTCGGACCTGGCCGAAGCGCTCACTTCAGCTGAGCGTCTACTAAGTACCTCGTGGCCACGCAACGCTTTTCCATGGCCTCCACATCTTCCACCACACTGGCCACCAACCTGCTTGCCCAAAGCCTTTCACCCCGGATTTCAGTGACGTCTTTAAGGGAAGCAGTCCGGCCTTTCGTAATCTAAACCAAGGTACTCCAGTAAAGACTCGGGACGGATCAGTAACTCCAACTTCTAGTCCTGAGATTCGCTTGCCGTAATGTGGTGCCGAATTCTGGTGCTTATTGTACGTCCGACCGCCGACTCCTTTGGATCCAGAAAATAAGCTGTAAGTGATTCAGCGTCCGATACTCCCAATGATATCATATTTCACTTGTGCTACCTTGATCGTGGCGACGCCGACCCAGGAATGGCCGGGCGGTGGCGACGCCAAGCTTCTCGTCGGTCACCACTGCACCCTGACGAGATGCGGGAAATCTCGCCGTGTCGCGTTCGGGCTCACTGTGTGCGAGGGCTAGCTGTGTTATGTACGGTGAGTAGCACGAGAAACGTTCTTTTGGCCGCCGACTTTTTACATGCGATCAAACAGGATGCACAGGTTCAACGCTCGTCCAGCCGCCGATCCAGAAGCTTGTACTCCAGCTATGATCCCACTTACTTAATCAGCGGGGACAGTGTTGACTCCAGCACCGAACGAGTTTCAACTAGACAGCAGCACCAATCTTCGTGTGGAAACGAAAAGTGGCTAATGTACAGGATACAATAGTATGGTACCTTGGTACGCTCGGGAGTTCGCTTGCCAGGTGGATATCTAACGTCACCCTTGAACCGTATTGTATAGGTAGTGATATTCTGTCACGATTGACGACTACCGTGCCGTCGCATTTCTGCGTGACCATCAATCCACCTCATCCACCTTCCAACGCGGGTAGGTCACCGTCTGGGCGCCCTGAAAGGAATCGGTTGATGTAACCATCGCGCCTCACAGCTCTTTCAATCGAGAAGTACAATACAACCTGTTCAATCAAATGTAATGGCCATAGAGTTCAGGAGATGCGTCAGTCGGGAGGCGGCACGCCATAGATGGGGGTTAGGTGGGCGGCCTTAGCCTCCTTGATTGCTGTAATCGGTACGCAAACCTTCCGGCAGCGGTAGTAACAGAGATGGGAGTTGCTGACTGCCAGTTCCGGTGTTACTGATACTCGGAACTGTCACGCTCTGGGTGTCTCCCGCCGAAGTGACGAATACGCATAGTCGCTCGCCCCGCGATCTTTATAAATACCCCTAGTCTTAGTAGCCCAAAATGTGTTCCACATCATCTCCTTTGACTCTCCAGTTGAAAATGATGCCCGCGTTCTCATCTATCTTCGCCGCTCTTGCCCTGTTCACAGCCGCTGCTCAGGCGGACAAGCGGGGTCTCACCTGGACGTACTGTGAGCTGCTATTTACAATCTACCTGACTCGTACGGGCGTGTTCTGAAGAAGTTGACAGATGACACTGATCTGTACTTGCCAACTATTTTATCTTTAGTAAAGCTTCGTCGCTGACGCATAGCAGGAATCCGGGTGTATTCAACAATGGCGATGGCCAGGTTGTGGCTATGTACGTCTAACGCTGCCCTTATGCACCATTTGTCAGGATACTGACCGTGGTCCTGCAGCTACGACTACGAGACCTATGCTCCTCCTTCCAAGAATGGCAGCGGCGGTCTTAACTTCATCGGCATGCAGCGCTGCCTGGACTGCACCTCCAGCCCCATCAACCAACTAGCGGCGCGCCAGAAGCAGCAGAAATGGACCAGTAAGCCGAACATGTCCTGTCATCCAGAACAATGCTGACTAACATCCCACAGCGGTGTTCACACTGAACGAGCCTGACAACAGTGGCATCTCCCCGAGCCAGGCGGCAACCTGGTACAAGCAGAACATCAACCCCCTCCCGGTCAAGAGGGCGCTCCCAGCAATCACTTCGAGCACGGACGCCGGCAAGGGGCTTGACTGGCTGCAGCAGATGGTCAAGGCGTGCACCGGGTGCAACTTTGACTACATCAACCTGCACTGGTACGGCCCCGACTTCCCGACATTCCAGAAGTACGTCGAGCAGGCGCGTTCCAAGTTCCCCGTATGTCCCTCCTATCCACCGCTCCTCCGTTTTCAAATGCTGATCATTCTTGGATTCTCGGGGCCCGGGCTGCAGAACAAGCAGATCGTCATCTCCGAGTTCGCTCTCCAGAAGCCTCCCGGGGGCCAGAACGCCCAGTACGTCCTCTCTCGACCAGTGTGCCCCCACATTTTGGCACTCATCATGCTATCATAGGGTCGATTTCTTCAAGCAGGCCTTCGCGTACCTAGACAAGGAGGCCTTCGTCCAGTTCTACTTCCCCTTCGTCGCGACGTCCCCCTCGCTCTTGCAGAAGAACGACGCTGCTGGGGCCTCGTTCGTCGGCACAGGCTCGTGCTTGTACGATGACAACGGCACGCCGTCCCCGGTCGGAAAGCTTATGCTCTGAGGTAGCGTGTTGGGCGCTGTCTACCGGCTCGGGAGTCATGACTCGCGAGCAGACACGATAATGGAAGAAGCGGACAGAGAGCCGCGCGGTGCATTGCTGGTTCCACAAGGCGGGTTTCGGAGTCTAGGCTCGAGAGTTGTGGCAGATGATAAATATACTCTGCTCTTGCGCGATGAAAGAATTGTGTATTACTGTCCTGTTATTGCTCTGCACCCAGGACTCTGATACCTCCCTACCAAAACACGAACAGAACATAGTGCTTTTGTGACCGTTTCCAAGAATATAATCATTGACTGTAAGCCCTTCCGTATGAGTCAGCCTAGATTGTGTGACCCAACTCGCTGCTAGTTGCTTCGCTACAGTTCTCATTGGACCTACGCCAGTTTCGTTCATCTTCCATCTCCGTTGTGACCCTGATGGTGATGGACGTAGGTTCATCATCGGGTATCTGTAAGCCATAGGTATAGGGATCAGTTACAACCTTGCAGCCAATGACCACTGCCAGTGGGTCCGAAGTGGTGGTACAGACCTGAGGTACATTCCACACCTCCGCAGCAGCGTGCCGGTGAGCCCGCTCGATGACCTTGAGACCGTATGAACCGCTGCTAAAAAAGACCTCGGAGCTCCTCGCCTCCCTGGAATTGAGCCTGGAATGTGACATTAACAAAATCGTGGAAAACAGTTGCAGAATGGGAGGATACCGTTGCTTACACGCAGAGGAAAGAAAGGGCGTATGCTGTGGAAAAGAATTTTGTTTGAAAGCAATAACGAGCTACTGAACAGCGGCTGCTTACCACGGACAGCAGCTATATTAACGGCAACATACTGGCCAGATAAAGATGGGTGGCTGGTTGTCACAAACTTTTCAAGTTGTTTAGGTGGCAGTTTGCTGGTGGGAAAACAGCAAAAAGACTCACCGACACGAAGCATGCCCAATTGAGTATACTGATTAACATGTTAGTGTTGTACGTCTCAAAGAGCTTTTGAACTATGCTACCAGTGCAGAATCCCTGTATAAATTCTGAGCTGGTCCACATCGTACTCTATACAACAGCACACTCACCAGTGTTGATTCCGTAAGTCACTGTGAAGTTGACGATACCACCACTGTTTCTAGCCGAGCGTCAGTGGTTGACAATTTGTTATTGATAGGAATAAATATTTTCACCGCTTGAGGTTGGTGCGAGACCGATGAAGAACAATGATGAGCGTGGAGGTCAGAATGGTGTCCACAACACTAGGGATCACCAGGCCTGTCCGAAGCATCCGCTGTTTCGAAACACAATCAGACATACAGTGCTCATTATCAGGATGTATGACAAAACTAGACCTGCCTCTAATCTGGCCCCACTGACATCCATTAGGTGACCGATGCCTTTGAACCTTCGCAGGTATGAGCACGCATATAAGTATACTAGACAATAATGTCGCTTACAAATCTTGCACGACGTCTGAGGACCAAAAATACCGGTTAGCTAGCAACTACCAGCAAGACTCCAATGGGTTGATTTACATATAACCACAGCTAAACCAAACAGCAGAGAATTTTAATGTATGGTTGGAGTTTGGGGTGAATAAAGATGCAATCCGTACGGATCTCCGAAAGCATTAGTATCGACTAAGGCGTTGAATAAGAAATTGGGAGCGAATAAAAGAAACAAGAAATAGCGTACTGTGATGCCAGCAATAATGCGGTAGCGTAGCCCAACTGGACTGTGTAAATAATAGGCAAACACCTCAGGACCTCAGCATGGCACGTACTTATGTAGATTCTACCGATAAAAAACCTGGACTTGATGTTATTGGAAAGATACTGAGCAATAGAGAGGATAAAGAGCGTACAGTTGTGAACAAATCATAATCAGGCCCTGTGAAGGCGTTATCGAACAGCATCTTTGAAGCACTACGTATGAAGTACTGACAGTAATTAGTGGGAACGTCTACAAACAAAATCAGAGGAATTCATTGTAGGGCACTGCTCCAGACTACTCACATTAAATGACCTTTTAAAACCGAGTTGCGTCAGTAAAGTGTTACCAGAATAGACCATCATTGTGTACAATTACCATGGCCAGTGTTCCAAGGCTGTAAGGTCATTATAGTCCGTGACCGATAAGACGTATCTATGAGTTCATCTTGAGTTCATCAGCAACTACGTAACTGATTTATCCCGGGTCTTACGAATAGTGCATCGTGAGCGCAGCATGCGTGGTCTCTAGTATCCTGGGAGTAGATATCAGGATTACGACTATACCATGCTCTGTGTAGAGAGCACACACTCACATGAGAGTAATGATCTGCCAACCCGATTGTTAAGACATAATCAAAGGCCACGGCGTATCGAGTACTCACCAAGGCTCGAATGATTAGGGCGTCGGATGGGAAGATGCGACAATATCTGTAGAATTGAAGGAGGATTATGCCATACATTCTGTCGCAAATGGTCATGGTCCCATCCATACCGTCAACTTGAAAACGAAACTTACATGAGACCGCCGAACGTTCCGAGTAGGTTGTCGCCAAGAAAATTCCTGACAATTGTAAATATCTTGTCCAGAGTTGGGCCATCGCCCGAGCCTGTAGTAGCTGCAATGCGGTTAGAGAGAGACGGAGTCATGTAGTCAAAGGCAAGCAGTAGAGTACGAGGAAGATCCTTCACGCTTAGACCCCTTCCTTGCTCTCATATAGGCGCAACCAGGGCTACCATCGTCCGGTTGGCTGGGAACAGATCTTACACGCCAACAAAAGAAGCGGCTTCGTCACAGCCTCGGTAACAGCACGGCTGAATAGAAGAAAGGCGTCGCCTCAATTCAGCCTCTCCTACAACCCGTCTATCAGATAGACGTCAGAATTCAATAGAGACAACTGTCCGTGTCGAACTGACCGTGACGAATATACCCCTTTCGGGCCGGACAGCGCTTCCGAGCTGGGCCCTCGCAAACAAGAATGCAGAGTCTGGTCCATCCACGCTGCATGTCGACTTCAGGTGGACCAAGCGCTCAGTAACATGCACCTAAGTTGAACGGGAAGCCCTCCCGCCGTCGTTGCCTCTCGAACGTGATATCTATTGGAGCCGAACGTTCTTCTGCGACTGTGATTATCTTCCCGACTAAAACCCGCTGCGAGTTACTTATCAAGTGTAATATCAGATCAAGATTCCGGTTACCATTGATGCACAGGCGCACCAGTTGGAAACCACTGGTGAGGAACTACCTCACGACCAAATCCGACGTCACCGGACACAAATGGGGCCTGCTCGAGGCGTATTTAGGTACAGATCGGATGCGGGTCTGAGCGGGAAAGTCATTTCGCACCGCCAACTGCAGACAGTAGTGCACCTGTGCGGGGATACAAACTGTCAGGATTCACGAAGCTAGAGGAGCTGTATTACGTGTAAGCCTTGACTGGTACAGTGGCCTAATGAAAAACTCGAGGTGAGACGTACCTTAGAGTCAACCATCCATAACAGCTGCTAAATCTAGGTATTGGGACCGAACTTGAGTTCCTGATCATCCGCCAGCACGGTCGGCTTCGACACGATTGCTCTAGCAGCAAGGTACTCAATCTCAAGCTCACGCGGCAGTGCACCCATACAGTACAGCGGAAACGGTATCGTGCCTCTGCAACTCCGGGCTCCACATACCCCCTAGCATAAAGAATGGTTCAAGGGGCAGCCGAATAGGACAGCCCCCACGGTAAGGAGGATCCAACCATGGGAGGTGCCTCAGCTGACACCCGCAGCTTGGCACGAAAACAAGGATGTACAAGGCTGAGCTCGAGGATAAGCCGGACTTGACAGGGGCGGGAACACTGGAATACTGCCTAACACCTGTGCATAATATACGGACGAATACGTAACGCCTGTTGAGACCGATGAGTTGATAACCAAAAGTTGCATCTGGGGACAGACCCTCACGATGTGTTGCACCTAGGAATCTGCATAGTCCTTGTTCACGGACAACTCCATCCCGGTGATGTCGGCGGAGAAGTTGTGCCTGCTCTCGTTGCCAATCCCGAACAGCCCCTTGTGCTCGTATATGTCCGCGGTGAGTCTGTCGACGACCGTCAGCAAAAGCCCACGCCAGTCCCGAGGTGAGAGGAGCAGAAACAGAACGCGAGGAACCACAACACGCACTTGATCGTCGTCACGACCGAGTAGAACCAGTCGGGGTTGCTCGGGTTCGGGACCGCGAACACGATGCGGTACTCCCACGACGTCCCATGCGCCTCATACGTCGATGAGCCGAAGAACCCCGCGCTCTCCGCCTTGCCGACGCACTCGAACGCTGCGGTGATGTGCGCGCGCAGCCCGGCGTTGTCGATGCCCTCGAGCGAGAACGTGTCGTACAGGTACCGCGCGATCTTGCCCGCCATGTCGTCGACGGAGCCAGCGTGGTTCGTGATCGACGTCGACTCGAACTTGGCGAGCGTGAGCGTATGCGGCGGGTGCGCGGCGACGACATCCTTGAACGCGGGCCAGTCCAGGCCCTCGATGTCCTGGGATTCGCCGAAGATGATGAATCTGTTGGAGAGTTTCATGACCTTTGCTCCGGCGTGGAGGAGCGAGTCGGGGAGACTGAAGAACTGGGCGAATGCTCCGGGAGGGATGAGGGCATGTAACAGTTTTCGACAAGAAGGTTACGCTTACCGCTGGCGCCGTCAAAGGAAGGTGTATGATTAACAATAATAGTGAACACATTGTGCATCATGGTACTTACGGCTTGGCCGACATGGTGTGAGTCAAGAAGAGTCGTAGGAGAGCTGGGCCAGGGGGAGAGAGGAACTGATTCAAGGCAGCCAGTCGAAGACACGTCGATTATATACCTAGGAATGCATTTTCGAAACGAAACGACTATACTGTTGTTCGACGGCCTCCGCGACTATGCGGTGCAAATTTGGCCCAACCAATCTGTGAGCAGGGCCGAGCTTCGTCTTAGCAGTCGAAGGGGTCGGGGCATCATCTGCCGGGTAGCCTGGCACCTGTGTTGAGGCCGCCCTTGTATTACTGGGCAATTCCGTCCCCGACCTGTCAAAACCATCAATCTTAGCAGGTTGAACCAAGAAACGTTGACATGGACGCACGGACCAATAACATCGAGAGGCGAGGCCTGTCCAGCCCACAATAAAACAGGTGCCTGATGTACGAAGTCCACGATTGGTTCCGTTGCCGGTGTCCTAATCGGCTCTCCGCTCGGTGCCTTGTCCCGTTGACACACATTCAACGCCCGGATTGACCGTACGCAGAGAGGCTAGGGAGTCGCCGGCTGCTACGAAATGGTCGGAGTGCAAACTGCACGGAGAAGCCCTGGGCTTGAAATTGCAAAGGTTAATAACTGCTGAAGGGACAGGCACCAATTGTGGAGATGAGCTCAAGGCCCCCGGTAGATACGTCCCCGATACGAGGGATGATGACAAGGCAAATGAGGATGGTGCATGCTGCGCCACTTGGTCTCGTCTGGCGAGACCGACTGTAACATAAGCATGGTGGAGGTTCCTTAAGTCCTTCCCCATCCCTACTCCTCTGCCTCTCATCGTATTATTCGCCAACTCACTTGAACTCAGATGTCCAGCTCGTGCGTCTTCAAGTTTCATCTTTCAGACTCATGCCATAGCTCCGTGCGCCTGACCCTTCGTGCCACCAGTACGACTTCCCCCAGTGGGCTACTCTTTGATCCGTCCACTTGACGGGATATTTAGCTGACCGACTGCAGAGTTGGACCAAATCGTCAATCTCCCGGAGCCACTCCTGCCGACCCTCGACCGCGTCGCCTCCTTTGCTGACACACACGTCTCCTTCAGCGAGGCGCGAAGCGGCGGCAACGACACACCAGCTGGGGTGCACCTCGTCTGGTCAGACCTGAGGGACTCGATCTCCTCCAGACCGGGTACCGACATCGCGTTCGACCTCGTGCAGTCAACCACGATCCACAACGACGACGGCTCGGTGACGCATCTGGCCGCAGACGTCACGGAGTTCCTCGCCGACTTGTTCCCTGCCGTTGCGCGGGAGAAACTCATGGACCGCGTCGGGGCCGTGTTCGCCGGGGGCCCGTCAAAAGCGGGGGACGGCACCGTGACCGTCATGCAGTCCCGGGATGAGGAAGGGGGCTGGGAGAGGACGGGATGGGAGTACCGCCTCCTCTGCGCGTACCCGAACGTGGACTTGCTCGACCACTTTTACACCATCGTCGCGACGATTAGGTGAGTTGGATGTGGATCTCACCTTTATTCCCGGTGCAATGGGATTGACGCGTGGATGGTCGCGCAGGTACACTCACGAGGTGAAGAGAGAGCCTGGTTTCTTTGGTTTGGGAGGGTCGGTCAAGCATAGCTACAAAGCGGACGTCGTTGCGATGCGGTTGGCTGTTGAGGAAGGATTTGGGCTGCACCTCTAAGTACGATCTGTAACAAACTGAGAGATATTATAATCCTTCTGTGTACAAGTGACGGTAACCAGCTCGCTCAACTTACCAGGCAAGGACGATGTGAAGTTACAGTGGAAGAACGAATCCGGGGCCGATGGTGAGAAGGCGCTAGATATGTTCTTCGAGAGATAATATATACACACGTACCGTTTCAGCCAATGGTCAGCATCCATCCTCGGCGTCCGCCTCTATGAATCAGCCTCGTCGTGAGCCTCGGAAGGTAGTCTGGAGGAATGCGACGATTGCCCTTGGAAGAGCCGTCTACAGTCAGGAGTAATATCAGCCCTTCAGTCTTTGTCTGGATGGAAGAGTATTGAAAGAGCGTTCGAATAGTGGCCGAGATGCGCAAGAAATATGTAGTAGAGACAGAAGGGAACATGAAGGAGGAGTTGGGAGCGTCTTGCACAGTTGCATGATTGCGGGATCGGCTCGGACCACCTGGCAGCCGTCGGGTGGGAAGGCGGGTCATTATCGTGAGAACGTTCTCTTCAGCCGAATACCCGCCGGCCAGCCTCCCACCCGATCGCCCTCCCAATCCTCTCCGTTAGAAGAATTGATTATGTCCGCTCAACCCCTTGCTGCTCTCTGACACTGGGAACGACGTGTTGATGGCCGCAGACTCAAGTACTCAAGCTTTGTCCGCGAGGAGGTACCGCATGTGCACGAATCGTTGGCGCACGGGTTGCCCACACATGTGAGTTGCTGTTCGCTCTGGTTGCTCTGGCGCATGCTGATATGGACTTGGGCATATGCGCTTTAGCAGCCTTCTGCAGTGCATGTAATGGCCTGTTCTACCATCCTTACCTCCCGCAGAACCCATCAATTGACCTCTAATTCCCCCCTTTCCGTGAAGCCGCGCTACACAATGCTCTGATTAGGCATGTACGTCAGGATCTCGCACGACCATCGAGATCAACTCCCATCTACCTACGTCTCAATTCTACCCATCTCAGACCTCAAGTCTAGATACCAGACCACGGGGGCTGCAGTCGTCGCCGTACTTTCACCCACAGGCGCAACTTTCATAACTAAAGTTCGACGAGCGACGGGCTCGCTCCCATGAAAAGACGCCTTCCAAAGTTCGATCGGTTCCCACCCGTTCGGTGCGCCGCGCTTCATAATTGCATCCGTGTAGTCGTAGTTTGCTCATGTTTTTGAAGACCATACACGGCTGCTGCTGGGTGTTTGTTCGGCATGTCCGACTCGGCTGGTGCAGAGACAATCCGGGGCGATGTACCCCACCATTTCGCGGGTCTGCAGGGGTGGGCGAGGTCTATTGCTCATCGTCGTCAATCTGGCGATGGGTATCGTCTTCGTTTGTGCGCATACAACCGGAACATCACTGCGGAAGATGTCAAACCTTAAGTTAAGAGCCTGATGCTGTATATACGTGAGTCACAGATCCTTTCCGAATACTGCCGTTCTCTTACCTCCCCTCACAGACAAGCATGTTCTTCGCTCTAGGTTCGATCGCTGGAGCTGGGCTGGCTGCTCTTAGCACCTTCAAAAAGACACGTACATCGTAGAATGCCTCGATGCCGCCCTCATGCTAATACCACGACATAGTGATTTCAGGGGCAGAGAAGGCTCCTGTTAACTTCCATATTTCCATGAAGATGAGCTCAGAGAACGTCACTATCGTCAGCCCTCAACCTCTGGAGATCATCAGGCCACAGTTCAATTTCAAGTTCATAGACACGGTCTGTGCCTTCTCCTACTACTCTGCCTGCGCACGTCCTGGCCGATTGACTAACTTCTCCTGTCAGGCTTACAACCTGACGGCGAACAGCAACTTGAGCGATTTCGGGCCCCTCTCGCTCACGTTACGGAACAAGACGTTCGAGGGCGCTCTGTTCCCCTCGAAGATCCAGTTCATTTCCGACAGCGAGCCACCCACGGCGGAGGCTCAGGTTCTCATTTTCACTCACCCAGGATTCGCCGAGGGAACGTACAGTAAGGCTATGTTTGAGTTAATAATAATCTGCCGTTGAAAGGAAGAGCTGACTCATACGTGGAAAGACCTCAGCATTAATGAATTCATATTGGACGGCGCATCGAAGATGCCGTCGGGGGTCACCCATTTTGATGTTCCCGTCATATTTTCCTTCGACCCTAAAGGAAGCAAAGAGGAACCTACGCACGAGGAGTTGTAGGACGAGGCGATCGGGGGGACGATGTACGATGTTTCGCGTTTCACACTTCGCGCGGATCTCTGGCTGTCGTGTCGGTGAGAACGCTACTATATAGCTGCTTTCGCTCTCTTGCGACGTACTTGAATACCTCGAGGACTGCCTCCCGCTGCGTGAGACCATGGGCAAGACATGACTCCCCAGCGCCTTCTGCCGGAACCATGTAGCGCCTTCAACGTGCGTCAGTCTGCTGGCGAAGACTCACAATCTTACGGTGACGGGCTCTGGACTGGCGTCCCGTGTCGTTATCGGACAGAAGGTCGCTGCGGTTGTCACGGGTAAGCGTCTTGCGACTTCAGTCGCGGGTAGAAGAGGGGAGGGTGAATAACAACTAAGTTCGCGTCAACGCATTCTAGCGTTCAGAACTCTAGGTGACAACTAAATGGGCCTGTTCCACGTAACATGAGGCCGAATACATTGAAGACTGTAAAATGCCCCAAAAAGGTGAGTACTATCCAGAGCATGCGCTACGAGACGAGAAGTCGCGAATTGTCTCCTGTAGGTTCTTTTTCGCGAGCAACTCCGGCGGGGGCACCAGGCACATCTTGAACTGCTTCCGCGAATCTCCTGTGCTGCAGACAATGGTCTAGTCCAGCCGAAAGGGCAAAGCTCGTTACACGAGCTCATTAGGCAGATGAATACAATGATTTGTCTCTCAATGCATATGCATTCCACCGCTGACAGCCTCCGTGCGGAGCCGAAAGCTCCGAGAAGACGACGTCTGTCGCAGAATGTTGGTGGTAAACATCGCGTGCAAGTCCTGAAAGTCCGATCTCCAGTCTTCGAAGAAGTACAGGCGCAGCTTGTGGGGTCCAGCCAAGGTCTAATCGGAAGACAGAGATCCGGCGGGCATATCCTCGGTGCGGGAGCTGGATGTGCCCTCAAGTTTGTCGTGAGGAGTTGTCTCTGAGGTTGGTGCCATGAATTAGTGTTGTCAAGGGGAGTAAAATGCACCTCTTTCGACATCTTATAGCTCACCACGGTCCACAATGAGAACAATTCGGCCCTTAGCACCACCGACTCGGAACCAGCTGGTCTCTGAGCCGCATGAAAGTTCAGTGCCCAAGTTTTGCATCACTACTAGAGGGCAACGTCGTTGAGGCAGAGAAGCCGCTTATCATACTAGCAATTTGAATGGAATATTTCGAGGGCCGCCAGACCGGGTAGTCAGATCTCAGAGTCGAGTTCTGTCGGGCAGTGACTACAGCGGCAAGCTGGCGGTTGAAGCGCCGGGCGGGAGCGGATACGACCGTGTGAACCATGTGTCATAGGCTCAGCGACCTCACCCAGGCTGTCTCTCTCACCATCTCTGCTGGAGTACTGTATTTCTCGTGGTCTAGTAGAATCCTATCAAAAGCTTTCTTTTCCCAGTTTACTACCTCTGCTTGACGCGTCGCTGCTTTCTCACCTTGCCCGCCAATGACAGGTTATGCATGCAGTTGCGTGCTTCCACCGGATGTCGACGTGTCGGAGGACAACGTCGGATGGTCGGAGAGGACTCGCGAGCTCCAGCTGCTGAACCTGAGGCGTCCCAATCTACTTCCGTACTGTGAGCATGAACCTGTCACTGTTACCTCTTGACGCCCTAACATGAAGATATATGGCCATGTCGCAACCTTCCGTCAGAACATGCAGCACCCTGTGTTCTTCGGTTTGGCGGTCAGAGGGTATACATTCCGGCTGTCTCGGCTGTTTAAGTGCTCTCTGCTGACCCGAAAGTGAGTACCCTCCCGTTCGATCGAATATCTGCCTCCGCTGTTGTGCAATGAAGTATAGGGATTCGTTCCCCACACCCTTCTTGCCGCCCGGCATGTGTGCTCTCTGTAAACAGTCGTCCTAGAGGACTACATCCTGCTGTCGCACGCTGGTGCCCGTCCACCAATCTACTCCACTTTCTGGACTCTTACATCTCTTAACAACAACAACCCTTCCTTCCTTCAATGCGTGTCTTACGTTGCACTCCGTCAGCGTGCAGCCTATACTTGTTGACCTGACCGCAGGAATGCGTTGCCTTGTTACCGTACGTAACTTTGTATGAGAATGACGAGGCTGCTGCCGCGCGCATCGGCTTCTGGCTCTGCCTCCGGTGGAACCGTCTGATGAAACGCTTCGCATTCCGCCAGCTGCTGATGTCGAGACCGTGCTACTTACAGGCTTTCGATCCCTTCCGCGAACGTCCTTGCGCGATCATCAAAATCAACTCCCATCTGTCCATCTCTCAACCCTGCCCAGGACAGATACCGGAAAGAGGCCTGCAGTCAACGTACGTTTGCTGTGCCTCTATCGGCATTCTCACAGGTATCCTGCATAGCCACTACTTGATCATGGCGGCGGGCTCGCTGGTATGGGAATCTCAAAGGCCGCACGCCTAAATCTAACCTACCTCCCTCTGCCGTACAACGGTTCTACCTGTCGCCCCTCGTCTAATGCGCAGGGTTTCCAACTACATCCACGATGGCGAGATGCTGACTCTTTCGAAGACTTGTTACGGCTGCTGCTCAAGCTAATTCGACTGGTGCAAATCAGACGTCTACTATCCCACAGTGTATGTGCGGACAGGCGCGGAACACTCATTGTCGTCAATCTGGAGATGCGCATCAGGTTCGATTGTACGTGTATAGCCTGACCATCACTGCGGACAGTGCCAAACCTTCCAACTAATCCTGTATATACGTGAGTGCAAAGCTCCCTTCGAACATCGCCTTTCTTCCTCATCCTCTCTCACAGACTAAACTGTAAACATGTTCTTCGCTCTAGGATCTGTCGCTGCAGCCGGAATGGCTGCTCTGAGTACTTTCACAAAGACGTGTAAGTCATAGAACGCCTCAACGGTTCTCGCACGCTTATGCCACGACGATAGTGATGTCGGGGGCCCAGCCGGCCCCTCTTAATCTTCACTTTTCCTTGAAGCTGAGCTCAGAGAACGTCACCATCGTCAGCCCACAACCTCTCGAAGTCATCGGCCCACAGTTCGACTTCAAGTTCGTGGATACGGTCGATGCCTTCTGTTGCTCTGACGATATGTGCATAGGCTCACTGCCTCGCACCATCGTTCGCAGGCCTACAACCTGACAGTCAACAACAGCGGTGCTGCACCCCTCACCATATCGCTGCGGAACGAAACGTTCCAAGTCTCTTTGTTCCCCTCAAACATCGAGTTCATTCCCGACAGCGACCCGCCGACGGCGGAGGCCAAGATGCTCGTCTTCACCCACCCAGGCCTCGCCGAGGGACAATATAGTGAGATCGTTCGCTCAGCTTTGCGTCAATGCACTCGGCTGACGTGTGCGATAGATCTCACTATCGGCGAATTTGTGTGGGGCGGGCCGCTCAACAGCCCAACGACGTTTTCCAGGTTCGAGGTCCCTGTCGAATTCTCTTTCGACCCGCAGGCTCGTAAAGCTGAGCCTGAGGCTGCGCACGAGGAGCTGTAGGACGGGTCGACGTACGTTGTTTGCAGTTCACGGATGCCTCGCTACCGAGGCAAGTTGTCCGGCATATTGTATGTGTTCATTTCAACTCTAAGCAACCCGAAACGAAACGTTATCTTCCTTCGGACTCTGGGAAGGGGGGTATCTATCGCCGATCGCCATGTCGCCAGGGATATGCGTCGTACGAAATCTGAGTCTACGGATCTCCAAGAGCAATTCCGCCTCTACGCATCGTACTTGAGCGTCACGGGGACGATGATGGTCGCGAAGAGCCCTTTGAACGGGTTGACCTCGCTGGCGGAGAAGTCTGTCAGGGAGCGCATCCCGTTAGCATGGAGCCGGGCGTCGCGAGGCCACCGCTGGAAGGGCACTCACTGTACGCTCCTTCCGCCCACACGGCGGGGTCGATGGTCACGTTTCCCTGGGCGATGTACTGAGGTCCATTGCCCGGGGAGAACGTGGGGGCGGGGGTCAGGGCACCGCTCCAGGTGGAGTTGCTGAGGGTAAGCTCCATGTGGGAGACGTCAGTCACGATGCGTCCCTACGGGATTGGATTGTCAGCATTCTTGCGCTTGTAGCAGGAGCGGGTTGATGCTACTTACGGGACGCTGGTATTCGACGAATTGGTTGAGGCCAATCTCGGCGAAGGGCAGGGGCGTGACGAGCTGGGGTACTGGATAGGGTGTCAGTGATGCGTTTTTGTGGCGGCGTTGGAAAGAAGGATCACATACTGCCCTGTGCCACCACCGAGCTGACGGCACCGAATGCGACGGCGGCGAGTGCGAAGAAAGCGTTGCACATCGTAAGTTCGAGGCGGTAGATTGTATGGTGCTAGGAAAGAGAACCTGTGGGGGATGAGGATGGCCGCAAGCGTACCCTGCACCCTTATATACTGTTTGTGAAAGCTGTCTGTCTTTCAATAACGCGGTCTGTACCTGGAAGGAGTGCGCACTATCGGCCCGCAGACGATCCTTTGACAAGCTGTTCCCTAAGTTACTGTAAGTATGTGAGAAGATTTCGGACGCACCGTTCACTTGTCGGCCATTGCGCCCGCATCCTGGGCATGCAGCTTGACGATCTTTGGCCAATGTTTCGCCTTCATGAATCTGATTTTAAATTGATTGACAGAGAAGCTGTCGAATTGGAATTGTGCCGACGCCGTCAGTGACCGTCTGGACTGCAGGTGGGGGTAGACATGTACAGGCCCTAAACCGTCACGACTCACGAAGCGCTTACTCTCAGCGGGCGATGCGGGCGATCCAGCACTCCGATTTACGGCGCCTTGAACGCCACCAGAGCTTTCGACCGGGAATCTTGTCTCGACCTCTTTCTTCACTATGAGCTGTTCGCTTATCAAATATCAACGTTTAGCCTTCAAGCTTCAAGGCCGTTCAGCGACGGGTAAGTACTGAGAACTTCTGTCCCCTTAGAACCATGCTCAAACAAATGTTGCTGATTGGGCCGATTTAAGGATCCCGGTTCGAACGGACAGTAATTTCCGTTGCCAGAGGCTTCCATGTCATCCGATCGCATGCATATGTGTATCGCCCTGGCAGTCTGTCAGCTTCTCGCTACTTAGAGGGGGACAAGTGACGATTCGGGGCCGGAGCTCTGTTCATGGCTTTTGGTGGTACGTGATCTCCGCGTTTTGCGTGCATATATCCACTCAAGGTGGTTTAAATGCAAGCCAAGATATTTTCGACGATCTTGAGACTATGTGTTGAGCCCAAAACATGGTAAACCCTCCCGCTTGAGTCGAATGCGATGAACTTCACGTCGCAGCTGGTGGGAGTACTGAACCCTCCTCCTCGTCATGATTGTGAATAACAATCGACGCTTATGGTGCCACTCAGAGCCACCCCGCAACTCTAGAATATGTACGCTCACCTATCTGGATCCAGACGGCCATCTTCAAGGAGGGATACTATGTGACCGGTGCCGTTTACTCGTCCGCAGTTCTAAAGCTGAATCCGAACAGCTGCGACGTCAAGGAGATTAAAGCCTGTCCTGAGATACATAGTGATATCCAGGCCCGCGACCCAGTCTGCCTGCAGGACGCCATGGAATGCGCTTCCGCCGATCTCGCCTTGCTTCGTCTAGACAAGACCTATCAGAGACTCCCGATCCATATTAAGCCAGGTCGCGGCTTACGTTTCAACTGGACCTTCGCTGGATGCGGGCTAGGTATGCTCTTCCCTCACCAATCGATTGCTTCCCTACTTACACAAAATTCAAATATTCCTCCGCGCTCCTCGTGCACCTACATATTCACGAATAAACGTAGACGCTGGAGGCCGGAGCCGATGTTCGCATCTGTCGGCCGGCATCACCGTGACCGTCAAGCTTGCTTGCGTCTCGCTTCAAGTCGCGATGGTGCAGGCAGTAGCGTGCCTCTCGGAGCTCGGGAATATGGGTCAACCCCCCCCCGTCCGGTACGCCGCTCTCATACCACTGTCGCTCGCAACAAGCGACGTAGTATGTGCCGAGTGCAAATAGCCTTAGGTGAGTGTCATAAGCTATCTTCGCAGTTCACAGCCACGGTTGCGAATATTTCGTCATCCCAAGGGGAGGGGACAGCCACCGAGGAGTACCTGGTGGCTGTGTGTACTATTTGCGAACTGCGACTCGACTGCACTTCGGTTCGTTGCAGCGGGCGGCCCTCGCCGTTGTGTGCTCGCCAGTCCAACATGCGCGGCCATCGAGCTCCCTCAAAGCCGCGACAAATCGGCTAATGGATCGTCGCTCTAGCACACGTCGCATCTCTCGACCTTGAAGGAGGCTACGCGAGGCCTTCGACCCAACGGCTGGCCCGCACCGTCGCAGGGAAGACCTGGGGAAGACGTCAAGAAAAAGCGTGCCCGCCTAAGTCAGGTTCGAAACACTCACAGCGGGGCTGGCTTACCGTGACCTGACGCCCATAGGGCGGCATGAGGTGTGTATAAAACGACTCCTCGTTTTGTCGCTTTCTTTCCCAAGTTTGAAGTTACTCACTTCATCTGTCCGTCCATCCACGATTTTAACGACAATTCTTCGATGCGTTATTCCACTCTAGCTTTCACTGCTGTCGGCTTCGCCAGTGCTGGTGAGCATTCCGCGCGTCCTTCCATTTTGCGAGCCATCCATTGATCATGCCGCGATGCCTGCTCTGGCAGCCCACGCTCAGCTCGTCTCGCCCTCGCCCGCGAGCGGCATCGGCCTCAACCCGCTCGTGCAGTACAGTCACCCGGTGAGTTCCCGCACTCATCCTGCCCCTCGCGCGAGACCGCGCTTCCGCGAGACAGTCGACGCTGACCTTGTAACCCCCCTCCCCCATCATTCAACTAGGGCCGCTCGAGCTTTGACTCCACGTTCATCAACGTGACACTCAGCAACGCGACGTTCAGCGCGCCGCTCACCCCGACACCGCTGTTCTCCACTACCGATACCGAGACGGCGGAAGGCCGCGTGGACGTCAGCATGGACGTGTTCAAGGAGGGAAATTACAGTCAGTGTCCTTCGTTCTTATGCTGATGGTTCCGAATCCTCTGCGCATACAGTCATGTTGAAAGTTACTGACCATGTTGTTGGCAGACTTCACTGTTGTGGAGACCGATCCCACGCGCGGCACGATCGTTTCCTCGACGAGCTACTTTGTCACACTCAACTACGATATTTAAGCTCGTGTTCTAGTACATGCGTTGTATACGCACGCTAGTATACTAAATTTCTGCTTCGTTTGGAATCGGTGACTTTGCCATGAACTTCAAGTTGAGGAATCCGTGGATTATTGATCCCTCACGCCTCGGGAGCCTGATTTCATATCGTGAAAGTTCTAGATAATATACATAATGTCAAGATGTACGTGCGTATTTATTCGTCCCCCCCCAAACCAAGGGAAGATAGATTCCAAGTCCTCCTTCGCCCGCGCCGGACTGCGCGCGCAACGAAAGTGATACGGTCACGTGGGATGTGCCTCGACGCGTCGCGACTGGCGATGCGATGGTGGCGTGGGCGTCTCCACCCCTTTTCTTCTCAACGCACACTCACACAGTCCTCTCTTCCTCGCTTTTGATTCTGCTCCATCCTCTCCTCATCCATACCGAATCGTCCGCTCAACCGCATACCTGCGCCCTCTTGGAAGCGACAACCAATCTCGGCGACTGAAGTGCCTCAACCTATAACCAGCGCCACAGTGACTTTTACCATCCGTCTCTTCAACTTTTCCTTCCCTACCGCGTCACTTGCATAACGAAGGATGGAGTGGACTCTGAACAGGTCAGAAACCCTGCAGGTCCTCCAGTGCATGGGTATCGAGCTGCCGGCCGACACGAAGCTCCTCGACGATGTCCTCGAAAAACGACTACGCGATGCCCTCAACGCTGCTCAGTACAAAGACCGTCTCCCTTCCCCATTCGACATTTCCGACCTTTCTCCCTGGCCTGCGCCGAAAAGTGCCGAGCGGCGCTCGCTATTCGACGCGGTCCAGCGAGGCAGCTTCCAGGAGTCGCGCCAGATCTTCGCGAAGAAGCTGGCCGGGGGCAGCGCGGTGCCTGAGCTGTATGTCGACCCGTTCACGGACCTGCGCCAGACCATGATGGGCATCGGGAAGTGGCTTGACCAAGGGTTGAGATGGTGCGTGTTGCAGGATAGGGAGAGGGAGCACTGCGCGGTGAATATGAGGGTGCGTGACTCGTCTCTGTCGTTGCTGTGCTGCAAGTTCACACCATCTCTCCCCCGTTCTCGTTGTGGCAGATTCTGGATATCCTGGAAGTCGACGAGAAAACACCCGCGATTGTTGTTCTGTATCGTTCATTCGACAAGTCTACGGCCGAGATCGGCATAAACTGGCTGAAGGAGCAGGTAGCTACCAATCCCCCCGAGATCGGCAAGGCCCTCCTCAACGTCAACGCCACTCCCCTCGAGCAGCGACTTTTGCTGAAGCTGCTGGCATGGAACGCCTCCCTGGTCCCCTCCAGCTACGAAGTCGAACGGCGCCACGGCGAGGAGTCCTTCAAGGTCTCAGTCCTCCTCCCGATCGGACCGCTCGAGTACAACGCTCTCTCGAAGCTGAATGCCAACCAAGGGTGTGCCGTGTGTGGCAAACGCGCGGCAAGCCGCTGCGCAGGCTGCCACTCCATCTCATACTGCGGCCAGGGTGCGCCTCCCTATCTCCCATCGCCTCTCAAGCCGCGAAATAAACTAACGTTCTCGTTCTACTTTGCAGCCTGCCAGCGCGCCCATTGGCCCGAACACAAGGCCACCTGCCGCTCCCTCAAGGGTGGGACCTGGCGCACAGTCCGCCTGCGCACGTCCGTGCCGGGCATGGAGGGCATGTACATGGCGCACTTCAACAACCGCACCTCGACCGCGTTCGGGCTCCAAGGAGGCGGCGGTAAGCCGACCTTCCAGCAGGTCGACGAGTCCGCGCCGCCACCGCCGAACGTGTATGGGGACCGCCCGTTCCTCGTGAAGCTCCAGATCGGGCTTGGGGGCTCGGGGATGGCGGAGAACATGATGGTGTATGATAGGAAGCGGACGGCGCAGGCGTTCGTGTGCCTCGAGGACGACGCGTGGGCGTTTGGGGAGCTCGTGAAGGAGATGAAGGGCCCGCGCGGGGGACATGGAGGGGTGAAGATGTATAGGTGGGCGAGGAGGGTAAGTGACTGGGAGCTGAGTGTGTGTCTGGACCGCGCTCCTGGAGCGGCGGAGACGAGGTGGTGAGGAGGGATGGAGGAGAGGGTGCATAACGTAAGCATATAGTCGGGTATCCTGTCATGGACCTCGTTCGCTGATTGTTAATATCCAAGTCTTCGTTGTTGGATAATGTGGAGACCGCGCTCATTGGTCACCCCGCTGGGTGAGAAGAAGTAAGCAAATGGCTCAGGCATACATGTACAAGCAGGAGGGGCGAAATCCCTCGCACGATGGATAGGTTTTATGGTGTTACGACGTATTGGCCCCGTCGCCCACGAGAGGTTCCGCTCGGGGTCCTCGAGGCTCGATCAGGTACTCGTATCCTTGAACGTGTCTGGCTCCGCACCGTATCAGCGACATTGAAATATGCAGGGAAGGGGAATGCGATACATACGACACCATGTCGTCCGTAGCTCTGTATTTTAGCTTCACAGGCACTCCGTGCTCATCCAATGGTGGCCGAATATTGAAGACGTGTAAAATGGACGCGATGTATATCAACAAAGACGCTTCAGCGAAGTGGCGACCAGGACAGATCCTTAATAGAAGGTGATCAGGTTGCTACACACGACATCTCGCCATTTGTTGCACGATACTGACCTTCGTCCGAAACCAAAGATATAGTCCGCTGGGTCTCGAGCAGCAGGTCTGTTCCCCGTAGGCAAAAATCGTTCGGGAAGGAATGATTCTGGGTCGGGATAGTCCCTCTCATCCCTGGACATAGCCCTGTACGAGACCAATAAGCCCGTCTGTTGAAGACCAAAACGGAGGACGCACCACATGTTCTGGTTGATTATAGCTCCTGCAGGAATATGAAACCCGTTGTACTCGTCGTTTGCTACGGAGGCATGTGCAACACCCAGCGGCGAGATGATATGCCACCGGTGTGTCTCCTTGAGGACAGCCTGGAGGTAGGGGAGGGAGGGGAGGTCAGAGAACTCAGGCAGTCGGTCGGGGCCCACGACGGCGTCCAGTTCTTTCTGGGCTTGCTGTTGCGCTTCGGGGTGCATGGCCATGGCAAGGAAGAACGCCTCCATGGTTGCATTAGACTATATGCGTGGATAGGGCTTGATAAGCAATGCCGAGCGAGCATGGAAGATAGACATGGACACATACCGTTTCGACACTGGCTGGAATAGGGCGGTACCGCTCGGTCAGGAGGATAACGCTAAGCAAAAACCGCATACATACACATGAAGGAGGTCGCCGGGGCATATTGACACATCTCCTGTATTTCGGATGTCCGCTCATCCTCTGTGTTGGAGTTCGCGAGAATGCGAGTGACCATCGAATCTCTGATGACACCATTGTCCTGTATGCATGGATGTCAACGTGCTTCGTACACGAACTCAAGAAAGATTATGTCGGCCTCACCGTGGCGGTCGTCGCTGCCGCATAAAGCTTGGCGTTGACAGCCTCGATCTCTCGCCTTTTCTCCGCCACTTCCTGGTTCATTTGCAATCCAGGGAGCCACGACGGCAGCTGGCTCAAGGACGGAAATACTTGCATCACCTGCGCACTTGAGTGCAGCAACGGTTCGGCGATGCTCGCGACTCTCTGTGCCATGTCAAAGTATTCGCGGTCGTCTTCACCCCCCGAGAGCTCAATTCCATACGTGACCCGCATACCCGCCTCCGTCACCGCCCTGCACGAAACATTAGAAGAGTTACGAGCGAAGGCTAGACTGAAGTACGGACATATTCAGGTGTGCGAGGAAGTCCTTGGGAGTTTGCAGCAGTCGTCTGAGCAGCCGTCGAGTGGACTTCAGCTGGGTGGGCTGCCATTGGGCGATAGCCTCTGGACCCAAGGTCTGGTGAAACGCGCGGCGGTGCTCACGCCATTTTCTCCCGTATGGGGTGAACACGAAGTACTGGTCGAGACCGAGGCTATCAAGCACCATGATCGACAGCCATCAGGAAGGGACAGAATAGAGATAGGCAGATGTCGGAGGCCTACAGCTTTGCCATGACCAGGTCCGGTCGATTAGAGAAGTTTGCAGACTTCTTGTCGAGCAATTCGGTAGAATGGTGAAGAGTTGAGGGTGATGAGAGGTTGTCCTAGGACGTCGAAGTACATGATGTCGCCTAATAAGCATTGAAACGATTAATAAGGTCTCTTGCAAGATGATAGATGAGCGACATACCAAATTTCTTGGATAATGCGAGCCACGAGGGACCAAAGCTTGATCGCGGAATATCGAGAGCATTCCCGATGATAGGAATTGGCCGTGGCCCTGGGGGTAACCGCTGAGCTCGCCGGGGCCAAAACATTCCCTTGAGCAGTAGAGCGGAGATCGCGAAGATAGCGACCCGTGCTACCCATGGGCTACCTAACACCGCTGTATCTGTATCAGCGGTCATGGGGAGTGGACAAGGGGGTGTCGCGCTTACACATGACGTTCACCACGCCATATATATGCAATCTTTGAGGACCGCGATTGGCTCATCTGAATATCACCATATGCGTCTTGTAGCAAGATTGAAGGCAACTGCTTGGCATCTTCTGGCTATACGAGTGCTATACGAGGCAATTGGGACTGACCACGAGACATGATGCATGACAAGCTGTACAAGCCAGGAGAATGGAAGCGCGGAAGGTCGGAGGGTTGTCTTAGGTCTATTCATCACTAGTACTCATCTTTCTTTTCAGGGATGGGCTCACTCACAATTGAATAGATTCAGAAGATCTGCGTGCACCGGATTATTCTCGTGTTGTACATAGCGTTTCAGGAAACACCAAAGGCCGGGTGACGTCGGAAATGACACGAGACCGCCTGGGGAGGTGACGAGGTATCCCTCTGTGCTCACTTCCTGAGGGACCATCGGTTTGTGCGGAGTATGAGACAACGGTTGAAATAATGTGGCGTTCACTGTAACTATTCAGTTAATCACGGTGTCTGGAAAGCTAACATTACTAGTTAGCGTAGCTTCCAGAAGTTTAGAGGCCGAGGATGCCCCCCTAGGCCTCAGCACTGGACCAATGTATATATGCATGGACCTTACATATCTTTTTCCAAAGACACACATAAAAATGATGTCTTTTGCGTATAACATCAGTGAGGGAGGGGGGGCGAGGGGAAGCTCGAATGAGAACGGTGTGGAAGAGAGTGACGATGGTGGCGGCGGCCCACGGTGCTCTAGGCCACCATGCCGGCGCCTACATCGAGGCAAGCTCGGAGACATCCAGGCTTGGATTCGTTAGTTCTGGTCTTACTGTAGCTGGGTCCGTCTATAAAATAAAATCTTGGGCTGCCCTCTCTCTCACCTTTCTACCTTGCCTGCTCATCATGCTCAGCCCACTTACTCGTAACGAAACGATCCTCGTCCTCAACTCCCTCGGCATCGATGTTCCAACAGATACCAAGCTCTTAGATGACATACTTGAAAAGCGTCTCTCCGATGCTCTCGCTGCTGCACAGTACAAAGATCGCCTACCGGATGGTATGGATATCAAGTTGCTCAAGCCATGGCGCATGGTATAACACGGCGAGTCTGCTTCTGCTATAAATGGTCGATCCCTACTTGAGGCAGCTGCGAGATACAACCTTGACGAGGCGTCCAAGCTCTATGCTGACGTTCGGGCCGGAAGGAACATTCAAAACGCCCTCTTTGTGGACCCTTTCGTGGACTTGCGCCAGACAATGACCGACATCGCGAAATTCTTGGACTTGGGCATACGGTGGTGTCTCATTCAGGATGAACCTGCCCAGGAGAGCGCAATATTGTTGCGGGTACGTCGTTTCATCAACTCAATCATCCACTGGTTCGCGTGCGAATCCCCACATGATCCTGCCTCTTTTATCCCAGTTCCTCGCAGTGCTGGAGGTTAACGATAAGCTTCCGGTGTTCGTTGTCCTTTACCGCACTATCGACCGGGCGACTGGCGCGTCTGGCGCGGACTGGGCAATCCTTCAGTCGTGATCAAACCCACCCCACTTGGGCCACGGATTCCACGCCATGAAATCAACCCTGCTTGAACAGAAGATGTTACTCAAGATCTTGAAGACGAACAGCTCCCTGGTGCCGCCCGACTACAACGTGACAAGAGGGCCCCTCGAGGAACGATTCAAAGTCTCCGTCCTCCTCCCCGTCGGGCCGCTCGAATACGACGCTCTCTCCAAGCTCAACAACAATATGGGGTGCACTGTATGCGGCAAGCGCGCCTCGAGCCGGTGCTCCAGCTGCCAGTCGGTCTCATACTGCGACGCCGGTAGGTCTACTCTCTACCCCCCTACTGCCTCCTTTCTCTCTATCCCTCTACTCCACCCCGCTCATCTTCCTGGACGGCCCTTGCAGCGTGCCAGCGCGCAGATTGGGCCCAGCACAAGCCCGCCTGCCGCTCGCTCCGAGACGCGACCTGGCGCACGGTCCAGCTGCGCGCGGGCGTCCCGGAGATGGAGGATTGCTGGTTCGGGCTGATGAACCGCCACACGAGCCTCGCGAACCCGGTGCACAAGCAGTTCCTCCTCGACGATGCGCGCCCGTGTGTCGACGTGTACGGCGGCCGCCCGTTCCTCGCGAAGATGCAGATCAGCCCGCCCACGGTCACGCCTGGGCGTATCATGGTGTACGACCGTCGGCAGACATTCCTGGGCTTCCTCCGTGAGGACGTCGACCTGCGCGCGTTCGCGGAGTGCGCGGCGGAGATCCAGGGCCCGCGCGGCGGTCTTATGGGCCTCAAGATGTATCGCTGGGCGAGGAGGACGGGCGACTGGGAGCTGAGCGTGTGTTTGGACAGGGCGGTGGCGGACGCGAAGTGGTGAGCGTGTCGTTCGGCTGTGCGAGGGCGCAGGCATGGAGCTTCGTCCACCAATGCGTGCATGTGTGCTCTGCCGTGGATGCCAGGGAATACAGCAGATTGTCGATCCCTTGTCTTGGCGCTGCCATCTCCAGATCGACATTCTCTTTCCTCGCTGTTGTCGCACTCACTCTCATCGTGGGCCTACATAGTGTGACCCGCATTGGAATCGAGAAACAGATTCCAAGTCCTACAAAGTCGAGAAGGATCGTGTTCAGAGTGTCGTGCACAAGTACAAGTACGTCCGGCCCACAGTTTCACGCATCGTCTTTAGTGCCTCTACCTTTACCCTGCAGTCCCGAGCTCTATGCCCGTATCCAGAACCTCGCGTCTGCCATCCACTTCCAGATCTTTCATATTTCTTCGGAGCCCCCAATTTCCCATGTGTCTTCGGCTCCTTCCTCCATCACAGATTCTTCGTCAGACTCTCGCCGCATGTCCCCATCCCCGTCAACGGCCTAAGTGTCTGCAGTGTCAACTCCGCCATCTCCGAGTCCCACACTCTCCACGACGTGAGTACCTCCGTCGGCCTCATCTCGCACCCTCCCATCAGCCTCGCTGCCAGACACGCGAGGCTCTTCTTCTCCCTGGATCGGCTCGACAGAAGGGGGCAACGGCGCTGGCGGTACATCGTCGGCATGCACCTCGACGTGTATTACGTAGGCTCCGACGCATGCGAACTCCAGGCGGAGGACCATGGTGAGCCTCTTGTTTCCTGTATGCATCACGATTTTCTGAGACTGCTCAAGGGGAGTATTCCACGGATATGAATGGGTCCAAGACACCATGGCAGGATCAACGGCGAGAAAGTTGTTCTGTGTTATGTGTTCTGGCTCGCGATCGATGATCCGAGATTCCACGAAGGCCTTGATGAGGAGCTTTTCCCCGTTGTCGTCCAGAAAGTGCTCGAAGACAATGGCGACGGCGTCCTCGCAAGAGCCTGTGAGTCGGTGGATGGTCTGAAGTTGGGCCTAGCCTGCTCAGATCTGAAACCTGATACCTCCGCTGAGGGAACGAATGGCATAGGAATTAATATACCTATTGCCGAGTCGTATACTGCCAACGTACAGGGCATTCCAAGAAGGTAAAACACGCCTACATGCTAACCGCACACCGATCAGTGTCAAAGAGAAGAATTAGTGACAAGTCGAGGTAAAGTAGCACGATACACGCCTAAAATTATGAAGGAAAGCGGATACAGATACGCCCACATGAGCGTTGATCCACTGGCTCTAAGTAATGTATATGATTGGCAGAGGGTGCCCGGTCTGGAGCATGATGGTTTACGAAGCAGGGACGGGCGGGATCGAGGTCTCCGGGCCTGCATTTGATACCGCGTCGTCAGACCCCATAAATATCGAGAAGAAAGACGAGAAAAAGAGACTGACCGGGGTGGGCCTTAATAGTCGGGAACGGGGTCTTCTTGCACGACGCCTCGATGTCCTTGAGCGTCTTGCCCGCGGGGAGGTGTGCGACCTGGGACGCAGCAGGCTTGGGCACCGGGATGACCTCGGAGCAGTCGGTGAGGCGGCGCGGGTCCTGGCCGAGCACAGCCATCTTTGCCATCACCTTCGTGAACTTGCGCACCATCAGGTCCTGGTTCGCTGTTGGCGGCACGGGAGCGTGATGAGCATTCGGAATGTGCGAGCGTGAGGAAGTCATAGGAACACTTACTGACGAACGACTGCCACTCGCAGGCCGTGCGGGGGTCGCGAGCAATCGCGAAGTCGGACTGGAGACGCATCTCGCCTGGGTAGGGGGAGAGCACCTCGCCGAGGTTGGAGCCGTTGCCAGGGAAGGCGACACCCTTGAGCAGAGTCTGTAGAGCATGGTGATTTCAGTACCCTACTATATTACTTGGTAGGAAATGCGTCGACCTCAACGAAGAACTGGGCATCGAAGTCGGAGGGGGTGGAGTCGAAGGGGCTGCCGTGGATAGTCTACAATCATGTCAGTGGGCATAGTACGGGAGAACGTCACGCATATACCAACCGGGTCGATATGGTCCTGGGCGGCGACGCTGTGCGAAGCGAGCAAGTCGACGGTCTCTGCAGGGCTAAACCCAGCATCTTGCATACGGGCTAGGATCTTGTCGATGGGATCCTCCGGCAGAGGGATCAGGCCATCGGGCGCCACCTGGGAGTGGTTCGAACGCCCCGCAAGGAACTGAAGGCGGGGGCCACCGCCGCAGTTGCTCACGGCCACGGCGCCAGCGAACTGGATGCTACAAGAGGCGAAGTGTTGGGTGAGGGCGTGCAGTAAAGGAAGTCTGTGAAAACGTACAAGTCACCGAAGGAGACGTTGTGCTTGAGGGCGAAGGGCTTCTGCTCCCCAACGATTTCGTCCAGACCAGTGCTGGCGTGAAAGCTGGTCTCGATGTCGGCGAAGGCCATGATGGAGCCGTCGGCGCCGCCGCCACTGTGCAGGGGTCGACAGTCAGTACAATGACTTGGAGGACGGCGACACTCCATGGCTTACCCCAGCGTAGGAGAGAAGCTGATGGCGTCGTGGAAAGTCAACTGCGAAGAGTGATGTGAGATTGCGCTGCCTGGCTCTGAGCGGGACGGACACTTACACGAAGAGACTCATGAGCCTCCTCGCCGCACTTGCTCCCATCGAAGCTAGAACACAGTCAGCATTGGGCAGATGAGTTGAGCGGCGTGCTTACAGGCTCGTCTGGATGTCGTCGAGGACGTCGAACCACACACAACACTAGACAGACAGATGGATCAGTGTTGTGTAGGCGTTACGTAGACCGACCTCACATACCTTGGGGTTTCTCGCACTGTGGCCGTTACCACAGTCCGTCTTGTACGGGGGAACGGCCGCCTGGACAACCAGGGCAAGGGGAAGAATAGACAGGAAAGACTTGGAGAACATTGTGCGAGAGATTAATGCCAATGAATGTAGCAGCGGTGAGTAATGAGGGTGTCGAGGAAGGGAAACCGAAGTGCAGGAGCGTCCTGAGGTCTCCCCAGCCTAGGCCACCAGGGTTATATACCCCCGACCAACAGTATGTCCTCCACCACAAAGTACAGTGACTCTGTCCGGCGTCCAGCTCTCCCTGTCATGCCGACAAAGGGGTGCATGTTGTCGCTTCACAGGGGGAACTTTGATTGACCGATGGCGCGTTCAGTACACTGGTTGTTCTGGTCTCGATGCCAATTGTTCACGCGCTATGTATGTCGGCGCGCCCGTCCATAGGCTGCGAGCGCGAGTCACGAATGGCTCGTAGGCAATAGAAGCATCGCAATGGCTGCTGCGGTCGTTGTTATCCCGTACTGTGCAAAGAGGTTTATCCTAAAAAGAACGTACTGGTCTGAAGCTTTCGAAGAACTTCCAGCATCCCGGTATTCGTTCAAAACAACGAATTTATTCCCTATCTTACAACATTCGTGTCATTCTCAGTGAGCTAGCCGCTTCGGGTTCACATCGTAGGTTGATGCAGCACTCATAGGAACCGGGCCAGGGGAGCGCTAGGATGTCGGGCGGGAGATGTTTGGGAATGACATGAACGGAATGTGCTCCCACTGCATCGAGAAACCGACACGGAGCATCCTCGAGATGTAGCGGCCATCGACACAGCTCGGCGGCACATATCCGAATGTTCCTAGGCTGTGAGAGAACGACTATGCCAGCTCGGGACGTGGGAAGGCTTGGCTGGTGCATTGAAGGACTGAGCAGACCGCTCTGTTCGTGTTTCGGGATGCGCAGCGCGGCAACTAATGAGCCCGTAACCTCCTTCAGCGGATCCGTAACCTATGCGCGATGTAGTGACATACCCGTAGCGGAGGCGAGAGCCCATGTACATAGTTTCGTGTTGCTTCCCGCGTTGCTGTCTAGGCTCAACACGAAAGCGTCTAGAAGAGTCACAAAGCGGCGCAGGTTGGTTTTTGAGCCGAATTAGGCAGGCGCAGTGATCAATCGCATCATGACGTACTGTGGATCCCCGATGTAGCTGTAACCATAAACATGAGCATTCGGACAGGATATGGTAGCAAAGGTACGCCACTCACGTCCGAACTATTGCCAAGTTGTCCAACAGCTGTGTAAAACGGCGTCCGTGAGTTCCGGACCGTGAAGCCGCTCAGTCTCCGCATAACCGCGCAGAGGCACAGGCCGAGGCGGCACCAGGGCTTTCCTCGCAGTCGGAAGGCTGCGCTAGATATCCAAGAATGGTCTTCGCTGGAAGAAGAGGAAATGGCCCGTTGTTCTAAGGCAAACAACATCCAGGGGCAACGCGCGTCCACCAGTATGACGGTCCCACACGACTGTGCGGGCTCGGGAAGGCGACATTCGTGCGCGTGTACTTCAAGGCGAGACACAACCGCGCCGAAGGCCTCGTATACCCATGCTCATCATCGGCCCCGGAGGCCGACGTGGTACATGACGGGCCTGGTAGACACATGTCAAACAAGCTCAGTGTCGCGGCATGCCTGGCGGAATAAAGAGCACGATAGGAGGCGTATCAGGGCTCACATTTAAACACTGCCGGTACTTTCAAAGACACCCCATGTCTCCCTCCTTGGATTGCGGAAGACTGAACGGAAAAGTTGCGCCACGTCGCTCGCAAGCCAGAAGATCCTCGAGCAACCTCCACCCCCCAGAGTTCCGGTCTGCGTTATGAAGCCGGTGTGATGTTTGCGTTGTTCGCGCGCGCGTCCGGAGGAATTCCGCGCCGTTCGCAAACCACATGTCGTTGGCACCGGGAGATCAGGCACCGCGACATCTCGTCGCTTCCGACGAGCCGGAGAGCGCAGAAATCGAAACGTCGTGCGGAGATGTGACATGGAGCACGACAGTATCGAATGTTGGCCGCCGCAATCCGGAAATGATCAGTCTTGTGGCGATCAAAGGCCCTGCAGGCACCGACGCTGCGTAGCGTGGGTGCGGGCATTGCAATGGATCCCTCTGGAAATAAGGACTTTCGAGCCCTGGCCATGGGAGAGGAAGCGGATGGTCTTGAGTCTTGAGTTTTATTAGGTGAGCGAAAGAAGCCCGAAGGGCTAGAACTGTAACGCGTGGGCGAGTCAATCCTCTTTCCGTCCCTGGCTACAAGCTACAAGCTTCGCACTTGAGAGAGCCACTCACCAAACGAAGTCGTTCGGGAGTTGTCTAGTCTAGTGGGCACCAATCGCCGAGGTGGGAATGGTCGTCCGGCGCACAGTATCCTCATGGCGCCAAGGTTCCTGGTCAAGTCCCGCCTGCACCATGAGCTTCGGAAGTCCCTGTATGCGTAAATATCTTGTCCTTGTTACCCTCGTATTCCCTAAAACAAATCATCGTGAGAAGACAAAGCGACATACCCTGGGCAAAAGGCACGCCAGTCGCCGAAATGGCTGAGAAGGTCGGAGGGGCATGTGCAATTGCGTTACGACTGAGCCTGGAGCGGAACACAGAAACGCCGTGAGGTTGGGTTTCAAACTGACAGCACAATACACCCACCTGTGCCCGAGGTGGGCTGTCGTCGGGGGGTGGATGTGGAATCATTGCCGACGACGATGATGGTTCACGACAAGCGGTGCTGGTGCAGTGCCTGCCGCCCTCAGGAGGACAGACGCCCGTGCGTGACATCCCACGCTGGCCGTGTCCGCTTTTGGACAGCTGTGACATACTACCGCCTGTGATCAAGATTTCGGATCTTTTCCAAATCTGATTCCGAGCCTCGTCCACCTTCTCCCAACCTCCTCCTCCCAGGCCCGAGTGTGTGCGCACAGAATCCCCATTCTACCAAAGCTATCTGACGGGAGAATTATGCAGGTCTCACGGCTACCCAAGATAGCACCATTTGAACCCTCGGTAGGGCAGAAGAACCACACACAAAGCAAAGCACAACAACGCCATGCCGCTCTTCGAAACCGAACATGCCCCGGAATCCCTCCCCTTTGACGAGACGTTGACCACATTGAGATCCGTTCTTCCGGAGAAACTACGCCAACCACATGTCGGGATCGTCTGTGGGTCTGGCCTGCATACGCTTGCTGCCGCCTTTCGTGAGGTTGTGGAGGTTCCTTATTCAACCCTTGCTGGGTTTGGAAAAAGTACAGGTATGTCGAAACGTTGTTCTCTCTTACATACAGGCACAGTGTGGTGCTGAATTCTTCCGGACGCTGGTCGTTGACCCCACTGAGAGACCTTATGGACCGACCGTGCCTCTTCTCGCTTGTCAGCAGCGAGCGGCTTCCATCCTGATCAGGTGTCTAACGGGCTCTCAATGAGTCCAGCGTCCACTCCTAGAGGAATGGAGTTGCCCTTATATGCGGTTAATTAACGATATATGCAGTTCCTGGCCACAAGAGCTCGCTGGCCTTTGGCCTCGTCGGTCCTGGAGAGGGCGTTCCAGTCGTGGCCATGCTCGGACGCGTATGTCTTCGATTGTATATTCAGCGACTGAGCATTGACCGCGCAGAAACAGCTACATCCCTACGAGGGACACAAGCTTTCTACTGTCGTATACCCTATTCGCGTTATGGCCCGCCTGGGCGTTCGTAACCTAATCAGTAAGCAACACGGCTGTCTAAGTACTCACGCGTATTAAGCTTCGTTTCGAAATAGTCACTAACGCCGCCGGTGCTCTGAACCCGAACATCGACGTGGGCACAAGTGCGTATGTTTCCTGTTGCCTTCGAAGCCGCCACTTATTCCGTGCCATTTATAGTCGTGGTCATTCAGGATCACATCGCCTTCCCGAACCTGACGGGGATGAATCCTCTTCTCGGGCCTCAGATTGACTCAAAGTACCCACGCTTTCTCCCCTTGTCGTCTGCATACTCGGTCACCCTCCGACGGTTCGCGTTCCTTGCCGCCCATAAGCTTCAGCTCGGCCTGAACGCGCTCACGGAAGGCGTGTACGCGTGGGTGTCAGGCCCGACGTACGAGACCCCGGCAGAGGGAAGAATGCTCAGGAATTCGGGTGCAGACGTGGTCGGGATGAGCACCATCCCCGAGGTTGTAGCAGGGAAGGAGGAGGGCCTGGACGTACTCGTGCTCAGCCTTGTCACGAACAAGGTTGTCATCCCGGACCAGTACAGGAGCATCAAGGAAGAGGTCGAGGCGGAGGTGAGTAACCGTGTTTTTCTCTCCGGGCGGGTAAACGATTATGCTAATGGCTTCGAACGGGAAGCTCGCGGGAAATCCGGTGATTCGACAGGACGAGGCTCAGGTGTCGCACGAGGAAGTGCTCCTCATTGGCAAACAGAAAGCCGAGGTGATGAAGGGGCTCGTCGAGAAGATTGTCGAGCTGATCGCGGCCAGCGCCGCGCGCGGCTGACCCACGTTGCGCTCGTTACCATGTATGGTGCATTACATAAGCCTATATATACCATAGTTTGATTGTCCCGCCCCCGTCGTTGTGCCCGACGACGACGACGACACCGTCGACCTCGACCGTTGCTGCCCCCTACCCTCGGACTGTAGGCCGCTTTGGTATGTACTCGTCGTTTCCAGCATTGAGCTCCTCCATCTGACTGCTTGTGTCCGTCTGATCCGTCACCTTGCCGCAACTCTCTTTGTCGTCCCCGGCATATGCTCCCATCTTCTCCCCGACATCCCATATATCCTGTGGCTCGGCCCTCCCTTCGAATTCTCCTCCTAACGTGCCTCTTGCGACGGCCTGCAATATACCGGTGCCACTCATCAACTCACCACATTCCTCGCCCGGCGCTGCCACTCCGCGACGTGTCCGACGACGTGAACGTTCTTATCCCCGCTCTCCTTCCCAAAATTGCTGCGTCGGCACCTAACGGGCGAATAACCCTCGATTTGGACGTATTTTGCGATCTGCAGAGTCGCCGGTTCGTTCGGGCATCGCTGCTAGTCTCTTTAGAGCCAGCTCTCCTTCTCTGATACCAAGTGCGTCGAACCTTATCCCACCGTTTCCCCAGACTGACACATAAGAGCGCAGAATATACCCCGCTGGAGCCGCCAACGCCTCACAGTCATTTCCTACTCTATACTAATCCTTTTAATCGGCTGAGATGCTCATCCGCGTCCTGCCCCCGCTGCCGTCCCCGAACATCCTCTTCACCCTCTCCCTCCCGGACCCCACCCATGACGCCAAGGTCGACTGTCCCCAGGCGTGGCGCACACAGGCGATGATGGTCGAGGAGCTGCAGGAGGAGGGATTCGGCGTCGAGGCACCCCGGGACATCTACGCCATGGACAAAGCGGCGTGGCACACCGCACTCATCACCGAGGTCGTCTTCGACATCCCCTCGCGGACCGCGTCGTGCACGTTCGTCGACGGGTCGCAGGTCACATGGTCGCTGGCGCCCAAGGGCGACGAAGACGACGGGAGCTGTCTGGACGCGCTCGCGGCGGTGGTCGAGGACGTGCGTGTGTCGTCATCGGAGATGGACAGGGAACGCGCAAGGCAACACCCCGACATGCACCAGGAGACCCCGAGCCCTACGAGCTCGGCGTTCTCGACCAGGTCTACTGCGTCCGCACCCCCGAGCCCGTCGAAGCATCACAAGCGGCAGAAGTCGCTCTTCTCATCGCTTGTGGCCGCGGTCAAGGGCGCGCTCTCTGACGGGAACTCGAGCCGGCACCCGACGCTCCCCTTGTCCCTACCTCCGATCAAGATACCCTCGGGTTCATCCCACTGTCGGACCGGGTCCACGTTCTCGAGAACGCAGCAGTCACCACCCACGTCCCCCGTCGCGGACCGCCCTCCCGTCCCGGTCTTCCAGTTGCGCGTCAGGCCACGCGCGGATATTCCCATCCCCGAACACTCCAAGGTGCGAACGTACTCTGAACGTCTCAGGCATCGTGCACGGTCACGTCTTGTCGACGTTGTACGGCGCTACGTCTTTCCAATGTTCTCGACAACGGGTTCGCCGTCGTTTGCAGAGACCGAGTGTGCGCCCGAGCTGCTTGCGCAGGTGTACGGATACCCTGCAGGCCTCTACCCTGCGTGGATCCTGCGGAGCGTGCTGCGGAAGGCGGAGGAGCGGATGCGGGATATGATCATCGAGGCGAACGCACACGGATTCGGGCCTGCTGTGGGGCACGCCATGAAAACCCTCTCGCAACCCAGTGCCCAGCTCCGGGAAGCAGAGGACGACGAGGACGACGCGTCTGCGAGTACTAGCGTGAGCACTGCGAGTGAGAGCACGGAGACTGACGGATCGTCTGTGCACACGCCCACCGACTCGCCCATACGCTCGATCTTTTCGCCAGCGATCGTCACGCCGCCGGGCGGTGCTCCTCGACTATCCTCGCTCGACACGAAGGCGCTCCCGCAAGTTCCCCGCAGTCCATCGCCGCCCTCGTCGACGTTTGACTTCGACATGTCCACATATCACACGCTGTCGACGATGCGCTCGCGCCTGCTCCACATTCTCGCGCGGATGGACTCATCTCCGCGGCAGATCAGTTCTGGATCGCGGTACAGCTCCGACCTTACCATCCTCGAAATCAAGAGCCGGCGGCGCGGATGGAGCTGCAGGGACTACGTGGGAGGCGCGCGGATGCACCTCGTCGGTCTGGCGACGCCCGTCTACAGCTCGCCGCTCGCGAGATGCGAGCCCGTCACCGCCGAGACTGTCGCCCGTCTTCGGAACCAAGCTGCATCGACGCTCACGCCGAGTCCCTCGGTAATCGGCCTCGCGGACCTCAGCGAGGAGTTCGGCGTCAAGCTTAGCATGCGGGCGGTGACTAAGGAGATGGACGCGCAGCTGTTCCCTGTTTGCGAGGAGGAAGAGGAGGACGAGATGATCGAGGACGCGAACGCATCATTCTACCAGACGTCGTCGCGCGGGTTCTCACTCGACGATGACTTCTCAGACGATGAGAGCTGGCGGGAAGTCCGCGACTTCGATCTCGAGAGCGGCCTCCTTGCCTTCCCCCGCCCCACCTCGCCCGAGAAGTCTGCACCTACGCCGACGTACGCCCACCTGCACCCGATGACACGCACACGGACGCGTAGCATGCGCCAAGAGCCCCACTCCCGACTTCCATCAAACGCGCTGCTGTGCCAGCCGCTGAATGTGAAGGTGCCCGTGCCGGTGATGCTCAACCACGGCGATTCTCTCGATGTCGATGTGGAGCGCGGCCTGGGCGGCGAGTTTACGCTCTCGATGGACCTTCCGCCACCACCCCGAGGATGGCTTCATGAAGATGCGGAGGTGGCGTGCCGGTGACGGCTGATCGTCCCATCGCTGCCAAGTGTCCTTTCGTGGTCTTCATCATATCCGCGACCCCTTCGCCCTCCGTCCATCCAGTGTCGACTTCTCCGCAACAGGACCTCTCGTCGAGCGGGCGTGTGGCGCTTTGTCCATGTCGGGCGCACTGACGGAAGGTCAGATTTGTCTGATACGGCTCTGGGTGTTGCCCGATTGCGCTTGTGTCACCGCCTTCGTATGTCGTAGCTCGCTTCTGCTTCTTCCACCGCTCGCGCACGTCGATTCCTTCCATCCGTCTCGTCTCTCTAGACGTCTCTGCCAACGGTTCTCGCATTCATTTCCCTGTTCACGCCCCGTCATGATTCTCCAACTTCCATCTCCAGTCCCCTCATTCAGTACCATAACACCATATTCTCCGCTATAGTGGCACATGCAACTTCCCCGTCTGGTCTGCAACGTCATGATCTCTTCCACATCCATCCATCATCGGTTCAACATTCAACATCGACATCGGCCCATCCATTCATCCCCTCTTCCCATCTCTCTCACCCCATCGATTTAGTGCTTTTGTCCATCGCTTTCGCATCTGTTTTCGCATATAGCATGGGAACTTTCCATTCTCTGTACATATATTCCGCATGGTGCTCTGGTTTCTGGTCTTACACGTCCCAACACAAAGAACATTAACATTCTTCATTTAACTCATCACTTACCCACCCACGACCCTGCCTTCCCCTGCCCCCCTTCTCCATCATCGTGATCGTGGTCCCTCAGAACTAAACGTGGCCTCCCTAGTCTCACCCCCATGCTCGCCCCGCAACTTCAGTATTAATGACTCGTTCGTGTATTATAGTCATCCGTGCCGTGCGTTCTCTCGTTCTCATGGGTCCACTTCCGTAGACGTGTCGCGTCGCGTGTCGTACAGCTGTGTCGGTCGTCGCTGTGCATCGCCCTCGTAGTTCTCCGGGTAGAGTTGCGAGCAAATGAAATACTTGCGTTGCAGTTCAGCCCCTTTGTCCCAGACGTAGCTGCTTGGTGGTATAAGTACATCAAGCGAAACTTGCAGTGGCTTAGCGCTTGGGTCTTGCTTCCTGCTCTGGGTGGCAATCAATGTTACGGCATAACCACAGCCTATGCGAGGTAATGCATATTCCCCAGGTGATCCTTGTCTTCACCCACGTAGCAGGCCTCTTCCCGATACTGCGTACTTCTCCCGAAATCGCGACCGCTTTCTTCCACATCGATCGGCTACGGATCCACGGTGAGTGTTCTAGAGATATGAATATAAATGTTGATCGCGGCTGATCTTTGTTTGTTCGCACTAGACTGGCGTTTGAGAGAGCATGCGTCTTTTAGACACCGAGACCGGACAGTTCGTCCAGAAAGACCCTCGGAAAGATGTCAATCTGAAGTATGCCATCTTGTCGCACACCTGGGATCCCGAAGGAGAACAGACGTATCAGGTGCTGTGGAAGATTCAGCAACGCAATCAGCCCAAGCCCCGGTCCCTTCACGAATCCTTAGCCATACCTGTGGCGATATCCATGGTTATTCCTCCGGGCCAACAGAATGTACCTCCAACCCCTCCTACTACCGTTGCCAAATCCGTTACAGTCTCCGACGATCATCAGGCTCCTCAAGGGTCCGAAGAGGACCAATTCGAGATTCCGCCTCGTTCCATTTGGGATGACCCCGAACTCTCACCCAAGATCCGGGGGGCTTGCACGGTTGCGCGCGCGAACGGCTACCAATACATTTGGATCGACTCCTGTTGTATCGACAAAACAAGCAGCGCGGAGCTCTCGGAAGCGATCAACTCGATGTATGCGTGGTACGCGCGTGCAGAGATCTGCTACGCATTTCTCGCCGACGTCCCCCCTGCAGCAGACCACCGGAAGCCAAGGTCAGACTTCCGCGGCAGCCTGTGGTTCACGCGCGGCTGGACGCTCCAGGAGCTCATCGCGCCCCGCGATGTGCTGTTTCTCTCGGGCGACTGGGCTCCGATCGGGCCAAAGTACGCGCTCGTTGACCTCATCCAGGATATCACAGGGATTAGCGAAGAGGCTCTTCTGCATGTCGAGCCGCTCGACCAGTTCAGCGTGGCCCAGAGGCTCTCGTGGGCCGCCGGTCGTGAGACGACGAGGGTCGAGGACCAGGCGTATTCGCTGCTCGGGATCTTCGACATCAATATGCCCACGCTCTATGGTGAGGGAGACCGTGCATTCCGACGGCTACAGGAAGAGATCATGCAGCGCGTCCCGGAGCAAAGTCTCTTCGCATGGGGCGAAATCTACCTCAGTCCACCAATCTTCGCGGCGCCGGAGATGTCTCAGCGGATATCGTTTCAGAGACGGGTACCAACATCCCCGCTTGCCATGGCACCCAGCTACTTCGCGGACTGTCGGGCTATTCAAACTAGCACCTATTCTCACGATGTCGCTAGTCGCGTCCACCTCGAATACATATCTACTCCGTACGGCATCCGCACGCAGTTCCAAATGCTACCCCTTTCTGTCCTTTTTCCTTCGGAGTCACTTCGACGTCATCGAAGGCAGGACCCAGAGGAAGACTCTCAGTGGTACCTCGCCATCCTCGGGTGCAACCATGCCGAACGTCCCGGGCACGTCCTGGGACGGGTATGCTACATCCCCCCTTCAGACTCCGGCATCGACTTCGTGTACCCTGCATGTGTTTATATCTCCCCGAAATCACTCTTACACGGCCGAACCATGAGCCCCGATCTCTTCCTCCTGCCTCCGGAGACCATCGAGCACTGCCGTCCGCACATACAACCGAGGACGGTGTACATATCTCACCCCGACCGCTACGATCACAAGGCGGCGCAAGCAGATACCAGCCACCCGCATCAAACGATAAGCCTGTTGCTCCTAGGGAAGACTCGGGAAGCTCTCCGCGCGCAAGGGTATGCCGTCGACTTCCGCGGTCCGGAGGAGAGGCGTGAAACCGGCACCCACCATCTAACGCTCTCCAACGACAAGCACGGGCACGACATCGCCGTGGAATTCCACCATACCCTCGAGAGCGACGGACAACTGCTCACGATCACCGCACAGGTGGTGGTAGTTTCGGGGCACGACATTCTCAATTCTACCGGAGAGCCCGACTCTGCACCCCTCGGGGCCCATCCTACCACGGTAACCTGGACGGACTCCTACCCGTGGCGTGCTCGACTGGGACAACACAAGGGCGTGGAGCTGAATGTGGGAAGAGGCAACCCACTTACCCTGCGCCTCCGGCTGGACTTGGTATGCGCTGAGGCGTATCTTCTCCATGTCGTCCTCGACGACCCGCCTGCCACTACAGCCTCTTCTTCCTCTACACAATCAATCAGCGGAGAAGATACTCGGGAGGCAGGTATCAACGCTCACGTAAAAGAACTTGAGAAGGTCGATGGAGGTGTTGAGGAGGTAGAGAATCCTGGCGCAGTGGACGTAGAGGGCTGGTCAGATCAGCAGGAGATGGACTTCAAGCCGGGAGTGTAGGCGCGAAGCCTAAAGAGCTATGGTCTTGTAGAAATGAAGGCACGCGAAGCGGCAGATGAAAGTGCTACACCGACCTGAGGAATTGCGGACATGGACCAGAGATCGGATATGTAGCTAGGCAGGAGCGCACGATAACATAGGGGGCATATAATCGAATCTGGATGGTTGGTAAGAAGTCATGAAATCAAGCGGAACTGAAAGGAATATATACGGAGACGTACTACTCCGTGGAACACGCAAAAGCTGTCATATCCCTCCTCTTCGTCTAATTGACTCGACTTTACCTCAGCAATAACTGTTCGGTTTTCGGTCCCACGGCAGCTGCTCAGCCAAAGGTTCACCACTTAATCTCCGTCGTTGGCTCCTTGTCCAAACACACCGTCAGCTCCCTCTCGCCCGTCCTCCGCGCCCACCGATACATCTTTCCGCCCCGATATCCTCCTCGGGGGCCCTGCACCTCCTCCATGAACTCCGCATACACCTCCAGGCCATCCTGTGCCGAGAAGAACACCTCGCCGAATGAGTGCTGGCGGTCATACACCAGGAACGCGGGGTACGCCCACACGACCAGCGGCGCCTGCATCTTCACGAGGAACGCCTTGTCGCCGTGGATGTTCGGCGGCGGCGGGTCGTCCTCGTGCGGCCACGTGCGGTCTGCGTCCGTCCACGGCTGCGGGTGGTTCACGTCGAGGCGGGTCGAGCGCGGTTTCGGCTGGCCGCCCTCGCCTGGGGGGCACACACGGAACGGTATCGTACACCAACGGCCGCCCTTGAGGGAGCGGCATGTCTGCTTGTGCGTGGGCCAGTCGGCCTTCTGGCAAGCTGAGATATGCGGTAGGTCAGTTTCAAGCTTGCAGTTGGTCGAAGGATACGAAAAGACGGTCACGCACCTACGCTGCAGTACGATACAGATTGGCACTGCGAGCACCGGCTCTTGCGCTCCTTCCCGCACACTGCGCAGCCCGGGTCGTTGCTCAGTCTGCCTAGATCGGAGAACCCGAGCGGGCCGATGGGGAGGAGGATAGACACCTTGAACTCCTCCTCGAAGCTGTCGCGCGGAGGGTTGTAATGCGGCGAAAGCAGCTTGGAGTTCACCTCGAGGAGCTTCAGGATGAGCTTGGCCTCCAAGGGCGACGCGCTGATAATCGTCCGGTTCAACCCCGGCTTGTTCACACCGTGGAGGGCTCCCTGGTTTTGGATCCACTTGATGGCTTCGAGCACCGTGGCGCGGTTAAACGCGCGATACAGCACCACAATTCCCGGCGTGCCGAAGTCTATTTGCAGCGTAGGCAGCAGCTGCATTACACAGGAGATAAGCGAGGTGCAGCCACGGAGAGATGATATTAATAAAGCGTACCCGGACGTTAATCGAGAACAGCTGGTGGTCTGGGTCTTCGATGGTGAGCCATTTGAGGCCTTTGTCTATGTCGTCGCCGAGGTTCATCATCGTCTGGCGCAAATCCCAGAACGGGTCCTGGAACAACCCTCGTCGATATTCTCCTAATGTCTCGCGCGCGTGGATGATGTTCTGTGCCTCCTCCATGGAGCCTCGCCATACTTTCTTCCTCAACGACTCTCGCTCGGGCGGATTAAGACGCACAGGCCACTTCTTCGTCGTCTCTGGGTCTAGCGGGGGCGTTATCGGGAGGTTGTCCCTGTTCTGAGCGGCATTCAAAGCGTCTTGGAGGCGTTTGTCGAGCAAGTCGCCGGGGAGTTTGGTGTTTTTCGGGATTTCAACTCCCATGAAGGAGAGGATCTGTAAAGTCTCTGCGCGCGTTAAGGGATCCATAGTATGCTAACGAGGACGTGGAGAGGGGTAAACATGCATCAGGGGCAAAGAACCCATCCACCTTGGTCTAAAGTATAACTGCGTGACGTCATGGCCTGTTCTCGCTGTTCTCGCAAGGAGTACGGAAGATGTGGTAGATGAGGGAATACATACAGACAGACAGACAGACAAATAAATGTTGAATATCACTGGCTCAGATCATCGGCCCCGTATACATCGTCCCTCCCCACGATGGAAGTGTCCTATACGGGCGACTGTCGTAAATGGCGTCTCGTACGTTGCATCGCTAGTCGTCCAACGCACTAGGAGCAGGGAGAAGGGGAAGGTGAAAAAAGTATAAACGTACCCACAAAATAAGTGCACGTTTCGCATCCTCCCGCATACATCAACTATATCAACCCATCTCGCACCTCTCTAAGCATAGGTCGCGTTCAACAATGTCTGCCGCACGGTCCAAGCTCGTTGTTGACGCTGTTGAGGACGTTCACCGGAGTTTCCGGCAGGTTGGCATTCGTGACCGACAGGATCCACAGAATCAAATAGCAACTTGAGTCTTGAAGCGAGCGGAGTTAGAGGACACATGTACCCAAAGTGAAGGAATGTGAATGTGCAAGCAGACAATTGTCAGACCGAAACTGAGGCAGGACGAGCTGAGAACTGTAGAGTCGCGCTCGTCGGGATGGTCTCCGACGAGCTTCAAGTTGCCGGTCTCGGGCGGGCGCCGGGTAGGCGCTTACAACGTCTGCCTTCTTTTTTCGGTATCGCAACCCAACGCTCTGTGGCCATGGTAAACCAGCGCTGGTAAACGCCACCACTCAGTACTCAGCGCTCAGCTCTGAGCTGTCCACTATAGCATACGGCATCTAACTCCAAGGAACATGATGTCGTCACAGTGTTGCACAGTAAAAGGTTTGAAAGTCGGACCTGGCAGCCGGTGATCGCATTCAAACGTGGATACGAAGTTGTCGTGAGGGCATACTGAGAACATCGTATCGGGAGCAACATTAGGCCAATCAATACACGACCGCACTCGATACCCGGAGGTGAGTTCCAAACTCGCCTTCGCAAATGAATATTACCTGACTTATTCTTATTTCGGCTTCACTGGCATGCGGGTGTCATCTGCTGGTGCGATATCGATGCATACTGCATACGTAACCGTATGAGGTATTACTGCGTGGTACACCACAATTTCGCAGATATTACAGTCCAAAGGAACCTGTAAATTCCCAGCTGGATGCCGGTCGGTCGCACGACCGTCGCGGGGACTGCGTATGCATGTATGTACATATGCTTGTTGCCGCGAGTTATGTCCAGCAGCTCCCTCTTAAAATTCTAGTTCCAGGTGCCGTCACGGTCCTATTACGCTGCGTTGCCCATTTAGCCGACAAGCTGCCCCTGAAAAGGATAAGTTCTCCCAGTGGTCGCAAACATAGCCTCCACTCAACACAGTCCCTCCCTCATGATGGCACCTTGGTCAACCGTCCCCTGCCTCTAACACAAGGCGGTAGTATTCTCAACGGTTCTCCTCTCCGACTCTTTTATGCAGCGTATATTCGGCAGGAAGCCGATGTGCTGTATATGTGCGATAGTACGCGGGTAGTACACACGGCTTCCTGCCGCGTTTTCCCGTGTCTCGCAGCTTTTCTCAGCCCTAGCTGTCCAGGGGGGGGGCGAACGCTTCGCCGCAGTGCTGCGTCGCGCACATTGGATCACAGGGGATGTACATTCTCAGGTGTGCCGTTGCTGACAGGGGGCCGTCGGGAACCGAATGTTGGCTCTGGGACTGAACAGTCCTTCTCTCTTGCATTCCGTCCCCCGCTTCAACATGCCGCCTTTCTCCATCCTTTGGGCCCTTTGGGCCCGTCTGTACTCATCGCATTTCGTTCAGGAACTCGTGCTGTATTCTCCGTCAGTGTTTTCTTCCATGTTCTACGGTTGGGGCCTCTGTCTTCTGTGTTCGAGCCATGCGATCCCTGAGCTGAATGCTGTACCTCAGGCCCTCTATTTCACAGTGCGAGCAAGTCTTTGTTGGTTGGAAAGGTGGTCAAGGTGGGTGTGTCATACTGTCGTAATCGCCGCACCTTTACCACTTACAAGTGCATGCCTTCGCACTCATATAGCTCCATACAACCTGGAGGGGTACGTCGACGGCTTTTCTGGTCCGGATCCATTCTCCTCTAACCCTTTCTCAGATTTTCCAATGGCGTGCAAATCTTCGGTGTCAGTGACTTGACGATACCTATGCACAATCTCGGTGTTGTGCTGCATGGTGCCACAGAGGGTGCGTCGTGCATTCAGGCACATATCCATGATTTCTCTCCGTTAATATATAACATTTGAATAGGAGACATCGTGGTCTTTAGGGTTACGGACGGTGCTCGATCGGTTCGGTACGCGTCGTATCGCGTAGAGCCTAGCGGTACGTTGGCATCCTCATGTGGGAAACATCGGGTCTTGACCAACAAACCACGCCAGAGGATTCTGGCTGTCTCCAAGGCTCACGGGGAAAATCAGCTAACAGTCCACGGCAGAATCCAGCCTGGAGGTATCCGTCATCCACGATCTTTCCCATGCGAAGCCAGGAAAACGCCGGCTTGGCCTCGGATGACTCGTACGCCCAGTCGCCGTTTGTTTCCTCTGACACAACACCGGAGAGCGGTCCCACGCCCAAAAACCCCTTAGTACATGTTGACGGCGATCTCAGCTGAGTCTTCGACTTATCTACTGCCTGACCATTGAACGTTCAACGATGGAGAAACGAGACGGTAACAACTGGTGGATTTGCAAGTAGGCATTCTGTAGCACGTGCTTAACCTCCTGCCGCGATCACGGTCGCAGATATACCCTCCCCGGTTTACATCAAGTATCCAAGAACCTGCTATAAAATACTGTCGCAACACGCATTATATCATACATGTACAGATACAGACACCAGAGAAATCTGTTTTTCTCTCGCACAAACTCACCACTTTACGTCCGTCGCCGGCTCCCTATCCAAGCACACGCTCAGCTCCCAATTGCCCGTCCGCTTCACCCACCGATGCATCCTAACACCCATGTATCCCCGCGGGCCTTGCATCTCCTCCACGAACTCCCTGAACACCTCGCGATCCTTGTCCTCCCGCAGGAACGCGACGAACGTCATCCGCCGATCGTACAGCATGATGTGGCCCCGGCCCCGCTGCGCAGCAGTCTGGAGCTGCATCTTCGCGAGGAACATGTCGCCGCCGTAGACGTCAGGGTGGACGAGCCCGTCGCTGAGGAAGAACTGCTTGGTCATCGGGGCCGAACCTTGGGCCCCCGGGAGCGACATGCTGGTGTGGCGGTTAACGAGAGTGAGCGTTGTGTTCTCCTTGCCGGGCGAGGCGGCGCTGAGGCGAGCGGTGCGCCATGTTGCGTCTTTCAGCGAACGGCAAGCGGCTTTGTGGTCTGCCCAGTCGGTGCGCTGGCACTCTGTGCGAGGACGTTAGTATTGTTATGCATGGACAGGCGAGGAAACTAGAGCGAGGAGATGCGACGCACCTGCGCTGCAGTAGGAGACTGACTGGCAGCCTTTGCACCGATAACCTCCCGATTTACCGCATACGGAGCACCCCATGTTGTTGTTGAGCTTCGACACCGCTTCGTATTCAAGTGGTCCGACGGGTATGAGCATAGACACCTTGAAATGTGCTTCGAGGGGCTGCCTGTCTACCTCGTAGTCGGTCGGTACGAGCGATGAGTTCTGTTTGAGGACCTTGAGGATCATCTTCTGTTCGAGCGGCGAAGAAGATATGTTGGATAAAGCCGGGCTGGAGCTGGGTGGGTCCGTCTTCAACTGCTCAAGCACCCAGTCCTCAGTTGACCCCTGTGTTTCCTGGTCGGCCGCTTGATAGAGCACGACAAAGAGCGGCAGGTTCTTGGTGACTTCCAAGATAGCGATAAACTGCCAATATACACCCATAGATGCGCGAACGTGTTAATATGGGCGGCCGACTACGATGCAAGGACGAGATGTTAAGGCGCACCCGAAACATAATCTTGTTCCTATCCTCCGAGTCGTCCCGCAGCAAACACCACCGCCCGCCCTTGTCCAGAACCCTCGCAATAGCCCTGATCGTCCTCCGAAAGTCCTCAAATGGGTTCCCAATTGCCATTGTCTCCTCGTTCTCCGCGGCGGGCAGGCTCGGACCAGCCTGACGTGCGTCAGCGAGGGTGCGCCTCTGGACTGCCTTCGCGAGCGGCCTCGGACGGGTGCTGGTAGTCCCTCCCTGGCCCGATTCAATCATCGGCCATGGGCGCAAGGTCTTGATGTTCATGGATGCAGGGAGACGGTCCTTGTACTGGGCCGCATCGAGCGCGGCGCACAGACGTTTCTCCAGGATGCTGTCTAGGAGCTTGGAGTCGGCGGGGATGTCGACACCTAGGGTGTTGAGAATACGAATCTTTTCCTCGCGTGTGAATGGTTCGAGCATGATAGGCAGACGAAGACAGAATTAAAGGGATAGTAGAGTAAGATTCGGGGAGGCTCGTATGCCTCGTCGAGAGGAAGAGTCTGAAGAGCGAAGTCGTGGTCTTCGCCTCCTATACTTAGGCGCCGAGATGGTAGCCTAGAGCGCCATCCACTCCGTTCTCATGGGCCACCGTAGTCACTCTTCCGCACTCCGCGATCTTAACCTTTCCTTGACCCCCGCTCTCTCCATGTTATACTCAGAAAAATTCATCTAGATGTATATTCCAGAGAAAAGGTATGTAGACCCCATGCAGAGGTATTCTGTGCATTTGTTAGTGACTAGTAGCGCTCAGGCAGCGGCGCCCAGGGCCAGTGGCAACAACTCCCTGCAGCTGACAAAATGTACCGTGTGTCCGACGACCTTGAGTCTTTCGTGCACATCCTCAACTGGTGCGCCCACCGGCACATCCAAATCTCTTATACCACCCCCGAATCTCCGCAAGCTCATCTGGGGCCACTTCCACTGCGCGACCGTCACAGTCGACGCGAATGCGCACCGCACGCACCGCGCGCACGTAGGGAAGCTGATCAGCCTGAAGCAACCGTTCTCCTCGTAACGCTCCCTTGTCTCCTCAGGGTGCATTACGCCCATTTCCTCATGCTGGGAGCTCCGCGACCGTCTCCTCCTGACTCTGACCAAGGCCCGACACTGGTGGCTCCGTCACGTATCAGGAAAAATCCCGGGACACTAGATCCTGTGGGTCTTGTGCCAACCCCTTCTTCCTGTGTCGATGAAAAGAAGAAATACGGTTAGGAAGACATCCTCGACCGACCCATCCGGTGCGTGGGCCGTTGCGCAGGTGGCTATGCGCTCCCTTGCCATCCACCATTCCATGGCCATATTGATTGGCGATTGTGCGTGGTGTCCCAGAGCATACCAATTCTCAAGGATACATGCGAAACATCCGCCCTTCTTGCGCCCCACATTCCCCCCCAATTCTCCGATCGCCTTCTCTCTCTCCTCTCACGAGGTGCGTCCGCCTTCAACAATATCACAATAACCCCATCGTTTTCTTCAGGTGGGGGCTAGCCGTCAGCGGCGCGGTGCTACCGCGTGCTGGGACCACAGTACACATTCCAGCGTGCCGCGTTCAAGGAGCACAAACTCATCACCTCGTCCACCACCCCGCATACACCGGCTTCGTTATGTACATGGCTGAGCTGCTCACCATCTACTTCTTTTCTGGGTCTTGGGCGCGCGAGGGCGGCGTTCTGGATGGGTGGCTCGGGAAGGTGGTGATGGTTGCTTGGGTCGCATGCGCGGGGAGGATGTCGCTGGCGGCGGCGGCGAGGAGGTGCATGGCCGAGGATCGGGCGCTGCAGAAGGAGTTCGGCGGACAGTGGGTAGCGTGCGAGGACCACCACCGCTCGCCTGATTCCCTGAACCTGCTGAGGCTGAGAAAGGTGAGGGATCTCGCTCAAGTGGAATGCACGTCGTTGACACGCATCTTCCAGATCGCTTCCAGGACAATGAGCGCACAATCGGTGTTCGTCTAGATAGCATTGCCGCATTGCACCCAGTGCTTGCTTCATGACAGAGCGCTCCGATAGCGGGTCCGTTTGTTCGGGATGGCTCCATGCGACATCTCCCGGTCGGAATTCGCGCTCATGTAGCGAGACTTCTGCCAAATCTTTTCCCGCCAATGGTGCTCAACAGTCAACTGGCGAATCTGGCAGTTTGAACGTTGCTGGACGTTATGGCACGGTACCATCCATATCTCTCTCCACAACCTTCACTAGCACTCACCATCAGAATCCAGCGCGATCAAGTCCGGGGGCAGCGTCAACTTATACAGTTCGCGCTCGTCTTCGATTGTTCGGCTTCTTGACGTATAGCCGTGACTGTGAACTCTGTGTCTTACCCAGAACCTTCAACACCGTGTGCGACTAAGTACGGGTGCTCGATTTATTCGGAAATGCATCCTCCCGTCGCTCAAGGACCAACCTAAGGTCGGTCGTTTGCGTCCTGGCGGCTCTTGTTTTCGGCGGGATTGCCGTCAGAACTCAGGGAAGTACTGGTGATAGTGGACGCGGGTTCTAGTGTCGTCTCCACTCAGGCTGACGATACTTCGGCACGGTGCCTCTGGGTGCATGGCGCTACTCCTCATCCGGATGTTATGGCGCGATGTTGGCCAGCGTAGACGATGCGGTCTATGACCGCTCCCCATTCGGGGGAATGTTTTTACCAACCCCCGCCGCAACATGGGCGCCGGATTTCGAGAGCTGCCGAAGAAACGCGGGAATCGGAACCAAGGCGCCTCTTGTCAACGGAGGGTGCTTACGAGTTATAAGGGATCGTACCACAGGCGACGGCATGTATTTGGAGGTCCTCCGACGGGCCTTGCTGCTTCTCAACGTGCTGAAGCCTGGAGTGGCGTTGCAATTACAAATGTACGTACTCGGAGAGAGACCGACTCCCGACGTCATGAAACTGTAAGTACTCCGTGTGCCCTCTGGTTTCAAACTTGACTTAACGGTCTCAAATTCATACCACGTCTGGACTTGTGTCTTCTGTTCATGCAGTACGGCTCCTTACGGCTCCTGACGCAAGTGGTGGGAGCATCGCAAGTCATCCATAGCGGTGGATCCAACAGGCGTCTACGAGTTTTCATTAATTGCTCTGATACAGTATTTGAATGCGTGCGTCGAGAGGTCGCACTCCAAGTCACGCACCACTCGCCAATCCTTTCTCCAGGTAAGACCGGGGTGCAGATCATTCTGGCTTGTGAGCAGGATGGCGAGCATATTGGAACTGGTGATGCTTCGCTACCCCGAGGCCCGCCCGCGGAGGCTTCCTTGATCGCGGCTTTCCACATCCTACACCATCTATCCACTCAATTTCCGTCAATTGGGATCAAGCGACGTGTTTGTGAAGCGATGGAGTACATCTGCTCGTTGCTGAGCAGCTTATGTTTCGAATGACCACTGGTACGCTGCTCGATTGGGCGTCACGGTGGCGACGCCCCTGAAGGGGAGGGAGGCGCTGCAAGAGGGCAGTTATCACGAATAGCAATACAAGCACGGGTGCGAGGGAGGCATAGCACCAAGGAGGTGAAGTGGAGGTACACTGCCTATAAATCGCTTATCGTCTGCGGTGAACTGTCACTCGTGGCTAGCCTCGTGTGTTCTTGCAGGAACTTGAGCGCTTTAGCCTTGGCACAGCATTCCGGCAGGAGCCGGAGTAGGGCGCCTTGTTGACGTGTTCACTTTTGGCTCAGGCCGCGCACTTACTCTGGCAGTACTAGTCCTTACTCTCCCGCTTGCTGCCCCCACGGACTGACATCATGAGCTCCTCCTCTGTGGGAAACGTATAGATCCATGTCTTAAATCTCATCTGTAAGGTCGTGCGCGGCCGCTAAGCATCCTTCTCCGAGTCAGAGTCGCACTGGACTAGTCACTTTCAGTCAGAGGGCCGCTGAGGCTGTACCCATTTGATTTGACCGCGAACAGCTTCATACAGCCCACAGAACTTCCAAATTCCGCTCGGGTCAAGCCAATTGCGGAAGACAGTGCAATATGCCTCTCAGAAAAGCAAGCAGGCACCCCTCAGATAGGACAAGATAGTCGTTCACCTCAGGCTCTGTTCCTCGGCGAAAGGCTAGGGTCCAGACCTCGCGCATGTTGTTTGTGGCTGCGCATGAACTATTGTACGCTCTTTCTCTCCTTCCTCGCCCTGAACAGCAAGGCATCGGAGGACTCACCAGTGCCGCCTGCTGTCAAATTGCAGGACGAGGAGGGACATCGCCGCCCTTCAGCGGCTCCGCGTAAGGTAACTGCCTCCTCCCCTTCACCAACGCAGCATGTTTTGAGTCATTGACCGGCTTTCATTATCTGAATTCAGGGGAACGTGGCGGCCAAGAGGCGGCTGGTTGCAAACGTGGCATAGATAGCGTTTTGAGTCATAGCGACACCGAGGCGCGCGTAGGCGTACGTACAAAAGGCCCCGAGTCGGCGACCTATGAACTTCATCTCCCTTCCTGAAAATCTCTCAAATCATTACAATCCTTCGCCATGGCATCTACCAACAGCTCCAGTAGCAGCGACGTCGAGGCCACGACCTCAACCGTCCCGACTCCTGCCACTACCGCGTCTTCTGTCGACGTCGCCCCACTGAACCTGGACGTCAAGTTCGTCGACTCGCGTTGGGACGAGGAAACAGACTCATGGAAGTACAACGACACCGCCAACCCCGACATTGCCGCCGAGCTCGTCCAACCGATGGGCGCCGATGCCACGGACAGCGACTCCTGGGAGGCGTATTGTTTCGTCGTTGTCCGGAAACACTCCAAGATGTCAGAGGACTCGAGGCGCACGATCACCTTCGAAATCGTCCTCAAGAGCCCGTACCTCATCACCGCGTGCCAGAGCGTCATGGCTGACGTTCGCGGGGTATCGTGGACCTCGCAGCCGATCAATGTGAGTGGCAGCCCGCATTCTTTGTATCGCCCACGCCGTATGCTCACTATGTATGCGGCAGCTTGACCCTAAAATGCTCATTGCCTACTTCCCCCGGCTTGAGGCGTACGAGCAGACGCTCTCGTCTCGCTCCGACCGCACGGACGAGGACGAGCGCGTGTTGAAGTCCCTCGGAGTGCTCCTCGCGCACATGCGCAAGCACTACAGGCAGACGCTCGCGCGCATCGCTACTCTCGTAGCGAACCGCGAGATCACTTTCGACCTGCTGTATGCGGTTCTGCTCCCTGGCACGGTCATCATCCGGCGCTGCCCCGTCACGCGCGAGACCCGCGCGCTCAAGCTACTTGTCGCGAACCAGTACACGAACAGCTGCGGACAGAAGTACTGGAGCATGGAGTGCGAGTACCTCGAGTGCACCACGAGCGAGGACGAAGATGCCTCACAGGACATCGGGTGGGGGGAAAACACGGCCTCGCCTGTTCGATTCGGTATGTCCGATGCTGGCGCGCAGATCCGCTGGTTCGACGGTGTCGAGAAGATCAGCTCCCTCTCCGCATTCCCCATTGAGTTCCACCCCGACCCCTCAGCGCTGAAGAGCATGCTCTTAGAGCGCGCCCGCAAGTGGGTGTCTCTCTGCGGGATGCACCACGTACACTACCAGGGCAACGCTGGGCGGTACGAGTGGGTGTCGGGCAACCTCAAACTGAGGCGGTACAGCGTCCGCTCCCGCATCATGGTCGACAAGGCCGGATTCTCCCGCATCGACGCCGATTACGACCTCCCTAACCCCGAGCGCATGCTCCAACCCCGCGCGAACGCGGACGACGGCTTGTACGGGCTCATCGACGCGGAGCTCCTCCTGACGCCTCCAATCGTCTACGGCTTCAGCTTGTCAGACAAGTTGTGGCTCGAGTTCAATGTCAACCATGTAGCGCCGATCGAGTGGAACGACGAGGCATTCGCAGGGCTTGTCCTGTCCCCTGAGCGCAAGGACCTCCTCCGCGGCCTCATTGAGGCACACGGACGCCTCGCCACCGGCGACGGCCCCGCGCGCTTCGACGACTTCGTCCGCGGCAAGGGCCAAGGCCTCGTCATCAACCTCTTCGGCCCCCCCGGGGTTGGCAAGACGCTGTCTGCAGAGGCAACGAGCGAGCACCTCCGCCGGCCGCTGTACATCGTGGGGAGCGGCGACCTGGGGACGAGCGCAGGGAGCCTGGACAACGCGCTCCGGGAAGCATTCGAGCTCGCGGCGGCGTGGCGCGCGGTGCTGCTGATCGACGAGGCGGACGTGTTCCTCGAGCAGCGCTCGCTCCACGACCTCGAGCGCAACGCGATGGTCGCCGTGTTTCTCCGCCACGTCGAGTACTACCGGGGCATTCTGTTCATGACGACGAACCGGATCCGGACGTTCGACGAGGCGTTCCTGTCGCGGATCCATGTCGCGCTGCACTTTGAGGAGCTGAGTGTGGGGACGAAGGTGGAGATCTGGCGGGCGTTCTTGCGCAAGGCGGGGCTTGGGAACGCGGAGGTCGAGGAGGAGGGGCTGTTGGCAAGGTTGGCGGAGCGGGAGGTCAACGGGCGGCAGATCAAGAATGCGTGTCGGACTGCGACTGCGCTGGCTGTGAGTCGGGGGGAGAGGATGGGGTTCTCGCATTTGGAGCAGGCACTGAATGCGATGGAGGAGTTCATGACGGACTTCGCGGCCATCTCGGAAAGTCACTGACTCGTAAGTTACAAGTAGATGTATTTTATCTTCTAGTCATCACACTCAACTTCTGTACGCTCAAGTCGATTCGCTCATTGCAATACACGCCCCGCATGGCATCTGTCTCATTTACAGCATTCTTTTTCAATCGGATATGTATGTACCCATCGTCAGAGACTTGCGTTCATGCGGCGGGCTCGGCAGCTAGCGCCCACATCAGGAATCCGTCCGGTACTTATCCGCACTTACCGCCACTTAACGTCTTGATACCACTGGGAACCAATTGGGCGGACTTATTCCCTGGAATCTACTGAAATCCTGATGCATTTCATCAGCGCTCCATGATGTCGGCGTCAGATACATCGAGCAGTGTCAGGCACAAGACAGGTGAGCCCAATTTGTTTCTCCGAAGTCCACGACACCCTGCCCTAAACCCCTCGGCAGTTTCCAGATGCCGCTTGATGACCTCGACGACGTTGCCAGCGTTGGATCAAGTGCAGCCTTAACTTCCCCCCCATCATCATCGACATCATTATCCCCTCCTAAACTCCCTTTCGCTCACGGCGACACACCTCATGCGCTTTCTCTCGCACAGCCGCCCTGCTCTCAACCGACATCGAGGCCAGCTCAATCGTGGTACGCCCGCCCTAGGTGGGTTTCGCTTGGATACAGCCTCGCAAGCTCTCAGTACGCTGCTTGACATATGCTTACTAGTGAGTAGCTATTGCGGTGCATCCCCACTTTCTGAGCCCGGACAATTGCGCTAAAGACGTGCCTATAGACGGGCGGTGAGTCCACGAGGACATTCTGGGGGTACCATGTGAGGCTGTGATGGGGGATCTGGGGCTCTGAAGTCCACATTGTGAGTAGTCTTCCGTTACGCTTCGTTACAGTTGTTAGCGACTGACCGGTGGCATTTTTATTATCTCTACCATAGGTAGGACCGGGTGCGCTGCCCCGCGACTGCCAGGTGGGTGTCAAAAAGGTGTGTTAGGCTGTCTCTACTCGTTTATCCAGGTGTTGCATCTTCTAATGGTACCGTATGTTATCAGATACATTTTGCGTTGTCCCAGTGGGCGGTACTAGAGGCAGAGAGAGGGCGACTGCTAGACATCTCTATTTACAGGGCGAAGCGAGAGAGAGGGCGAGTTTGGGGCATCGGTGGATGGTACTTAGGTAAGTACTGGGCTTGGCGAGGGATTCCGTATCGCGTGCTTGGCAGTGGGGCGGCGGCTTAGATAGTTCGAATACGGTCAATGGTGTACTAGCTAGTGTAGCGACATGTGAATGATTATCACTTGAGTGGACTTGAGCTTACTTGAGCGATCACTTGGCCCACAGGTGAACCTTATATTCCAGGGCTTTCCAGAGACACTGTATTCCCCTTGGAATCACTGAATAAGGCTGAATAAGTCGCTACAAGTGGTATCAGAGCTGCCAAGTGAACTGGACAGATTCCTGATGCACCCTCCAGAGGTAGGGGAACTGCCTTAGATGGCGTCCTTGAATTAATGTACAAGTGCTTGCCTTGGTATATCCCAGGCCAGGAGTTCATGAAGGAAGACTCAACGCAAGTTAGAAGGCTGATATTGTACCTGCCACTGGTGAAATCTTTCGCTGATGTATATGTCCTCCGTTCCGTACACAGCTCCAACACAGCATGCCAGTTTAACAACTAGAACTAGGCTCTGATCATGCCGCAATCAGCAGAGAAGCCCCTTCGAACAGCGTACACTGGCGGTTGGGCCTCAGGAGGCTCATGCCACTCAGAAGAGTGTCCAAGTCGTTCTTCGAAGGCGTCTTTGAACATCCGTGTGCCCAATTGGAAAGTGCCAGCTGTTTCCTGCACAGCTTCGCGAGCGACTTCGTCAGTCCCTACTCGCTGCTCACTCTCTGCTACACTAGTCGCCTACTATGCGCCCAGCTCTGCCAGTTACATCTCGACCATGTTCGTGTGCGGCTCGCTGAGATCTCCCAAGTAAGATTCTGTTGCCATCCAAGTGCGGAAATGCATCGTCGAACAGAGGCGCGGCTCGGAGGCTGTCCGGCAAGTTCAATCTCGACCGCATGCCGCCCCAGCATCCCCAGTTACGCCCCGTAGCGAGTCTACTTACCAAGGCAAACATTTCGATTCTCTTGGGGTAAGTGGCAAGCCCTTCGTATAGCTCTGTTCTCAGCTGGGGTTTGTCTGAGAAGGGCCTGAAGTAGTACTCAGAGTCTGTTTTTGACATATGCGCTCGTTGCTGTAGGGACTACAACGAGGTTTGCAATCTCACATATCCTTCTTGTATTCTTGCCTCCAGGAACCCAAGAAGAATGCATTGGTGCCGCCCTGACATATCAATGACACAAGATGACTCGAGGTCCGTGTTCCAGCGGCTCCGCATAAAGTATTGCCTCCTCTTCCGCAGTGAACGCCGCACGTGGTGAGTCCTTGACTACCATGCATTATTATCTGCGCTCAGGGGAACGGGGCGGTCGAGAAGTGACTTTTCGCGAAACGTGGCGTTGATTGCATTTCAGTCACAACCAAGCCCAAGTGGCGAGCGCGCGCAGGCGTACAAAAGGCTCCAAATAGGCGATATACCATCTACAGCTCCCTCATCTCCCTCATTTGTACCTCACCGTCATGGCCTCCGCCGAGGCCACCAGCAGAGGCGCATTTTCCTGGACTCTCCTGAGTGCCTTGGGAAGTCGCCTCAAAACCCTTCAGAAGCCCAAGGCTCTCAGGAAGGAGCTTCCTGACGACCTTATACGGCCTGTGGCGATCTGCGACACTCAGTCAGGGCAACAACGAACCTCAGGGTCACTCCATGCAGTGGAACCTTTGCTGGTGGACAGCTCCAGCAGCATCAACGTTGAAGCCGCAAGGTCCACTACCCCCACCCCCGCCACCGCCACATCCTCTGTCGCCGTCGCCCCACTGAACTTGGACGTGAAGTTCATCGACTCGCGATGGGATGAACGATACCAGTCGTGGATGTATAACGATACCGCCAATCCGGAAATCCCCGCTGAGCTCGTGCAACCGGTGGGTACTGAAGCTGAAGGCAGCGACTGCCGGGAGAAATACTGCTTCGTAGTCGTCCGGAAATACTCGAGGGATCTCGTGCCCACGATCAACTTCGAAATCGTCCTCAAGAGCCCGTATCTCATCACTGCGTGTAAGAACGTTATGGCCGACGTTCCCGGGGTATCATGGAACTCCGAACCGATCAGGGTGAGTCTCAGTGCCATTCTTCATATTCGTATCTGCGCTTGCATAGGGCTCAATACTTTACAGCTGGACCCTAAAACGCTCATCGCCGTCTTCCCCCGACTCGTGTCATACGAGCAAACCCTCTCATCCCGCACCGACCGCACAGAGGACGATGACTGTGTGCTCAAGTCCCTCGGGGTCCTGCTGGCGCACATGCGCAACCACTACAAGGAGACTCTGGCACGCGTTGCTACCCTCGTCAAGAACCACGAGATTACCTTCGACCTTCTCTACACCATCCTTCTCCCCGGTACGGTCATAATTCAGCGCTGCCCCGTTACACGCGAGGCCCAGGCGCTCAAGCTCCTGACGGCGAGCCTGCGTTTCAGTGGCGTCCAGAAGTACTGGTCCCTGCGCTGCGAGTACCTCCAGTACGTCACGAGCGAAGACAGAGACACGGAGCAAAATACCGGATGGGGCGACAACACCGCCCAGCCAGCGCGATTCGGCATGCTCGGCGCCCACGCGCACATCTACGAGTTCGATGGCGTGGAGAAGATCAACACCCTTTCCGCGTACCCCATGGAGTTCCACCCCGACCCCGCGGCACTCAAGGTCATGCTCATAGAGCGCGCCCGCAAGTGGGTCTCGCTCTGCGGCATGCACCACATGCACTACTGGGGCAACGCCGGGCGGTACGAACCGGTTCCAGGCGGCCTCGAACTCAGGAGATACAGTGTCCGTTCCCTCAATCCTAATGACATTCTAATCGCAGACATCTCGACGTTCAAGAGTTGACTGTCGAGACGTTTCCCACCCTCGCCACTCTGCTGCGTATGTCGAAGCGGTACCAAATCGAAAGGCCCTGCCAGGACATCGTTGCACGTATCCGCGCCGAGTGGCCCGCCGCCCTCGCTCAACACGACGCCAAAGAGGCTAAGCTCAGCGCGGGGCGCAAAAAAGTTTTAGGACAGCCCGGTGGCGACGTGAAGCCGCAGCCGAACATTGTTGAAAACCATCTGATCTTACAGCCCCGGGTGGTCAACCCAGTGCCTCCCCAGATGCCTCCGATGCAGAACTATGGCATGCAAGTCGTCAGAAATCAGAACCAGCCGCGACTTATGCCTCCTTCTCAGATGCAGAACTTTGGTCTGCAAGCTGCCGGAAACCAGAACCTACGGGATCTTGAGGTGTGGTTGTGCAACGCTGCCATGGGCGGCGCGGGCAGAAGTGGCGGCGGCAACGTATACCATCCCCCTCCCCACCCTATGGCCAACGCCATCGCGGGACCCTCCAACGCTGCCGCCCGCGCCCCTGCTCCCGCCGCCCCTCCCGCCGCCCCCGCTCCTCCAGTTGCCCTCCCGCCCCCGGCCCTCGGAGCAGCCAACTACGACGAAGACCTCATCGTGCACCCCGCGAGCGTGATCGGCCTCCTGCGCGAGTGCGGCTACGCCGACCCGCAGCTGCTCTTCCCGCTCTTCTACGCACTCTCGCGCACGACGTGGCAGTTCGGCGGCCCCGCGCTCGGCCACCACCTCGCGCCCCTCTCCGCAGCCAACATGGAGCGCCTCGTCGTCGGCATCGAGCGCATCCGCGAGCACCACACCGCGTTCGCCATTACTGTCCCCACCCTCGACCCCTCCCCACACGGGATCCAATTCTCCCCGGCGCAGTGCCAGGACGGGATCAAGCAGTTCTGGCAGGGGTTCGGGTCGACACTGCTCCTCCCGGCCGCGGGCCGCGGGCTCGCACGTGAGCCCCTCGAGGACTTGGCGCAGCTCGCACCGACGGTGGCTGCCCAGGTCGCGCGGCACAGGGTGTGCGCGACGTGCGGGCGCGCGCTCACAGCGAAAATTGAGGCGTTCAGGCGAGAGCTGTGGGGGAGGCTGCCGCAGTTCTTCGAGTTAGCTTGAGATTGGTCTGATCAGAAAAACCGTCTTGATTTGATTTCGCTTGGGTTTTCGTGCTCTTCCTGCTGCTTTTGATTTGTCAAGGGTTTGTCCGACACGTGTATCTGACTTTGGCTTGGAATCACTGTACGTGTCACGTACATGGTGCTCGTTCAGTCACCCTACCAGTGCTATCGGTGTCTGCTGTGTTGCTTCTCGCCGCCACATATGTGGCTGTATTTGTCATACTATGTTAAGTTACCAGCTTGAATCGTAAAATGTACCAACTAACTTCGGTGATCAAAAGTAGTGACTTTCATCCGAGGCCTGTGGATGTCAAAGTTTAGCCGCGACCGAGGAATGGCCGCCTCTCACCTGTGTGGACTCCGATCCTGCGAAGGCCATGCCAGACCCACTAGGCCTAAGTACAGTTCTGGTGTCAGGGAGCAGTGGTTTCGGAATTCGACGTGGTGGCGGATATCTCGGTGCCAGCAGCAGGGTGGCGGTTTTGACAGTCTACTTGTCGCCGTGACGGCGCCGATGCAACCACGGTCTCACGTTGAGACTGCGAGAACAACTTTGCATGCAATCTTGCACGAGGTGGCAAGGTTCTACAGGAATCTCGCCACCTGTTCGCAGGTTCAAGAGTATCAGTGTTACTGAGGTCCTTCAATCTACAGGTAAGTCGTTGATAGTAAACAGTGGATATACAGTGGTACAAAGTCTTGACAAAACGCGTCCGCCCTTGTGGATGCTCACGTCTGCTCCAAGTCTGATCGGATGGCCGCGAATTCCGTCGTAAACTCCTCCATCGCATTCAGTGCCTGCTCCAAATGCGAGAACCCCATCCTCTCCCCCCGACTCAACGCAAGCGCAGTCGCAGTCCGACACGCATTCTTGATCTGCCGCCCGTTGATCTCCCGCTCCGCCAACCTTGCCAAAAACCCCTCCGCCTCCACCTCCGCGTCCCCAAGCCCCGCCTTCCGCAAAAACGCCCGCCAGATCTCCAACTTCGTCCCCACACTCAGCTCCTCAAAGTGCAGCGCGACGTGGATCCGCGACAGGAACGCCTCGTCGAACGTCCGGATCCTATTGGTAGTCATGAATAGGATGCCCCGGTAGTACTCGACGTGGCGCAGGAAGACGGCGACCATCGCGTTGCGCTCGAGGTCGCGCATCGACCGCTGCTCGAGGAACACGTCCGCCTCGTCGATCAGCAGCACTGCCCGCCACGCCGCCGCGAGCTCGAATGCATCCCGGAGCGCGTTGTCCAGGCTTCCTGCGCTCGTCCCCAGGTCGCCGCTCCCCACGATGTACAGCGGCCGACGGAGGTGCTCGCTGGTGGCCTCTGCGGACAGCGTCTTGCCAACCCCGGGGGGCCGAAGAGGTTGATGACGAGGCCTTGGCCCTTGCCGCGGACGAAGTCGTCGAAGCGCGCGGGGTTGTCGCTGGAGGCGAGGCGGCTGTGGGCTTCGATGAGGCCGCGGAGAAGGCTCTTGCGCTCGGGGGGCAGGACGAGCCCTTCGAAGGCCTCATCGTTCCAGTTGATCGACGAGACGTGGTTCACATTGAACTCGAGCCACACCTTGTCGCTCAGGCTGAAGCCGTAGACGGTCGGAGGTGCCAGGAGGAGCTCCGCGTCGGTGAGCCCATACACGCTGTCGTTTGCGTTCGCGCGAGGCGGGAGAGTGTGCTCGGGATTGGGCAGGTTGTAGTTGGCGTCGATGCGAGAAAAGCCGGCCTTGTCGACCATGATGCGATGCGAAAATAGTACGATGGCAGCATATTGAAAAATGTCTGGCGACTTCCTTGAGCATCTTCCTTGGCTTCACATGGTCCCTCCTCGCAAGGTTGAAGCGCGCTCGCAAAGAAAGATAATGATGGAAGGTGACATGTTTCGAAATCCTGGGCGAAATTCATGCCCAGTCCACCGACGTCCGCAATCGTTTCGTACGCAACCGCAAGACGGCAGCTCCCCACCTACTATGTTCAGCTGCTTCGTGCCTGACCCACACCAAGCCTTGCTGGTGCTGCGGACAGAGATAAACCCACGTTTGTCGCTCAGACGGAACCTACCTAAATGCTGACACTACACGACTGTGGGCAAAACGATGTTCAACAGCACGACGTCCGAGTATCTGGCATATAGAGAGGCCTTCTAGCAACAGATTGTGTGAGCGCATACAACCAGCTGCTAAGAGACCTCGCGCAGTCAATGCACCGATCGGAGCGCACAGGACGAGTGCGACGCGATTTCGGCCTCCTGGGACAGTCGCTACGGTGCTGTAAAGCACTAAGTTGACGGTTGCATCGCGATCACGTTCAAAAATGGGAGGCGTTGAGAATCCTCTCGTCGGGAGGGGCGTTCATCGCGTGAGGTCGCGCTGAACACCAGACTGACTCGTAGTACTGACTCGTAGTAGCGGTAGCCATGATGAACACATAATCCGCAACGAGAGGATGGAGAAGTCTGCTGCGACGACAAGCACCTTACACCTGACAATCATCCAACAGTGTAGGGAAGGTCTCTACACTGTTGCGACTGCGCACGCTTCCCTACTCCTAACGACGGGGATAATTCATGAATCCGTGTCTCGTTTTGCACTAAAAACTGTCCGATGCGCGGAAAGAGAATGCGGACTCACAAGCCATCATATATCACGTTGAGCAGAGCCTCCAAATCCTCAGGTGTCTCCTCCATGAGTATTTGCATCAGGTCCCGGAAGGTGCCGTGCTCCCGCTCGAAGAGCTCGCGGAAGGCGGGGGAGTGCTTCGACAGGAGGGAGCGGTGGACGCAGAACAACGTACGTCCGGTGGTGAGGATGACGTTCCCATCGTCGAAATAGAGCGTGGGGTGGTTCACGAAGGGCTTCTCGTCGACGTCGACATGGATGTCGTCCGTGTCGTCGTCGGGCTCACGTTTGGGGCGTTTGCGGGGGTTGGTGTACTGAGCGGAGCCGGAATCGGGATCTGCCATGGCGAAACACCGCTGCAACCGTCGGCCGGTGGCAATGGCGTAAGATTAGATGGGGAGTGGAAGGTGGCGCGGAGAGTAGACGAGCGACGAGGACCTTGTACTCGGTCGGAGTCGGTGTGTATGCTATGGCTTGGGAACCCAAATACAGCTTCCGGCATTTGCCGGGACAGGTGGCTGCAGCCTGCACGCGGGATTCGTGCGAGTTGCCTTGCCGTACTGTACGCACGAGTAGCATACACATAGACATTCACTGTCCATGGATCGGTCGCAAGAGGCTCTTTGTAGCGTTGTGGCCTGCCGGCGGGGGAAGAATGAAGGATTCGCGCGATCGGAGGTGGCGCTTGATGTCGATACGCGCTGGACGACAGTCTCGCTCAAACAAGTCCGAAATGTTCATCGTGAATTCGAATTCGTCTGAATTCGCGTGCAAGGGAGGGCATACAAGGATTCGTAAATACTCTCAGGCGGCCAGTGAACGTTGGAACTGCGGGCTCCGCCTGGGTAAGTTGTTGCCAACATTCCCTCGGTCCCCTCGTTGCTGCAATGCTGGCTATCGCACGCAGCGTCATTTAACCTGCATTCCGTGGGACCCCCGGCGCGACGGCGAAATGCTAGCTAGTGGCTTGCGCCACGGCGCCATTCGGTCCGCGAACGACAGTCGAGTGAAGGAGGCGGGCGGGAAGAGCCACCGTGCACGTAGTGGCGAGCGAGGCGGGCGTGTTGTGGACGACGGGCATGTGCAAGGATGACGTCGACGCGGCTTGCGAAAACGGGCGGTCGATGAACTTCGATCAGTCGCCCGATCGCGTGCGACGCCCTGATTGGCTGATGGGAGCAGAGTCTGGCAGAGTGCCCACCGTGCTCGCCAGATTTGGGGGAGGACGAGGCCCGATTTGGTGGGGGGAGGCTGGAGCGGGGCCTGGGGGTGACGGAGACGCGGGCTGCTGGGCGAGGAGGACGAGGCTGACTGGCGCTGCTGACCGGTGACCGCGGTGGATCTGGCCAGTGCAAGACCCTCCCTCCCGCTGCGGCCATCTGGTTCCTTCACCTTCTCCTCCACCGCCTCCTTCCTCTCCTCGCCGCCCGACTCTTCTCCTCCTCCTCGTTGCGTCTTGCAACCGGAGTTCTCTCCGTCTTCCTCTCACCATGGCCTCCCGCCCAGGCCACAGTCAGGAAGGCTTCGTCCCCTCGTCCTCGCCTTCCTCCGATCCTCATGATCCCTTCCACCAACCGGTCCAGATGCCCGACCCTCATCGCTATTACGACAACGACTCGGACAACCTCGATCGCTATGACAGACACCGAGACACGTACGCCTCCGACGGCAGCCAGGCCGACGACGACAGGTACTACGAGCAGGGCGGAACTTACGACTACAGTGCGTCCCTCTTTCCTTCCCAACCGAGCTCCTCTAACCGTGCTCAGCGATGCCAGACACCGACTCGGATGCAGACGTCTACGGCCAGAAATACGTGCCCTCGACAGAGTCGCTCGGGCCGCCACGCATGGGCATCTCCGAGTCCTCGACCCCCACGTTCGTCGATAGCAACGGCATGCCCACCGTCCGCGAACCGTACCCTGCATGGAGCTCCGAGCGCCAGATCCCGCTGTCCAAGGAAGAGATAGAGGACATTTTTCTCGACCTGACCCAGAAGTTCGGTTTCCAGCGAGACTCGATGAGAAACATGGTGCGTTATCTCTCACGCGCCCAGTATATGCTTCCCCGCTCTGCCCTCTACCCTTCCCAACTTTCTTGGTCTTCTCGGGGAGTGGACCTCCCCTTCGAAGCCGGTACCATGCGTTTTGCACGCGAGTAGCGAGGCAAGGCGCTCTTGTCCAGGGAACCGCTCGTCTGCGCGCTCACGGCATGTGGTGGTCTTGGCATCTGTTCTCGCATTCGTACGCCGATGCGGGCGGGCTGTTCCGAGCGCCTGCACTTCTGCCCATCCCCCTCAGGATTGCCCTGTCCCTTCTCCTCTTGCATCAGTTCGTGCGTGCATATGACGGCCGTTCGTGGCTTCATTGCACGTCTTTGGAGCTAGATCTGGAGCTAGAACGTATCGCTAGGGTGAAGAACGGTCTGTGATATGCCGTGCTGCCATTAAGGAATTTTGGCGATGGTCAGGGGAGAGCGGGTAAAAAAGGCCGGAATGTTGAATGTCGCGCTAACGCCCGATGTTGCAGTTCGACTTTGTGATGCAATTGCTCGACAGTCGCGCGTCCCGGATGTCGCCCAACCAGGCGCTCCTGACCCTCCATGCCGACTACATCGGCGGGCAACACGCCAACTACCGGAAGTGGTACTTCGCAGCGCAACTTGACCTCGACGATGCCATCGGTTCGACACAAAACCCCGGTCTGCAGCGCCTCCGGTCTCAGAAGCGCAAGTCCAAGGGGCACAAGGCGGCCGAGCGACAACTGCACAGCGCTCTCGATCGGTGGCGTCAAGCAATGAACAACATGAGCCAGTACGATCGGATGCGCCAGATCGCCCTCTATCTGCTCCTATGGGGCGAAGCCGCCCAAGTCCGGTTCGTCCCCGAGTGTCTCTGCTTCATCTTCAAGTGCGCAGACGATTACTATCGCTCGCCGGAGTGCCAGAACCGGATAGAGCCTGTCCCGGAGGGTTTGTACCTGCACGCGGTGGTCAAGCCGCTGTACCGCTTCATCCGAGACCAAGGTTATGAGGTTGTTGAGGGCAAGTTCGTGCGGAAGGAGAGGGACCATGACCAGATCATCGGGTACGACGACGTCAACCAGCTGTTCTGGTACCCCGAGGGTATTGCGCGGATTGTCTTGACTGACAAGGTAGGGTTGAGTATCGCGCGCAATGATTATGCTTGCTAACATTGGCCGTGCTTAGACGCGTCTGGTCGATCTCCCCCCATCTCAGCGGTTCATGAAGTTTGACCGGATCGACTGGAACCGCGTCTTCTTCAAGACGTACTTCGAGAAGCGTTCCTTCGGTCACTTGCTGGTCAACTTCAACCGAGTTTGGGTGATCCACATCTCTATGTATTGGTTCTACACCGCCTTCAACTCTCCGACGATATACAACGGCGATCGGTCGTCCGCGATGCGTTGGTCTGCGACCGCCCTTGGTGGCGCTGTCGCTACGGTCATCATGCTTGCTGCCACTCTCGCCGAGTTCTCTTACATCCCCACCACTTGGAACAACACGTCGCATCTCACTCGTCGTCTTCTATTCCTCGCCGTCACGCTCGCTCTCACTGCTGGTCCCACGTTCTACATCGCGATTGCTGAGACCAACTCACCTGGCGGCTCGCTTGCGCTCATCCTCGGTATCGTCCAGTTCTTCATCTCGGTTGTCGCGACGCTGCTCTTCGCGGTCCTGCCTTCTGGTCGCATGTTCGGTGATCGTGTTGCGGGCAAGTCGCGGAAATACCTGGCTAGCCAGACCTTCACGGCGAGCTACCCGACCCTGAAATCGTCCGCGCGCATGGCATCGATCCTGCTCTGGTTCCTCGTCTTTGGCTGCAAGTTCACGGAGTCCTACTTCTTCCTCACCTTGTCGTTCAAGAACCCGATCAGGGTTATGGTCGGCATGGAGATCCAGGGCTGCAACGACAAGTACTTCGGGAATGCGTTGTGCCGAAACCAGGCTACATTCACGCTCACGATTATGTACCTCATGGACTTGGTGCTCTACTTCCTCGACACGTTCCTCTGGTGGATCATCTGGAATACTGTGTTCTCCATCGGGCGTTCCTTTGCGTTGGGCTTGTCGATCTGGACGCCGTGGAAGGACATCTACACCCGGCTGCCCAAGCGCATATACTCGAAGATTTTGGCGACATCGGACATGGAGACGAAGTACAAGCCCAAGGTTTGTCAACTCTCCGATCTATCTTCACGAGAGTACTCACTGTCCTCCGTCTGTAGGTTCTCGTCTCACAGATCTGGAACGCGATCATCATCTCGATGTACCGCGAGCACCTGCTCTCCATCGAGCACGTCCAGAAGCTGCTGTACCACCAGGTCGACGCACAGGACGGGCGTCGTAGCCTGCGTGCACCCGCGTTCTTCATCTCGCAGAGCGATAAGGGCTTCCAGGGCCAGTTCTTCACGCCCGGTAGCGAGGCCGAGCGTCGTATCTCGTTCTTCGCGCAGTCTCTTACCACGGCCGTACCGGAACCGCTCCCCGTCGATGCGATGCCAACCTTCACCGTACTAACGCCGCATTATAGCGAGAAGGTGCGTTATCTTTCGGTTCTGGTATGAAACAATGAGCTGACGTCGTTTATGCCAGATCTTGCTGTCGCTTAGGGAGATCATTCGCGAGGAGGACCAGAACACCCGTGTGACGCTCCTGGAGTACCTGAAACAGCTACACCCTGTCGAATGGGACAACTTCGTGAAGGACACCAAGATCTTGGCCGAGGAGTCGCAGATGTACAATGGGCCGAGCCCCTTCGGCATGGACGAGAAGGGCCAGTCCAAGGCGGACGACCTTCCGTTCTACTGTATCGGCTTCAAGTCTGCGGCACCGGAGTTCACGCTCCGCACGCGTATCTGGGCTTCCCTCCGTGCGCAGACGCTCTACCGCACGGTCTCTGGCATGATGAACTATGCGAAGGCGATCAAGCTTCTGTACCGAGTCGAGAACCCCGAGGTCGTCCAGCTCTTCGGCGGAAATACGGACAAGCTCGAGCGCGAGCTGGAGCGCATGGCCCGCCGCAAGTTCAAGTTCGTCGTCTCGATGCAGCGCTACTCCAAGTTCAACCGTGAGGAGCAGGAGAACGCCGAGTTCTTGCTGCGCGCGTACCCGGATCTCCAGATCGCGTACCTCGAGGAGGAGCCTCCGCGCAAGGAGGGCGGCGACCCGCGCCTGTTCTCCGCACTCATCGACGGCCACTCCGAGTTCATCCCTGAGACGGGTCGCCGGCGTCCGAAGTTCCGCATCGAGCTGCCGGGCAACCCGATTCTTGGCGATGGCAAGTCGGACAACCAGAACCACGCGATCATCTTCTACCGCGGCGAGTACCTTCAGCTGATCGACGCGAACCAGGACAACTACCTGGAGGAGTGCCTGAAGATCCGGAACGTGCTCGCGGAGTTCGAGGAGTACGCGGTGTCGAGCCAGAGCCCGTACGCGCAGTGGGGCCACAAGGACTTCAAGAAGTCGCCGATCGCGATCGTCGGTGCGCGCGAGTACATCTTCTCGGAGAACATCGGTATCCTCGGCGACTTGGCCGCGGGCAAGGAGCAGACGTTCGGTACGCTCGCGGCGCGGTCGCTCGCGTGGATCGGCGGGAAGCTGCACTACGGACATCCGGACTTCCTGAACGCGCTATTCATGACGACGCGTGGCGGTGTTTCGAAGGCGCAGAAGGGTTTACACCTGAACGAGGATATCTACGCTGGCATGAATGCGTTCGGGCGTGGAGGGCGTATCAAGCACACGGAGTACTACCAGTGCGGGAAGGGCCGTGACCTCGGCTTCGGGACGATTCTGAACTTCACGACGAAGATCGGGACGGGCATGGGCGAGCAGATGCTCAGTCGCGAGTACTACTACCTCGGGACGCAGCTGCCGATCGACCGGTTCTTGACGTTCTACTACGGGCACCCCGGGTTCCACATCAACAACATGCTAGTCATCTTGTCGGTGCAGATCTTCATCCTCACTAGTGAGTTCTGTTTCGTAATGTGTTAGAGGGTGGTGTTGCTGACGCGTGCGACGCAGTGGTGTTCTTGGGTACCTTGAACGGCCAGCTGCAGATCTGCAAGTACACGTCGTCTGGACAGCTGCTTGGTCCGACGGGCTGCTACAACCTCACGCCGGCGTTCCAGTGGATCGACCACTGCATCATCAGTATCTTCTTGGTGTTCATGATTGCGTACTTGCCCCTCTTCCTCCAGGGTAAGTGTCCGCGATTCGCGTTCCCCCTCCGCGGCTTCTGATTTCGTCATTACCTTGCAGAGCTTGTGGAGCGTGGTACCGTCAAGGCCTTGTTCCGTCTCGCGAAGCACTTCGGTTCTCTGTCTCCGGCGTTCGAGGTGTTCTCGACCCAGATCTCGTCGCACTCGATCATCACCAACTTGACCTTCGGTGGTGCGCGTTACATCGCTACCGGCCGTGGCTTCGCGACGACACGTATCTCGTTCGCGATTTTGTACTCGCGTTTCGCAGGCCCAAGCATCTACTTGGGCATGCGTACGCTGGTCATGCTGCTCTACGTGACGCTTACGATCTGGACGGGCTGGGTGACGTACTTCTGGGTGTCGATTCTCGCGCTCTGCGTGTCGCCGTTCCTGTTCAACCCGCATCAGTTCTCGACGGCGGACTTCATCATCGACTACCGGTATGTCCATATATGCATGGTTCTCTGCGTCGTCGTACTAATAGCTTCTATAGCGAGTTCTTGCGCTGGATGAACCGTGGCAACTCGCGTGCCCACGCCAACTCTTGGATCGGTTTCTGTCGTCTCTCACGCACCATGATCACTGGGTACAAGAAGAAACGGCTGGGCCACCCCTCGGAGCGGCTCTCGGGCGACGTCCCTCGCGCGAAGTGGCGGGCGGTCATCTTCTCGGAGATCATCTTCCCAATCGTCATGGCCACCCTCTTCGTCATCGCGTACATGTTCGTCAAGTCGTTCCCCGACAAGGACAACAAGCAGCCGCCGAGCCCGCTCATTCGTATCGCCATCGTCTCCATCGGGCCCATCGTATGGAACGCGGCTGTCCTACTCGTTCTCTTCCTGTTCTCGCTGTTCTTGGGCCCGATGCTCGACACGCCGTTCCCCAAGTTCGGCTCGGTCATGGCGTTCCTTGGTCACACTCTTGGCGTCGTGGGCATGATCGCGTTCTTCGAGTTCTTCGTAAGTGGCGACGTCTTTTGCGCCTTATGTTTCTCGCTGACAGCCGATGCCCGTTGTAGTGGTTCCTGGAACTCTGGAACGTCGCACACGCCGTGCTCGGTCTCATCACGATCATCTTCGTCCAGCGCGCGGTCAACAAGATTCTCATCTCCGTCTTCCTCTCGCGTGAGTTCAAACATGACGAGACGAACCGCGCGTGGTGGACCGGCAAGTGGTACGGCCGTGGCCTGGGCGCGCACGCGATGTCGCAGCCCGCGCGCGAGTTCATCGTGAAGATCATCGAGCTGTCGCTCTGGAGCTCGGACTTCCTCATGGGCCACATTCTGATGTTCATCTTGACGCCCCCCATCGTGATCCCTTACATCGACCGTCTGCACTCGATGATGCTCTGTGAGTGCTCATGCCCTTTTGACTTTGTGATTGAACACGATCGCTGACTTGTACGTATATAGTCTGGTTGCGGCCATCGAAACAGATCCGCGCGCCGCTGTACTCCATCAAGCAGAAGCGGCAACGGAGGTGGATCGTCGTGAAGTATGGATTCATTTATATCCTTGGGTTCGCCATTTTCGGCGCGTTGATCGCAATTCGTGAGTTGCCCTCTGCACATCCAACGGCGTGAGCATACACTGACCTGGTCGCCTTTCCAGCGCTTGTGTTCCGCCAGCACCTCACATTGAACTGCGGCATTTGCCAGGGCATCTGATGGACCATAGTAATGACACAGCATCATATCTTATCATAGAATACCTACATTGTATCTTCGACGACCCTTACCCACCTGCCTACTTTGTATCATTCGGACTCCGTCATAAATCGTCTCTCGTTACGCAGACGGACAATTCATTAGCCATGCACTTTTTAGTTCATTCTCGTAGTAGTCGGTACTCCCCGCGTTAGGAGCCCTAGCCCATCTTGCAGCCCCGTGCCCCTCCCCCTGCCCTCGCCGTTGACGCAGACTTTGATGTTGATTCAGAGGATTTGGGATCCTGATTTCGTATCATGTCATGTCGTATACATACCATACCGCCCGTCCGCCGTTACGCTCGCACACGGGTACGTCTCCTTGCATTTTCTTGCTACTGGTACCGCATCCTGGGTTGTTCACGAACGCTTTGACGTCCTTGCATCGCATTGTAGTCTCATGTCTCTGCCCAAAATCTATTTCGTTAATGATTGCCGTGACAGTTGGCCATGGGAAGACGTGCACTCTTCAACTATGGAAGGTACGCATCCCAGCGGACTTGACCCGGAAATGTACGTGCTGGGACAAGATGAATCTAGTCGAGACTGCTGGTGTCACCTTTCTATTTACTCGCAATTGTTATTCTACACAAGGATCGTCACGGTTGGTGGACCAGAGTCCTTAAGAGAGCCGTCCGAAGCAGGCCACCTGAACTCCGTCCGTTTTCCTCCACAGCACTAACCGTTACTCCCAGTCCTCCCTTCGCCAAAAAGCTCTCCATATGCGAGTCCCACACTCCACTCTGGTACTCCACCTTGTTGATCCTCTTAGGGAGAAGGTCCCACTGGACTTGTTCTTTCAGGATCTTCGAAAAGGCTCTCATGAATTTGATGTGATCGAGGAGGGGTGATTCAGAACGGTCGGTGACCGCCCGGGTTGACGGAGTGGAGAGACGCGACGAACTGGCTGCAGTCGGGGTGGTGGGCTCGATGGGACCGGCAGACTCGGCAGCATTGTCGGGTCGTTCGAGGAACGCGAGAGACATCGTCGTCGTCTTGAGTATGAGCTTATAGAGATTCGAGGAGGGTTTCGGCGCTGCGCGTTGCGACTTCGGTGACCGAGCCAGATCTTTGGGTGGTTGGGAGTTGGCCGTGATCCGGTCGATGTCGTATGTCGCGTAGTGCTGCTGACAGAGGGCTGCAAGTGTTTCGAGCAGGCCAGCGAAGGGGTGATCGGGTGGATTCACCCACGCAAAGGGCTCGCCCTTCCGTATCGTCTTGAGCTTGCTTATACCGCCTGTAGGTATGATGGTCCCATCCTCCAGCTTCCGAGTGTTGTGAAAGGTGAAGAGACTATGCATGTGCAATGCGAGTGCGTAGGGGTCAATTGACCATGTGTTCGGCAGATACCGAAGCGCACACCAGTTAAGGACGTGCATGAACGATTCCAGGTCATCCGACACTTCGTAATGCTTCCCGAGCATATGTTGTAGAAGAGCGGACATGTACTCCCAGGTTTCCTGTATATTGCAACAGTCCTGGTCAGAGGTAGAAAACCACGGCAGTATGGATAGGGTGACTTACAGAACGCCAAGTGAGGATGGGCATTTGGGGTAACTGGTCCTCGGTCCTGGCGAAATCCCAGTCAGACAGCAGGCCCATATAAACCCATTTACCATTGCCGAGGTTTTCGTAGTAGATGAGTATATTGTGAACGCTGATGTCTCGATGAAGAATTTGGTGATTTCTCCAAGCCAAAGCATGCGCTGCGAATAGAAAGTGAGAGTCATTCTACGGAAGATGGGTTGGAATCACACGGCGTACCGATGAGAGCGTTGAATATCACGCTCACTAGCTGCTCGGAACCGGTAAATTCTTCCAAGCTCTCGCAGATCTCCTTCAAGACAAGCCTCGTATGGATCCTGGGGATGCGCCGACATCTCTGGGTACTTGACAAAACGGGCACCGCCGGAGCAAGCGTCCGCTGATACTGTCTCGAATCGCCGGCCGTACCTCCGGCTCGATAGACATCACCGCCCCCAAGGGGAGTGGGAACGTACGTAGAGTCGACAGTAGTTTCACCTTCCCACAGGGTCATGTAGACGTCTAGCTCAGTTTGAATGGACTCGAGGTCTGCTCGCCAGCTGTCTTTGATCATGACAGGACGACCACCGTCAAGATCCCACCCGACGAAGCATCTCGTGCCTCTTCCCATGAACAACTTGCGTGTATACATGGGCTTCCCCACAAGACAGCGGTGCGTTTCGGTAGGACTATCTTTACGCAAGGGCAGGGATTCTTGGCTGCTACCCGGTTGGGACCACGGCGAGGCGATACTGAGAACGTGTATGGGCCACGTCCCGTTTGCAGCGTCTTCGAAGCGTTCCCCAATCCGGCTCTCGGGTCCCGTTGGGAACTGCAAGTGCAACGAAGCAAAGAACCTCGCCTCTTCATCCGAGGCAAGGGTTACGGTTGGGTCGGCACCTCGATCCTCTGGAGTGGCGGAAGGATGGAAGAGGGAGTAAAGAAACTGTCCGATGAATGTAGCTCCAGCGGCTGTAGTGTAGTCGAAGCTCGTGGAGACTACGGCGCCCGAATGGTCGAACCGCAATAACCGCGCACGGCTTCCGCAGATAGAGATCGTGAAGACATGCGTCCGGTGCTGAATCTTGAATAGCTGAAAAGCGCACAGTGCCAAGTGAGAGCGGCTCCGTACGTGTTTCCTACCCTCAGACAGGAAATCGTGCTCTGGGAAGGGGAAGTACTTCGGATCAAGTTCCACGTCCACGAGAACCTCGGCACAACGCCACGAACACTCCGATGCCGGTACTGATTGGTCTTTGGATGACCCGCCAGGATCAGTGGCCGTATGAGTGGTTGGTGGCGAGCTCATATCCTTATCCAATGTCATATCCACATCCTCGGAAGGGAGAGGGGAAGCAGGAGGAAAGTCGGGGTGCCCGAGCAGGATATGAGGAGGAACAGTATGGGATGATGAGGACGATGGTTGAACACTCGAATCACTAACTTTCTGTCCTGTGCGTAATGTTGCACATTGCTTTGGAACGATGGAGAGATCGACATTGAGGAAAGCGGTTTCGTCGGTGTGCTGTGTGTCCGACGCAGAGGCATCAGGGTTGTTGCCAGTATAGGAGGCCATGAATTCAGTACAGCCGATGTGTTCCAGAATTCCATTGATTCCGTTGCACTACATGCTCAAAGAATTAATAATCAACAACCTGCAGACAAAGAGAGCCCGCTTACCACGCCGGGGCACATTGCGGCCACATCCTTGTTCAGATTGACGTTGAATGGTTGGAATACCGAATCAAGATTAGTCCCCGAGAGGCAGACGGAAATCCAATCGGACACAAAGAGGAAGTTCCATTCCATCTCGCCGTTTGGCCGGGAAATCTCCCTGTTTCGACACCTTACTAATAAATCTGCTTAAAGCCGGTACCCCGGGCTGCAAGGATCAATCCTTGGGGCTTTCGCTGGACCACGCTACACTGTCCGATGACGTTGATGAAGGGGAGATGAGTAAACGATATTGCATCAAACGTCGAACACGTACCCTGCGTTCCAAAGCGTGCGCCGCGCCTCTGTGGCGACTTGAGCACTGTCACTTGTCAGAGTTCGAGCAGTGAAATTGAAGTTGAATCGAGTTCAGTTCGGAGACGGATCAGGATCCCAGGGAATGAGCTGTGCAAATGGCGGCGTACAGGCAGAGGTCTGGGTGTGATGGTTGGAGGAAGTGCGACGTGGCGGCGGTCATCGATATGATAAACACGACGGGCATGGCGTTATTTGCCGCCCAAGAAAATGCTTGCGAAATTCGATCTGGTTGTAAAACTAATCCACAGAATTTATCGGACATTTTCTCCATGGGAAAACATATCATGATGCCCTTCATTTTTCGGTCAAGTTCATTTGGTCACATGAGATTAAATTTGGCAACAGAGAAAATCTTGGTAAAGGTCAATACTTACCAAGATTTTCAGAGAATAAAGACGGAGAGGCGGCACAAAGGTGTCACCAAGCCTTTTCTTCGGAGATGATGAAACCCAATTGCCGATTTTTTCGGGAAGGGGCTCTAAGTTTGAGGCCTATCCCTTTGGGGCATACCCCATTCACCCGGCATTCCGGGGTCTCAAGTCTCATTTTGGCGGATCGAAATGCCTTTGTGCTCATTTCTCGTGACCTCCTTCCTTTGGCTCTCCGAAAAAGCCTGGTATATCTAAAATTGCACCTGAATGTTGTCAGTTGTTGGATTCTATCTCATGTGATCGCATGGATTGGACTGAAAAATGTTGTAAGTGGCATTAAGTTCCCCTGCTCTGAAATTCGTTGAGAAAGTCCGAATATAAGTCTTACAACAGAGTCAAATTTTGCACAGATTTCCCTCGGCGTTTAATAACGCCATGCCCGTCGTGAAACTGAGCAAGGACACACCGACACAAACCGCACATCAAATCGAGGACACCAAAAAAGGCAGGTCACTTCCCCCAGCTCCCGAGCGCTCAGCGCTGAGATAGCGCTTTGCATATGTAAGTCCTGCGACTTCCTTCTCGCTGAGGGTTGGAAACATCCTAGTAACAAGCTGTTTCACATTGCGAAAGATGGCATGTGACTGAGTGTGGACCGCGAACTACATAATGTACATGGTGACGACGAGAAACAACCTCAGGATATATAGTACATCTAGATCTACTTGCACTCAGTGTCCCTCTCTCTCGATGGCCGCAAAGTCCGTCATGAACTCCTCCATCGCATTCAACGCCTGCTCCAAATGCGAGAACCCCATCTTCTCCCCCCGACTCAACGCCAGCGCAGTCGCAGTCCGACACGCATTCTTGATCTGCCGCCCGTTGACCTCCCGCTCCGCCAACCTTGCCAACAGCCCCTCCTCCTCGACCTCCGCGTTCCCAAGCCCCGCCTTGCGCAAGAACGCCCGCCAGATCTCCACCTTCGTCCCCACACTCAGCTCCTCAAAGTGCAGCGCGACGTGGATCCGCGACAGGAACGCCTCGTCGAACGTCCGGATCCTATTCGTCGTCATGAACAGGATCCCGCGGTAGTACTCGACGTGGCGCAGGAAGACGGCGACCATCGCGTTGCGCTCGAGGTCGTGCAGCGAGCGCTGCTCGAGGAACACGTCCGCCTCGTCGATCAGCAGCACTGCCCGCCACGCCGCCGCGAGCTCGAATGCTTCCCGGAGCGCGTTGTCCAGGCTCCCCGCGCTCGTCCCCAGGTCGCCGCTCCCCACAATGTACAGCGGCCGGCGGAGGTGCTCGCTGGTAGCCTCTGCCGACAGCGTCTTTCCGACGCCGGGGGGCCCGAAGAGGTTGATGACGAGGCCCTGGCCCTTGCCGCGGACGAAGTCGTCGAAGCGTGCGGGGCCGTCGCCGCCCGCGAGACGGCCGTGGGCCTCGATGAGGCCACGGAGGAGATCCTTTCGCTCGGGGGGCAAGACGAGGCCCGCGAACGCCTCATCGTTCCACTCGATCGGTGCAACATAGTTGACGTTGAACTCGAGCCAAAGCTTGTCGCTCAAGCTGAAGCCGTAGACGATTGGTGGCGTCAGGAGGAGCTCCGCGTCGGTGAGCCCATACACGTTGTCGTTCGCGCTCGCGCGGGGCGGGAGCATGCGCTCTGGGTTGGGCAGGTCGTAGTCGGCGTCGACGTGAGAGAAGCCGGCCTTGTCGACCATGATTCGCGAGCGGACGCTGTACCGCCTGAGCTTGAGGTTGTCCGAGACCCACTCGTAACGACCGGCGTTGCCCTGGTAGTGTACGTGGTGCGTGCCGCAGAGCGAAACCCACTTGCGGGCGCGCTCTATGAGCATGGCCTTGAGTGCCACAGGGTCGGGGTGGAACTCGATGGGGTACGCGGAAAGGGTGCTGATCTTCTCTACGCCGTCGAAGCCGCGAATCTGGGCACCAGCACCGAGCTTGCCGAAGCGTACGCGCTGTACTACCTTGTCGCCCCACCCGATGTCCTGCTCGGCGCTCTCGTCTTCGCTCGTAGCATACTCCAGGTACTCGCAGTCGAGGCTCCAGTACCTCTGCCCACAGCTGGAACTCTCGTTCGCGGCGAGGAGTTTGAGCGCGCAGGTCTCGCGCGTGACGGGGCAGCGCCGAATGATGACCGTGCCGGGGAGAAGGATGGCGTATAGGAGGTCGAAGGTCATCTCGTGGTTCGCTACGAGGGTAGCGATGCGTGCCAGAGTTTGCTTGTAGTGCTTGCGCATGTGCGCGAGAAGCACCCCAAGGGACTTCAACACACGGTCGTCCTCATCCGTATGATCGGAGCGAGATGAGAGGGTCTGCTCGTATGCCTCAAGTCGGGGGAAGTAGGCAATGAGCGTTTTAGGGTCCAGCTGCAACATGGTGAGCACTGAGTAAGCGCGGATACGGTCATGAAGAATGCGCGTTGGGACCCACCCTGATCGGCTGCGAATTCCACGATACCCCGCGAACGTCGGCCATGACGTTCTTGCACGCAGTGATGAGGTATGGGCTCTTGAGGATGATCTCGAAGGTGATCGTGGGCCTGAGGCCCCTCGAGTGTTTCCGGACGACGACGAAGCAGAATTCCTCCCAGGAGCGGCTGCCTGCAGCCTCAGCACCCATCGGTTGCACGAGCTCGGCGGGAATGTCGGGGTTGGCGGTGTCGTTGTACTTCCATGAGTCTGACTCTTCGTCCCATCGCGAGTCGACGAACTTGACGTCCAAGTTCAGCGGGGCGACGTCGACGGAGGACGCGGCGGTGGCGGAAGTTGACGCAGCGGACGCAGCGGCCTCGACGTCGCTACTGCTGGAACTGTTGGTGGAGGCCATGACGAAAAGCGTACAAATGAGAGAGGGGGAGCTAGAGCTGGGCCTGGAGTTGGAGTTGGAGAGTCGCCGACCCGGAGCCCTTTGTACACTCGCGCGCGCTCGGTTGTGGTTGTGACTCAAACGCAATCAACGGCACGTTTCGCCGACAGTCACTTCTTGACCACCACGTTCCCCTGAGTGAAGACAATGCATAGGGGTCAATGACTCACGACGTGCTGCGTTCGCAAAGAGGAGGAGGCAATACTTTACGCGGAAGCATTAGAAGGCGGCGATGTCTGTCTGGTATTGGTAAGTTAATTCAGGCAGCTGGCGGCACGGGTGCGTTCTTCTGGGGTTCTCGAAGCGAATAATACAGAGAGGATTCGACACCTCGTAAGTTATTTCTCAGCAACGAGGGCTGAGCGTACAGGTCGGAAAGTACTTCGAGCCCTTGCCAGCCAGATCCCAACTAGGAACGGAGCCGAGTGATCCAATCATATCCGAAGGCTTTCTCGCTCACCTTAGGAGCATTGTAATACTTGCCACAAATGGCTCGCTCCGGAGCGTAATTTGAGGATGCCATGGGCTGTATGTGGCCGAGATCGAAGGGGCGGACAGCCTCCCGAGCCGGTCCTCTCTCCGAGGATGACTAGGCACTCTGACCTCCTATTCCGCGCTTGAATGGCAACAGAATCTGACTCGGGAGACCTCAGTTAGCTGCGCACAAAAATTGTCGAAATGTGAGTCGCAGAGCTGAGCGCATATTGGGCTACTGGTGTAGCGGAGAGTGGGTGGCGAGTGGGGAGTGACGAGGTTGCGCATCGACAAGGCGCTTGAGTGCAATCCGGCTATCTCCCGAATGCTGTGCAGGGAATAGCCGACAATTTCCAATGGGGAAGATGTTTGTTAGACGCCTGGGATGAACGACTTGAACACCGACGAACATGAGGCGAGGTCCTGCGTCACCTGCCCACGCCGCCTCCATGGCGCCACGCAGCCTTCTTCTCCCGGCTGTATGCTATTCGAACACCTTGCTCTGACCTTCCGCCTCATGTGTCGGCACACTGTGACCAGCACCGTCTGAGAGAGCTTATCGACATCGACCTCCGGCTGTGCTGTAGCCAGTGGTTGGCCTCGCATTCTGCTTCCATCAGTGGACCAAGTTTTCGATACCACCAGCACCTCTCTGGGCTCCTTCCCCGCATATCGCAAACTCTATTGTATCGATACGGAGCCTACGTCACCATGTCTCTGTACAGCCTGTTCATATCGATCCCGTTTATCCTGTCTGCCCTTGTACTTCTGTCTTCCGCCAGGACATTCACGGTCGTCAACTCATGTCCTTTCACGATATGGTAAGCCTTGGCCCTGCTCGTGTATAATCAGATACTGGTCTGACAAGCAATCCAGGCCTGCGGTATGTTTCCCTTTCACGTGGTGCGACATCCTGGCGAGGTGACCAGAAGTGAACCAGATATTCACCGATCTATCAGCCGGGACTGCAGTGCCTGACTTCCCAACTGGGTGAGTGTCGATGCTATGAAACCTTCCCCGACTCGGACACTGATCACGCTCCGCTCCGTCCGGTAGATGGGAAGCACCCCCGTCAAACTCCGTCTCCTTCACCGTCCCTGACAACTGGAAAGCTGGCAGGATCTGGGTGAGTAATAGTGACCTGCATTCAGCCTGTGCGTTCTTCATACCATGTGCACAGGGCCGTCGTGACTGCGACTTTACAATCACTAGCGGTCCGACGTGTCTGGATGGTTGGTGCAACGGCGGGCTGTTGTGTGATCCGCATACAGGAACGGTCAGCTCTCCTGGTTACGTCTTGCACCAAACCACTCTGAATTACGCTCTTTAGGGCGTCCCTCCTGTTTCTGTGGCCGAATGGACACTCCAGGGTGACGGAAATCAGGATTTCTATGATGGTGAGTGCCGCAATAGCTGAATTTCCACTCAGAGTGACGCATACATTGACTATACGCTCTCCAGTATCCCTTGTTGATGGCTTCAACTTGCCCATGGAGATCACCTTCACAGCTGGGATCAACTGCCCAACCGCCGGATGTCCTGTCGATCTCATACCCAACTGTGAGTGCTCATCGAGTGCTCTACATGCACCTCTCTCACGATCCCCTACTTCAGGCCCAGATCCTTTGAAAGGCCCGTTCGACTCGAACGGCATAGCAGTCGGGTGTAAGAGCGCCTGCGATGCCAATCTCGACGGAAACCCCAGTTAGCTGTCGATTCAGTTGTCCTGTTAGTCTGTTGATTCTGACCCTACTCGATAGCGGACTCGGCCAACTGCTGCACCGGCAGTCATAACACCCCCGCGACGTGCCCTGCGTCCGGTGTCCAGTACTACAGCTATTTCAGTGGGTTCCCCGCCCACGTCGTCTTCCAGCTATTCCTGACAGATGTGGTACGTTGCAGAGGGTAACTGTCCGGACGCGTATGCGTATGCATACGACGAGTCGAGCGGGACTGCCTTGCTGATCTGCAACGCCGGTATCGGCGCGGACTACACTCTGACGTTCTGCCCGTGAGCGTCGCGCCTCACATACTCGTTCGTCTATCTGGCGTGCTGACTTGGACAAACAAACTCAGACCGTCTGGGACATCTTCCAATGCTGCCTCTGGGTCGGCTGCGGTGGGTTCAGGCACTACCATTGCTACCGGGGCTTCGACTGGTGCAGCAGCTTCTTCCGTTACTCCGGCGAGTGGCAGTTCGGCCTCGGGATCTGTGACGAGTGTGGCTGGGACGTCATCCACCGTGTCGTCCGCGCAAGGTGTCTCTGTCAGCGACCCTGCACGCCCCAACGGTGCCGTAACCCAAGAACGGAAAGTTATGATTCTACTCGCCGTGCTTTCATTCGTCGTAGCCGTTACATTAGTAGTGGATTTATGAGTCACGTCTAGGACAATTGTCATGCACCAGGGAGACTTCCATGTCTCGCTTCCCCGATGTCACTGCCATACCGTGGATCTATGCACAATAGGTGAGGTCCCGTTAATCTCCGGGTGGAGCGGAGGTATAAATGACCAATGCACTCCTTCCGTCCCCATGCAGATGACTTCGGTGGTATCTGGACCTCACATGAGACACAAAAGGCAACTTACATCTCGCGTACTGCAGCGCAATGCCTCCGAGCAAATGTCAACGAGCTTCGCGCCCTGTATTAGGGTTCGGCCCACCCGCAGAACAGTGAGGCCGAGCCCCATGACTGCCTGCAGGCACCCTAAAACCACAATTGACGTGCATTGAGGCTGATAACACGGAATTGAGGCATATCTCTGATCCTTGCCTCGCGCTGCTCACACGTTTACAGGCTCAATCGAAGTCTCTACGTTCCACGCGACCCAAGGAGTCATCGTCAGCGGTGCGGGGCCGCGGATGCGGTTGCTGTGTGAGCAGCTGTCGGGATCGGCGGGGAGGGCCATATATAACTCACGCAGTGGCAAGTGTCGACTAGCTTCTGACTTTTTCGCTTTCAAGAGCATACAGGCCAACTACCTCCCCCCATCCACTTCCATCGCACAATCGGTATACACGATGCGTCGGTTCTTGTCCTTGCGCGGCACCTCTCGCCCCGGGCCGGCTGGTTCCGAGTCAGAGAAAGGCACTGCCTCGAGGCCACCTTCTCAGCTGGGTGCTCCCACAGTCGTTCCGCCGCCAAGCTCCTCATGGCCTCCCCCGGCCGCGCCCCCGCTCTACCAGAGGCGCAACAGGCGCGGCGACTGGGTCGTGCACGAAGACGGGCCCGAGGACGATGATGGGCAGTCGACCACCCCGCTCGTGTCCGCGCCGGCCGCCCCGCCCCCACCCCCGAACCTGAAGGTGAAGCGCGTGGACTACTTCTGGAGCAGCTGGTCGAAGACGTGGAAGTACCGCAACACGTCTGCGAAGGTGCGCCCGGACGATGCGCTCAAGACGGTCGGGAACGGGGAGAACGACGGGAACGACCCGTGGCAGGGCTTCTGCTTTGTCGTGGTAAGGAAGCTGCCGCAGCCTGGGGAGGAGAAGGAGAAGGAGGAGCCGACGTTCCAGGTCGTCGTGAAGAGCCCGTACCTGCTTATTGCGTTGAGAGATGTTATTCAAAAGATTCCTGGTGTCTCTTGGACTGCTGAACCTTTGGAGGTACGGACCATGTCTTCATCCCTCCTCACATTGAAGTATACCACTAACACCGCACATATAGCTCGACCCATACCTCCTGCTCACCTTCCTCCCGCGCTTCGAAGAGTACCGCCGCGCGCTCGAACAAAAGCCCAACCGCACGACCGAGCAGTCATACACCCTCCAGACCGTCGCGGTGCTCATCGACTACCTCCGGCGCGACTACGCCGCGACGCTCGCCAAGGTCGCGAACCTCGCCGCGCACGGCGAGACGACGTACGACACGCTCTTCGCGCACTTCGTCCCGCGCACGCCCGTCGTCGCCGAGTGCCCCGTCACGGGCGAGCCGCGCGCGTTCCACCTCGTCTCCGCGCAGCGCGCCGAAGCCCTTGCGGGCGCATTCGAGCTCCTCTGCGAGAGCGTCGACGCGCTCGACGAGCCGCGCGGGTCCGGGGGCGGGTATGGCGCGGGCGCGTTCAACCCCGCCTCCCCCGGGAACACGGCTGGCTTTGGGCTGCTGCCGTACTACCCGCCGCCGTCGCCGCCTTCCATCTGCGAGACCGCGGACACGGCGCTCCGGAGGGCGAGCGGGAAGACGTATGGGAGGGTGCAGCATAGGATGTACTTGCCGTTCTTCAAGGGGACGGTGAAGATCTGCTCGCTGGACGTGTACCCGCTTGCGTTCCACCCGCAGGCTGGGATCCTCGAGAAGGCGCTCATCGAGAGGGGAAAGAAGTGGGTGAACTTGAGGGGCATACACCACATGCAGTACGACGGCTCTGCGTCGTTTACGGTCGGGGGTCGGGGTATGGGGATGAAACAGACGGTCAAGTTCGAGGTACGCTACGCGCTGTCTGCCTTATAGCTTGATTTCGTCGTTTACCTGGACTGCGACAGGTCAAGTCCCGCATCATGGTCGACAGAGGTACGTCTCCAAATACGGCCAGTGCGACGTTTCTCAATGCCTAACCTGGCCGTTGCGCGCGCATATAGGCACCTTCAAACGCATGAACCCAGGCTACGAGATGCCCACCATCAAGCCCGAGGGGTCCCCCATGCAGAACACGGACCAATGGGGGAACTACGTTCCACAGCCGACCAGTACGTCACAACCACGTCGCAGAGGACGCCGCAAGCAGCGGTCCTCACAACAGCCTTCCACAGACAACGTGAACGTCCAGACGTTCCAGGCACGCAATAAGAACCCGCGCGAGACCGTAGAGCTCACCGTGGACGAGCTGATGCTCACGCCGCCAGTCGTGTACGGGTTCAGCTTGGCCGACAAGACTTGGCGTAAGTCTTTTTTCATCGTTGCTCGCTGAACTTGACCTGACGTTGTGGTGTGTAGTCGAGTTCAACATTCAACACGTGCAGCCGATCGTGTGGAACGACGAGGCCTTCGAGAACCTCGTCCTCCCTGACGATCGCAAGGACCTGCTGAAGTCGCTCGTGGAGTCGCACGACAGCGACTCCGGCTTCGACGACTTCGTGCAGGGCAAGGGCCATGGCCTCGTTATCAACCTGTTTGGTCCTCCAGGTGTCGGAAAGACGCTCTCTGCCGAGGCAACGAGCGAACATGTCCGACGGCCACTCTATGTCGTTGGTGGAGGGGACCTTGGTACATCGGCGACAACGCTGGACCAAGCCCTGAACCGTGTTCTGGATATCGCGACGAGCTGGAAAGCGATTGTACTCATCGATGAGGTACGGCGCTTTGTCACTGACAAGGACTCGGGAAGCTGACCGCCTCGTGAACCGTCCAGGCCGACGTCTTCCTTGAACAGCGTTCCCTCCACGACATGGAGCGCAATGCGATGGTCGCCGTATTGTGAGCCTGCCTCCATCTCCAATGCCGCACATACGCCCATCATTTCTAACACGTTCCACAGCCTGCGCCATGTCGAGTACTACCGCGGAATCCTCTTCATGACCACGAATCGCGTCAAAGCGTTCGACGAGGCCTTCCTCTCACGCATCCACGTCGCGCTGCACTTCCAAGAGCTCACCCCCGCCGCGCGGAAACAAGTCTGGGCCGCGTTCCTGCGCAAGGTTGGCGCGGCGTTCCCGGAGCCCGTCGTCGACGCGCTCGCCGCGCGGGCGGTGAACGGGCGGCAGATCAAGAACGCGGTGCGGACGGCGAGCTCGCTTGCGGCGAGCAGGAAGGTGGCGTTGAGCTTCAAGCACCTGACGGATGCGCTGGACACGATGGAGGAGTTCACGGAGGAGGTCAAGGGCATCGCGAGGACGTGATCGCGAGAGGATGCGAGGGCGGCGCGCGGAGGGCTTGCAAGTGCATGGTCGAGTTATTGGGCTTGAGACGACATGTAACGTTTAGCACGACCTGAATATGAATGTGTACGATATGAATGAACAACTGCTGGGGGGATCGGTGCGACGACAACCCTCAATATGCCAGGGATGCGTGACCCCAGCTCTGTGGATCTCCCGCGTTCATGCGAGACTGCATACGTACAGACAATCATATGTTCCGCCACAATCTGTGGAAGTGGCCCTCCCGTGATTTTCACCTGCGCTTAATGAAAGTTTGGTTCAGTCTTCCTCCGGGACCCGAGGTCGGCCGCCCAGGGGGGAAACCACCCATCGATACAGGAGGCTTGGCAGATGGACACTCACCGCAGCAGTGGACCGGGAAGGGATGCCGTGACGCACCTGGGGATTCGAACATTAATCTAGACCTCGAACTCTATTGAAACCACGGTGTTTATGAGATGAGAGCATCTGTCAGTGGTATGGAATTCCGATATTCGGCCCACCGGTATTCATTTTTCCTACCGTAAAGTTGGCTTCACCGGGTGAGTTACCATCTCATAGACCTGCTGACATGTGCTTAACTGTCCGATAATAAATGCGAACACACCGATGGCCGTAAACCCAACTCACCATCATTGCCCTTGTTGTTAGAGAAGCTCAACGTTACGACAGGCGGTTGCAGTATCGTATGTGCGCGGAGATGATGAGGGTGTTGTATGTCGAGCGAGACGTGAACCGTTAGCCACTTGGGAACACTTCGTATCATGATGTTGTTGTATTCTAACAGACTAGAAGCTCACCCTACATGTTACCAGAGAGGAGAAGCAACGACCTTAAGATAACTACATGCTTCTCGGAATGGACGCTCCGACGGGTACCGGAAGAAGCGTTAGAAAGATCTCCAGGGCTCTAATTATTGCTAGAAGGTCTCAGAAACAGACTCGCCCGTATTCTCCGCTGCCACAGAAGATACCTTACCATAAACATTTAATCCTTGTGGTCGGTCCATGTCATGATCGACACCGACCCACACGACTCGGACTCCGCAAAGCTGTTACCTGTTTTGTTTCCCAGACTGATTACGATGACCTATGTTTGGAAAACACTCTTAAGTGCGAGTTACAGAGTGGTTAGATCACAAAACTATGTTAGGAAAATTTGACTCAGAGCTCACCTAGGCCTAGTGGTTCCTGTTCCTCAGGCTCTTCAATATTTTTCAGGGTGTACGGAGCTGTCGAGGGACTCAGGACGGGCTATCCGAGGCAGAGAATATGATAGAAGCAACATATAGGACAAATATCGCGGAGAGCAGCGTGAAGGATATCGTCCTACACAGGAGCAGTCAGCTTGTCGAAAGCTCAGCGAGAGAATCATGATGACGCGTGCCGATTGTCTAGGCGCTCATCGGCCCGAAATGAGCCGCTCCGTCACTCTCGGAATGCTGTACTTGGCAAGGAAGCTTCCACTGCTCGGACTTGAACCTGTTCATCATCTACCAACCCGCAACGTACTTGACAGGATGGTAGGAGTCTTCACCTTCGGGAGTCCGGGACCTTTGGAGGCTGCTACCTCACCCGTTCCAGACCTTGAACTTGAAGCTCGAAGACTCGCCGGCGAACTCTCACCCCGGTGGCACTAGTAAGTACTGATCAAAATCCAGATACCAGATGAACGACACGAGATGTTCCGTTAGGCGACAGTCCGAGTCTTGTGAGATCTAGATCCAACCATAACTCGCCACAAGTTGGGCTGAGGATACAGGAATTTCCAGTCCCCAGGAGGGCTTATCTAAGCCGGGCTTTGGGTCCCTCAGACGCCTCGATCGCCGTGACCGCGCACCCCCGGAGAAACCGCGACGCCGCGACGAGGGCGCAAGGGAGTCGCTCGCTGGGACCGTAAATCCACCACAAGAAGCCAAGCGGGGAGCTCATCAAGAGATGATCTCCCTTCCGACTCCAAAAAGTTTAGGTCGGACCCCGAAAGCACCTACCACTCCCTCGTGACAAATTTCAAGTCTCGGAGCGGTCAAAGCAACTGCAACCGCAAGTTTGACACTTGCATGGATCCTCTATTTCCTCTACATTACCAATGACGTCCCCACTCTTGTAGACTTTCACTCGACCAGTGCTCCAATCACACATCGTAGCACCTCATCCCACCCACCACCCTCAACCTCGCACAATAATGGCAACACCCCCAGGCACGCCGACTGTGTACCTCGCCAAGGCCCTTGCCCTCTCTCTCATCATGTACGCCGAGTCGTTCGCCTTCTACCCACCGAACAACCCGCCCCCGAAGTCGGACGATCGCGCCAAGTTCGGCCGCGCAGACCTCATCACCCGCACGTCGAGCTTCGTGCCGCACATCGGCATGGTACGTCCGCTCATCCTCCACCACCGGATTTCTTCTGTGGCAAAGACCCTTTGCGGTGGCCGTTAAAGCGGATACGCCGCTCGAACAATGATATTCCTGTGTCTATTCCTACTGTTGCTGGATACCGGACGCTAACCAACTCCCTCTCCTCCAGGCCCTCTACTACACCCTCCACCTCGTCGAGATCGCCGCCCTCGTCGCCCTATCATATCCCGCGCACTCGCTCTCGTCTCCCCTTATCACCCACCTCTTCCCCTTCCCCAGCGGCGCCCCCTCCCACCTCGCGCCCTCGCCCACCTTCCTTCTGGGGTTCGTCCTGCTCTGCTTGGGGGGCGCGCTCCGCCAGGCGTGCTACACGACACTCGGTCGTTTCTTCACGTACCAGCTCGGGGTCTTCAAGGACCACAAGCTCGTCACCTGGGGCCCGTACGCCGTCGTGCGCCACCCGTCCTATGCCGCCTTCGCCATGGCCGCCGCTGGGCTTCTACTGGTGCAGTTCGGCCCCGGGTCGTACCTCTATGAGAGTGGCGCGCTCGCCGAGAGCGGCTGGGTCGCCGCTATAGCCGTAGGGTGGGTACTGTGGGTGCTCAGTGTCGTGGTGGTGTCGGTAATGCGGGTCGAGAAAGAGGATCAGGTTCTCAAGAAGGAGTTCGAAAAGGAGTGGGAGGAGTGGGCGCACAAGACGCCGTACAGGCTTGTCCCTTACTTATACTGAGTTACCGCGGTAAATTTTGAGGAATGATTTATGTCCGCGGACTTCGAATGAATATGGTGCACCCAATATCGAGGCGTTCCAAGGGACATGGGGGAACAGCGATATTAGATGACTGGCGTGTGTAAGACAGGGCGGGACGAAAAGTCGACACAGTTGAATACAATATGCAGACACAACTGAAGCATAGGATAAAACAAGGCGAAACTACGACTAAAGCATGGGCGTACACCGAACGCAAGGGAGCGAACGACATGGGATGAACACCACCAACCACGACCGTATTACACAGTCCTTGATTATATTCGTGTCCGTGGAGGGGCGAGGGTGTCACACAATCAGCTTGAAGAAGCCGTCCTACTGCGTCAACACCATCGACGTAACACCAACCAGCACGGCAGTGAACAACAACAATGTCCATCTCCGCGCTGAACCACTCGCGATCTTCCCGCTCGGACGGGGCGGCAGGGCAGGGAGGAGAGCCTGAAGGGGCTTGATAGACTTGTACGGCGGGAAGCGAGCAGAGAAGCCTAGCTTATCGACCCTACCAGCCAAGAAAGGTCAGCGCGTGACGGGTCGATAAGCTAAAATTCCACGCAGAACTCACCAACTGGGGTTGTCGATGAACGCCCGCTTGTGCGTGAACTGCTCAAACATGTCGCGGCCCGTATAGTATCCGTCTGCAGCATAGAATTGATTCGTCTCAGCATGAAAAACGTCAGACTATGTTTGGGGTGCCACTTACATCCGCTAGGGCCGACGCCGCCCATGGGGAGTCCAGGCACACCGACGATGATCACGACCTCGTTCGCGACCGCCGAGCCGCTTTTGGTATTGCTGAAGACTGAAAATGTTCCTCGTCAGCGTGCGATCCGTGCCACAAGCAAGCACGAGGAGAGGTGAGTGCATACCCTTGTCCTGGAACGCCTTGTCTTGCGAGAAGACATAGACGACGAGCGGGTGGTCCCGCGCATTGATGAACGCAATGGCCTCGTCGGTGTCCTTGACGGGTACGAGAGCGAGAACGGGCCCAAATATCTCGCTAACACAGTGCCAGTTAGACATATGCGCCCACAGCGGAGCGGTATTGACTTACTCGGTCAAGAGTGAATCGCCGCTCTTGACGTCCTTGACGACTGTGGGGGCGATATACCGGTTCTCGACGTCGGTCTCGCCGCCGAGCACGATCGTGCCCTTTGTGTTGTCTAGGAGGTTCTTGATGCGCTTTGCATGGTGTATGCCGACGATACGCGCGAACGACTGTGAGTTCTTCGGGCCCTCTGGGTAGAATTCTTCATAGCTATGTACAGCAGTCTTAGCCACAAGTTAAAATAGGCCCGTATACGCGTCAACTTACATCTCCTTCATGGCCGCAATTAGGGCATCCTGGGTGCCATATGGGACCAGGACGTATTCTGGACAAACACACACCTAAACAGAAGGGCTGTTAGGGTCCTTCTGGAATGCTGCAGGCAGCTAGAATGCGCGCCTGTCCAGAATTGATGAACCTTCCCCAAAGGATCCGCCGTGCCGCGAACTTGAGGTCGCTCTTCGGGTCAAGCACCACAGGATTTTTACCTGCATTTTGTGAGGACGGGGATGCCAGGGGATTCAGACTCGAACAACATTCTTACCACCGAGCTGGGACGCGATGTCAGCTACAGGGCGCATAATAGAACATATAAAAACATACCTCAAGAGTCAAGGGAGTGAGATGCTTGGCGGCCGCAGTGGCGATGATGCGTGCAACACGTCCGTTGCCTGATGAAAACTAAGTAACGGGTAGTCCGGTGTGCATATAATTGGCGTACAAACCTGTGTACATGACTGTAAATAGAACTTTAGCATGGAAGTTGCGATACATTAAGTCGCTGGAGAACGCACTATGGTCCCATTGCAGCTCAAGAGCCAGCGTCGTCTCCGGGACCCCACCATTGATGATATGAAAGAGGTCGTTGTCGAGGTACTTCGGGACCAGCTCCGCGAGCAGCGCGCTCGTCACAGGCGTCTGCTCGGACGGTTTTAGGACAGCAGCATTGCCGCCTGCGATGGCGCCGACCTGTCGGGGTCAATTCGAAGCTGATTGATCAGCACCTCGGAGGAGGGAGGAGGAGGGAGGGAGGGAGTGCTTTACGTACCAGAGGGGAGAGAAGCATGACGAGGGGCCCGTTGAAGGGCGCGATGATGAAGACGACGCCCTTGGGCTCAGCCTTGTGCTTGGGGCCCATCGCCCAGAAGCTGAGGTTGAATTCGGCCTTCTGTGCGGCGGTCCACTTGTCGACCGAGTCATACGCGGTGCGGATGTCGACGTACGAGCCGGAGAAGTCGATGCTGCCAACATGTTGCGAGGACTTGAGAACTTGGAGGGGAGGGGAAGGGTGATAAGGGTACAATGTATGCGGTACTCACAAGTCGGTTTCGAGCTCGGGGCGCCCGAGGTCGGCCTTGAGTGCATCGCGGAAGCGTTGCTCGTTGTCCTTGAGAAGGTAGCCGACCTGAGCTATTTGCTCCCTCCGGTAGGAATTGGACTTGAGCTTTCCAGAAAAGAACGCGTGACGTGCGCGCTCGCGGATCTACAGGACGCGAGAGCTACGAGTCAGTAGGACGTCGGGCGACGCATTTCGTTCTTCGCACCTTGGGGATTTCGTCCAGAGGGGTGTATGCGAGGGTAGCCATGGCGGAAGCACGGTGTAGTAGAGGATAGCGGGAAGAGATAAGGATTTATGAGAAATCACAAGATAGCAGAGGGTAAATGCAAGCGTGAACACTGGAAGTAGGATAGACGTCGTTGACCGGGTCCTGCACCGATGTATGCGTGCCGCAGGGCAAAATCCGCATTCACCTGCCGTTCTCCGTTGGGATAGCTTCGAAACGGGATGGTAATTCGTACCCAAATTCGAGACATCTTGGACATGTTCGAACACCAGATGCATATGGAGATATGCTACATGTAAAACAAATTCATCTTCTGCACGAAATTGCAAAGACAGCTGACATTGAGCGTCATCAGCGCCAACAGATACTTCTTGTGATCTGGGAGGAGTGAGATCACCTTCTTCGAACCCTATAGGTCGGACAGCTATAATGCGGCCGTATCGCATCGGAGCGGCGACATGTCGAAGTTACGTGTCGGAAAGAAAACCCGGAACATGACAGGTCTCCACGAAGATCGTGTGTCGCAGGGGAAGGCGATGAAAGGACAGGTGGAGATAGTCAATGACCAGGCTATGACAAGTGTGCAAGATGTGTGCGAGTGGAAAACGAGAAAAGCCTGTTAACCTCGAAACGAACAGTACTAGTGCCGTCGACCGGATCCGTCCCGCATCGGAGATTCTCGGGCGCTAGGGAGATGAATGGGCGTCTCTCGCGACTCCGACCGGGCTCCGACCGCCGACCCTCCACCAGTTACACCTCTTTGTGTCTCAAAACACCCGACAGCGCTGGTCTACGCCCATCCGACTGAGACTCCTCTGTCACTGGCACGACTCTCCGTACCTCTCGGCCGTATACTGCCAGCGTTCAGTACGTACACGATCGGTCCTCCTCGGGTTCAGAAGACGGCGTGGAGTCTCATGGGCGCAGACGGTCCCATTCGGCACTGCAGACACCCTCCGTCTCTCGAAAGCTCGAGCATGACGGATACACAGCATTTTCCGGCATCTCCGCGTCCAAACCTCGTAAGCAAACCTAATACCGACTTGGAAAAACAAAAGCTAATCTGTCATGTTACCTGCAGGCACATGAAGTTCAAGGTTCTCCAGACGCAGCAAGTCGAGACTGCCATAACTTCCCTTCTCTCCCCCGAGTAGCACTCCCAGCTCATTCGGCCAACTTGTGCTCTCATAATTGTCTCCGTCGCCAACGGAGGCCGCCTTTGCACTCTTTTGCACCCTTGCACGACGCCAAGTACTTTGCATATCGTTCGTGATTGGGGCTAACAGAAGTGTCAGTCTAAACGACCCCCGAGGAGCCCGGAGGCAGGGTGCTGTTTAAGCCGACTCCACAATGGTACGTGGTCGATTTGAAATGCTATGTCCCGCTTCTCAGTCAAGTCCGAAGTCATGACGGCCGAAAATATCCCCGTCGTCTACACACTGGCGTGTGCACCGTTTAGACAACAGCATCTGCGAACGGACGCGCGCGACGCCTTGGTTTTCCGTCGGCACGAACTTGAGGTCTTCTGGAGTATTCCGCCGATCGCCGTACAAGAATGAGCGATATCCTCCAACAGATGTACCAATGGTCAAAAGTAAATCCAAGCAAATACACCACTGATGGGTCTGATGAGCGTTCCGTTGTGAGTGTGGACGTTTTTGCGCGCATATAGCCAGTCACGAGAGGGAGTTTGCAAGCGACCATGCCGTGATAGCTCGTGTTGCCCCGATTCCGGCGCAAACTCGACATTGCAAATTAATGTTCTGAAGAACCCACATTGAAAAGGGTCGCGGCAAAGCGTGGCAAGTGGCACGTCTGAGATATGTCGCTGATCAGATCGGGTGCGGACAGTCCTTGGAGGACGCGCCATCACCGACCGGTCCTCGGGACCCCGCTGAAACTCCACATCCCTTCTGTCGTCGCGCTATGGGGCATTTGTCGATACATATTGGGCCGTTCTCCCGACGAAGCAGAGCCACCTGTTCAATACCTCGAGTTTTCTGCCATTTCCGTCAACCCAGCCCTCCATCGCCTGCAACCGCTGCTTTCGACGATGAGCGCCGCAATTCCACCATCTGTGCTGGCTGGCATCAAGGAGACGCTCGGTGCTGCAGTCGTCGGTGGCATCCTGGCCACTACGTACGTACTGTTGTCGATTGCTGCTTTCTGCTTGTTAATGGCTTGCTGCCTGTAGGATATACGGTATCACCGTCCTGCAGACGTACACCTACTTCAGGAGGTACCCAAACGATAGTACAGGATTGAAGACACTGGCGAGTACACCATCCTTGGTGGAATTTGCACGTACTGAACTCGGTTTGTTACAGGTTGGCGTTCTGTTGTACGTACTGTAACATGGCATCATCGCGCAGTCTCGCTCATTTTGTGTGTAGTATTCTGGACACGGTGACCACAGTAAGCATTGCGGATGGCCTTTACGGGTACATGGTTACCGACTTCGGTCGGCCAGATCAGCTTTCGGTGACCCCGATATCTCTTGCAGTCGAGGAGGGTGTAACCGTACGTCTCTTCGCCTCCCTTTATTTCGTCCAACGGTTCTCACCCAGGAAAAGGTGGTTATCGCGACGCTCTGCCAACTGTATGCTCCCCCTCCGTTCCACAGAGTCCTGTCTAAATTCCTCATCCAGCTTCTTTGCGCACCGTCTGTGGGTTTTCAGCAAACATAATAAGTTCCTAACATTTGCCATCGTAAGCACTCGCGTCATCTACCGCAGCTATGTCTCATATCTACCTTTTGTACAGGTTGCGCTCGCCCTTGGTGGTCTCGGTCCCGGCATCGCGATCACCATTCACCTGTGGGTGGTCCCCTCTCGCCTAATCGTGCTTTTCCATCGAACTAACTTATAATCCACGTCAGCTTCGTCAATAAGGAGATCTTCACGCTCGGCTCCGACTACATCCGCATCCTCTCTGGCTTCGCGAACGGCCTTGCCGCCGTGTGCGACATCGTCATTGCGGCCGGACTCTGTTGGTACCTCCAGACGGGCCGCACCGGCTACAAGCGCACCGACAACATCGTCGACAAGCTCATCGTCTACGCCATCAACCGCGGCGTCCTCACGACGTACGCCCTTGGTCAACGCTGCCGCTGAGACGTATGTGCTGACAATGGTTTCGCAGAGCATGCCAGACGGCACACATGATCACGGCGGTGGCATTCCCCGGGCACTTCTACTTCATCCCGTTCGCCTTTTGCCTGGGCAAATTCTACTGCAACACGGTCCTTGCGACGTGAGTACCTGCCCGAATTGAAATGCCGCTCTACTCCTTCTCCTCTTGCTCGCTCATTCCGAACTCAATCACCTCTGGATTTATATTATCCACACAGGTTGAACGTCCGTCAGTCCCTCCGACAGAACGACGTCGTGGACACCGCGCTCGAGGCGGGCTCCCGTATCCTCGGCTCTACCACACGCGCCAGCGACTCTGCTGGGGACGAGTCCCTCGCCACCATCGAGTTCGCGAAGCTTAGATCCAGGGACCAGGACCACGTACGTTCTGAGTCCTTATGCTCTTCTTCTCTGCCGCGTATTTATGGCGTCCCTCCAACAGATGACAACGACGCTCGACGGCAAGATGTGAAGTTGACAGCATTGCTTGGCCGCTGGGGTGTTGTCCAGACGGCGGCGACGTAGGCGCTGCGGCTCCCTGCCACCTCGCCGAGAACAGGGCGTGTATCTGTTTGTCTTATACTTATATCTAGACCCGAGGGGTCACGAGTCACCGCTATTGGCTTATACTGTGCCTGTCCCAATCGACGTGTCCGATTTCACACATGGCAATGTCGTGGTTTCCCGACGTCCGAGTACCGCCCGGAGCCTTCTCTCCGAGCCGCAATTTCTTAGTCAAAGCGTAGTGACTTCACATAGTTAAGCCTATTGGACAGCCTAGTGAGCGTTTCGCAGTCTACACACCGCTGGTGTGAAGGAGAATAACTCCAGAACTTTGCCCCGCGCTCTGTGGGCCCAGGAAGCCTGACGCTACCGGGTGTTCGTAATGGAAGCCCTAGTATTGAGGATGTGGCTTTTGATATCCAGCAGGCCAAGCAGGGACATTGCCTTCTTTAAAATTGAGAGCAGATTGTGGCGGGGAACCCGGAGGTACCTGATATGTGATAGACAGATCTCGGATTCTCCGACCACCTTGTCGCAATCGCGGAAGAACAACTCGACAGTCCTAGGGACTTCTTCGACATGAGCAGCGCCACGAAGGGTCCAGAAGTTGACTGTACATCATGTCACCGGTGAGAAGGAGTACTGCGAAGCGGGCTGCGGCGCGACGCGACGAATGGATGGGCATGGAGAGTTGTGCTCCTGAGGAAGATCTGCACTGCCGTAGTAGGCCCTGGCAGTGCCTGTCATGGTCACTGCACGCGGTCCCAAAGATATGTGCCAAGAGTCGTTCTAAATGATACGGCTTTGATCCGGACTTGGTCATCCAGCTTCCAGTGCACCCGGCGAGCTCCACAAAACCGGTCGGGATTCCGGGATCTTCTTCAGCGCACTGTCCCCGCCCGCCGTCATAGCGGTTCAAGATCCATGGGGCTAAATCCACAATTGGCGGACACCGCCGCCAATGATAATGAGGTTCTTCTCAGCGCAGTTCAAGCTGTGGAATAGACGGCGGCAGATATGCTTGTGATTCGGCTGCTGAACTTTCGAGGTGCACGTCAATGTACACCTAACCCCGCAGCCCGCAGTTTTAGTTAACCTTTTGTTCCACGAGGAAGCAAGGAATCTATCAAGCCTGTATGGTACGTGACGACCCCGACGTAATTGTTGGGGAGGTTGCATCCCTGAAGTTCTGGCCAAAGACGGTCTTGTGAACGCGCGGGTGAGCTGTTTCTCCGCGAACTCAAAGTTTCTATAGCCGATCTCTGTCCACCACAGGAGTTCCAGGCGTCGGCTTCCTCCATATGACCATCATCATTGCGACTCAAGAGGTGAGATTTTGAATGCCACACCTGCGGACAGACTGCGACATGGATGGCGTTAGGCAGGGATCTTAGAAAAGACGACTGTGGCCGGTGACCGGTGACGTACTGCTGTGCGCGGCGGAAGAACTCTTCCGGGTCTTCTAACAGGTTGGCCCCCTTAGGAAGACGCCTATGTGACGCTCCAGCTGGGCGTCCCTGCCCTGTCGAATCAGCTTCTGTGGGGGGGTCGTGCTCCAAGAATTGGCTCCCAGTGGTGGACGCCCGAGCTGTGGTGTTTCGACGCAGGTACATCTGTCTAACCATTGATTACTCCGAGGAAGCTCGGAACTTGGCTGCTACGTCTCGGTCATCTTCGGCAGCGGTCGGTTTGAGTACCGGCCTGATTGCATATCGAAGATCTCCTGCGCAACCTCAGGGGAGTTAAGCACAAAGATGGGCGGAAGGAGTATGCGGGGCCTATACCATGTTCATTGAGTCTGGCTTCCAGTGAATGCTTTATGAAAGGTGCGCACCATATGTTTCTCCCAGCTCAGCGAGCTTTATCCAGACCCTTATCGTTGGCGTCTGTAGGGCGTTCTCGAACAGCGGTAATTGTTCGGAGGGACCAGTTGACGCCTGCCAGTGGCTTTCCGCCGCCGACAGGCGTAGCTAGCAAGTACACAGAGCGCCACTACCGTGACGAAGGGTGTCAACACCACGTGCATTCCGAGGGTACTGCACAGGCAACGATCAGCTGTTTGGCAAGGAAGCCGACTAAAGTGGCAGAGTTGAGGCGAGACAAGGACTTCTGAGAGCATTGGCGCCCTTTTTCCTGCTCGTTTTGTGTTGCACAGGCCGCTCGATGACACGGGCATCTCCCTAAAATAACGTATGCCGCTCCTCACCATGGTGCAATCCCGACGGGCGGCTCGGGATGAAGGTCTCAATGAATGTGCTACGCTGACCCTGGTACTGTGGAAGTGTATATCCCCTTTGCGAAAGGCGTCCTTCCTGAACATATCAGACCTGTAGTAGAAAAGTTAATTTTAAAGCGTCTCATACGTGTTTCTACTTACGCGCGGAAATTGATATGCGCTGACGGCAATTGATTCATGGACTCTTGAACTAACCAGTACCTAGATCAGACACAACCTGCGCTGAAGATCTTTGCCCAATCATCACCTCAGTATCCCTGGAGTGTCATGCGCGCGACCTGGCGCTTTTGCCCCGGGCATTATCGCTGTCGCACAAATAATCCTCCGAGCCACGACGTCGCGTCTATGGCTACCCACTGAGCCCCACCAATTACTATACGTGGCGATGAGGCTTTACCGCACTCCGAGAAAGCTTTTGCGCAGCAGGCAGTTGCGAAGTGTTTCGCCGTACGTTTTTCGTTTGGATGACGACCGGATGGCGATGCGTTGGAAGGAGAAGCACAGCACCCTCCGCCCGAGGGCGTTACAACCGTGTGTTTGCCCAGGTCCTTATGGCCGGGCCGGGCACTTCCATTGGTTCGCGGCTGCAGATGTCATCATACGGTGCTCGCCAGTCCCTTCATCGACATCCTGATGGACTCAAGGTGAACGGCACCGGCCTGGCACTGTTGGAATAAGTACGATCAGCTTCTGATACAGCGTGTACTTCACAAGGACCAGGTTCTGGCGTACCGCAGTGCGCTTCGCTCTTATATTTGTCGTCGCTTGGCCAGGCAGGCCAGCCCCCCACCATTTACTCAATTCCCACATCGCACGATGTCCTCGCGAATAATCTCCACGCTCTACGGTTTCACCAGGTCCGACGTCATGGGCATCCTCATCCCGACGGTGAGTCCCTGCCGCGGACGCTGCGTCAACATCCTTCTGCCGCTGACGGACACGCACTTACGCTGACGTCTCTCCCTTCCGTCTCCCCAGACCGCCTTCGGGACGCTCGCGTCGGGTAGCTTCAACCCTTCCCTGCTGATCCTCCGGGGGTTCTGGGTATGGCTGCACCTCCTCCAGTTCTGCGTCTCGAACCAGAGTGTCGAGCCCGACGAGGACTGCAAGAACAAGCCTTGGCGGCCCATCCCCGCCGGCAACATCTCCTTACACGCCGCCCGCCGGCTGCGATGGCTCCTGCTCGCCGCCTGCCTGGCCTTCTCCGCACAGACCGGCGTCCTCTACGCCGGTGCTGCGTTGTCGTTCGCCACCTGGGCGCATAACGAGGCCAATCTCGGCTCTCACTGGCTGACCCGAAACGCCCTGAACGCTGTCGGATACGCTTCGTTCAGCCTAGGCGCCAGCAACGCAGGGTGTACAGGTGCGTACCTCTCTCATCAACCCTCTCTGATCACCGCGCTTACATTCCTCCTCCTCCGCCGCCTCCGTCCTCTTCGCAGCGCTCGGCTGTTCACGAGCGTCAGATTCCCTCGTCGCGCAACTGCTCATCGCCGTGGTGATCTTCACCACGATCCAGGCGCAGGACTTCAAGGATGTCGAAGGCGACATCCTGGTCAACCGCCAAACGCTTCCGATCCTGCTCCCCACTGCGAGCCGCGTCGTGACCTCGCTGCTGGTGCCCTTGTGGTCCCTGTTCTTCGCATACTGCTATCCGACAGCCGACCCAATGGTGTCGAGCGCGGCCGTCGTGCTGGGTGCGATCATAGGCACGCGGTTCTGGTTCGAGAGGACGCGGGAAGGAGACAAGAGGTCGTACCTGCTCTACAACGTAGGTCCCCATCACGATCGCCTTTGTTGTGTCCGCCGTCTGATGGCCCTTGCATGCCACGTAGGTGTGGTTATGCTTCTTGCACGTCATCCCCTTCACCGTCAGGGCAAAAACGGCGTTTATTTGAACCGTCTTGAACCACGCTTACAAGGTACGTCAGCACAACTTATAACGACACGTGCGATAGGCTTACCCCGAGATATGGTTGTGTTACCAGCGCATATAGATACTGTTTACGTGTAACGTTAGGTTCGATCGATTCTGGTGACCACTGGCACTGGCATCCACCTGTTTATCAGCATATATATTCTAGACTTTGTGCACACGTACTGAACTGGGTGCACAGTACTTATACTGTATTTATAAGCTCACGTCGTGTGCAGCATGTATCTTGTAATTCGATGTTGTTTGTAGAATCGATTATCGAACCCGCTGACGGCAACGACTCATCGCAGTCTGCCAACGGCGCAGCGCTACCGTGACAGTGGCCTCAGAGAGTCGGGACCCAGCGAAGACAGACAGGGCTCATGCAGGGTAACATCGGCAAAAAAAGAGGTCGCATACCTTTCAGAAAACCAACCAGATGGAGTAGCAAGAAGTTTCGTAGATCAGTGGTGGTAGTCCGAGTGCCAGTTGTGGTTGCGTGCGGCCAGCGGCCCATGGGCTCTTCCTGGCTGAGCTACACGTGGCAGCTGGTCATACAAAGGCCATGCAGCGCTGAGTACCATGAGTACTGTACTGAGTTCGAGAGTTCGTTGAGTTCGAAGACAATATTACACTTGATGCATTGATGAGGCGCATCGCGAGGAGCGAAGGTGATCGGTGCCGGTGAGGATGCCGCATGGGTCCACGGCGGGCGCTTATGGCGCTTCAGCTGTCTGCTCCCCAGTATCTTTCCGGTATTTGACCTTCTTCCGATATCATCACCTACGAGTTGCACTGATCTCCCTTGTTTCACTCCTGGTCGTGAACTTGAATCAGCAAAAGACGGCATCGGGTTCCTCCTTGCCTGAGGCCGGCGCTGTGAACTTTCGGAGCCGGACATGAACTTTACGAACAGTGGGCGAGCAAGTGCCAAGGACCGTCATTGGACATGCGCATTTGGTGAGTTGAGCACGGCGTGGTTGTTTGTCCCATTTGTGACTGAGTGAACCATCTGGACCTCAGAAACGAGAGATTGTATGTTAGTACTGTGCGTTTACCGCCGCAGCTCGCCTCAGTCTATGCTGTTCAAATGACTGGGAAATCTCACTCGATGCCAGGCATGCTACGAAGCTCGTTTGGCCCAACGTTGGTTACCGTAAGAAGGCTTTGGGGTGGTTCGGGGAGGCGGTTTGGCTACCCAGTATGGTGAAGGACCTGGCCTTTCAGGATGAGGTGAGGTGAGTCATTAGATATATGGCAGAGCGCACAATTGTGGAGGGCGGTGCTCAACAAAGTTGCTATGGTGGGCAGTGCCTCCCCAACTTGCGATGGAACTCTCCCTTCTAAAAGCAGTGAGTTGGATCAACTTCTGTGTTTTCAGAGTCAGCCGTCGCTCGTTGGCCCGGTGCCTTATATAATGGGGCCAGAAAAGTCATCCTGAGGACAACAGTTACCCCTACTTTCCACAAACCCACTGCCACTCTGCGTTGCGAACCGGTGCAGTATCGGTACGTCTCCGAGGCCTCGCTCCCGTTATCAACGCTGACGGGAAAGTTAATCCGCTCATTTAGACCTATGCGTCTACTCGACACTCACACTGGACGATTTTTCGAGGTTCACGATCCAAACAGCGTCGAATATGCAGTCCTCTCTCATGCATGGGATTCTGCTGGAGAGCAATCTTATGACGATGTCTGGCGAATCCACGCGTCACTCTACCTCAAGATCGAGGCTATCGTTTTCTGGGTTTGTTTGGCTGTATGGTGGCGATTGCTCCTCGTGCTTTCTATCGCCCTCAAGGTACCCACATCCCTGACTCAATCCATCTTGGGCTCCCAGAGGCGCAAACAAATCCCCCGGGTTCTACATGGCGCTATCCGGAGCACAGAATCGTCTCACAGCAATTCCAGCGACGATGCCGGGCAGGGTCTACGCCGAGCCGCCATGAACATCCGCAGCTGGAACAGCTACCGTTTCTCCCCAAGGATCTCCCCGAACATTCGGAGAGCATGCGCGGTTGCCCGAGCGTACGGCCACCGCCTCTTGTGGATTGATTTATGCTGCATTGATAAGACTAGCAGTTCAGAGCTGTCGGAGGCCATCAAATCGATGTATGCGTAGTATCGGAGTGCGACTATCTGCTATGCTTTCCTGATGTTCCCACTTCCCCGTCATGCGTTGCATTGGATGCGCGCTCATGGACTTCCACGGCCGCCTTCCGGAAGAGCAGGTGGTTCCGCCGAGGCTGGACACTACAGGAGCTCATCGCCCGGAGGGTCCTCGTCTTCCTGTCTACGGAATGGCAGTTTCTCGGGACGAAGTCGAGCCTCGCGGAGGTCATCGAGGAGGTGACGGGCATCTCCTCCGCGGTGCTGTGTCACCAGATGCCCCTGTCTGAAGTCCCCGTCGCGAAGCGGATGTCGTGGGCGGCGAACTGTAAGACGACACGGAAAGAAGACCAGGCGTATTCGTATTCTCTTCTTGGCATCTTTGACATTTCGATGTCTACGCTGTATGGAGAAGGCGGGCGGGCGTTTATCCGGCTACAAGAGGAGACTCTGAAACGCGTACCCGACCAGTCGCTCTTTGCTTGGACGTTATCCGACCAGATTCCTCCCGGACCTCTTTCCGCTTTCGCGGAAGCGTATAGACGCCAGCTCGGCGTACGTGCCCACAGAGAACCCCCTCCCGTCGAGTCGCAAGTGGTATGCGTGGTCGGGAACCGTCCAGCTCACGCCGTGGCGATTTTTCGCCAGCTCGCCGGGTATGTCATCTCGTGCTCCGTGGACAGCTTCTCGGGCAATAAACTCGCTTTGACGAGGGGCGACATGCGCCTCAGCATCCAGCACCGACGTAGGCGGCCACAGGACCCGAACGACCCCTTCGTCGTCGTGTGGGTCGCACCAACAGCGGGCGGCGAGTCGACCCAGTGGGACGAGCAGCCGTCGATCACGCTCGACCTCCGCAGAATCCGCAACTGCAAGGAGTTCGCGTTCGAAGCGGCGGTGGAGGGGCGGCGTGTCGTGTTGCACTTCACGCTGTCGTGCATGTTCGTCTCGTTCTTTTGGACGTGGAGGTTCTGGACGAGACGCTCGCGCCATCCCCGGCGGCCAGTACGGCAATCGTAACGGCAGGGTGCGACACGAACAACCTGTCTCAGATAGAAGACAGTCCCAGGGACGAATATTTCTGGGCCTCCTGATGACGGCAGAGCAGGGAGAGGAACTATGGACATGCGGAGAAGGCTTCCGACCTCAGTCCAACCGTGGTCTGCCCAGCTTTCTACTACTGCGCTGGCGCTACACTGCCCATCCGCTCCTTGCCTCCCGCCTCCCTGCTTCTCGTCTGGGACCGGACCGAATGGACATCACACTTAGCCGATATCAAAAGGCTCAAGAGTCCACATGCCCGCTGGCAGTGGCCGGCGCTGGGATCATCTCGACGATCGATCATGTGCCTATGTGCTAAGTTGCTCTTTGAGGCGCAATGAGAGGACGAAGGTGTGGTGTCTAGTGCATCGTTTGGATTTAGAGTTGACCGCCTCATAACTCGCACAGAAGCTTTTAGCACGCTTAATTCTAGGCTTGTACGGTGAACTGGAATCAATGTGAATTGCACGATTTGAACGACAGAACCGTTAGATTTATGTCAAGGTCACCGGCGCTGACGAAGGCTTGTGTTTTCCCATGCGCCCACTTCGACATGAACATTCGAAAATCTACATACAGTATGAAGGACACAATGCATCGGGCAGTACAAGAAGAGTTCCCATTGGCAAGCCGATGGGGTATATGTGCCGACCTCGCCCAACCCGCACCTATCTGACTCCCTCCAACCCTCAGGCCGAACTAAACGTCCTCTCAGCGTCGCTGCGGCGCGGATCCCCTTCACACATTATCCCCTCCAGAATTCCCCTTCCTGGTGCGTTAAACGTGGTAGAATATTCATTTTGCCTTGGCTCACTGAACACGAGCTACAGAGCATCCTCTTAATGCGGGTACTCGATACATCCACGGGCGACTTCGTCGAAATTGATCCTATCAAGGTCGAGTACGCTGTCTTGTCGCATACATGGAGTCACGCGGGAGAACAATCGTATCAAGACGTTGTCCGCCTTCAAGAATCCCTAGCTCGCAGGAAATCATCTGCACTCCTATCCGTGTACGCCGAGATTTCTTGGCGTACCCCCCTCGTCTTATCCTTCTTTCTCCACCTCCTCCTCATTGCGGTCACCACCGGACACTTGACTACCTCATTCTTCCTCCGCGTTCGTGATCCACGGACCACCAACCTTGCAGGGGGGCTAGAGCGGTGCGTCGATTGGCTGAGAGTGGTCTCTTCCGTACGTCGCCCGTGCAAGACGATCTTGGAGGATCGTCTGCTGTCCGCGAAGATCAGGATGGCGTGCGCCGTTGCGCAAGCCCATGGCCACCTACTGCTCTGGATCGACTCGTGCTGCATAGACAAGACTAGCAGCACTGAGTTGGCCGAGGCCATCAACTCCATGTACCTCTGGTACTGCCACGCCTCCGTCTGCTATGCATACCTCGCCGACGTTCCTTCCCGCGCTTCTGTCACTCCAGATGCCCACTCGGAGGCATTCCGTCGCAGCAGGTGGTTCACTCGAGGCTGGACCCTCCAAGAGCTCATAGCCCCTCGCATTGTCGTGTTCCTTTCCTCCAGATGGACCTTTCTGGGATCGCGATTCGGGATGGCGGGTATCATAGCGGAGATCACAAACATAGATCTTGAAGTCCTGGCTCACGAGAAGACGCCGCAGGATGTCACTGTTGCATCCCGAATGTCATGGGCCTCTAGAAGGGAGACAACACGAGTCGAAGACCAAGCGTACGCCCTACTGGGGATCTTCGGTATTCATATGCAACCCATGTACGGGGAGGGAGGGCGTGCCTTCATTCGGCTGCAGGAGGAGATCCTCAAACGGATACCGGATGCCACCCTCTTTGCGTGGGGTAAGAAGATGACTTACATGGCCCTCTATGACCCTGATGGAAAGAGTGAAGGTCATAACATTCATCATTTTTACCTCAGCCCTGCGGAGGGGACTGAATGTACAAGCCTGCTAGCCTCTTCGCCCTCCTCATTTCGTTGGGACTACTACTCATCGAAGCAGCCTGAGTATACCCCCCTCTCTCAAGACACCCTTCTTCGAAGACTCGGTTATGATCACCCCTGGGGTCGTAACCCCGTGGCAGATTACGCGGAAACACCTCACGGTACTCGCATATCGCTCCCGCTCATTCCAGTGAATTCCGCATCCATGTCTCGCTCCCGTACAGCGTCAGAAATGACTTCCGATGGAGATAATGGCACGCGTTATTACCTAGCCATCTTGGCATATGAATCCAAACGCTATCCGGGCTATCTCATGGCCCGTGCTTGCTTCACACAGCCATCTGACCGCTTGGGAACTACACCTGTCCTTCAACAAGGCTATATGGAGCACCGTCTCGGCGGGAAGCATTCAAGTACCTGTGCTCCTACTCGTTACTGCATTATCCCTATCCGCCCGGGCGACATCGAACACTACCGCCAACACCTATCCTTACAAATGGTGTACATTCCCCCTCCTACCATTTCGACGCCATTCTTGGGCTCTGCGTGGAGCCCCATTGCCGTCGGTGACGAGGGCGCCACGCTGTCCTTATCAGACTGGAGCGCAGCCGTGCTTCGTACCCAGGGGTATTCCCTCGACGTCCGACCAGCCAGGTGCAATCCGCATGCGGGGATCCAGCTCGCGGGTCTCGTGCAGTTATCGAAAGGTAACGGGACCATAGAAATCGAGTATACATGGTACTGGAACAGGAGAGACGGATTCGTCTTGCCTCAGGTGCGAGTCCACGTGCAGCCAACACGCTCTCTAGAGCTATCGAATAGGTCGTTGAGCCGTAGAGATTCCCGGCTACCGTTGATCCGACCAGGGAAGACAGTAGGACAATGGTCGCCGAAATCATTCGCCTTCAGCAGCGTCGGAGGAGAGGATGTCCTTGTACGAGTGAGTTTGGAAACTACGTTGTGGTCTCCATCGCAGTGGCTCTTGGATGTGGAAGTGCTTACTGGCGCATCAGCCAAAGTGCTTAGTAGCATGGCGGCAGACGCGATAGATAATATACAGGAGATACGGGATGATGGTACCGTCGTAGTTCGTAAGATGTATGTGCCTTCACCTCGGGCCCGGGTTTAACATGTGTCGTGAATTCTGATAACCAAGCTTCCTAAACTACATGGAGCACGCCAACATTGATCAAAGGGACTAAATTCACTTTCGGGAACAGGTGGCGAAGGAACCTAGTGAGAATGTCTGTATCTCTCCTAGAGAAGGACGCCCCGGATATCCATAGCTCGCGGAGGTCCGCGCGCGAGCGTACCGTCGACCAGTCATCATCCGAAGAAAGAGAGGCGAGGTGTTGGCCGAACGGCAGCCGCAATGTCACAAGTCCAGGACACCGATGCACGAAAACAAGGAGCGATGAAAATGTGGGGCGGGGTAACCCTGAAGTTCCTCCATTGAGCGACACCTCGAGGGTTGATAGAGACGTCCAAGAAGAGGCCATCGTGACAACGTCCTCGTCGGTAAGCGCAACGCCCGCCGGGTCCTCGATGGTGATCGTGCAATCCTGCAGTCGCCGGAGGGGGAGTAGTGGCTGAACATATTGGGAAAAGGACCGCGCGTGGCTTGGTACAACCATCCCGGAGCGCATACACTCCGCACGCACCGTTCGGAGCGATCGAGAGAAGCGCGCGCTGAGGAGGGTTGCACAGCGCGTCCAGCCGTCCGTATCCCTATCCGATATCGCCACGGAAAGTGCGGCGGTATGCAGGAGGGGCGAGTTAACAGCGTGGAGGATGTCTTCAATGTCGAACGGAGCGCCCGCAATACGGACGACTTCTAGAGCGGAGAGCTGTGGAGGGTCTTGACATTGATCGCCGTGCTGGGAGCGCCAAGGCTCGCTCTTCGACCATCCAGACGAGCGCCGGAAGACCACGGAGAGGGACACGAGGCGCGGCATTCTGCTGCAATAAGAGACGATCACCGAAGGCGGAGTGGAGATAGAGCCGAGGTGAAGCGCGCGAAGGTGTTTGAAGATCGTAGGGGAGGAGAGGGGCCAGGACGTCCGGAAGTCGATGCCCTCCAAAGATAGCTCCTCCAAACACGGCGAGCAGGCCTCGAGCACTCCGAAGAGGCCGCCATATCCTTCCATAGGGGAAGGGACGATATGGGCCACTAATACGCCAGGAGGAGGTGTAGGTGAGGCGGCCTGGACGTAGAGCGTGACTCGTCTTAGGGACCGGGATAGGAAGGGGAGGCACTGGGCGACATGCGAAAACTGTAGCCAGAAAACTTCTTGCAGATTGGGGAGGACGGTCGTCCCCGATCGCGACGCATGCTGGACAAGGGCGGAGAAGGGGCGTTCACCGAGGCGCTCTCCGGGACCTTCCGCGTAATGGTAGTGGAGCTTGCGAACACGCTCCGAGTAGCGCAAGAACCGCGCCCATTCTTCGTCCTCGATGGCGCCCTGTATGACCTTCACGATCATCCAGCAATCTCAATAAGCCATTGTCATGTCAGAACGCGTGCGCAATGTGACGTACGAAGCCAACTCCATCGTTCATCTGGTTTCGCGTCTCCGCGAAGGATCGTGGCAGGAGCCTGAAAAGTGGCACGAGACCGGAAATTTTGTACCACAGAGCGTCAAGTGCAGGTTCGCTGAGGGCTTTCGACACGCGTGCGCAGCTCGCCAGCGTGCTGTGGGATCCAGAGGGTAGCTGCGACAGAATGTTACGGAGGATCTCGTCGATAAACCATAGGTGGTGAGTGCGGCTGACACTTCTTTGATCGTTGAACGCCACCATTCTATAGCTGGCAAACAATCCAGTTGGATTCTTCTAGGTTGAATGTTAGTTTGCCCTGTGAGACCGCACAGTAGAACTCACCAGTGCGATGGACCAGGCGTCCGAGATAATGTTGTGGATGCAGACGGCGTAGACGCAAACCGTCAGGAGAGCAGCGAGCACAACCCGAGGGTTCTAACGAACGAGCCCGCCTCGATTATAAGGGAACAGAGGCCAGGGCCGCCATCTGTCGAAGTATTCGTCGAGTTTTGCGTTCATGCTGATGCCCGCTTCGAATTGGCAGCCAGCTAACGGTGTTTGTGCTTCTGATCGGCAACTGCATGAGCACGGTCTCTCAAAACGCGCTCATCTGCGAAGCTGGGACGCCTACGTACCGCAGTAGCTATGACGGATGGCGATTGGGGGGCGGGTTTTGGCCACATCTTGACGTAAACAACCGCCTCGGGGTGATCGAGGCTGAGGGAACGCAGCGCGAGGCTTCCCCACTTGAGTCTTGAGGGAACGAGAGAGGAGAAGGGCATCAAGCTAGAGTGAGAGCGAATGCGCCAGCAGTGTCTCGCGATTGTCAAACAGCCTCGACGTCGAGAGGGACTTCGCGCGCTTCTGGGCTCCGAGAAGGTGAGAAAGTCGAAGTTTGATGGTGCCCTCAAACGCGTGTCCTTCCTTCCGGAGCTTGATCCTGAGGAGAGGCTTGCGGGGCGGCGTTCGAGAGCATGATCAGCCCTGGCAACTACATGGACCGAGATCAAAGACGGAGACATACCTTGGAAGATGCCGTGCAGGTTGTCATACAAACGCGGGTCGATGTGTCTGGCCGTGACATGGCAGATGGGACGATATGCCAGTGGAGCACGTTACATAGAGTTCACGATGACAAGCACAAGTAGCGAGAGAAGATGTCCATGGACGAGACATGTTTGTAGTACGGGCTGACATACTGAATAGACCCAGACGAAGAACATGCCGTATCACAATGCCCAGAAGGCTTGTTAGTTCTCACATGTCGATGACGGAACTACCCGTTGACGTACCTTCAGGACGAGGTCAATTGGACTCGTACCGGTCACCAGGTGCGGGATGGAAGGTTATCAGCCGCCAAGAGCACAGACCATAGCGAAGGCTTGGCGGGCGATCGAATGGTCGTCGCAGGGACCAGCGACCACGTTGAGCGCCGACGCGTCAAAAAGAAGTTCTAAGTCGTGTCGAGCGATGATTGGGATGAGAATGATGTGTGACAGACGAGCACTAATTGCTACCGCAGATGACGATGGGGCGAGATCATCAGCACAGAGAACGAAATTTAAACATGGAAGCGCGAACGATGAATGCTACAACAATAATACTGGGCACGCCCAATTCCAATCAATTCAACGACCAACAGAGATAGCAAGGAACTCACCAACCATCCTCCCTCACTGAGTTTGCGTAGTGTGTCGTAGCTGGTGTGACTGGTGAGTACTAGATATATCCATCAAACGCGTAGTAAGGCTTACCACTAGCGTCGATGCCAGGAGAAGATCGCCTCATAGTCTGCGTCCAGCCATATCCCCTCGCTCTGCAGACGCGGGAATATATGTGTCAAGTAGCGCGTGCACTGATCCCTCGCCTTTCGTTTCCACTTCCCTCCCCGGAGTTGCAGCTCAGTGACGTTGTTGATGTATTGGAACCCGGAAGGAAGCTCGGAGTCGCTGAGCGGCGAGGGGTCGGGTAACGGAAGGACCAGAGTCTTCAACGAGAGGCAGGTTCGAGCGATGCTGTCGAGCGCGGTGATCGGGAGCATCGGCGGACGCGCGCGACCCTCAGGCTTCGACCAAGGCAGCACGAGGAAACGCAGGTCAGGCCACGCCTTCGCGATATCGGAGATGTCCTCGGGCGTGATGAGGCACTCAAGCTGCTTGAATTCCTTGATATTGAGCTTTTGTAGGGTGCGAAGGGGGTAGAGCGGCGAGAAGAGGTCCCGGAATTTTCGGACACTGGTGTCTGTGGGAGTGTCATGTAACCACACATCCAACGATAGTAGCGTGTTGGAGAAAAGCGAGGATGTGATCCCCATGCAGCGCCTCCAGATGACGTTGTCGCAAGCTGTCGAGATGTCGAGACGTTGAAGGACGGGCGAGCGCACATGGTCCAAGAACGCGACAACGAACTTCGGAGGGCCGATCAGCTGAAGGCTTCGTAACTCTTCGAGAGAGAGCGGAGCTGCGTCGAGAGGCATGTTGTCCAACCGGTCACCTATCGCGTCGTGCTTCATTCCGATCGTAAGAGTTTCCAGGGTGACGAGTGGCTTGAGACAAGAAGACAGAGACAGCAAGTCCGAAACGAGATGGAGCTTCAGAATGCGCAAATGCTGGAACGTGCCGATGGTTTCGAGGCTGAAGGGACTGGTAGCGTCGTGAACTGTGAGATCCTGGATGTGTGAGGCTCGGGAGACAACCGATTGCAGTGTTACCCCGCCCGCGTATTTTCCGTAGTCGGGCCCCTGTTCATCATCTCCCCTCTGCAACCTCTCGATATTGAGATCATGTGATAAGTCGAGGTAGAGCGAGTGCAGATTGGGAGAGAGGAATAGAGGGAGGGAAGACGAGTGCTTGATGGGACGGACCCACGTTAAGTCCTGGAGGCGAGGGAGAAGCGGTTCCCCTCGTGTTTTCGCCATCAGAGCTCCGCTCGACAGTCCGTCGATATTGTCTCCACGATTGACGTATACTCGCACGAGCTGGGCATAACGGACGAACCGGCCCCATTCTTGATCGTCGATAGGCGCAGAGAGGATCTAACAAAGGCATACATGAGGCTACAGTAGAAAATATATTGGGAAGGAAGCACTCACGAACGTCATTTTCCAAATGGATCCCTGGCCTGATATGATTTCGACGGACTTCCTGAGGATCGCGAACAAGGGACTCAAACCCTCCATCGTCTCCCACAGAACCTCCAAGGCGGGCTCGGAAAACGAATGGGAAACAGCCGCGCAAGCAGCGAGAGCGCGAGGAGAATCAGAGTTGTGCTTCATTATCTCCACAACAATTTCTGAGATGTCCCACACTGAAATCGGGGACAGTGGATGGGTTTTTGCTCTTGTCGTGCACATCTTATGACGTTTCTCAACTGGATTCAAGATGCCTATATATGCGGCCTGGCGTAATATGGGCGTCGCGGTGCGAGGGCTGAACGGGAACCTGTAGTTCGTGAGCATTTCTACCACCTTGCAAAACACAGGATGAAGAAGGAGTATTGCCTTACCAGTAAGCCAAGGACGGTAAGATGGTGGTGGAAGAGGTTGAAAATGAGTGGCACACAGTCGCGCGCGCGGAGCGACCCCAGAATATTAATGTCGGCTAACGGAGGGCGCCTGTTTACCTCCACCCGTCTCTCCCAAGTCCCGATGGCACCGTCACCCGTTCCCCAATGTACTCTCATCTCATCTCATCTTGGTTCCTTTACTCGTATCTCTCGTACCGCATGTTCCATGGAGTCTCCGCAATCACCAAGAAAGCGACCCGACTGTTTTGAGCAATATGCTCTAGCAAGACGTCTGGATTTTTGAGGCTAGAGCCCTCAGTCTACTAGGGGAGGACCCGTTGAGATAGTGAATACGGACGCGTCAAACACGCACCTGTGAGTCGCAACTTGTTTGCTATTACCCTGTTTCTCATCCATGCAGTACACTTCTGCTTATATCATATCCTCGGGCATTAGGACGTCTGCAGATCTTCGACGGTGTACACCGGCACCAAAGGTACGCACTTCGTTTTACCTTCTATTCATCGTTCTGTCTTAGTCCTCCTAACTACTGCTAATGTTGAAGAAGTTACCTCCACGGCGGCGCGCTCGCAATTCTTAGTCGATATGTAGGCCTTGCATTTTCGAGAGTAGGGACCGACGGTTGAGGGCATTGGTGAGTGTATCTATGCGCTAATGTACACGGTAGGTTAGCTGAGCTGTATAGTCTCGTCTTCTGTGAGGTTGACTGATGTCGTGACCTGTCTGTGGACTGTGTAGGTTGCGGAGCTCGGCGTCGCGAACGCACTGCAGCTTCATTGAGACCAGCGTGTAGGCTTGTGGCGCGCGTTCCTGGAGGAATGATATGCGTCTGTCCCGGTCCCGGTTTTTTCCTCCAATCGCGTGGGCAGCGAAGGCATTAAGCATTTTATCCGTCAATCACTTAAACAGGATCATTCTTACCTCCCGCGCACCTCGAGGTTGCGTTGACAAACTACCCGATACTGTCGGTGCGGCGTATGGCATGTGTACGTTACATATGCATATCCCCCGAAGAGGCTCCTGCAGCCTGCTCACTCTCTTCGTCGTTCCTTGCCACTCTCGCTTTCGTTTTGCCTTGTCCAGGGACCTCGATAGCTTCCATCGGCTTGAAGCTTCCTCAGATACGCATTAACCTTCGGTCTGCGTGTTTCATCCCTCAGTCCCTGCGTTGTTATTAATCGATCTTTTCGCGATCAGAGACTCGATGAGGCTGCTGGATACAAAATCATGTCTCTTCGTCGACATAATTGACCCCAGAGTCACGTCGTACGCGATCCTATCCCACGTGTGGGACCGGTCTGGTGAACAAACATACCAAGATCTCCGTCTCATCCAGCAATCCCTCCTCCCCGTCACTGGGATAAAGGCAACATTGTTATGGATATGGGCTGCTCTCTGGTGGCGCATTCTCATGGCATTATCCTCCAGTTTCACCATTCTTCGCGATGCCTTACAAAGCGGACACCTCACCAGCGCACTTGTTCTCCGTCGTATAGCTCGCAAGGAGACGCTCGAACACTTCTCTGAACAGCTTACAGGATGGATCACCCTAGTGCGCAAAGTTGCGCGAGATATCCGTTCTCGTCGCACACTCCTCCACGGCAACAGGATCTCCCCAAAAGTCAGGGACGCATGCGTCATCGCGCTCGCTCAAGGTTACAAGTACATATGGATTGATTCGTGCTGCATCGACAAGACGAGCAGTGCTGAGTTGTCGGAAGCCATCAACTCCATGTACTTTTGGTACCGCGAGGCTGCCGTCTGCTACGCCTTCCTCGCAGATGTTCCGTTCGACGACAACCCGCGCGCTACTGGCTCGAAGTTCCGCACGAGTAGGTGGTTCACTCGCGCGTGGACGCTACAAGAGCTCATCGCCCCCCAGGTGGTGCTGTTCTTGTCGACGGATTGGCGCATCATCGGTTCTAAGTCGAGCCTGGCCGCCGTGGTCGAGGAGGTTAGCAGCGTCTTGCGCGCGGTCCTGCGCAAGCAGAAGGCGATCGAGGACGTCAGCGTCGCCAGACGCATGTCATGGGCGGCCAGCCGAGTCAGCACACGGCTAGAGGATCGGGCGTACTCCCTACTGGGTATCTTCGATATCAACATGCCCACACTGTACGGAGAGGGTGGCCATGCGTTCATCCGCCTGCAACAGGAGATTTTGAAACAGATCCCGGACCAAAGCCTCTTCGCTTGGGGGAGCTCCTTCTTCCAGCCACTTCTCCCTCCTTCCGGCAACTCTTCGCAACTTCAGCCCGACGTTCGCCGGTTCTCTTGTGAACCAGAACTGGACCCGGCCACCTCGCTTTTCGCGCACTCCCCAGAACAGTTCCGTGAGGCCGCGTCTGTCCAGCATGTTCCCTATGACGCATTCCTCAACTTCTTTGGCCTTACGGACCTCTCTCTCCCAATATACGACGAGTCCCCCTACGGCGTTCGCACGCAGCTACCGGTGATCAGGCTTAGCGATTTGTTCCCTTCGGAATCCTTCATAAGCCAATCGCACAGCAACGAATGGTTCCTTATTCCCCTCGCGTGCGAACACTCAGGCCACCTCTTGGGCCGCATCTGCTATACCCACCAAGCCGGAGGGGCCTCCTTCGCTTCTGGACTCCTCTCAGTTTCTGTCGGGAACCCTCCTCAGCTGGGCAGCGGCCGAGGCGGGATCATCGCGCTGTCCCCGGAGCTCATCGAGCACTGTTCGACGAAATTGCACGTCAAGACCATCCACATGCCTCTCCCCAGACCGATGGACAAGATCACGATGGTCGTGCCCCCACCCCCACCGTCGCCCGGAAACGACAACATGGCGCTGTGCCCCTGGGTGCCTGATGTTCTCGCTCCCCAAGGCTACACGATCGTCGGCGGCCCTCCGTGCCCCGAGCCTGACACCGGCACGCTCCTCCTCCAGCACGGCGTGGACTCGATCGCGATCGCGTACAGGTTTGACCCAGAGCGGAACGCGGTGCAGTTCGCGGCGGGGGTGAACGGGAACTATATCGACGCCGCGCGGGGGGTGAACAGGCCTGGGGTGTCGGACTGGCTGACGTGGTACCTGTATGCGCGGCGAGTTGAGTTCACGCCGCTGCAGTTCCGGACGGTGGGCGGAAAGGATGTGATACTTCGTATCGCGTTGGAGAGGATGTTTGACCATAGGCAGCCATTATACGTTGCGATCGAGGTTATTGACCAGGAGACGGACGGACTGGCACTCGCTACCTCAGCTGTAGCTTCTTCTGCGTAATCTAAACACCCTACTGTAGGACCGTGGTCCGTCACTTAGGACGCTACTCATCCGCTGGAGCGATGGTGTACAACGGGAAACGTCCGGCCTATTGGCCTATTATAACCTCATTCGTTGTCAAATCCGTTATACAGTCCCGCTATATAGTCGCACCATCACTGCAGTGAGCAAACGTGAAATCCCACTGGCACGGGCCATGGGACTGGTAAGACATTCCGTTCGCTCTGACACCGGCGCGACTGACTGTTTATTCTTTCTCCAAAACTTCTTCTAGAGCGGAGATCGTCCCGTGCCAGGGGTTGCCCGACCATATGTGCAGCTTGCTTCACAGAGAATCATACAGAATGGGAGACTTAGCCGAGTCGCTGGTCCCTGGGACATTGGGATACATGAGAACGCTCCTCCTCGTGTCCAGGCTGCCGCGAGGAAGCACTGGCAGGAACTTCAGGAACTTTTCATTGGACTCTGTATGACGCTGTTCTCCATGTGCACGTCGATCGAAGTCGCCACCCCGGACTTGTATAATATCGTGTTCGTATGCGCAAGTGGTCGAGTACGTGTTGGAACATATGTACCATCGAGACAACCTGAAGACGGGCAGAAACATGTTGCTGATAATGTAAGCACGGTGGACCACAGGCGCCGAGAGAGCTGGATCGGACATGCAGCGTGGACAACTCCGGAACTCAACCAACTTGATGGCGTCGGCCGCGGTGGCCGCCTCCTCTATAGCCTCTCGTCTCGCGCTGCACTACCACAATGCTTTCTCGGACCCTGGCAATATTGCGGTCGCTTCTGTTTCCTTGGAGTAACCGGCATGACTATGCAGGTGCGCCCTGGGAAACTCACCCCCAACCCTACAAGAAACGTAAAGCTTTGTCCTCCCTCGAGAGGGAAGCACCGGAACCCCAGTCCCTATCCCAAAGACCTTCTTTCTCGTAAGTTTATCTTCATGATTCACTTTTTCAATACTCACGCGGCCGCCCATAGACTTGAGGACTTGAACGTGGATGTATTTGCGCTTGTCATGGATCAGCTACACCAACAGGAAGCCTCTCTCCACAATCTTGCACTCTCATCTCGCCTGCTGCGTTCACTGTGCTTCCCGATACTCTTCAAAAGGTGCCGAGTGGATATCAGGGAGACAGAGCAGGATGATCCTCCAGAGGCTATTCGTTCGCACGTTCGGTGAGTCGTGTTTAAATGTTCTGGTGCTTGCTCCAATTCGATGTTTTCAAGACATTTCACACATATCGGCCCTGTATGTAAAGATGAAGACCCACAGAGGTTGGAGAAACTATTCAGTCATTTCCCTTCCCTCACTTCAATCGCTCTGGAGGAGCTCGACGGGCGAATTCCGTGGGATGTTCTTAAGGTCTGCCTCGCCCTTCCCCGTGTTGTATCTTTGTCCATCCACCTCGGACTATACGCCCTTCGTACCCCTCCCTTCCCCCAAGAGGATATCGCTGCCACTCCTACCTCTCTAAATCAGTTCTCGTATGGCATTACGATGTGGCGAGAAAAGGTCAGCGGGGTGGAGTACGTTCGTGGCGGCGCCTCTCTGAGGGATATGCGAGCTGTTTATGAATTTGAACGCGAGTGTCTGTGCAGCATCGTCTCGAAGCTGAATAGCACTGTGACGTCTCTCGCACTACCAATAGAATCTGCACCCATTCTCGCCATGGCAGAACTATCCTGGCCACATCTTCGTGAACTGGCTCTGCATGGACGCCTCTTAGACTCTGAACATGCGACTTCCCTCCAGCACTTGCTTCCGTCCCTCTCATCCCTTAGAAAGCTGTCAATTCTGGCTGGCAGGTTCACTGCCAGGCCAGTGCGACACCCTATTATTCCCGCTTCGTCGACTCCTCAACCTCCCTCCCTCCAGCGCACGAAATATACGTCAACCCTGGAACCTTCAGGCTCTTCCTCGTCCGTTGGCTGTCTAGCTATATCCCCCACTCCCGATGTAATGGACCTTCCTGTGCTGTCTCAGCGCGAAACATCGCCCGTTCCCTTGCTCTCCGAATTGCGCTCCCTCGTGATCGCCTATCCAGATCCCGAAGACGGAATCTTCTCCCTCAGCCTACCTAACCTCACGCACCTGTCCCTCCGCGACCAACCTCGTGTTTACCATCGTCTGACGGCCGATGGACTCCCTATCGCGGACGGCCCATATGGCGGATCGTGGCCAGCCCCTCTCCTGTCTTCTGAAGAAATGCTCTCTATCCTCCGGCGTATGGATCTCTCCCATCTGACGAACCTCGAGCTCGTATACATGGCGCACCAGCCGGGCGAAGACGACGAGCTTCTCTCATATATCGCCGAGTCGCTTCCACAACTGGAACACCTCGAGCTCCATCGGTACCGCGGTGTCAGGTCGCAAATGCGGAGGATTCGGGTCGACCATGTGCGCCATCCTGTCCTCTATTGACTGCCGTTGGATCGTTGCTGATTGCGCCACAGATGCACATCGCCCGACTACTCTCAACCCTAACGTCCCTGCTCACCCTTCGCCTCAACCTCGACTTCCACGATGACCACCAGGCGTACTGCGGAGCGCCGTGGGAGCGCGAACGTTGGTTCCCCCTCTTCAAAGCGCGCGGGTTCGACATCGTCGACCTTCTGCAGGAGTCATGTCCCCGTCTAGAGCACGTCGCGCTGATTTACCATGGTATCCCTGCTGCGACTTGGGCAGAGTTCCACCCACAACGCTGCGCGGAGCCGCGGTTTGTCCTGGACTACGCGAAGTATCATGTGTACGTTTCGCGCTCTCTCGATTGCTGTCTCTGTTCGCTTTCGCTTTCTGACCATCAGTGCAGGGACTCAGAGCCATGCCCCAGGGAGTGGATACTGTTAGACGAGCGCGTTGTACCGTCACTCTTAACTCTGTAACTTGTAGGTTGATTTATTGCTTTCGCTAACGTTATACGCTTCATTTCGTTCGGTAAACAGGTGGATATGTACATTGGATGTATCGGTTTCTGGTGTTGTAATGCTTTGAACTATCTTACTCCTCGAACTTCGCTTTTATGTGCGAGGCGCTCTGTTTCAGTAGGAATTCGTGGACTTTACGGGAAGACGGGAGCACGTCGCTACATCTCTTCTATCGCCGTGCGCAGCACATAGGCGCCACGGCCAGTGCTTGTTGTCAGCAAGGGGCGACGCACCATGCAACTCTATCGTTGGCGTCCTGCCATGGTGGACCCCTTTCAAGAATATGAGCCTCTGCTCAGACTTCCAGTTCAGGAGAACGCCCCTCCTCGTGTCCAAGCCGCATCGAGAAAACAGCCGGATCTTTTCACTACGTAGTCCGAGTCTACACCGTAACCTGTCAGTGCGAAAGCTCGTAGTTGTCCTTGTCCGACTCTAATCATGTGTCCACGTCGTCATCCATTAAATGTTTATCTCGGACCTAAAGTCAAGTCGAGCTAACTGGCACTTGACTGGCCAGGCCACGCGTACGGGGCGACTGTGATGCGAATGACTAAGCAACGGAATAGTAGGTGCCGTGGTGTTGAACGGTCTTGACTGGGAATCTCATCTGCTTCAACAATTGACGAAGTCGTCCACTGTGATCTCCTCTTCCATGGGCTCTTGTCTAGACCTGCTCCCCTACAATGCTTTCCCGGACACTCTCAGTGCTGCAGTCGCTTCTCTTTCCTTGGAACGAGAGGCATCACCATGCAACACCCGCACCTCCTCGACCCCGTCAGAAACGTCGTAGCATCGCCCCCACAGTCCCGGCATTCACCAAACGTAAAACCTCGCCTGTTTTCGACACTGGATCACCAGAACTCTCCCCATCGTCATTCTGGCAGATATCCAGTGGACCACCCGGTTACGGCGGCCCTCAACCCCATAAGAAACGTAAAACGTTGCCCTCCCTTGGTCCTGGATCTCTAGAACTGCTTTCGCCATTTCGACGCTTATTCCCATCGTAAGTTTGCATTGTTAGATTTCTACTGTAATGTTCACACCGACATTACAGACTGGATGATTTAAATGCGGACGTCTTCCAGCTCGTCGCCGATCAGTTGCATCAGCAAGAAGTCTCCCTCCGGAATCTTGCACTTTCCTCTCGCAATCTTCGTTCGCTCTGCTTTCCAATTCTCTTCAGTCGGTGTAGGACAGACGTCAGGAGCTCGGAACGGGAGGATCCGCCAGAGGCCATCCGTACGTATGTTCGGTGAGTGCTGTTGCACACCATCTTTATTCGCACCCCCGTTCCAACATCGTTCTTCTCAAGCCACTTAACGCACTTTGGACCCCTGCATAAGGACGGAGATCTCGCGTATATTGAGAACCTTCTGAGCAAGTTTCCACATCTCACCTCGATTGCTCTTGAAGAGCTTTCTGGTTGCATTCCATGGGCTGTTCTAAAAGCGTGCCTTGTTCTCCCCCGTCTCACCTCTTTATCAGTCCACCATGGGCTGTACGGCCTTTGTGTCCCGCCCTTCCCTCCAGGTGACGTTGCCGTCACCCCAATCTCTCTGAAACACTTCTCATACGCTATTACGACGTGGCGAGAGAAGTTCAACGGCTACGAATACGTCCGCGGTGGTCTCTCTCTAAAGGACATGCGACCGGACTATGATTTTGAGCGTAAATGCCTATCTGGCATCGTCTTGAAGCTGAATAACGCTGCGACATCCCTCACACTCCCTATGGAGTCTGCGCCTATTCTCGCCATGACGGAACTGTCCTGGCCCCACCTTCGTGAACTAACTCTTCACGGACGCTTTATAGACTCTGAGCATGCGGCTTCGCTGCAGTACTTGCTTCCATCCCTTTCATCCCTCAAGAAACTGTCGATCCTGGCTGGCAGGTTCCCTCTCAGGCCGCTGCGCTATCCTATCTTGCCTAGCTCTTCTATTCCCCCATCTGCCACCCTTCAGGGCGCTTCAATCCCGCGACCATCCGATCCATCTGGATGTAGTTCCCTTCCAGCTTCGTCCACTGCTCCCGCCTCCACAAACCCCTCTGCCGCTTCTGAGCACGGGATGTCACCCACGCCCTTGCTATCTGAGCTCCGCTCTCTCGCGATCGCTTACCCGGATCCTGAAGACCGCCTCTTCTCCCTCAGCCTACCCAACCTCAGACACCTTTCCCTCCGCGACCAACCTCGTGTTTATCATCGCCTAACAGCCGATGGGCTGCCCATCGTAGATGGTCCGGAAGGCGTGACGTGGCCAGCACCTCTCCTGTCCCCCGAAGAATGCCTGTCCATTCTGCGGCGCATGGACCTTTCCCTTCTGACGAGTTTTGAGCTCGTGTATATGGCGCATCAGCCTGGCGAGGACGACGAGCTGCTCTTGTATATCGCCGAGTCACTACCGCGTCTCGAACACCTGGAACTCCATCGGTACCGCGGTGTCAGGTCGCAAATGCGGAAGACTCGGGTCGACCATGTGCGTTGATCTATGTCCTATATTCTCCCCAAAATCGGGTGCTTACTCTCCATTTTGCCCCAGATGCACATTGCCCAACTGCTTTCAACCTTAACGTCCCTGGTCACCCTCCGCCTCAATCTCGACTTCCACGATGACCACCAGGCGTACTGCGCGGCGCCGTGGGAGCGCGAGCGCTGGTTCCCCCTCTTCAAAACGCGCGGGTTCGAGATCGTCGACCTCCTGCAGGCATCATGTCCCCATCTAGAACACGTCGCGCTGCTCTACCATGGGGACCCTGCCGCGACCTGGGCCGAGTTCCATCCTCAGCGGTGTGCGGAGCCGCGATTCGTTTTAGACTACACCAAGGATCATGTGTGAGTTTCTCGGTCTGTCGCTTGCCGCCTCTATCTGCCTTCTGAAGCTCTATCATGGCAGGGATTCGGAGCCGTGCCCCAGGGAGTGGGTGTTATTGGACGACAGCGTTATACCTACTCTCTTAACCCTGTAGCTGTATCGCTATTGCTAACGTTATACCCTTCGTTTCGCTTTGTAGGCAGGCTAAATGTGTACAATGGATGTATTTTGTTCTTTGTGCTATAATGTTTTGATATATCTTCTTTCGCAGGTCACGGCCTCACGTGAAGTTGCGCTGAGTCAAAATCGATGAATACATCTAAGAATTCCGCAGGAGGACGGAAGCACTTCACTCGCCATTCCAAGCATGCTATCCAGATGCTATCCGCGGACGAGTGCTCATCGTCACTGCCCGGGCCGCCGAATGCGACTACGTCCTTCCCCTCGGTTCGATCCGGATCATCTACGACATCCTCCTCCTGAATATCTCCCAGCGCTGACAGGACGGGTCTGTTTCTTACTTTCTCCTGCCACTACAATGTGGCGAGAGAAGATGAGAGGGGTGGAGTACGTTCGTGGTGGTCCCTCTCTGAAGGACATGCGACCAGTCTATGCTTTTGAGCGCGAATGTCTATCGGGCATTGTCTTTAGGCTGAATAAGACTGTGACGTCCCTCGCGTTGCCAATAGAGTCTGCACCCATTCTCGCTATGGCGGAACTCGCCTGGCCTCACCTTCGTGACCTCTCCCTTCACGGCCGCCTCATCGACGCTGCGCATGCGGAGTCGTTGCAGCATTTGCTTCCGTCCTACTCGTCTTTTAGAAGACCGTCGATTCTAGCAGGGAGGTTCTCTCATAGACCGGTGCGGTACCCTATCCTTCCTGGTTCATCGATCCTTGCGTCGCTCCCCAGATCAATGTCAACCCTGTGTATCACGGTTGTATTGGTCTTTAGTGTACAATGCTTCATCTTTCCCCTTGAGAGAGCTGTTTTCCTGCTTCGCGTGCCCATACAGAATGCCGAGATAGTCGCTAGCCCTTACGACATTGGATTCACGAGAACGCTCCTCCCCGTGTCCAGACTGCAACAAGGAAACAGCCAGATCTTGTAATTCACCGTCCCAAGAAGCCGTCCAATGTGCATATATCACTATTGCTGACAGTGTATTTTGGTTCAGCTTTGTAGACGTTGTCGTACTTATTAGTTTTCGACGCGACAGTGCTTTGATGTATCTTTTTCGCAGGTGACGCTTTCGCGTATCGCGTTTTGTCAGAGTCAAATTCAGTGATATTCCTACAGTATACTACCTGCGTGTACGATAGCTTAGTGTTCCCCTGCCCCACCTCTAAATAATGTATCATACCATGACCGCGCCTCTAACGCCCGGTCGACTTCAACAAGGCCCCCGATCTGCTTCGCGCGGCTCACAAGCTCTGGCAGAAGAGCTTCCCCCGCGCGACCTGCACCCTGCATAGCTCGATCTCCGTCGGGACGGCGAAGAGGGAGGCAGCGAGGATGCCCGTCGAGTCCGCGAGGCCGATGGAGCCGATCTTGAACTCGCGCTCCTGCTTCGCGCGCTCGGGATCCACGCCCGGCGTGTCGTGCTTCTCCTGGTTGATCCGGTAGAACACGTTCACACTGTCGGTGTCCATCTGCGTCAGCACCTGTCACAAGCACAAGGGAGAGAGGAAAGGAGACGGAAGGGAGGGGAGAAGAGGACTGACTATGCGAGGCCGCCGCAAATGCCCTCGATGGAGATGAGGAGAAAAACGAAGGCGAAGCTGGCGCCCTCGTTCGCGTCGCCGAAGATGCCGACGGCTGATTCGAAGGCGAGGGTCGTGAGGATGACGCCTTGCAGGATCGCTGGCGCTGAGAGCAGCTTGCCGGGGAGTGGGGGTAGGCCGAGGGTGATGGACGAGCGGGACAGGAAGACGGTGGACTGGTAGACGAGCTGCAGGTAGAGGACGAGGACCTGAGTACAACACGACGGGAGCGAGAGAGGCTACATACCTGCCAGAGAGGGTAATAGTCGCGGATAGACTTGATGATCTTGCTCATGAGCCAGTTCTTGTCGGCCGTGGGGACGAGATATACTAATGTAGGCGCGATACCCTGGTTGATTGTGTACTCGAACTGCGCTAGGCATCAGCGCCGCTCAAGGGTACATTGGACACGTCATGACGGAACAGTCAACTGACCAAGTAGACACAAACTATACAATCATCAGCATCGGAATAAGACCGAAAGAGAGGCGAGAGTACGCACACAATGGTAGCATATACTTCATCAGCATAGGCTTAGCTAGCTTCCATTTGTCCTCGATGGTCAGCGCAATCGGCGCAGTCACGGTCGCCTCCGACTCCGTGACTAAAATCGAGTCCGGTTCATCCTCTTCGTTGGGCAGCTGCGTGTAGGAGACCGACAGAGTGGACTCATCCTCGTATATCGCACCCGGAGAGAACTGGTCAGGGCGAGGGAGGATGAAGTAATACGCGATCGGGATGATGAACGGAAGGAACTGGATCCGATAGCTATCAATGGACGCCCCGTTCTATGTCAGACATGACCACATACCGAAGAGAGACCAACGCCGAGTCGAACACCGAGGCCCCGAAGTTCCCACCAGAGGGCTGCACCCACGAGCCCCGCGCCGCCGGTTCCGGATGCGAAGTAACTGCAGCAAAGTTGGACATCATTGGTGAGCCGCAATACTGGAAGGGGCGCGAATTTGCTTACCCTACACTGTGGCCAGCTATCTTAGGAGGATGGTAGCGTGTCGATAGCTGCAGGAATGTCAGCTCGCCAAGGCCTGTAAACCCCGTTCAATAATTGTTTTAAATCGGAGTGGCAAACATGGTGGAGGGCTGCGGCGGACTTGCACCAAGGGCGCATGGAGAGGATGGAAGAGGAACGAAGAGGAGAAAGAGAATCCTTGAATGTTGAAGTAGAGGGGGGAGGAACAAGCTGCCTGGAAACTCACCAGACGAGAAGGATGCGAAGCATATACCCAGTAATCTCATGTAGAGTGTATCAAAGAGCGCGACAACCTAGTGCAAATGATACCACAAATTAGTCAGACCCCGTCCAACAGAGAGTTCACGCACCAACATCCCTCCAACACTGATTGCTGTGCATCCAATAATGCGCTTTGCGTAACGTATCCGCCCTTTGAGCAAGTATGGCCACCCCAGCTTCGCTACGAGAGCAGGAAATATGTTGCAAAACGCGATGATGCCCTTGGGCGTGGATGGTGGAACGAGGTCAAGGGCAGCGGAGAGGATGATAACGTAGAGCACTGTTTCAAGCTGTTACCACCGACGGTTCACAGGAATTGGGCAGGAAAACTAACCATTGTTGATGAGACCGAACAAGAAAAACGATGCTCCAAGTTTAATTCGTAGTTTGCGGTAGTCTAAGCATCGAAACCAAGTCAGCAGGATGCGGAGGAAGGAGGAGATTGAGACTTTACAGCCTCTCGATGGACACGGTCCCGGTGACCCAGGCGAATGCACCCATTCGTCCACACCCACTTCGGTGAATAGGGACCTCTATAATACGTACCGGACTTGAATGTATCTCCAGGGGTCTCGAAGTCTTGAGGTAACAACGCCTCGCCGTCATCGTCAACTCCCCTCCCTCGTTCTCGGCTCATTGCAGCGAGGGGTATAGCCAGTATTTTCTGCTAAGTCGGAGCCAGTTTAAAAGTAGAGTAGGAGGAAGGTGGGAAGTGAAGGCCTCCAGCAAGAAACCAGGAAGAGTCGAGCGAATAGGGCAGACTGGTAGAGATTCGAGAAGCAGAGCTCCGACGAGTTGAGGCAGGTGCACAGGGCGTACGCCGTAGTCCGAGGTGAGCGGGGTCCTCTCCACGTGCAGTGGCTGTGCATTCCTTATTTGTCTTTCCGGCTTCGGCTTCTTAACCGGCATCTCGCTCAGCCCGAGGCACCTGCAGAACATGATTATGATATTCACCTCCTTCCCAAGTACCATGGCTTTACTCTTCCCTCCCTGACCTCGTTACCACGTTCAAGACGTTCGCTTTACGACGCCTCGGAGGCTCAGGATACTTTTCTCGGTCGGAATTGAGGTATTGGACGGGACCACGGTGAGCACACGCCATACCTACAGCTTGCGATCAAGTTTGAGCTCATTCCAAACCGAGAGTGTCCACATCATCGGTGCATATGGCCAACAGACGGCTCAAGAATGTCCTCAGTGGACTCGCCCCTCCGCCGCCGACACTGGGCGTCCTGAAGCTCGGAGACATCTCCCACGACGTCCTCGCAGCGGCGGATCCAAGCCGCCTCCCTCACAGCGAAGACGTCCTGCTCGACACCGCCGACCCGTTCAACCTCGACAACCTGCACTTTCTTCTGCAGAAGTACTTGCTCGGACAGGATATCTTCCTCCTCTCCCAACCAGGTCCATACGCGCGACGTCTGGCTTTGACGTTCTGCCGGTGAGCACTCCACTTCCCAACTAGAAGATGACGTTCTTGGCAAATGTGTCAATGTAGGGCTGGACTAGCGGGTTATGTCGCTTCTGCGAGGGATTCCGAGGTGCATTTATCCTTGAAAACTCCCCGCGGACTCTCGCGTGTAGGCTGGCCGACCCATCGTCGAGACGTGGTTTCTGGGCGGATTGTCGCCAGCTCCGAATCGCATTTCTGTCTTCAATTTGCTTTAATTTCAGTTGATGAAAGTTGCTGCAGAGGAACCGAATGCAAGGAGTCGCGATTCGAGACGATCATCCTCTCTCGTGTCGCCTTCCGAATTACTCTAGTAAGGACAGTCCTAGTCTCTTAACCAGCTATCTTGGGACGCAGACGCAGGGTCTCCTCGTTCACACTCGCGATGCGACAATGCTACGCTCGAAATTCACACAGCTAGATGCTCGTCCTCATCAAGCAATAGCTATGAGTACACACAGTAAAAAGCCTGGCTATGTGCGCCTTGTTTGGCCCCCATACGCGCCCCAAGCCACATGAGTAGCTATCGCCTCTCCGCGGCATAAGAGAGAAACGTATACTCTGGCTGCCTTTATTTCCTCGAAATCCCTGTCAAATCACAATTACTGACCGTCCTTATCGTTTTGGTCCTCGTCAGTCTCATAAATTCAGAGTATGAGTTCGTTGCTCTGCACCGTGACATCGGAGAGACCGAACTCAAACAGGGCCGGGAAATTCGGGCTGGCGGGAATCTGGTCTATGTGGACAGTGCTGCCGTGCGCGCTGTGAAGAATGGTCGGGTGCTCATCATAGAGGGCATTGAGAAGGCGGAACGCGGCATCATGCCTGTGAGTTCTCTCCAAGAATGTCCCTCCAAGCTTCAAGACTCACGAAATCTTCGTCTAGGTTCTCAACAACTTGCTAGAGAACAGAGAGATGTACGCTCCTTCATTTCTGACGTTGTCGCCGTCCTCACTCATCTTTAACTACCAGGAATCTCGACGACGGCACGCATATCGTCCACCCCCACCGATACGCACTCTTAGGTACGACCGTGACGGAATCTACGACCTTCATCCCCGCGCACAAGAACTTCCGTGTAATCGCGATTGCTGCTCCTGTGCCCCCATACCCTGGCTACCCCCTTGACCCACCGTTTCGTAGTCGGTTCCAAGCTCGGTTTGTCGACCCAATGGGTGCATTACTAGCTCTCCAACCACGCCCCGATGGATCAGCGTCGAACACCGCCTTCACTTCTCCACTATATGTGAAGCTGCGAGACATCATTGCGTCGACACAGATCGCCAGTGAATCCCGCCACTCACTCGATGCGGTCGCGAGATCATCCCTTCCTGCCTTCCCGCAGACGGCTCTCGCGAAGGTCACCGCGCTCCTGTCCGTGTTCTCTCCCCCAGAGATGCTGTCCTCGGAGCACCTCGCTCGTCTCGTCCTCTCCATCCACCCGGCCCTCATCCACAGCCCCTTCATCGCGTGGGCCATGCTCTCGCGCCAGTTCGAGGACGCCGGCCTAGGCGAGCTCGGCAGCCCAAACCTCACCGGGATCGAAGACGACGCAGGCCTCCTGGGATACCGCCTCGCCCGCATCGATCGCGTCGACGCCCGCACCGCGCGCCTCCACTTCGACCACTCGTCTGGCATGAAAGACGTCAGCGTCGCCGTCGCTGCGGGCCCGCAGGAGTACCTCGCGTTCCCGTTCGCGAACCCGGATTTCCTGGAGTTCATCCCGAGCGCGCGGTTCGTGGGCCTGCTCACGGCAATGCTGCAGGTCCACGCACTCGGGTGGGATATCTCGTACGCGCCGCCTGCGCTCCCATCTACCGCATCGTGCTCCACTACGACATTGGTAAGGACGTTCGCGGCGGTCCTAGGGTACGAGCTGGACGACGTACATATGTACAAAGAGCTTGGGGGCAGGGAGCTGCTTATGCGGAGGAAGATCGAGGAGGGCGGCGCGACGACCTGGGAGCCCGCACCACTGGTAGAGGGCGCGTGGGAGGGTCGACTGGTACATCTTGCTGGGCTGGATGTGATCGGATCCACTGCAGGGTCGCTTGCGCGCCTCACTCAGGATCGCGAGGTCGAGCTTTGGGAGAAGAAGCGCGTCGTGCGGCGCATCCTTAATAACGAGGTAGGTATCTGTTTTGATTACCGCGGAGCAGTACTCAACGTTGTTTTGAAGGAGCCCTCTCCGGACCTCTCCATTGCCCACCGCGCCTTCCGTATGATCAGCACCGCATCCAAGTCGCTCCCGCTCAAAGACTGGCTCTCGGACGAGCACGCGAATATGTTCTTCCCCGTCGCCGCCCAACCGATGTCGCATGCCGAGGAGGAGCACCTCCTCCTGCAGACAGGCTGTCCCACACCCGTCGTTGACGCCCTCTTGCGTTTCGCCGACCGCTACCGCACAAGCATGACTGCGGACGCGGTACAGAAGAATCGCAAGCTCGGAACGCGCGCGCTTTTGCGTATCGCCCGCCGCGTCGCGCAGTTCCCCGCTGCGGAGCCGGACCTGCATACGCTGCTCAGCCGCGCGGTGCTCGCGGAGTTCCTCCCCGCAACGGAGGCGATGAACCTGCTCAACATATGCGAGGAGACAGGCATCAAGAAGCGCACGTCTGCGGTGAGTCACTTTCCTGCTCTCGCCGTGTGTCTTCCGGTGCGCATGCGCAGCTGGCGGCGATCTCGGAGGAATATGGGAACGCGGAGTGCTGATCGTTTGTGTATGTGTATGTTTGCGGATTTGTTTGTTTTGCCGCACAGTTCAACCCGTCGCCTGAGATTCGTGACGGCGGAGTGTGGTTCCCACCACCGAGCGGGCCGCAGGGTGGGGGTTTCGGCGCTACGTTCATACCGTTCTTCGACCGAAGCCGGGATCCGGAGGGGGTGTCGCATATTCCGCATATGGACCACTTCTACGACAATAGCTTGCAGACGGGCTTGATGCGCGATCTGGCGATAGACTTAGAGGTGTTAGGCGAACATCTCGTTTTGCTGGGCAACCAGGTGAGCTCCGAGGATAGCTTAGGGTTTCAATCAGTATTGAACGATTTCACAGGGAGTTGGCAAGAACAAGGTCATAGACCGGTGCGTGTGGTATTCAGCTCCAATTCGGGATTTCAAATGCCTAACTCTTACATTGCGACCAGATTATGCCAGGTGAGAGTCGTGTACGTCGCACATTTTATTTACCTTCTCACCATTACGCAGCTTTTGGGGCGCCCCAGAGAATATATTCAACTACATAGAGATACCACTGTAAACCAGCTAATGTTCCAGACCGTGCTCGAGAACGGCGTCATCAAGTACACCGACTCTCCGCTTCTCAGAGCCATACAGATGGGACGGGTCATCGTAATAGACGAGGCAGACAAGGCTGCGGAGCACGTCGTCGCCATCTTCCGCAGCCTCGCAGGCCACGGCCAACTCACGCTCGCCGACGGCCGTCGTGTGCGCCAGATGAAGGAACGCGAAGGCGACATCGTCGTCCACCCCAACTTCCGCCTGATACTCCTCGCAAACCGCCCTGGATACCGTATGTCGTCTAAGCAGACTCTGATCTTTCAGCTCTTGGCGCTGACGGGATTTCAATTGCACCAGCTTTCCTTGGGAACCACTTCTTACAGGTGCTTGGGGACAACTTCTGCTGTCATGCGGTCACGAACCCGGATATGGCGAGCGAGCGGAAGCTGCTTTCTCAGCTGGCGCCGCAACTAAGCGAAGATATGATTCTGCGGTTAGTGGCTGCCTTCCACGATCTTCGGCGCGCATACGAATCCGGGACCCTTACATACCCCTATTCGCTGCGAGGCAAGTTCTATCGTGATTTCTGTAAAACGCCAGGAGTTAACCGTGTAAATAGAGCTGCTGAACCTTGTAAGGCACATGCAAGCATACCCAAGCGACTCTCTAGAAGTTGCTTTGCGCAACGTCTTCGACTTTGATGTCTATAAGCCCGAGACGATTTCTAAGCTCGAGGGTATATTGGATCATCATGGGTGCGCATTCCCGTTCATTATGACCTGAGCTGCCTTTAACATCGAAATATAGGCTAGCTGTCAAGAAGCTGGGGATCGACGCGGCGAGGGAGGCGACAAAGAAGCAGATCCTCGACCTCAAGTTCGAGCCGAAGGGTGACACCGGCCTTAACAGCCCCAAGTTTGGCAAGGAGGACCCTAACAACGAGCCGCACACCGGCGGAAACACATGGGCCGGAGGCGTAAGCATGAATCGTCTTCTTCATTCCAACTGCCTGACACAACGGCCCTCGTCAGACTGGAGGACGTGATACAGCCGGCCTTGGTGGCCGTGGGGGATATATGCGCCTCTTCAAGGGCCATGACATCAATCAGGTAGGTATTTGTTCAATCTGTGTCACGAATGTCAAGTTCAAGTTGTCTTAGGTGTCGGATGCACTCAAGAACGATGTCCCGGACCATGTGAAGGAGAGGGCGCGCGAGAGGGCGCGCGAGATGGCGCGACAGGAGCTGGCCCGGCGCCTTGAAGAGCTCAACATGAGTGCTGGAGAGGCGAAGTTGTATGGGTCCCTGCTGGCTGCTGTCGAAGGCCATGTTGCACAACTGCACGACCTGCTCGAGAGTGAGTGGGCATCTTATGTCAGTGTCATGTTCCACTGATGGTTGGGACAGATTTGGCTGCGCGTGAAGAGGAACGAGTGTGGGTCAAGCGGCAAACCGACGGCGAGCTCGACGACAGCCGTCTCACAGAGGGGCTCACGGGCGAGGCGACGGTCTACAAGCGGCGCGGTATGGCGAAACCGGAGATGGGTCGCCCGCAGCTGAAGTATGCCGCAGCATCCGCCCGTCCACCTTTGCTGTGCTGATTGCTATGTTATGTCAGGCCGAAGCGCATTCGCTTCCTCTTCGACGTTAGCGCGTCTATGTCAGAAACTTGACATTCGTCGTGGACGAGGACGAGCCGTGCTAACCGAGAGTTGTAGGTATCGCTTCCAAGCAGATGGACGCCTCAGACGCAGCATGGAGACAGGTAGAGCCGTCGTTTTTACTAGCACTTTGGGCATACACTCATCTTTTGTAGCTGTTATGCTGATGGAAACCTTCGATCGACTTACTCGGAAAGAGAAGTACGTTTGGGATGTAAGTAAACAACATACTCTTGCTATGGATGTTTTTGTTGATCCGCCATTTCAACAGATATATGGCCACGTAAGGCAACGTAACTCATTAATCCGCGTGGTGTTTGCTCACGTTCGCCTTCAGTCTGGGGATTCCCCCGAGGTAGCCTTAGTCGAAACGGACAAACAACTAGAGCTCAAGGAAAGGTGGAAAGTTGTCGACAAGATGGAGATGATCACCCAATACACCTTTGCTGGAGATTTTACTCGTACGTCAAACGGATTCATGCTTGGGTTTCATCTTCTTATAATCTTTATAGTGGAAGCAATTGACAAGTCCGTAACTGAAGTTGCTAAGTTCGACGGTGGTGCGTATCTTCGCCACTAGATTGAGTTGCAATTTCGAGCTATAGCATGGTATCACAGATGATTACTTCGTCATTGCCATCACGGACGCCAACTTCGCACGGTACAATATCACCGCGGAGGACCTCCGGCGTGTTATGGACCGTAACCCCAAGGTCCACACCGCACTCATTTGCATCGGAGAAGGTGCCGAAGTGGCTTGGTAGGGCCCTCCAGCCTATGTGATCTAAGTTGTTCGTTCATGACCTTCTTTCGGCAGGATACCGAAGAACCTACCTGGTCGGGGCTACCGGGTGTCCAACACAGCGGATATTCCAGCAGTACTGCGCAGCATTCTGTCCACAATGGTTGACCGTTAGTCATTCCACACCACGAGAGCCTTCGTCTTCTGTTTTGCAATACATCGCTATCACAATGTCAAGAACGCTTCTCTTTTTTCATTTACTGCATGTCCGCAGACTCTGAGGGCCTTCGGACTCCCTTGTGGATGTTTGGAACAAGCCATCATCCCCGCATAGTGAGTGGACATGCACACAAACTCAATCGAACGGTGCGCGACATTGTTGGGTTATCGACTTCGACGACACGACTAAACTAGCGGTACAGTTAGAAACCATGCTGTGCACGCCTAGCCCGCAGCGCTGAGCGCGGCCCGCAGTGAGAGCCCGAGGTTGATGATGAAATTGAATGTCATTGATACTCACCTTCAATCACTTGGATGGGCTCTGCGCCGTCAGACTGGCGGTCGCACGAGGGCAAAACCTAGTCGGTGCGAAGAAGTTCCCTCACTGAAACTCGCAGCGCACGTTGAGGATGCGGGGGGACACATATAAACCACCATGAACCATAGCAGACCTCCTCACTTCGCCTCATCTTCTCCTTCCAGTTCCTACCGACCCGGTGTCGAAAGCGTATCCAGTCTCTTTACACTCCTTAGCCTTCCTTCATCACCTCCTTCCTTCCAAACTAAACCTATTGCCATGGCTCGTATTTTTGCCACCGCCGGTTTGTTCGCCTACGTTGCCTTCGCGGCTTCCCTACTCGCCAACGGCGGTGAGTGCGAAATAATGAATCTAAAATAATATTATAACGTGTTGACGCTTGGTCTCCAGCCCCGGCTCGCCGCCAGCTCGGCAACCTCGAGTGCAACATCGACCGCGCCGAGATCGTCTTCCACGTCGCCCAGTTCGCCGGGATCGTGAACACCCTCGGAAACAACACCCACCTCATCGCCGCGTACGCCCCCCCTCCCCTTTTTAGCCTTAACAGCGACTCGGGGGCTGACTCGGGTTTTTTAAAACCTTGCACCGCGATGACACGCAGAAACAAGACGGTCAAGCACGACGTCATGACCCTGCAGACGGGCGCACAGGGCGCGGGCGAGGCCATCAAGCAGATCATCATCGCCCTCGTGAACGGGGAGAAGGCCGACCCGAACCTCCGCGACCAGGTCGGGGGGAACCTTACCGCCGTCCACGAGGCGCTTGTCGACCTCTCCTCGTACGTGCCCCCCACGTCTGTGACATTGAAAGGACGTGAAGGCTCACCGTGCGCAATGTTGGATTTGCAGGAAGGACAACAGCACGCTGGCGGTGTTGGACACGGCGAACGAAGAGTTCGTCAACTCGGTGAACGCCGCGAACGGTGTCGTGAACAACTGCAAGTAGGCCGTTAGGTCCGGAGGCACCTGGTCGGTGGTTCCGAAGAGCGTCATGGTGGTGGGTAACGGAGTTGGCCCGAGGCCTGGCTTACATATCTGGCATATGCTTCCCTTTTGAAATTGATGTTACTACAACGGAGCAACTTTGATAACCACCTCTGGTGGTTTTATCACATCCATCAGCCTGGCAAGGGTCCTATCATAGTAAGACGACCTCAGTTGAGGTCGCGACCTGAAACGCCTGTTCAACTTAACACTTCTAACAGTCGATCGTCGCAATCAGACTCACGCACTCGGATTGATTCTTGGGTGAAATTACGAAAGCCCTGGGTATTTACATTAAGGAACCAGCGTGGCCACGGCAGTCATCAATACCAGAAAGGTTTGAGAGAAAGACGGTGATGGTATGAGATGTGGTACACGAACACGAGGAAAACGGCGGCTACAAGAGACGCGTACGGATACACACATCCGAGACACGAACACGAGGGCACGGGCCCAAACCTTGCATGCAACTCCAAACTGGGGAGAATGAAAACGAAGAATCGAATGAGGAGCAAGGGGATGGCGGTGGCCGGGGGGATTAGGTGCGCCGCGCGAGGATCTGGCGTGACGCGTGAAGGTTTGGTGGCTAAATGCGCGGTTTCCTGCTCGGACACGCACCGCGCCCATCCCTAGACGCCACAGGCCCCCCCAACCGCAGGGAGATGACGCCTACTGGCACGCCGAGAGGGCGTCAGCGAGCGCCGTGGAGGCAATCTGCTCCAGGGCCTTCTCGATGTTTGCACCGATGTCGGAGCTGGTCCTGCAACGACCATCGCACAGCGGTGAGCGTCGCAGTCTACATTAGGCTACGCCAGTGGAAGGCGACGTACGAGTTAGTGAGGCTGCTGAGCGCGGTCTCCACTGCGGCGATGTTGGTCTGGACCAGGGAGAGCGCGTCCGACGCGGAGGTGGCTGAGCCGAGGGAGCTGATTGCGCTTTCCGCGCTGGAGACCGCGCCGAGGACGGTCTGGATGACGGTACTCAGGGCCGCGTTGCTGTTAACAATAGGTTGGAGAAGGGTGCATTCATGGTGAGCATCGGCAGGGACTTGAAATGTGACGAATGGATTGAATGGGAAGGGGGCTTACTCGGTGACCTGGCTTTCGACGGTGGTGAGGATACCGTTGAGGGTCGAAAGACCCAAGGAGACACCCGTGCGGGCGAGCTCGCATCCGATGGTGCCGAGCTGGCGGGAAGCAATCTCGCGGGTAGGGGCTGTCGACACCGGATCAGCATCTCGGGCGTAAGAGAGGGGAGAGACCGTAACATACCCGCGTAGATCTGGGAGTTCACGAAGAGCGAGAGGAAGGCGAAGAAGAAAACAACAGCGCGGGAGAGCATCTTGTTACTTTGAAGTTGGCTGGGGGGGAGGAATTAAGGATTGGTCAACGAATTAGGGAGTGCTGATGGACAGCGTAGTCAGGCTGACGACACGGAGACCAAGAAGGTGGGAGTCGGACTTGCGCTGCAAGGACGGGTATGTAGGACAAGGAGCCGGGCACGGAAAAGACAGTAGTAGCAGTACAGGCAGCAAAGCTGGCTGAATTGGCGGGAAACGGGAGACGGGGTGGGGATAGAGTTTAAATTCCGTAATCCCACCGGTCCTCCTCTCTATTTAACGCGTCATGGACGGCGAGGTCCGCCGGCGGTATAGTGTACGAGCTTGGCGAAACTCGCCATGGGGACATCCACCGGAGGGCTAATCAGGCGAACATCGCGAGAACTGCGCCCGGAAGTCAGGATGTCCGAGATGAGACAGTGGTAAGTGAGGCCGCGAGGCACTAGTACGGATGGGGTGTGGACCCTTGGTGGACCCTCATGCAGATGCTAGGGAGGGGTTTATGATAGTCGTTTTGGCTTCGACGATTGCCGTGGGTGCATCATGGTAGAAGGGGGGGTGGAAGTGGGGCGACTTGAGGGAGGGGGATTGGGTGGCACGCGATACAGCACGAATGCCTGGACCTCAGAGCCGTGAAATGCCTCTAAGACACTCCCGCTAGAACGTGGGCCCTATGCGAAGCACGGAGAGTGCCATGGTGATGACGCAGAGAAGGTAGCGACGGACTGATATGGAACGCAAGAAGGGCTTCTCGACTGAGTGTTCTGCACTTCATTTGAACACACGAGAGCGGGTATGTTTCCAGGCCCTGAGAGGATGCGTGCGGGTCATGGGTATTTCAGTGTCGTAGCTGCCAGACAGGCGTGTCGGTCGCTGGCCTTCGACCGGGTTTTGACATCTGCGGATGGAGGTTGTGGGGCGTATGAATGCCAGACGAATTTATCTTCCGAAGGGATCCCCACCGACATGACCGAAAAGTGAGAGGCATTTAGAACACGACATCTTACCGCAGACAACAAGCATTCAGACAATCCGTCAGCATCTTTGGCACACACTGGCAAGTTCGAGCTGAGTCGACGTGGCACGGAGTCCGAGATATGTGGTAAGCGCCCTGCCGGCCGAGCACAGCCTCTGCAGAGGCCTGGCTGGTGCGCAGCAGCTGTCATCTCTTCCCACTCTCATCTTCGCTGAATACCGGCACATGCACTATCCTATTCCCTATTCTACGCCGCTGTCCTTTTACCTGCGCGAGCAAAAATGTTGACCCTTTCGCACTGAAAACTCCGCGGACTTGCCTTGAGCGAGACTCGTGAACTCCGTTCTAGTCTACCGGGAGATCAGGCAAGACTTGGCCAAGATACTATTTGTCGCATTTGCTGTAGGAAGGATTTTGGGTAAACTTGCTCAGATGTAGACTTTGTCTCTTTGACCAAGATAACCTAGGCAGGTAGTCGTGCAAATCCTCCATGTATATGCCCCAATTTTCATGCAAATAGTCAACAACTCAATACCCCCGTACCCAAAGATGGCCGTCTCCAAGGCTGCACCATTCCACGTCATAAACAACCGCCATGACTTCGATCGAGCCTTGAAGCTTGAAGCTTGAAGTGACGAAGGACTTCCCCTCTCTTGTGCCTTGTCGTCCCCGAGTCCTCCGCCAGATATCCGACCTGAATCGCGGGTACGCTCCATTTTGGAGCGTTCGGGTATGTACTTGAACACTTGGTGAATTACGACATCGACGTCCGTCGAGTAGAATTACGGCGTCATAACTCCGTCGTGGTCTGCCGAACGACGGTTACGACGACGAGCCGTCGTCTGTCAAATTCGCAGGGTGAAGATCCCGTTTTGGGTGGGGCCTGGTGGTATGCCGTTGCCGCCTCGCGTAGGAAAGCGAACCATGGTACGTCGACTTTGACTGGATACAAGCTTTGGGGCTGTGTATTGACAAGGATCGCGCTCTCTGCGCCAAGCTTCCCACGCGCTCGAACCTTGACGAGATGCGGTCAAGGAAGTACATCGATTCTGCCAATGTATGCCGACTAACCCGTGCTTCTTCGAGCACCTCGTTGGATAAAAGGCCAGGGCGGCGCTGGATGAGATCCCCATCCCCTTCCTCCACTCGCTTCTTCATTCGCTCCAGCCCGGTGCTGATCTACTCGCCTTCGTCGCTGCTGTGCATCCAAGCTTCTCCATCGCCACATTCCTCACCGAAGCCTCTTTCCCTTTTAACGCCTAGCAAACATGATGTCCCGCGTCCTTGTCTTCTTCTTCGCCGTCCTCGCCTTCGCGAGCTCCCTTGTCTTCGCTGGTGAGTCGTACCCTCCAAGTCCTGTATGCTTTAAACGTTGCTGATCTCGCCCTCTTCCCCCTTCCTACCCGTAGCCCCCGTCGCTGAGATCGCCGCCCGCCAGATCGGCGACATCCAGTGCAACGTCGACCGCCTCAGCATCGTCGGCGACCTCGCGGGTCTGCAGAAGACCCTCAAGACGCTCTCCACCCAGACCGCCAAGTAAGCCTTCCTCACGCCCCTCCCCTTGCCGACGGACAGCATGATTGACCGCATCGACATCGACCCCAACCAGTGACGCGACGGCGTCCGCAGGCGTCCAGAGCGTGACGAGCAGCATCAGCGGCGCGCAGAGCGCGATCGGGACCATCGCCAAGGCGCTCCTCACGGGCCAGACCGCACCCGCGGACGCGCGCGACCAGGTGAAGAGCAACCTCCTTGCCGCGCAGAGCACGCTCGCGGGCATCACTTCGTGAGTACCTCCCTTTGTGGGTGGCGTGTCGGTCCGGATTCCGAGCTGATCGGCGCGGGGGGATGTGATAGGACGGACTCGGCGGTGACCGCGAACCTGCAGAAGGCGACGACGCAGCTGCAGAACGCGGAGACCGCTGGGGAGGGCGTCGTCGCCAACTGCTAAGCGCGCAGCGCAGGGCCAGAGCTGTGGCCCGGCTTGGGAACCGACCGCCGGCGGCATGAACGTCGGCGTAGCGTCCGTTTTACGAGGTGCACTTTGGGACTTTGCGGACTATTGGTGATGATTTAGGACTTTCATGCCCATTGATGTATGCGAGGTGTTTGGTAATCCACTGGCACATGCAGGGGAATGCGGACTCGGTGGTGGGAGTGCTTGTGTAAGGCATGGTCGATTTTGGCCTACATGTCTGACCTGAAATCGTGCTGGAGAGAAAGGCCCACCTGAACGTTGAACGTTGAACGTTGAACGTCGACGAAACCTCCGCCACCATCCTGTAAGTAAAACCTTACCAGGTCACCGGGTAAGGGCGAACGAGAACCCGTGGAGACTTACGTAAACTGTCCCAGTTTGCAGTATTCATGGCGTCGTCGGGGGAGTAGTGGGGCGACCTGAACGAGGACGTCGCCCGGGCCATCCTGGGCGAGCCACTTCAAGCTTGCTTGAGCTTGAGATCTTGGCCAAGGTGGTGAACCTCGCCACCTCAGTCAGTTCGGCGATTACCGGGGATCCGGATGTGTCCATCAGTTGACGCCCAAAAGGTCCTTCGGAACGGTATCGTCGTCGAGCGTCGTCGATAGACTCGTCCCATGCCGCGACCTGGATAGACTGACAAACACGCATTCCACGTATACGTATGGGCGTACAAGGTTACTTCCACGTCTAAACCTCTAGATGATCTGGGATGCCCTGATGCGGCCAGTGCAACCCGGTGCCGCTCCGAGTCAAGCCTCGCAGGGGATTTGGTACTCAGATTCGCATCCTCTTGAACACGTTCTCTCAGGCTAGTAATCCTCATGCTTTCGTCCCCAAACTACAGCTGGAGGGATTCACATCCCGCATCAATCATGTCTCGTGCGTCCGCATATTCTTTGCCTCGAGCCTTTTCAGCGGGCGACTGCGTTGAACCTTGTCCCAATTCTGACGCCATCTTGGCAGTTCGTCTAGGCCCAAAGAATTTCCTCTCTTTTCCGAGTAGGTCGTTTGTATACATGCTTTTGGAAGTTACGAGGTGGAACGTCGACGATGGTTGCAAGGAACGTCAATTGTTGTCGGTGTTTTGGTTGTGCGGTAGTAGCTGCGGCTGGCCCGTGCGTCCGGCGCTTAATACGCCTTGAGAGCAATACTTGGCCTCGGGGCGGCGGGGCCACTTTAGTTTCCTTCCCCTCTTTCCACTTCCACTATATGCGTTCCTCCTTCCCTCGTCCATGCGTTGTACTCCCACTCCACCACTGATGCATTTCCAAGCGACAACTCTCAGCCATATCTGCTGCTGAAGCGACTTCCGTCGTCGCTACATAATTCACCCGACCAATTTCTGCTTCCAGTGAGTGCTCAATATTTGGCTCTGGTATGGGACAAAAATCATTCCAAGACCCTCTGTCCCTGTGGTATCCTCACCCCATGTCCATACTTCCATTGCGGTTTCGCAATGAGGGTTCCCGATAATGGCCAGTGGCTGGCCATGGCTTGAAAGTCAAGATTGGCTTGTGGACAATGGGTAACCGGACCAGTTCTAACATTGGGAGGATGACCACTCCCGCTGAGCCTCCAACCATACAGTGATACACCGTGCATATTGTCATTGAATAACTTGAAACTTGGCGAAGTGTATCTGTATGGGGCTTTCTTGCAGTAGTAGTATCCAGTGTTCGAAGCTTGGCCTTTCGGGTTCCCTTTGTGGCGCGGTGGCTAGGCCAGCGAGTGTCGATGGCAACCGTTCATCACATGGCAGATCGACACCCAGTCACAAGATAATCTTGTAATTGTGACTGCGTTTTGTCTAATGGCCACCGTTATACCTTCAAACAAGTCGTTCGAAACCTGAATCTCAAAGGTGCTGCATCTTTGAACAACGACGGCTTAAAACGGTCTATTACCTGACCTTATTCGAGATTGTGGCCCGGAATATCCTCACAGATCTAGACCAGTCTATGATGGGATATAGAGTGCTTACCATTTGTAAGGGGTTTCCGATGCCCGCGGTGGTGGTGCACAGTGCACTTTTTAGTATGCACAACTCCGCCACCGTTCTTTTGGAGATGGTCCCACTCACTTTCCGCCTGGTAAACACTCGCGCATACTCACACTTTGTGAAGGCAGACCCATCTCCGGACCAACTTAAAATGGCGGACTCAGCAGGACGGCCTGAGATGTCGAAAAATACATGGTCCGAGTCTAGTAGCGCCTAACTTCCCCGAGGCCCTGTTCAGACCAAATTCTCTTCCGAGGCGCCGATTTTTGGCAGGACCACGCAACCCCTAATGGGGGCTACCAATTCACACATCTCAAGGGAATTTCATCGCACCAGGCTGAAGAAAACGCGACCTGAAACACATTTCGCCTCGCGAAGGGCGGCGCCGCCACTGGTACTCAGGTACCATTGCCTGTCTCTGGCCAAGCGGGCTTGCCATTGTGACCGTTTTGCATGCCTTTGCGTATGATGCACAATCTCTCGGCCAATAGTGATGGCTGCACACTTTGGAGAGCGCGTGCTGCCCGGAGATGATTCATGCCACTCACCGTCATGGTTTGTAGGAGCCTCATGTACAGCGAAATACTTACCGGGCGAGGTTCTCACTCTCAAGGATTCGCTATGCAAGTCTGAAACTAGCCATTATTATTCGACTAATGCGGAAGAACGGCCCACCGCCAACGGCTAATTATCAACTTACCGCCAGCGGTCATCATGTCGTCCCTTACGGATACCCATGGCAACCCTCTCCAGTCGAGTTGTGAAGTATCTATGGTGGATATTCAAGCTACTAAGGCTTGAAGCAGAAAAGTCTCGCCTTGTTTCTCGCTTGGCGATCAAAGCAGTGATTTGGCAGCTTTGGCAGGGCGGGGAGGGTGTGTGGGCGACTGTTTGTATGTGTTTGGAATGGTAGGCTCACATTTGGTCTCGACCAACAGTTTCTATCAATGGCATCTTGCAATCAAGCCCCCGCGGAAATGCTCCCTTGGTCTTGCTTTATTGCGTTCTCCAAATCTCTCCAGACAATCCCCCCGCAAATCCCAAGTCATGCTTTCTGTTTCATATAAAACCTTCGACAGCTCGGAGTCGACACTCCAACTTGCCCTCTCCTCCACTGCACTCGTTTCCCGCCTCTCTTCGCCCGTCTCGCACCTGTTACTATCGCGCCGCCTCTAGGATGGTCAAATGCAAGTACATTACGCCAAAGCACCGTGCCTACGCTGCGACCGCCAGGGTTAACAAGATCGCGCTGCCTCGCGCCCTGTTCATGGCTGCCAAGTATCGTGCACGGAAGCCCATACCGACCCTCCCTCCAGCATGGATCTGCGCGCCGATGAAGGAAGACGCGCTCTCCTTCCACCCCCCGGGCTCGAAGCCATATCCTATGCTTCCCCCTGTACCTCTCGTACCACCCGAGCAATGGCGGTCCCTCTACTCCTTCAGTCTCAAGCGGCCACCAATACCTGACATCGACCAGAAGCGCATCGCATACACGCAGCCTGAGTACGAGGGGCTACCCCCTGCGCACATCCGGGACGCGTGGGTGTTCATGAACTACAGGTGAGCTCATCTTCTCTCTCATCCCCCCCCCTCTCGGCGCACCATCTCACGCGCACGCACCGGCGCGCAGGCCGCTGGGGCTCTACGACCGCATCTTCGTCGACCCGCCGAAGACGCGCCTCCCGAACTGGTACAACGTCATCATCAAGGACCTCGGGCTCGCGTCGTGCCCCACCCACGTTTTCGGCGTGTACAACTACGCCCCCGCCGCGGAGCTCGGCGACCCCGTGCAGCGCCAGGCGCGCCGCGGGCTCAAGTTCCGGCGCGTCGTTGCGCTCTTCCCCACGCACGCGGCGATCTGGGCCGCGCACTGCGCGAAGCTCCCCGCGATCGCGCCCGCCCCGCGCGACCTGCCCGTGCAGCTGCTCTCGCCCGCGATGGTCGCGCGCCCGACGCGCTCGGCGATCCGCATGCCCGTCGTGCCGGTGCCGGTGCCGTACCCGCCGCGGTTCTTCGCGCTCGTGATGTTCGTGACGACGTACTCGACCGGGCTCTTCATCGGGCACCTGCTCCCGTGCGAGCACATCCACTACGTCCTCCACGAGGGCGCCGTCGAGGGAGATGCGAACTGCGAGAAGCTCGTGGGCGACCTGGCGCACAACTACGGGATGCGGGAGCTGTGCTGTCTGGCGCGGGGCGTGTACGGGACGTACCACAATATGTGTGTGCTCGGGATGGTCGACGACCGGATCTGGGAAGCGCTTCACCTGGCGTGGAAGATCTTGTTGAAGGCGATGGAGACTGTTGACGAGCGGGTCCGTCAAGAGGCCCAGGCTTAGATGGCCGGTGGCCATCGTAATAAAGTAAGAACTCTAATGGAACAACTCTGTTCGAGTTCGCAATTGACATTTGTCTTGCGCAGACATCTTCTGCATATATCTTAATGCGTTCCGTAGTAATTACCGAACAATGTAGCGTTAGCTGAAACAGACAATGCATCTTACAACAGTACTAACTTTTCTATTGCCAACCACTATACTGCGTTGCAATTGTTCGCATCCCCGAGGCCTGTGTTCAAATGTTCACCCCGAAAGCAGGAATAAGCCGAGAGGATAACATAGAATCATTAAAGGTCGTAACATCGATATCATGAGATGAAAGCAGTCAACAAAACTTCAAGCTGCATAAGCACATTCAAAGGTAACGCTAGCATGCCATGGAAGCCTGAGGGTCAGCGCAATACACAAAGAAAACAACAACGAAGATCTTACTTTCGCGCCACCCAGGCGGCGCATCATGGTACAAACAAGGCCCCCTCCCTTACTTTTCCCCGCCGTGGTATCGTATGTATGCAGTATCAGTCCGCGCAAGAATCAGAATCCGAAGCAGGTATCAAGCAATGGCAGCGCCCTCGACGCTCATTAAAAATCCGAACACTAACACTCAGCCACGGGTCGCCCTCACGCCCCACGCCGCACCAACGCCTCACGCCTTCTCCTGGTCGAAGAACGCGACGAGTTCCCCGACGGGCACCTTCTTCTTCCCCACCAGCGCTTTGGGCGGCGGCGGCCCCGCGCTCAGCTGCGCCTCGAGCTTCGCCTGTCGCCGCGCGACGAGCGGGTCGACGAACTTGCCCGACGTCGGCGTCGCAGGGGGGATCGGCGCGCCCGTGCCCGCGTCGGACAGCCCGAGCCCGAGCCCGAAGCGGTCCGTCGAGCGCGAGCGCAGGCGGATGTTCAGCGGGGTGATGGGCGACGGCGCGGAGATCGCCTGCGAGGACACCGGCGCATACATCGACTGCGGGCGAGCGCGTCGGCCGCCTGGCTTCGCGCCACCTTGTGGCGAGGACGCGGGCGAGGATGCGTTGGAGTGCGAGTGCGAGTGCGATTGGGAGGGCGGGGCGAGCGTGCCGCTGACGTGGCGCCCAGAGGACTTCCCGATGGTCTCGTCGCCGAACGCGTCGGACTCGTCTGCGCTCGTGCCGCTCTCGTCGAGCGCGGAGGAGGTGGACAAGGGGGACGTCGAGAAGAACGCGGTGCCCAGGTCGCGCGAGTGCGGAGTCCCGGGGAGGACGGGAGGGCCATCCTCGCGATCGCTGCGCTCGCGCTGCATGATCTGCGTGCCAAGCGCGACGGTGTAGCGTTTGCGGGGCGTCGGGCTCGCGCTGGACGGGCGGAACGCGGGCGGGTTCGGTGGGGGAAGGGTGCTGGGGCTCGCAGTGTCTTCCGCCCGTTTGCCATTAGGAAGCCCAGACGGAGAGACGCTGGTGGAGAACGTGTCGCCCTCCAGTGAAGGCAGGCCAGCAATGGACATGTGGCGGGACCTTGTCGCCGAGTTGAGAGATGCGGGAGGAGAGTTTGTTGGCGAGAGCATAGACGACTCGGGGGGAGACGCATAGTCCCCAGTCGGATAGGGCAGGCGGGTGCGTGAGGAGCGGTTGGAGGGGACTGGAGTGGTGGTATTCGGGCTGGTCGTCCCCGCTGCTCTAGGAGGAGTAGCGCGAGGCGGACTGGTAAGGTTCCTGGAAATCGACTGGACAGCAATAGACGAGCTAGTGGATGGTGCTCTACCAACCGTCGCGGGGCTACGCGACGGCCCTGAAATGAGGTTTGCTGGTGCAGTTACCATCTTCGCCATCTCGCGGCCCAGCTCTCCAATGCGTCCTTGAAGTTCCGCCATCTCCTCCCTGACCTCGCTGAGAGCGTTCTCTCCGACGCCGGCTTCGTCCTTCTCGCGTTCCTTTTCAACAAGCCAACGCTCGACGTCGTCCATGCGCTCTTCGAGGGCGCGAACGTGGCTCACGGTCCACTTCTCGAGCTTCTCAAACCGCCGGGTGATCGTGAGAAGGGTACCAGGGACATCGAGCGCACCCTGCGCATTGAACTGCGCGTATAGTGGTTGCGTTGCCCGAGACGGAGATGCACCCTCGGCTTCCGAGTCGGCGCCTCTCATGGGAGAGGCGGCGAGGCTAGGCGGTGTGCTGACGACTCCGCGAGGCATGGGGGACGGCGAGGAAGATATGGCACGACCGGGAGAGGCTGAGAGTCCGAGCTTCATGAAAGCAGGGTCTTCAAACTTGCCCTCGGGAGTTGTCGGCCACTCCTTGCTCTTCTTGCGCTCTTGTTTCTCAATCTTCTTCTTCTCTTTCTCAATCACCTTGTCGCGCTGCTTCGTCTCTTGGATGATCTGCTGTGCCGGAGTGAGAGACTCTTTGGTGGGGGTGAGCCTCTGTTTGGCCGCGGACCACCAGCCGCCGTCCTTCTGAGACGATGACGGGGAGGGGGGAGTTGCGGGCATGGTCTGGGATCGAGAGGGCGGGGGGCGGAGGGACTCGCCGTTGTTACCCTGTTGCAACATGGCCATGACGCGTTCTTCCACGGTCCGTCTCTCCCTCTCCTCGGCCTCCCTCGCAAGGATCCGCTCCGCCTCCCGCCTGCTGCGCTCGCGCTCCCTCTCCGCCTCCGCCTCCAGTTCCTCGTCAGTGGGGAGTCCGGGCGATCGCGAACTCATGTTGCTCATGATGGATCCTACGCGCTGAGCGAAATTGGCTGCAAACTGGCCGACCGATGGCGTGGGTGATATAGCGCGTTGGCCCCACTGTCGGCTATCGTTTGATTCCTCGTCGGACGGACGAGCGAAGGGGCCTTCGTGGACCTCGCCAGTGTGAGGATCGATTGCGAATCCGTTCCGCAAAGGCGACGGGGGTCTCCTGTTCCCAGACATTGGTTCCGGCTGGAGGAAAAGGCAATCAGCACGTCGGACACGTCTAAACCTTCACGAATCTGAGTATTCTCACCAGGTTGAGTGGGGACGGAGGCTGCGGGAGTGAGAGGCGCCGCTGCTGCTGGGGCCCAAGACCCGGGGCGACGAGATTCGTGGTGGACATGGACGCGGATGATCTGTGGGAAGGGAGGGCCATTGGTGCAGCAGCTTCGGCGAGCACGAGGCTCAGCTCGCCGTCGCGGACGTTGAGGAAGAGATCGCTGGACAAGCGCGCGAGCGCGAGAACGCGGCAAAACCGGGCGGCTCCTCCCGTCGAGCTCTTCTCTCTAGACCCTCACCTCCACTGCCACGACGACTACGCCCCCCGCGACGCCCCGGCCACGACTGCACTCACGAGCACGATGAACGGCTCCTCGCAAAGCCTCGAGCTCGTCTTCGGCTTCCTCGCCAAGTCCTACACCACCCTCGAGACCAACTTCTACAGAATCCCCGGCTCCGCTGTCGTCGCGCGCTATGTCAAGTCCTCGCACCAGAACGATCCAGGCCGGACTCTGCTGGAGATCATCCTCGTCATCTTTGCCATCCGTACTCTCATGCAGTCGCGTACTCGTGGCGACCAGTCTGGCAAACACTTCATTCAGTTTGACGAGAAGGTGTGCATCGCGTCTCCTATCCATGTTGTTTGTGTCCAACAGCCATTTCATCTTCAGGAAATCGACGAGCTCGTCGATGAGTGGGTACCAGAGCCCCTTGCTCAGCCGCTTTCTGCTCAGGAGCAAGCCGACCTCGCTGCTGTTCCTGTCATCGTTGGCCCCACTGGCCCCAAACCCAAGCTTGCGTCCGGAAAGACTGTGCTCAACTTGGCTAGCTACAACTTCACCGGGCTTGCTGGAAACGAGGGGATCAAGGCTGCTGCCGTGGATACCCTGAGGAAGTATGGTCTGGGTAGTTGCGGTCCCCCCGGTTTCTACGGTTTTCAAGGTGAGCCTTGCGTTCAGTCCCTACCGTGCTGGCGTATTGCAAATCCACGCTTGCGCGCGGTCCGGCGTTCGCTTTCCGCTTGCTGTCGAGTAGACGCATTTCAGTGATCAATCTCCGCAGAGGCTCGGGACGCTGATCTCGCAATATTTACAGACGTGCATCTCCAATTCGAAAAGGATATTGCTGATTTCCTTGGGACCGAGTCGGCCATCCTGTACTCTCAGGCATTCTCGACTATCAGTGCCGTAATTCCGGCGTTCTGCAAGCGTGGGGACGTGATTGTTGCGGACCGCGGCGTGAACTTCGCTATCCAGAAGGGTCTCCAGATTTCGCGATGCACGGTTCGCTGGTATGACCACAACGACATGGAGAGCCTGGCCTACGTTCTTGAGAGCGTCGACAAGGAGAGGCGAAAGCGCAAAGGTCCCCTTACCCGCCGGTTTATCGTCACTGAAGGTATTTTCGATCATGACGGCGCCATGTCCGATTTGCCCAAGCTTGTAGGTGATTTTGAAAACCTTCCTGTATCTTTTGCTAACGGCACACAGGTTGAGTTGAAGAAGAAGTATAAGTACAGGCTGATTTTGGACGAGAGTCTGTCGTTCGGAAGTGTTGGTCGTACTGGTCGTGGTTTGACGGAGCTCTACAACGTACCGGTAGGTTTTGGCGTTCACAACGGTCGTAATCTAGACTCACATGCATGTCAGGCCTCAGAAATTGACATGCTTGTGGGCTCTGCGGCTACTGGACTGTCAGCATGCGGTGGCTTCTGCGCAGGCTCCAACATTGTCGTCAATCACCAGGTGCGAGTCCTATTCGCCGCTAATGGTATTTTGATGTTGACGTTTTATGCCGTAGCGGATTAACGGCACCTCCTTCGTGTTCTCCGCCTCGATGCCCGCGCTCCTCACGGTTGCTGGCTCTGAGGGCATCAACATCCTCCGGAACACGCCATCGATCCTCACCGCCCTCCAGGAGAATGTCCGCGCAGTCCGCGCCATCCTTGACCGCGTGGACTGCATCACCATCCCCTCGCACGCCGCCAGCCCTGTCATCCACCTGCAAATCCGCTGGCCAGCGCTCCAGGTCCCGCCCCTGACAAGCGTCCCGTCCAACAAGCCATCGAACCCGCTCTCGATCAAGCCCCGCGACCCTCCGCAGTACAACATTGAGCTCGAGGAGCGGCTCCTGCAGGAGGTCGTCGACGAGGCGCTCGCGCAGGGCGTGATGATCACGCGCGCGAAGCGGCTGCGTGGGCAGGAGCTCATCGAAGTGCACCCGAGCGTGAAGCTAGCGATCACGGCTGCGCTATCGCGCAAGGAGTGCGAGAAGGCTGCGGCGGTGGTCAAGGCGGCGTTCGTGAAGGTCATCGGGAAGCGCCGCTAAACGGTCGCCGGGCATAGGTCAGGATGGGGGTACGGTTGGATTTTTATATTACTTACCATCTAAGACTCTAGAGTATGGTATGCGATGCGCACGCATGCGGTACGGTAGTACCTGTACTTATACCCATCTAATCGTTGAGTTTGTGCCAGAAACCATGCGTGTTTGGGACATGTTGTCGGGATGGCTAAATTCAGTTCTTGCGAGTATTGGTCGCAGTGGTGGTGAGTGTCCTTGCCTAATTCCAAAGTCTTGACAAATGCTGACGACGAGCGGCGAACTCGAAATGGCGGACGGCGTGGACTTACATGGAACTGCCCTTTCTGCGTTGCAATCGGGACTAGCGCGCGTCCTTTACATCCGCCCCTTCAACTTGCAAAATCGCCTGACTCTTGTACGTTCTACTTCCGCCGTACCCCTCTCTCAACTCTATTTTACCTCAGGACGTCATCATCCCGCCCGAATATATAACAGTCCATAGCGAGATTTCACTTAGCGTTTTGTTTTCCCGCTGTCCTCTGCCAGTGCCGCCATTCTCTGCTCCTCGTCTGTACCTACCTGCGCATGCACCATGGCAAGTGATCGCCCTTTTCCTTGTCGCTCATCTACTCCGTACGTCTTCCAATGAGCTCTTTGTTATGCTCCTATCTCACTAGGATATCAGTCTCGACACCCTCAATCAAGACGTGTTTCGCCTCATTGCAGACTGGCTACCCCAAGGAAAGGGAAGTGGTTCGCCGCTGCGAAATGTTTCATCATCCTCCCGCACGCTTCGGGACTTTTGTCTCCCGATCCTGTTTGCCCGATGCAAGAAAGACGTCAGGAGACTCGAGATGGGCGATCCACCAGAGGCGGTCTGCATTTATGCTCGGTACGTCCGGTTTGTCGTACTGCTCATGGATGCACAGTGTTGTTGAACCGGCGGCCGTTTTAGGCACTTGACCCATCTGGGACCTCTTGGAAAGGAGCAAGAGGTAGAGGACTTCGAATCCCTGCTCGATCGCCTGCTCTCCCTTCGATCCGTGACACTCGAGGAAACATGCGGTCGTATACCATGGGGTATCTGGAAATCTTGCGTCTCGCGGCCTCACATCACAACGCTATCCTATAACGCTGGCCAACATGATCTCCTCATTTCCCCCTTCCCTTTGCGCGAGGTGGAAGCCATTCACATCGCTCTACAGACGTTGTCGTATACGACGACGATGTGGAGAGAGTGGTTCAACGACTCTGAGTTCGTCAACGACGTGAACACCCTTCTCACAGAGCCCTTCAGCATGCAACCCGTGTTCGCATTTGAACAAGAATGCCTCTCCGCCATCGTTCTGAGGATGCACAAGACGGCTGTCTCCCTCACGTTACCACTGGAGTCCACTCCCATCTTAGCCATGGCTGGGCTCTCCTGGCCGAACTTGAAGGAGCTGAATCTTCATGGTCGTCTTCTTGATGCCGTCCAAATTACACACATTCGAAGTTTGTTGCCGTCACTCACCTCCCTCACACGTCTTTCTATCCTGGCTGCTCGATCCATCCCCAACACTTCTCCGCTCTTTCCACAGAGACGCCATCGACTCCCGACCCCCCTCCCGATTGTCCCTCCTAGCAATACTACAAGCACTCCGGAGTTCCACCTCTCGCACCTGCGTGTTTTGGAAATAGCGAATCCCGAACCTACAGACGGCCTATTCTCAATCCCCATGCCCATGCTCTCTCGCCTCGCACTGTGCGACTACCCGCGAGAGTACCACGAGGACCTAGTGACTCGCCGGGGCCGCCCTTCAATCGTTGAAGGGAATCGGATGAACAAACCTTGGTTCAGTTCGATTCCGACCAACATCGGACTTCTGTCCATCCTCGGACGTATGGAGTTGCCGCTTCTGACGAGCCTCGAAATCGCCTATGTGGTAGTGCCAAGTTGGGATAAGTCGGAACACGCGTTGCTCGCGCACGTCGTGGACGCCTTCCCGCGCCTCCAACATCTCGAAATTCGTCGGTATCGCACCAATTGGCGCGAGCTGACGCGATACGTACGTCCCCTCCCTCGCACCGGTACCATGGCGTACACAGTGACGGTGCTCGAAATTCTTTGCTGTTTGCTGACGACTTGCGCTGCACATGCAGACACCCATCGCCAAGATACTCTCCCGCGCGCGATCGTTGCGGACCGTCCGGCTGGGCCTCGACTGCTACAACGATCCCGGCGCGTACTGCTGCTGGAGCAGCCGCCGCGACCGGTGGCTCGAGAAGCTCCGGACGAAGGTCGGGCCCGAGATAATCAAGATCATGCAGGCCCGCTGCCCGGCTCTCGAGCACGTCGCGATCCTGTACCACGGCAGCCCGTCGTCGATCTGGATCGAGTTCCATCCGTCGCGCTCGCCAGTAGGCGGCGGCGAACCGCGGCCCCCGGGGTTCGTGATGAGTTACGACGAGCAATATATGTGAGTACGCGACGTGCCACGTTCCAGTCTTCCGTTGTTTTCGTTTTTGACGTCGAACGCCGCGATGCTGACTCGAGGACGTTTATTGCTGTAGCGATTCCGAGATGATTACACGGATGGGAGGTCGGGATGTGGTATTTTGATCGTTTGTCCTGGGCCGCCGGCCCTCCAAGTTGTTGATGGCGCGGAGTCAAATCCTCGACGCTACCAGTGGTCCAACCGTCTTCAAGCTCCTCATCCGCGCTTCAAATTTCGTTCAGGAGTCAGAAGTTCTAGGAACTGAATTAGTGTAACGTAGCCAGGAGGCGGCCACTCTCTCGCCCAACGTCCATCATTGCCCTGTTAATATGTTCCCAACCCGAGCACGTGTACCAGCTCTACAGTGCTACCCGCACCGTATTCTTGCAAACACGGATTGAACTTGAAATATCCCACAAGTAGGGCAGAATCGGACTACTGTTCAATCTCGATCTCGACGGAGTTGCAAGACGCCGTTAGACGAGATAGCAGAGTGACTGGGGCCAAGTCTCTGCATACACTTACTGAAGCTGTAAGTATAATCATGATCAAGAGTGACACATCTGGACTAGACGGTACTGTACTAACTTCTTGTGCATTCTGACCGTTACATATTTGGGCCCGAGGTCAACTTGAAAGGCCTGAGATCTGGTCAACGTCGTAACCGGTTACCGTGGTGTGGCTTCCGGTGGATTCTTGTGGATTCTGGCGGGATGCTAATGGTGGTCCGCGGTACCGGTACCGCCGGTACCTGTCCTCAGCATGTCTTCGGTATGTTGAAACCATATCGTAGCCGCGTGAAAAGAGGATTGGAGGGCAGGCCAGCACAGATGATTGGCGAGGAAAGGGGCTATATGTATATGTATTCCTGTTGCGAGGGATAGAACAAGAACAGTCGTCGAGAGGGCTAGAAGGGATCCGGAGCGGCGGCATGCGGAAGGGGAGTGGACGTTGAGCGCCTCCGTCGGCGGGAGGCGCCCATGCCCCAACCAACACCGACAAGCGTTCTCAGAGTCAGAGTCGCCGCCAACGGCGAACTCGCGCTTGACTTCGACCTGCCGCGTCTTGTCTCCATCGATGTCGACTGCCTACTCTATCCTGCACTATGTTCTCTAGGGCATGGGCTACCTTCCGTTCTCTGCTCTTCCCGTGCGATCTCAGTCCCTCATGGCCCCGTTCCCAGTCCAGGATTCCGAACCATCGCAGACTGGAAGGATCTCCACCGCGGAAACGTCTCAAGCATGCATTATCGCCGGAGTTGGACCATTACCATTTGCTCCCCCTTTCACCGTGAGTTCGTCCTCCTTGTCGACACCTTCTGTGTTGACCGCACCCATCCAGACTTGAAGCCGTGAATGTGGATGTTTTCCGCTTAATAGCGGACGAGCTGCACCACCAAGGAGGTTCGCTCCACAATCTATCACTCTCCTCTCGCAAGCTCCGCCAACTTTCCTCGCCTATCCTGTTCTCCCGGTGCAAGTGGATGGTTCTCTCTGTGGGGGACCCCGCAGGACCCTTGTATTCCTATGACCCGTCCGCAGAGCCACCCGAAGTAATCTGTCCATTCGTTCGGTGCGTTCCGCTGTCTCGAACGTCAAACGTTTCTCAAACCATCGTATATCAGATACCTAAACGTATACTGGGCGTTTCGATACGACGGAGACGTGGAGCAATTCCGCACCCTCCTGGGTTGCTTTCCTTCGATCTGCTCCGTTACCTTCATAGGGACTCAGGGCCTGATATCGTGGCCTGTGATCCGATCCTGTCTCATCAATCCTCGCATCACATCCTTGTCGTTCGATGCCAGATCCACGGACCGGTTCAACTCACCCCCTTATTTGACGGACGACACAGTTACTAGTTCACTCGAGCGACTGTCACTCACCACTACTATGTGGCGAGAGCATGCCAATGTGACGTCCCCAACTGGAACTCGCCATCGCATCATCCCGAGGGATATGAATGAGGTTTATCGTGTTGAGCGAGAGTGCTTAACCGCAATCTTGCTCACAATGAACAATACAGCGACGTCGGTGACAATACCTATAGAGACGGCGCCTCTGCGTGAGATGTCGAAGATCCCCTGGCCGAAGCTCAGACATCTCTGCCTTCGTGGACGTTTTCTGGACGGCTCACAGCCAACAGCACTCCAAGTCCTTCTTCCCTCCCTGCCCTTGCTGGAGACGCTCTCGGTGGTGGCTGCGAGATCCAAGCACCTCGCACGGCCGCGGCTGGCACGCTCATCTACGCTAGACGAAAACCGCGCATCCTCTTCGACGGCCCCTTCCCACAACCCGCCCGTGGCTTCGAGTTCGTCCTCGGTCGTCGTTGAACGTCCTCCCACCCCTCCGGCTATGGCTATTCTGCCCCGCTTGCGTTCCCTCACCATTGCGTACCCAAACCCGGAAGACGCGATTTTCTCGATCGACGTCAAGCTTACGCACTTGTCTCTCCGCGACTGTCCGCGCTTCTACAACTTCGTCGCATACGGAGGAGAGCGAATCGGACCGCAGTGGGGCTGGAACATGCCGATCCTCAACCAGACGCAATGCCTCTCGATCTTGAGACGCATGTCCTTGCACCAGTTGACCAGCCTTGAGCTCGTCTACATGATTCCTGCGGCTCAGTCGGGCGACGACTCGGACCTGCTCACGTACGTAGGCACAGCGCTTCCCGCGCTCTCGCATTTAGAGATCCATCGTTATCGATTCCGCAGGGTGGAGCAGGTCAACCATGTGCGTCTTCCGTGTTTCGTCGTTGGTCCGTCGCAGTCCTTACTCCTGTTTACAGATTGCTATCGCTCGCAAGCTGGCCTCCGCCAAGTCGTTGCGCACTGTGCGCTTGAACCTCGACTTCCACGATGACCATGGGGCGTACTGCGGCAACCCTGAAAAGCGGGGACGGTGGCGTGACACATTCATGCGTCAGCGCGGGCCGGAGATCCTTGCTATCATGCAAGAATGCCCACTTCTGGAGCACGTAGCGCTCCTCTACCACGGGTCCCCATCTGCGACGTGGGTTGAGTTCCGGACAGATCGTTGTCCGGGACCCCGCGTTGTGCTGGAGTATGACTCCGAGCATGTGTACGTTCGTGGTTCTTGTCGTGTCTGTTCACCGATTCACCGTTGGCACTCTCAGCGATTCGGAACCCTTAAACAAAAAATGGATCAGAGTGTAACACCAATGTCGTCTGAGTCCAGCCACAACTGTTAGTGCTGTCAGAGGTACCGGTCTCGTTCCCTCTGGCACGCTGATCATGTAGGTGTTTAGGGTTCATTGGTGGTAGAGCTGTGCCACTCGGGCGGCGTTTCGTGGGGGCATATTACCTTGGGTACCAAGGTTACTGGAGGGTCAAAATATTAGCGCCCGCATCAACCGATCGTCTTACCCAGTTAACCCCGGGCCTCTGTCGCCGCCGCCTGCTGCCGACCTCTTGACGCTGCGTCGGAGTCGCTGCTACTGCTTCGCAAGACATCCTCGATCCTGAACGTCCTGGACATCGACTTATCTTTGGTGTACATGAAATCTATTCATCCGTGGTCGGCAAACTCGAGCTCCCAGTGCATACCTTTGAAAATTCGCAGCCCGACGGAATGCTCCTCTATGAGCCTTGTTCGCTGGCGTAGCGAGTTTACATATGTCCTCGTCGTAAGCAAACTTACAGGCGACATGCATCCAAGGGTTACAGATCAAGCTCAAAAACGCCAACGGCCGACCTAATAATGTGCCAAAGGAGATCAATGCATGGTTGAAAGTAGAATTCGGTTCGGGTCAGTCTAGAGTGGCTAACTGTTTGTACTTAGTCAGACGTGAGACAGAGAACTGACATTGGGATAGTACGTCAGCGTTCGCCTCATGTCCTCCGCCACTGGTCAGCCACACCATTGAGGCGAACAGTACTCTTTCGGGCGCGAACAGCCACGGCCACCCTCGAGGCTGACACAAAACGAACACGCCGACACCGGCCGTCCGTGAGGGTATATAAACCCCCCTCCTGCGGCCCTCTTTCTCCAACTCACCTCCCTCTTCTCTCCTGCTTTCCTCCTCTTCCACTGTAAGATCCGGCATCGGGGGCGCAACATCTGGCCAACGAGTCAAGACGTCGGCCTCGAGGAGCGGTCGACCGTGACGTGCGTTCGTGAATTCGAACGCGCGTACGGTCGGTCGTGGTGCAGGCCTCTTCGTGGCCCTCGGGACTAGTACCTGCTCTTGCGGGGAAGCCAACTGCACCAAAGCAAGCATCGTAGGATGGCACTTGTCTTTGGCCTCCACTGTACATACCTAGTTAGGGCACTGTACATACATGATACAATATGTGCTCAGAATCTATAGCTTCAAGTTACCGTCGTTCGTCTCCTAGTTTTTCATAGACGTAGCGGTCTCAGGTCTGTGGCATGCTACTGTTCCAAACCTTTCCAAGGAAGAGCAAATCATGCAACTTCACATGAGTGTGCGTTTAGTATGAACCTAACTGCAAACCTCGCTCAAGTGCTATACTAGCGCATCTAGTCGAAAAATGGAGCGCTCATCATCCCGTACCCAAGGTTGCGCCGCCTGCAAGGGCAGCTGTCCTCTAGTGGATTAGGCTAAGGCTGAATCGGTCGTTGAGAACCAGTGAACTGCCCGTCCGGCCGCTCGCTGGCTCCCCTTACTGCTGACAGTCAAGAATGTGGGGTTGATTGATCACTGCGCCGCGTTGTGGTGTCCAACCTGAGCCTGAGGTCAGTGCCGGTAAATCGACGAAGTTCTGTAGGTAGATTGCAGTGTTGTACCGACTGACGTGCATATATCACAGGTTCAAACTTCCTGTGTCCTCTCGCAGTGGTTGGAGAGAACGAGGCTTCCAAACCGATTCGTGAAGGGTAGCATCCAGCATGCCATTGGCTTACTCCCGGCCCCTGGGATCTTGTTTCGGACTAGAACTGTCTTGTCCAGGTTGAATGTTTGGTGGTGCCACCGCCAGCCTATTGGCAAGAATTAGTTCTTGGTTAACATGTACCATACGCCTGGTGTTCCTCCATGTACGATATGTACAGTACTATTTGCGTCTCTCCGTTACCATTTCAAACAAACCATTGCCATGAATCGTGTAGGCTCCCGGGCGTGACGCTTGGACACTTTCAGCGCCTGATGTCTGCTGACTAAGCATAGCGGACCAAAGCAAGCGCTTAGCAAGTGTTGTTGTTCTCCGTCGCTGGCGGCGACGAACTCGAATTCGAGCCTGTTCTCTTATCTTCCTCCTCGATGACGGCCGGACTCGATCTGCGCATATACTATGTTTTCTAGGGCATGGGTCACCCTCTCCTCTCTTATCTTCCCTTGGTCGTACTTCCCATCATGCCAGTCCCAGACAAGGCCCAGCGATCCTGACCGGGGGCACTCCCCACCCCGCAAACACCGCAAGCATGCCGCAACTCCAGACCCGGGCCCCACTCCCCGTCTCCAGCCGTAAGTTTCTTCATCATAGACCTGCGTGCAAAGCTGAAGCCGGCGGATGCTAGGATCGAGGCAGTGAATCTCGACGTCTTCCGTCTCATTGTCGATGAGCTGCACGGGGATGGTGGTTCTCTCCACAACTTTTCGTTGGCATCTCATAGGCTCAGGAACCTCGCTCTCCCCTTGCTGTTCTCCCATTGCAAGTGGGACATCCGCCATCTTCCACACGAACGACGCCCTTCTGGAGTGCCCCCAGATTCCATCCGCCACCTTGCTCGGTACGTCTTCTGGTCTCTTCAATGCAGAGCTTGCGACGATTGCTTTTGTGACAGACACTTGAAACACATCGGCCCGTTTCACGTAGGCAAAGATGCTGATAGTTTTCAAGACATCCTCGGCCGCTTCTCTGGCGTTTCGTCTGTCACATTCAAGTGGACTCTGGGTGCGCTGCCCTGGGAAGTCGTCAAGTTCTGCCTGGCCACCCCGCGCATAACCTCAATCACCCTCGATGCCGGTTCCGTGGATCTCATGGAGGTGCCTCCGTACCCCTTAGATGACCCTGTGTCCACCTCTCTCAAGACGTTCGTGTTCACCACGACAATGTGGCGAGAATACGAGAACGAAATGGCCCCCGTCCGGTACCGTGGCCGGGTTCGGGACATGAAGAAGGTCTTCGACCTCGAGCGGGAGTGTTTGCGGGCTGTCATGTTGTGCATCAATGCCACAGCGACATCGCTAACATTGCCTGTCGAGTCGACCCCGATTCTCGATATGGCGAAGGTCTCTTGGCCTTGTCTTCGGGAGCTCCACCTCCACGGCCGGTTCCGGGACATGGCGCAGGCACTTTCGCTGCAAGAGCTTCTCCCCACTCTCACTTCCTTGGAGACCCTGTCTATATTAGCAGCAAGGTTAAAGGAGCTTAAACGACCTGCCGTACTCTCCAAAGCGTCCCCTCTCTCCCCCTCCCACCCGCCTGTGCTGCCTGCGCTACGTTCTCTCACACTTGCGTATCCAGACCCCGAAGACGGGATATTCTCCCTCGATGTAACCGGTCTGACACATCTTTCTCTTCGCGACTGGCCACGGTTCTACAACCTGTTTGCGTACAGCGGCCGGCTGAGGTATCGATGGTGTACCGCCATCCACACCCCGATGCAGTGCTTGTCTATCCTGAAGCGGATGGAGATGCCGAACCTGACGAGCCTTGAGCTCGTGTACATGACTCCCACCGCGGGTGCGGACCGCGATCTGCTGTTTCACATTATACGGTCATACCCTCGGCTGACGCGGTTGGAGATCCACCGGTATCGTCTGAAACGGACCGAGCGTGTGCCATACGTAGGTATTGCATGCGTGTATTTCCGCCTGTCCTTGCCCTCACTGAATCGCTATGCTGTAGCTTCTTATCGCAAGGACGCTGTCGGCGATCAAGTCGCTGCGCGTCGTCCGCCTCAACCTCGACTTCGAGGACGACCACCAGGCGTACTGCGGGGATGTGCAGCACCGCCAAGTGTGGTACGACACGCTAACGAGAAGGAAGGGCCCCGAGATCGTGAACATCATGCAGACCTGCCCGCAGCTGGAGCACGTCGCGCTGCTGTACCACGGACACCCGTCCTCGACCTGGGCCGAGTTTCGCCCTGCTCGATATCCGGGGCCCAAGGTTGTCGTGGAGTATGATCCGCAGCACATGTACGCCCAATTTTTTCTCCCTTGACATATCCATCTTACATGGACTCGCAGAGATTCGGAAATGATGCGCAGGACGTGGCGGACCACTTGAGCCCAGAAGGTCGAGTGCTCCATCCTTCTTATGTGTCCCTGACCGTGGTGCGCGCCGGGGTCATTGGGAGAAGAACAGCACTGTAGCCCAGCAAGAGCGATCGAGGGCGCGTCGTCGTCGTCAGTGTGGACCGAACCAAACATCAGGGATGGGAGCTGCTCGTTCCACGGCGCGCTGAGGTTGTTACGACCAAAATTCAGTAACGAGGGTTCGATTGAGTGCTACTGATGGTGCCGTCGGTATGTCGCAGTTTTATTCGAGCAAATGCCAGGCTGACTGATATGTACCGCAGGTCCAGGCCGAGCGCGGGAACTTGAGTCCGCGGCGTGCCTGGCGTTGTACGGGGGTCGCCGAGCTCCTCGGCCGGGGCGTACTATGTAGTTGTATGCCCCCAAAACCTGTGTCGGTTACGCCGCGAGTCCGAGGTCCTTGATGACGACGTTGTACCAGCTTGGGAGGCGGGTCTTGGGCGGGTCGACGAATATGCGGTCATAGAGCCCCATCTGCCTGACAGTACGTGAGACGCTGCGGCGCGGAGAGAAGAGATGGCGGGGGCGAGAGAGAAGACGGAGAACGGGCTCACCAGTAGTTCATGAACACCCACGTGTCCCCGGATGTGGGCAGGGGGAAGCCCCTTGAACTGGGGCTGCGTGTATGCGACGCGCTCTGGGTCGATGTCGGGTATTGGCGGCCGCTCGAGGCTGAAGGAGTAGAGTCCGCCATCGGTCTGGCGACACGAGCGGTTCTGCGGCAAGCTTGGGATACGGACTAATCCATGGGGGTCGGAAAGCGAGGTCGTCTTCCAGCACCTTGAGGCCGTTCCACGCGGCTGAATGAGTGGGCAGGGCCCTCCGCGCGCGATACTTGGCAGCCATGAATAGGGCGCGGGGCAGCACGAGCTTGTTGACTCTCGCGGTCGCGGCGTAGGCACGGTGCTTAGGTGTAATATACTTGCATTTGACCATCCTGAAGGTGGCTCAAGATCCAGTAATACTGGTGGCGAGTGTCAGGTGAGCGCAGAGAAGCAAGTTAAGGGTGCGAGGGGATGCCAGTGTCGACTCCGAGGTGTTGCTGCAGGCTTTATACGAATTCGGAATGAGACATCGTGACTTTGTTTGCGAAGGATTTTCTGGGGAGGCTTCTACGGCATGTGGTGCTGGGCGAAATGTGAGTCTACGGTTGCAAACAGATCCAATCACCTTGTCCGCCCCGCTAATCCTTAGCTGCAGGCTTGCTTTGGTCACTAAGCGAGAACAAGGCAATACTTTTCAGCTGCAGATGCCAGGCGAATGTCCACCCTGTATGCGTCACAGATAAGTAGTGCTTAACAAGGACGAAGGGCTCAAGTTGGTGACATGGGGATTAGCAAGGAAGTACTCGGAGTGGATGGGTGGCAAGTTAACCGTACGATGATGCCTCCGTTGGGGGCGCGTTATTCCTTACTCTGCAGCCCTTCCAATTTTCTCGACTGCGTTCTCTTCTCCAGCCCCAAAATTAAGCCCTCTTCCACATTATAGAATCTGAATATTGGCTGCCCGTCGCCTTTTTATGATTTCTCGCGAGACTGCAAAAAAAAAGAGCGAATGGTTGGCGTAAAGATTAGATTACTTTTTACTTATTTATTAGTCCCTTGAGGGCGTCTATCTCTCAATCTCGGTTAATGGGAGCGTCACCTGGGCGTCGCTGCCGCTGTTTCTTCCTCCCCACCGTCGACCTGCCTCAACAGAACTCACCTTCCATGTCCTCAAAAAGATGGAACAAAAGCGCTCCCAAACGTATGTCTTTCCATCTCACGTCATCATCACTCTCTAACCTGTTCGAGAGCAGCCTGGAAGCGCTGGAAAACTTCATACAGACTCACAGAACGCTGCTTGAACGGACGAACGCCGACATAGAGAAACTCAGGGCTCTCCGTGCCCAAGTCGAGGATGGCTCCGTGCCCAGCCTCGATGAGCTGACAGCCAAGGTGCGTCTCTCTTCCAGCTCCGACCCGACGCGTCATTCAGCGACGCCTTCTCCCCCTCCCACTCCAGCTCGACGAGCCCTCGTTCAAGCTGAGCGAGCAGCTCGATGCCATGCCCCCGCTCCCAGCCGCACTCGACTGGTCCGCCTTCCGCGGCGCAGACCCCGCGCCGTTCACCGCCATGGCCACGGCCGCACGCGCCCCCGCCCCAGGCCCTCCGGCGGCACAGCCCTCTGCGCTCCGCTCGCTCGTCGCCGCGCACCGCGCTGCGATCCTCGACCCCGTCCTGCGCGCGTTCCGCCTCCCCGCGGACCTCGCGGCGCTGTCCTCCGACGAGGAGGAGGTGGACCCGGAGGAGGCGCGGCGCGCCCGCGAGCGCGAGAAGATCCACGAGCTCAAGCAGCGGCGCATCGAGGGTGGCGCGTTCGCGGAGCTTGGGCTCGGGGCGCGCACGCATGTCGCGGGCGTGTTTATTCGGAGGGATCAGGAGGACGAGAGTGCAGAGGTGGACATCTCCTTAGGGGACGAGGAGCGCGAGGGCCCGAGGCCCAAGTTGGCCGACGCCCCGGTGACGGCGACAAACGTGGTGCCTGTTCCCCCTACCGAGCGCGGGGCGTCGACTCGCGAGCGGCGGGCTTCGAGGAAGGCGCAGGAGAACAAAGATGCGGCCGACGCTAAGGCAAAGGCGAAGGCAAAGGCAAAGGCAAAGGCGAAGGCGAAAGCGAAAACGAAGGCACAAGCTAAACTGAAAGCCGAGCCTGGGGAGGACGCAGAGGAGCCTGCCCTCGAAGAGCCACTGCCGGGGGGCAAGAAGGGCAAGGCGAAGTCCGAGACGTACAAGCAGGCGTGGTCTGTGTCCGAGCAACACCTCCTTGAACGGCTGCTGGAGGAGATCCCAGACGGGGAGAAGAATCGGTGCGTGGTGGAGTCGCTCATTGTGAGGGATCCGGGGGCTGTGCCGCTAACGCGACGCGTTGTGCTGCAGATGGCTCAAAATCTCGCAGGCGATGAATGGGCGTCGCACCGCGCGGCAGGTTGCGAGTCGCGTGCAAAAGTACTACGAGAAGCTGAAGAGGTTCGGCATCGAGGTCGCGCCTGGGGGCAGCAAGCGCGGTGCCTCGGCCTCTGCGTCTTGACATCGTCCTCAGTACTATCCTGTATTTACAGCTCCTGTAACTTGTACCGCGACCCCTGCGCTGTATGTATAGCATTTGTCCGCACGCTGTGTCGCCGATGATGTGCCGCCGCGGGCTCGCGTGGACTGTGGGGTGTGCGAGGGCGAGACAAGCGATCATCTGACCGGACTGAGATCATGATTCTGTGCATTCTTTGCATGGCTCTCAGCGGCTGCCCCCCAAATCGCACACTGAGCCCCGTCCACCACTGACCTCCCTCGCCCGTTCCTTGCCAGCGCATCCGCCCCTCCTTCTTGCTTTCCATTCCACCACAGCACCCCCTCTTTCCTTTGTTTTCGCTCCCTCTCCTCGTCTCCCGACGGCCCCCCACCGACATGGCTACCCGCTTCGATCCCAACAACGCGCAGAATCTCGTCGAGGTTCGCACTCACTTTCCCCCTACCCTTCTGCCCTCCAACGTATGGGAGAGTGCTAACTGGGCATCCCCGCAACGCCGCCGCTTCGCAGATCGAGAAACAGTGAGTCGAAGATGCATTCTGTGTCCCTGGGAGATCGCGCAGCTGAGGTTCGCTTCGATGCCTGGTCCCATCTGCGATGCGATGAAGGTTTGCCGTGAAGGCCGTCGAGCATGCCCAGGTACGTGTACCGTGTACCGTGTTCGGTGGGCCCTCGCTCGGCCCGAGGCGGTCGCGGGACGAGCACGCTGAACGCTGAATGCTGAATGCACGACGTGCAGACCTACTGGAACCTGCTCGAGAAGGTCCACCCAAGCGAGCTCAAGCTCACCAAGTACGTCTGTCCTCCGATTTACTTCGGACCCGCTCCGTCTGCCAAGCATCCGTCTCATACCCCCGTTTTCGCTCCCTTTCTCCCCCACCCGAAACATATCAAATGAACTGCCGCTGCGACGACGGCGTGGCGCCCGCGCAGGATTGACGACGAGATCTTCGAGCACGCGATGAAGGAGTTCCCCGAGCTCGCGGAGGACGACCACGCGAAGGTCACGAAGCTCGACGAGGACTGGATGAAGAGCGAGTCGGGCAAGAAGCGCTGGCACGACTTCATTGCCTCGTGAGTCGCCCTTTCCTGCCTGCCCATCCCTGTTATCCGCCCCGCCGGATGTGTGCCCACCGCCGGTCAATGTTGCAGGTACGAGAAGAAGGTCAAGGACTACAACTTCGGCTCCCTCATCCGCACGGACGCGCGCCAGGAGTACAGCGAGACGAACACAATCTTCGTCACCCGAATACAGGTGCGCTTTCCCCATTTTCTACTCTTTCTGCCCCGCTGTTGCGTGCCCCTCGCCGGGCGGCGGGTGCGTCTCGGGGCAATGATGGTGGTGCTGACGCGCTCCTTCCTCCCCCTTCACCCCTGCTCGGTGGCAGTTCTATGTGTTCGAGATCGCGCGCAACCGGCTCGGCCTGAACGACAAGGCGCACGAGATCGCGAAGGAGGAGGCGGCCAAGGAGAAGGAGAAGAAGGAGAAGGAGCAGGCGCGTGCTGAGCGCGAGAAGGCCAAGAAGAAAAAGAACTGAACGCCGTCGTGTCTCCGTGTACTGATACCAGCGTGTCGCCGCCGGACTGTGCGCGCGACCTTGGGTGGTGTGTATTTATGTCGTAATCAACTTGGTCTCGTCCCAGGCATGTATGTGCAGGCGTGGCAATTCTCGCTCCGTCGCGACGTTAATATTCCTCCGGGACATTCGCTTGGCTATTTGGGGTACTTGAATACAAGGGTATACGTCGACGAACATTTCTAATGATTCATATACATAGGCTCATGCTTTCCAGGCTGGAACCACGGGGGGTACTCTTCGTAGATCTTGAAATCTCGCGGCCCTGCCATCTTCCGTCCGTCCCGCACAATCCTCTGAGGGGCCAGCTGAACGTAGGGCCTCTCGGCTCTGGTAAGCTCCCACCCGCCCTTGGTGCCATCGTGAAGAGGCGCCACAAGTCGTGTCATCGCGCACCAGAAGAAGTTCTTGTAAAAGATCGTGAGCATAGTTCTAATCAGAAATTATATGGATGCTTACCGTTCCTAGGGTGCACCACTTGAAAGGAGAAACGAGGTGGTCGATTTTCCCAAGCTCCGCGAAGGGGCAGTAATAACCACAATCGTCGACCTTGTAAGGGCTAACAAGAAAGTCTCGTGCGCCGCATCGGAAATTGGTAACTTCTTGGTCGCCGCCCAAAAACTTGAACTCGATGTCGAAATTCTCGTAATCCTCAGGCCGTTCGACATAGATGGCCTTCTCTCCATCCTCGTATTCTTGGAGATGTGAATCCTTCAGCCACAAACGTACGATGCTGTCGATGACCTCAGGGGGAAAATGGGAACGGCTCGCACCTGAACACGACTCTGATCAGAATCACAAGACAGACATAACAATGAATAGCTTTCTTCAAGAACTTACAGGTATCGAGGATAATCTCAACACCGCTGCGGCTGCTATCACGTGCCGCAGGCATCTTGAGCTCGATGGCCTCCCAATGAGAGGTGTTCGTGTAGTCAGGATCGTCGCGCAGTGGTTTGAGGAGAGTCATCGACAACAGCCGAAGCCTCCAGTTGGTGTACATGCCTTCATCTGGCGATTGGGGCCAAACTATGATCCTGGGTCCCCACTGCGGTGCGATTGGTTCGGTATCGGAGGAACCAAGAATCGCACAGGGCTCTCCGTCTCCAAAGTATACAAAACTGCGTCTGTGAAGCACGTCAATACTCGCCCGCCGTTGCGGTCAAAGGTATTTGACGCACGTTCGATCAACGGGTGCAGTCTCCCTAGCCTTCCCGGGCGAGCGCGACTGTTCTCGGGGCCAGAGCAGACGCAGGGTCATTATCCATGGCTAAGTTGCAGAGGGTGAAGCTCGTCAGTATCGCGATACTCTGAGACAGATAGGTCAGGTGCTAACCTTGTCGACACGGACGTCGTCGTTGTGCTGTAGCACGTCATAGAAAGTCTGTAAATACCGTCCATGAGACATCATGAGGCAAATTGCAGAGAGAGATGTGGCGACGCGGCTTACCACCTGATCTTCGGGCTTCAGGTCATCGGAATTCGTCCAAGGATACCTCCAGCTAGACGATGCCATGAGTCAATTGTCGAAGTATTAAATAGAAAGACTCTTGACGGAAAACCTACCCTGGTACAGCAAGTCCGAAGTTTCCGTCCCACTGCTGCGCCACAAGTCCAGGGTTGACCTGATGCGCGAGGATGCGGGGGAGCTCCAAGGAAGTGGCATCTTCGGCGTTTTTATTCCAACACCAGGAGGGAAATTCGAAGCAAACGGAGGCATCTTGGATGCTCCAACGACTAATGACTATTTTGCCAGAAGTTAGTTTTATGACCCATTATATCATCGTGCCAGCACCGAGTCATACTCACGAGCATTCCCACCATCTCCGTACAGGACTTCTTGTGTATCCTTCACATCTGCAGCTCCAGGGGGAATCGTCTGCTTGAATAAATGTCTCATAGTGAACGGGGCCGGAGATTGGCTCAGCCGCCGCTGTGAACCCCGTTCAGTCCCGAGTTCGGATGTGAATAGCGGGTCTGTTAGCTCCAACACGCCTTCCGTTGAAACCTCCAGCTTGGCTTCATTGGTCCCAGGAGGCGAATGGAACCCCGTTATATCCGTGCTCTCCTGAGCGAGGTGAGTGATTGACGAGCTTGCTCCCTCGCCGGCCTCACCAGCTGAATCTGGTGACGTCTGACATTCGACTGTCCCCTCCCGGGCCGCCCCTTCCGCTTGAGAACTCTTCGACGCTTCGCCCCTGCAGGGCTGAGTGATAGCCACATCCGATGGTGCCACAGCTACTCGCGAGGCACTACGGGAATGGTCAATGCGGATGTCAATCCTGGCCTGGACGTGCTCTGTAGCATTTCCCGAAGACGCTGCTCCGCCAGTGACGTTCGACGGCACTAGAGGGTCGGAGACAGTCGTGCGGGACACAGAGTGATCCGAATCGCCAAAACCACGAGTCGGTAGCAACTCCTCCGCCGTGCATGTGAGTACGTTCGAAGCAACTGCCGATGACGATCCCGCCATGGATTCCCCTGCACCCACGGGTGGCGGGTTGGGACCAACGAGCGCAGACCCTGCTGGTGCAGGGCCTTGTAGCTCTGTGTCACGGCTGAGAGACACATCGTACGATGCTCCGCCAGACCCGGTAGGGAGCTCGAAGTTAAAGGAGAAGTCAAATCCGTCTCCACCGAAGTTATGATCGGAGTCCTCGTCTGGGCCGCCGATCCCGAGCTCTCCAGCCGTTAAGAGCCGAGAAGACTCCAAAGGGGCAATTTCCACTGGAGGCGTATCCTGAGGTGAGTGGAGGGGATCGACGATGGTGAATTCATCCTGGATAAACCAGCTTGAAAAGGGGGCGATCAGCGAAAACCAGGCGCTCAGTCGACTCAATGCTTACTAGATGCCATCCGCTAGAGAACCACACGGTCAGCGTGGGCACACAGAAACAATTCCGCATATACATATCACTTACCGGTATCAATAGGCGTCACATAGATGTCGCCGAGGTTAGGGTGATGAAGGAGGTCGGTATGGCGTGGATCCGCTTCTTGGGGACGGAGTCTCTGCGGGGGGCTTATGAGGATTCGCAACAAGAATAAATGAGCACCCGAAGGATTTACCAGGTGCAGTGCATAGTGGTATGCTGAGGAGCGATAGTTCAGTTCTTCCGGTGACGAATCGCAGCGAAGCTAGGTAAACGTACACAGCGGGTTCAGGAAGTCTTCATCGGTCTGAGCCAGACTCGCTACGGAAAACTTAGGTCTCGTATCATTCGGTCGCCATCGTGGGCGAATTGCAGGTTGCAGGGGACGGGTCGACTTAAGAACTACCTGGACCGTCCCCCTTTCCTGGCGCATTGCCTGAAGAAGTCTACGTTAAATGGTCAAGTATATGTGGCAAAAACGGATGAACAGACCAGCCTGATGGCTATTCCAGAATCCACCCGCACGCGCATAGAAGTTGCAAGGCGTCTGAGAGGCCGATCCAGCATGGAGCGAGGGGCCTCGAACCGACCGCGCTTGAGTGGGCTTTGCACAGGAGCAGCATCGTCTACTACCATCGCATCTTCGTCGACGGGGGATGGTTCACGAGCTCGCTTGCCGGCAGGAAGTTCCTTCCGTGCCGCAAGATACTCGCGGATCTTGTAGTACCTCTGCGCAACTTTCAGCTTGTGACGAAGCGCATCGGCCTGGACGATTATTGAGTTCTCTGCTATAATACGAGTAGCTGAAGCAACATACCTGAACCATGCCCCGAATATTCGCGCCTGACCTGCTAGGGCCAAGATAGGGCTCTTCAAGGAGCAGTAGTAAGCCATTGGGCTGCATTTCGAAGGAAACGTCGGCAGCTTGGAAGCGAGATGAGGGATAGGAAGTCGACGTGTGAGATGGGGTTGTGGGAGACTTGATTCACTTGGGTCTTTAAGCCCCTCGACCACTGTGGAATACTTATCAGTAGATGGGCGGGGGCAGTGAGGGAAAACAAAAAGGGGCACCTCTTCACGTTTCCGAGCGTAGCGAAAGACAGCTGCCAAGACACTTGAAATACAAAAGCAATCGTGCTTACACCCGTTCACCAGTCTTGATCACGGAACGCCGTTATCAGACAGCTCATCGCCCTGATTACTGCGATGGAACTTCTCAAACTACTAGTCTTGTGTTTCCCAGAACCATACAGGTATAGAGCGAACCAGTCAAGCGGGCTAAGTCGGTACTCAGTTCTGGCACAATAAACTGGATCCCACGACCACGCACCGAAGAGCCAGCTATCTTGATAGCCGCCAACAGAAACCGCTCGAAAGCGAATGAATACTAGTAACCCACTTCCCCCTTCCCGAACTTAACACCTTCCATCAGTTGCGAACCGAATGACAAAGAACAACAACAGCGGACAGCGATGGGAGCGGATGGCAAGGATGCAGAGCACAACAACACATTTGACGTAACACAGCATGCGAAGGACGTAAGTGCATCAGCAAAAGTGCACTTTACTATGTAAACCCTCCTGAGTGCCTGAGGAAGTCGCCTCAGGACCCTTCAGAAGCCCCAGGCTATCAGGAAGCTGCTTCCTGAGCGCCTTAGTGAGGCTTGCCCAGAACGACAGGGAAGCTCAGGGTCGACTCAAGCAATGGCACTTGTGCTGATGAAGTACGCGATACAATAAAGGATGCCGAAACCCGACCAGAAACTGAGAGGTAGAAGAGGACGGTGCCTGACACAGCTAATCGGTTCTCGCGATAGAGGATGACGTAGGTGTCACACCTTGATCCATTTCTTCTTCAAGGGCTCCGAATCTCTGAGAGTGCCAATGGTGAATTGGGGGACAGAGCCGACGGGACTGCGAACTTACACATGCTCGGAATCATACTCCAGCACAACGCGGGGTCCCGGACAACGATCTGTCCGGAACTCAACCCACGTCGCAGACGGGGACCCGTGGTAGAGGAGCGCTACGTGCTCCAGAAGTGGACATTCTTGCATGATAGCAAGGATCTCCGGCCCGCGCTGACGCATGAATGTGTCACGCCACCGTCCCCGCTTTTCAGGGTTGCCGCAGTACGCCCCGTGGTCATCGTGGAAGTCGAGGCTCAAGCGCACAGTGCGCAACGACTTGGCGGAGGCTAGCATGCGAGCGATAGCAATCTGTAAACGGGAGTAAGGACTGCGACGGACCGACGACGAAACACGGAAGACGCACATGGTTGACCTGCTCCACCCTGCGGAATCGATAACGATGGATCTCTAAATGCGAGAGCGCGGGGAAAGCTGTGCCTATGTACGTGAGCAGGTCTGAGTCGTCGCCCGACTGAGCCGCAGGAACCATGTAGACGAGCTCAAGGCTGGTCAACTGGTGCAAGGACATGCGTCTCAAGATCGAGAGGCAGTTCGTCTGGTTGAGGATCGGCATATTCCAGCCCCACTGCGGACCGAATCTCTCTCCTCCGTACGCGACAAAATTGTAGAAGCGCGGACAGTCGCAGAGAGACAAGTGCGTAAGCTTGACGTCGATCGAAAAAATCGCGTCTTCGGGGTTTGGGTACGCAATGGTGAGGGAACGCAAGCGGGGCAGAATAGCCGGAGGTGTGGGAGGACGTTCGACGACGACTGAGGACGAACTCGAAGCCACGGGCGGGTTGTGGGAAGGGGCCGTCGAAGAGGATGCGCGATTTACGTCTAGCGTAGATGAGCGTGCCAGCCGCGGCCGTGCGAGGTGCTTGGATCTCGCAGCCACCACCGAGAGCGTCTCCAGCAAGGGCAGGGAGGGAAGAAGGACTTGGAGTGCTGTTGGCTGTGAGCCGTCCAGAAAACGTCCACGAAGACTGAGGTGTCTAAGCTGTGGCCAGGAGATCGTCGACATCTCGCGTAAAGGCGCTGTCTCTGCAGGTATTGTCAAGGATGTGGCTGTATTGTTCATTGTGAGCAAGATAGCGGTTAACCACTCTCGCTCAAGACGATAAACCTCATTCATATCTCTCGGGATGATGCGATGACGAGTGCCAGTGAGGGACGTCACATTGGCATGCTCTCGCCACATAGTAGTGGTGAGTGAGAGTCGCTCGAGCGAACTAGTAACTGTGCCGTCCGACAGGTAGGGGGGGAATTTGAACCGGTCCGTTGCTTTGGCGTCGAACGACAAGGATGTGATGCGAGGATTGACGAGACAGGATCGGATCACAGGCCACGATATCATGCCCTCGGTCCCTATGAAGGTGACGGAGATGATGGAAGGGAAGCAACCCAGGAGGGCCCGGAATTGCTCCACGTCGTGGTCGGAGTGAAACGACCAGTATACGTTTAGGTATCTGGTATACGACCATTTGAGAAACGTTTGACGTTGGAAACAGCGGGACGCACCGAACAAATGGACGGATTACTTCGGGCGGCTCTGCGGATGGGCCATAAGAATAGTAAGGTCCGATAGAGAGGACCATCCACTTGCACCGGGAGAACAAGATAGGCAAGGAAAGGTGGCGGAGCTTGCGAGAGGAGAGTGATAGATTGTGGAGCGAACCTCCTTGGTGGCGCAGCTCGTCCGCTATCAAACGGAAAACATCCACGTTCACGGCTTCAAGTCTGCATGGGTGCGGTCAACACAGAACGTGTCGCCCGACACCAAGGAGAACGAACTCACGGCGACAGGTGGGGCAAATGTTCCAACTCCGGCGACGCGACATGCTTGGGACGTTTGCGGGGAGGGGGGCCTTCGCGATAGCTGGAAGACCTGGGCTGGCAGTTGTGGCATGAGGCAAGATCCCAAGGAAAGACCAGAGAACGGATGCTCGTCCATGCCCTAGAAAGCATAGCGCAGGCGGAAACAACCAGCCGTCATGTATGAAGGAGACAAGAAGTGGCAGAAGCTCAAGGTCGGGCGCGACTCCGAGTTCGCTGTTCGCGACGACGACAACCTTGTTCAACTTCAGGTATGGGCGCTTCCGTCTTTCCCAGCAGGCGGGAGCTCGGCACTCAGAGCTATTTGTCATACTTAGCGTAGTCGACTCTACTCTATCAGTTCTCAGTATTCCGAGTCAGTCACTGACCACTGCAAGTCTTAATGGTTAATATTATTGCTGAAATGGAAATTGAGAGCAAGATCCTAGGAGTACAAATCATACATGGACCAGCATCGAGCCTATAATACGTATAAACCAAGAACGAATTCTTGCTAGTTGGCTCAACTCCAAAACGTTCAAGCCTGGAGGCCGCAGAACTTCACTTAGCAACCCCAGAAGGACAGGGGAAAAAATCTCCAAGCTGCGAGAGAAAGGCATGGCATGCTAGATGCCGCACTCTGGTCCGACCGCGAGGGGTCGATGGACCCTGTGCCGATTAATCCCGAATAAAATGCGGGAAGTTTGAACCTGTGGCATGTATCAGTCAGCATCCACACCGGGGGTTGTAACAGAATCAAACGCTCGACATACCTATGGACCTTCGTCGAGTTGCCGACACTCGACCTCAGGCTCAGGCTGGACACCACAAGGCAAGGCACTGATCAATCAACCCCTCCTTACTAACTTTCAGGAGCAGAATGAGTAGCAAGCGGCCCGAGAGGCACTTCCGCTTCTTGACGTTTGATCCAGCCCAACCTTCGCCAAACTCATATGCTGCCCCGACATATGCGGTCGACTGCCACGGCCTCACCCACAATGACCCCTAAAACCCACCTACACAGTCAGTGCTGTCCGATGTCCGAGGGAACAAGACCAGCGACAGCATTGACGGCTGCCGGTGGGTCCCGACTAAACAACAACATGAGTGTCACGTCGTCAACCATTGCATCCTGATGGGCTCCGAATCCCTGGGAGCACGGACAGTGAATCGATGAACAGGACCCGACAAGGACTGAGAACTCACACATGCTCGGAATCGTACTCCAGGACAACACGAGGGCCTGGACAACGAGCCGTCTGGAACTCAACCCACGTCGCAGACGGGTGCCCGTGGTAGAGGAGCGCTACATGCTGCAGAAGCGGACACTCTTGCATGATGGCAAGGACCTCTGGCCCGCGCTGCCCCATGAACGTGTCACGCCACCGTTCCCGCTTCGCGTTGTTGCCACAGTACGGCCCGTGGTCGTCGTGGAAGTCAAGGTTCAGGCGCACAGTGCGCAACGACTTCACAGCGGTCAGCGCCTGAGCGATAGCGACCTGTAAACGGGAGTGAGCACCGTAACACATCCCCTCATAAAACAGAAGACACACGTGATTGACCCGCTCCGTCCTATGAAACCGATAACGATGGATCTCTAGATGTGCGAGTGCGGGAAGCGCTGTGCCTATGTACGTGAGCAGGTCGGAGTCGTTGCCCGACGGCGTTGTGGCGACCATGTAGACGAGCTCAAGCTTGGTCAACCTAGACAATGGCATGCGTCTCATGATCGACAGACATTGCGACGGGTTGAGGATCGGCACGTTCCACCCCCACTGTGGTCCAATGTGCTCTCCTCCGTACGCGAAGAAGTTGTAGAAGCGCGGACAGTCGCAGAGAGACAACTCCGTGAGCTCGGCGTTGATCGAAAAAATGGTGTCTTCAGGGCTTGGATAAGCAATAGTGAGGGAACGCAGATGGGGTAGAATAGCCGGAGGGGTGGGGAGCCGTTGAACGACGATCGAGGATGAACCAGAAGCCGTGGAAGAGGATGCGCCATGTACGCTCGACGAATCTAACGGTCCTAGTAATCGGGGCCGCCCGAGGTGCTTGGGCCTCGCAGCCTGCACCAAGAGCGTCTCGAGTGAGGGCAAGGTGGGAAGAAAGGCACGCAGCGCAGCGGTCTGTGTGCCGTCCAGAAAGCGTCCACGAAGACTGAGGTGCCTGAGCCGCGGCCAGGGGATCGTCGACATCTCCTGCAAAGGCGCCGTCTCTATAGGTATTGTCACCGATGTCGCTGTGTTGTTCATGGTGAGCAAGATAGCGGTTAAGCACTCCCGTTCAACACGGAAAACCTCCTTCATATTCCTCGGGTTGGCAACAACGTAGCGAGTGCCATTGGGGTTCATCGCATTGGTGTGCTCTCGCCACATAGTAGTGGTGAGTGAGAGCCGCTCAAGTGAGCTAATGACTGTGTCGTCCGTCAAATAAGGGGGTGAGTTGAACCGGTCCGTGGATCTGGCATCGAACGACAAGGATGTGATGCGAGGATTGACGAGACAGGATCGAATCACAGGCCACGATATCATGCCCTGGGTCCCTATGAAGGTGACGGAGCTGATTGAAGGAAAGCACCCGAGGACGGTGCGTAATTGCTCCGCATCTCGGTCGTATCGAAACGCCCAGTATACGTTCAGGTATCTGTATACGATGGTTTGAGAAACGTTTGGCGTTCGAGACAGTGGGACGCACCGAACGAATGAACAGATTACTTCGGGTGGCTCTGCGGACGGGCCATAGGTATACAACGGTCCGGACTCATCCCGCCAAGAGAAGACCATCCACTTGCACCGGGAGAACAAGATAGGCGAGGAAAGGTAACGGAGCTTGCGAGAGGAGAGTGATAGATTGTGGAGCGAACCTCCTTGGTGGTGCAGCTCGTCCGCTACTAAGCAGAAAACATCCACATTCACGGCTTCAAGTCTGCATGGGTACGGTCAACACAGAAGGCGTCGGCAAGGAGGACGAACTCACGGTGACAGGTGGGGCAAATGTTCCAACTCCGGCGATGTTGATGTTGCATGCTTGAGACGTTTCCGCGGTGGAGACCGTTCAAGTTGGCGATGGTTCGGAATCCTGGACTGGGAATGGCCCAGCCATGAGGGACTGAGATCGCACGGGAAGAGCAGAAAGCGGATGGTAGCCCATGCCCTAGAGAACATAGTGCAGGATCGAGTAGCCAGTCGACATCGATAGAGACAAGACGGGGGAGGTCGAGATCAAAGGCGAGTTCGCCGTCGGTGTGCATGGGCGCCTCCCGCGGACGGAGGCGCTCAGCGCTCAGCGCTCAACGTTCAACGTTCAGGCCTTTCCACGCGCAGTGATGGTGCAGACGAGTCAGAGTCAGGCCAAGCCAGCCAAGCCATATGTTTGAGCCGTTTTCTGCCCCGGACTAGGATCAAATTTTCACAGCCGCTGCTCTGTGCCACGTTGCTCTTTCCCAAGGATCGACCATACATATATATATACGTGCACGGTGCGTCGAATGCCACTGGTGTGATAACCATCTCAACCCTTTGCATCCAACATGCCTAACCCGGAGAGCCCAGTACCGCCCGAGCGTATCCCTCCTCTTGACTCAGAACTCCTCTCGTTGTCGGAGAAAGACATTACTTTCCTCCGCACCTACATCTCTCCTGATGATCACAAGGTTCGAGAGAGGATACTGGACATTCAGAAGAGGTATGTATATAATTGTCATTCTCCGCTCGATAAACTCACAAATTTTCCAGAGCCTAGTAAGGACAACCTTTCGATTATTTCATCTCATCTCGGGGCGGTCCACTCATGTGGACCTGGTCAGCGCAGAATATCCTTACCCCTGCGTACGGGCTTTCAATTTCGTGAATCTTTTCATGGCGGAAAACCCTATCTATTCTACCATCGTCGACGCAGGAAGGGGAGGCCACACCCTTTTTCTGGACCTAGGATGTCACAGTATGTGTCCGATTTGTGCCACTAACCATGGAGTACAGATGCTCACGATCGCATGTCGGTGCTAGTGGGTACGGACGTCCGCAAATTAGTTTGTGATGGATATCCTGCATCGAATGTTGTTGGCTGTGATCTCCGGCCGCAGTACTTCGACTTCGGCTACGAGCTGTTCGGAGATACAGACACATGCCCAATTCACTTTTTCGCCGACAACGTCTTCGACGCACCTTTCTTTATGTTCGACTTCCCTGGCACCACTGTGGCGCGGACAACAGCTCAGAACCCTCCTGCGTTCGGTTCCGTCACTCACCTTTCTCAACTCTGTGGCACGCTCACCCACATCTACACCGGGGCGTTGTTCCACCTTTTCAACGAGGAGGTGCAGTACACTCTCGCGCTACAGCTTGCGGAGCTGTTGAAGTGGACCCCCGGTGCTACGGTGTTCGGCAGGCACCAAGGTCTGGAGAAAGCTGGCAAGATCGACGATCCTCTTGGCCGGTGATTATTATTTGCGAGGTTCATACGATAGTCGCACGCTGACCTTCATCATAGGGACCTGTATGGCCACTCAGAAGTGTCATGGCCTGTGATGTGGAGGAAAGTGTTTGCGCTGGTGGAAGGAGAGGTGTTTGCCAGCAGTAAAGTGGTCGTTCAGACAGAGCTCCGCAAAGGTTCTGCCCCTAGTACTAGTGTTTCTGGAGGGAACAGGCAGTACCATATGTTATATTGGAGCGTTCGGATTGTGTAACAACTTCAAGACAGTACATTGATTCTAATATATGCTCTTCTTTTGTACATGCAGCTTATATCACGACGAAATTACAAGACTTTGATCATTTGCATACCCAACGATGACAACGACAACATCACTGCTTCCCATTCAGGGGACAATCACAGCCCGGAAGCGAGCGGTCTTGCAGTGGTTCAACGAACGCTTCCTCGGCCTTGTGAAGAGGGAAAATTTCCACCAAACACTTGATGTTCTTCCGGCGCGAGCAAAGGCGAGACAGTTCTCCATGTCTTTCGGGGAGCCAGCCGGCCAGCCCCGAACAGAGAGCCGCTTCACGAGCAACGCCACTGCATCCCAGACACATTAGCTAACACTTCTCGCGGGAGCATATCACGAATAACTCACGCGGGGGGATCTTCAGCTTCATCGGCTGCAGTTCGACAGCGAGCGCGAGCAGAGTGCCGTTGACCACGAGCGCGTGGATGAGGTTCTCAGTGATACGGGCGTTGGGGGCAGTTCAAGTTGCCATGATGATCTTTCGATATCGGGCCGCCGAGCTTTTGAAGGGCTTGCACTTGGTCAACCCTGGAACCGTCGATGAAGTCCAACCCGCCCCGACGCGCTGGCCCACCTTCCACGGTTTCCCGTCGGAGGAGACGGCCACGACGTCTCCGACGATCTCAGCCTCGTGTCCTGGAATACGAGGAAGGGGGACGGGCATGACCTGGCTAATGCAGATCTCGTCCCTGTGGCAGTGCAATTGGCAGCCCACGATGCCTAACGTGAGGGACACACGAACGTTCCACGCCGGCCGCAGGCAAGAACCTTCACGACGATCTCGCTGGACTCGGGGAACTTCTACGGGACGTCGATCTTTTGAAGTTTGCCTCCGGGTTCGAGGAAGGCGTAGGCAGTGTAGGTCGAAGGGAACTTGAAGTCAACAAGGCTCGGCATCTTGAACGTTGAAGCTGCAATAAGCTGCTGTATACTTCGTGTGGGGGAATGGGATGGGATGGAGGATCTGAAGTTCCTAGACAATGTGATAGGGTTTTTATAGCAAGAGGTTCGATAGCGTAAAAGGCTAAAATTTCACCCCACCTTCGCAGCTCCTAGTGTTCCTCTGCTAGAGAGCTCCTAGCTAGGCCTGCAAGGCCTGCTAGCCGCAAGAGGCCGCAAGTTGCAGCTTGTCTGGTTCTCCAGATTGCATTCTCTCTCAGCTCTTTCTCAGCTGGACGACCCCTACATCCAATCCCTTACACAGTCACTGTAACAGTTAACCTGCACCTCAGAATCTGCCCTCCCCGATCGTGTGCGCGTCCTGCGTACGGTACCCTGAGTATGGTTTCAAGATACCAAAAACATGCCGAAGACCGTGGACCACACTTAGCATCTCGCCAGAACCCACAAGAATCCACCGGCAGCTACGTGCCCACCACTGTTGCGACATTGACTAGATCTCAGGCCTCTGACCTCGGGGCCCATATATATGTAGTAAATGGATTAATAGGCGGGAACAAAACATAACGGCCAGAATGCACAAGAGCTTGTTACAGTCACCAGACATTCCAGATGTGTCCCTCTTTTCGTCATGATGTTGTACTTACGGCTTCAGCAAGTGTACGCAGAGGATATTTGGCCCAAGCAGCTCTATCGGCGTCGACTCCGTCGAGATCGAGATTCAACACTGTCGCCTCCGAGCGTGCTACTACCTAGCCATACATCCCGAGGAGAGTGGTGCCAAACACCTCTTCTACAAGGCATACACGTTCCCCATCATGCTTGGACATGTACAGCCATGAAGGTACTCAGGGTAAGGAGGTCACGAGGACAACGAGATCTGGTTGTTATTGAGCATGGATAGTCTAAGTGGTTCGAAAGGGCACACGGTTGCAGTCAGTGTGCGGCATCGTTCGAACTTCGAAGGGAAGCAAGTAGGCAATGTACAGAGTGCGATTACGTGCGTGCGGGAAGAGGGTAAGCACCGTCTACCCACTCTCGACTCAAGGCCGGGCGTTCCGCTACAGGTACCTTCCAAGCTACCAAGGGCGTTTGTGCGATGATAAGGTTGAACACGAACGCATACACTGTACATCTCCAACCAGAAGTATCGACATCGACGAGCTGGCCATCTTCCGACTTGACAGATATCCATCGATGCAGTCTACATGGAAACCGACGCAAGGGCCTACCTCCAACGCTGGGGCCCAAACAGTCAGTGATGGGATCGCGCGCGCCTTCGCCCAGGAATCAATCTGAACGACCTACCAGAACGTCCAAGGCACTTCCGCTTCTACACGCAAGTACCCCACCCCTGCTTCTCCATCGCCTTCGCCTTCCCATGTCGAACACCCACCGCCCACCGCCCTCCTACGGCCATCCAGGCACCTTGAGAAGCCAAGCCGTCTTCGACCTAAAGATCAGGATCCATATGCATATCCACCACCTCTCCGTCGCCACTCCCAGTGCCAGCCCCCGCCCGCTTCGAGTTCTCAGTTCTCATGTCAACAAGTAGTCCCACTGTTCCCCGACGAATCCCCCGTTGTCAAGCGGCCCCCCGGCAAGACGGACGCCGCCGTCCACAGCCTGCTTCCGCTGGTGTCTCCGCCCGCCATGGGCGGCGCCCTGCCTGTCCCTGGCCCTACTCTCGCCCCCCGTCACGGCGCGGGGGAGCGGCGGGGCGGGGGGTCCACGGCCATAGAACGGGGCAGTGTCTGCGACGCCCCGCGCGAGCGTGGTCCGCGGACGCGCGACTGCCTCGGCCGTCTTTCGGGCACCAGTGCAGGAGGCGGCGTGGGTGGTTCTTGTGGGGAGCGGAGAGGGAGCGGAACTGATGGGGAGACGGGGAAGAATTGGAGGTCGCGGGAAGAATGTTGGGTGTGGTAGGATGGCGGTACGGTGGACGAGGACACGAGCGATATCGAGTCGGTGTTGGTGGAGGGTATCGGGGTCGGGGTATCGGGCGGGGCATCCGCTTGCGGGCCCTGATTCGCATCACTGCTACGAAGAGGGACGCGTTTCGGTCTCTAGGACATCGTGTCAGGGAGGGATACTCACATGCTCGGCGGAGGCGGGTCGTTCGCCTCTGCGGGATTGGCAAATGGTGAAGGATTGTCGTTATCTGTACCAGTAAGGACTGAGATGCTGATTATTGGGTGGTCATCTATGGCGGCTGTGGGCAAGTTTAGCGAACGCATGTCGGGGGTCGTTGGGGTCGTTGCAACGATAGGAAGGAGACTCGAGGTTTGGCTGGGAAGCGGAGTGCGGCGCTCCACTTGGAAGAACCCATCCTGTACCCAGAATCGTAAATCGTGAGCAGACTTGCGTGGAAGGGATGAGGGATGGTGCCCACCGTTGAAGGCGACAACATAGCACGGGGGTCCAGCCGGCGACGACGTGACTTATATAACTCCCAACCCCACCCCACTGCGCACACCGCCCAACCTGCCGCTTCAAATGGTGCAATGTCAGACCTACAACGGAAGGCTGAGTGATATGTCATACCGATGATAGGAAAGATAATCGTGACAACGGAGGAATTTAAACCATTCGACATGGATGGCAGGACGACGGAAGGTGGGTGGATGAAAGCACAGGAGGAGATATCGCACCCTTTTCAAAACCTGCATGGCAGTTGCGCAGGCTACCGTTCAGCGCTGGTAGTGATAATCATGAGACGAAGGACGACGAATGACGGATGCTGTTGGTGGTGCTTCTGAGTTCATACGACAGAAGCGCAACTGAGATCTACGGGACCGAGCAAGACCGTAAGTAGTCAGTCTAGGAAGCTTTCAACATCTGACTTTGAGACTCACTTTAAGATTCTACGATTGCTGCACCAGGTTGTTATGGTCAGAGCGAGACGGTCAAATGTACTCGACATCAGACCTAGCCACCGATTTCGATGGGTCAACCAATATCAGTTCCAACCCCCAGTGATCCGGAAACCAGGCACGTCATCCAGTGTTAAGGTTGGAATGCCATCTTGCAGCGCCTAGGAAGCCGGCAGCTCCGCCACGAGACCCCGTCAACTGGAGCGTTGTCAAACGCCCGATAGAGAAATAAAACAGCGGGCGCACCTCACAAGGAGTTTATGAACAACTTGGACCTTTGTTCGTTGGGTTGTTAGTTTATCTGCTTCCGCATAGTTAAACATTTCACGACCGCTCAAGAAGTCTTAAAGTGCCCGAAAATGTTGCGGAGTGTCTGACGGTGCTCGATACGACCCACTCGGGCAGCGCATGTCATAAATCCAACGAATAAACAAACGATATTATACAACAAAATCCACATCAGTTCTGCAGATGTATCAGTGCCTCTGTCCCGTTCGCATTGGGAGCACGCGAGGACGTACCTCTGGTATCCGGAAAATAGTGATCTCCTGCTGCTTGAAGTATCGCCGGTTCTCCTCGTCAATGAGGACGAGGTTGAGGTAATATCGCGTGCTGAACTTCTTGTTTACATCGCGGAATGTCGGTGTGAGGTCGAAGCCGCCCAGGAACAGCCGTATCGGGATTGTCTCCCCTGGATAGTAAAGTTAGCAGTCGATATATGCGCATATCCTAGAACACAATGGGCAAGAGAAGGGCTTACCTCGTATCGGGGCGCCATCCATGATCTCGAACTTGGTAATCGTCTCACTCTCGTTGTACTGGTTCGGTGGAGACCCTGTCGTCTCGCGGCGGATGATAGAAAGTTCCATGTGCTTGATCTTAATGCGCACGAGGAGGAAGTAGATCTTTCCAACGATGACGTCCTTTAGGTGGTATCTGCCCAGATGTGAGCAATATGGCGAGATGTAGACAACAGTATACGCATCGGACCCGAAGTCTATGCAAGGAAATGGAACGGGGAACGCACTTGGACTTGTTGTACTCAAACTCTATGTGCAAGCAGTCCTCGATTCCGACCTCCATCTTGATAGAGTTGTTGCTGTCGGGGGGCATACGGTACGAGTGTACCCAGAGGTCCTTCTCCTTGGTCACATCCGCTATTCTTCTTGAAATGGTGACCTTGATGAGATACCTGGAACGACGGGTCGGAAGATATGAAGTCGAGGCCAACATAAACGTGGTGAGTGGGAGGGACTACGCACCTGAGCTTGACATTGATACCCTGGTAACTCTCGAACTGCTTCTCGACGTTCTTGAAGAGGAAGTCAAACGTCTGAGCTTGTCTCATTTCTCCTGGCGCCGCGAGTTCTTGTGATAGTGACAGGAATTCGTGGTGGTGCCCGCGGTCGTAGAAGAGCTCTGAAGGACGCCGTTCAAGTACAGGGTTTGTCGACGCAATAGAAGCTTACGCACCGATACTCCCCACAAACTCAACCTTGATGCCTTCATGCGCGAGTTTCTTGCCATCCCGAACACGGACAGTTACCTGCGACAGGCTGTTAGGCCTCCGGTGGTGCATTTGTGGGGCCTGGCAAGAGAATGCATGCAACATGCAAACATACCTGACCAGCCACGGACTCTCCGTCATAGTAGATGGGACAAGAAACCATCTTCTCCTTGTCCGCCTTAATCTCGACCTTCTTCCTATCATCCTCTCCCTCCAACCGAATGTCCACGTCGACTGGGGACGCGAAGAAGTATGCCGCCATAATGCGAAATGCGAATGCGAGAGGGGGGTTGGGTCGTCAACAGGTCGTAATCCCAGAAGAATTATGAGGTTGTCCAGGAGAAACGGTAGAACACAGGGCCGCGGAGTACAAGAACGAAAGAGAGTAGAGCGCAATGCTTGCAGCGCAGCGGGAGGCTCGTCGCTTGGGCGCTGCGCGGCCCGTCCCGGAGCAAACATGCGCAAATAGCATCGACTATCTGCCTGAGCGTCAACAGGGCCCTTTGAGCACCACCGTGAGACCCACTTCGGTATGACTATCAGAGCTCACCTCATCGTTTCCGCATCCACCAAGTCAGGTGGGACTCGGTGCATACAGAATCATCGACTTATCGTTATGTGTTAATGAAGGTGAACGATCCCGTTGATCCAGGATGCATTGGATATTGCTCCGACTGAGGCAAGAAATGCATATGGCCACCTATCGATCTCTCACGGAATCGTCTCCCCGACCATACAGGATTTCGATTATCCGAACCTCGACTGCAGTCGACGACAAGACCAGCACAATGCTATCGCTTTGCTGGGTCCAAAGTACAAGTCTCATGGCTAGCAACCTCACTGCAGCCTCGAGGCGCTAGCCGCTTGTGTATATGCGCAGCTTCTCAGTGGCACATTTCGGCAACATTTCGGTGCCTATCGGAGTCATCGTCATTCTATCGGTGAGTCAATCTCTTCTTCGACCTGGGAACCCCAGCCTCCCTTCAGGCTTCAATCCTCACCAGCTTGTCGTTTCCTCTTCTCCTAGGGTAATCTTCGACTGAGACAAAGTCCCCTGGAAGGCTCCAAGATCTGTAGTAGAACAGCCATAACGTTTCAGTAACAGGTAGATCTTTTCCGGCGGCCACCTTGGAACACAGGTCGGTCCAAAGCGTCCACTCTAGATCAATCAGAAAATTCGCGCCCCGCCATATACACCAACGCCTAACGTAGCCGAGGTCGGTGAAGCTTTGTGCAACGCTGATCCCTATTTAGTAATAGTGCCTACGACGCCTCTGCACGGCACCGGCACCATATGCTGGACGACGCTTTGGATGAGCTCTACGCCGTACAGCACTATGTACCCCAAGTTGAAAGGATGGGTATTGCGGGATGGTATAAATTGGTTTGGTTTGGCCTGCCGCGCCTTTCCTTGCACGCCAGTGACCTCCTAAGCCTGAACATCACTCGAGCACCATCCCAACTCTCAGATCCTTCCTTGCGTCAGTCACCATATCCATGGCGTACTCCATGTCTTACGCTTCGCAGGGATTCTGTGACCCAACTACGTGAGTCGACCCTCGCTGTGACCCCCTCCCTCAGGATTCATGTGCTCACTTTGACCTTCCAGCATGATCCAGACTCCCCACGGGCGGGAATCCATGTCGTCCCCATTCAACTTCGGTGCGGCCAGTGCCATTTGGGAAGCCCCCCAAGATCCTACGAAGCCGTTCGACCTCCAGCGTATAGCTTCCATCAACCTGTCGATCCCGGAACTCTTTGGACCTTCTCCCACCTCTGCCACTGGCTTCCACATGACGGCCCCCACCCCGCCACCCATTCCATCGGTCCAGTCTTCGGGTTGTTACGAGACCTACCCCTCCACGTTTTTCCAACCGACCGAGGCGCTCGATCTCTTCGATTCCCAACCGAACACGCGCACCGCTCACACGGCCATTTCCATCCCTGTTACCCCGAACCCGTTCCCCTCGACGTCCTCCATCCCGTTCTGGGAAACAGACCGCATCGTACCCGTCTGTCATCGCGATCATTCCCAGGAGCCCAGCACGGCAGGCCCACGGTGAGTACACTTGACGATAATGGTGCAAGGCACACGACACTCAGTGTAAACCTGGTCGTCCAGAACCAGCCGTCGCACCTCCTCCAGACTCTCCAGACGCCACTCCCCATATGCATGCGCAAGCCACTCCGTGTCGGCACCCCCCACCCTGGAGGGCGCCCCCAAAAGCCGCAAGCGTCGCTCCGCCCATTCTCCCCTCCCCTCCCTCCCCTCCCCCAGCGTACCGACCCCATCACGAAAGTCGAAAAAGGCCCGGACGTGCGCCCCGCTTCCGGACACCATCCTCCCCATCAAGATCCTGCCGGCATCCGGCTCCCCCCGCGCTGCCCGATGCCCAAGTGCGGCGCGGAGATCGAGGCATGCGATGCCGCATGGCGCGGCCACTTCAAGGCGATGCACCACGACGACCTCTGCCTCCTCCCCGGCTGCGATGGCGTCTCCCCGCGCTGCAAGGCGCGCTGCCCGTGCCCGCTCCCTGGATCAAAAACGAAGGCGTGCGAGCGGGGGACGATGGCGATCGAGAGCGTCGGGCGGCACCTGTTGAACGTGCACGTCGGGGTCGCGTATGCGTGCCCGGTGTGTGGGATGGAGAGGACGTGGCGGGAGAGCGCGTGCGCGAGGCACATTCGGCTGTGCTTGAGGAAGCGGGAGGAAGCGAATTCGAAGAAGGGGGGTGGGCGCTGAGTATGGAGGCCCATGGAGGTCTTGTCTTGTCTAGATATTGATTTTGCATCGTTTGATTTTGGGGCCGTTGCATTTGATCGCAGTTCTATTTGTTCTCACCTTGCCCCCCTTCCCATGGCCCTCCTCCTTCCCATGAATCCTTCTTGACCTTAAGTCCAGCTGCATACTTGGAGACGGAGACGGTTACTGTACTCGTGGGTGGAGTCATCTCCCTCGAAACCGTTCGTCAATACTTAATCGGAAACCCCCCACTCGCAGATAATTTTCAGTGCGTCGAAGGACGGTCATCGAGACATTATGGAGTCTGAACGTCAACCGTGAAGCTTATCGAGCAGTCCCCAGTAAATCTGGATTATAGGTATTCTACGCGTTGCATGCGAATAAAGAGTGGACTACTGGGATATCTGCGAAAAGGCTCCGCTAATAAATAGGGCGTCCAATGTAAGTTAAAACAGAGACTATCGGACGACCCTTTCCGCGCGTGTATGGCGCACGGTGTTGACCCTCAGATGTCGCTGAAATAAAGGAAGATGCTTCGCTAACGACTCGGAGTCTCTCATGAGTGACCCCCCGCCTTCGCCTTGACTCCATGGTGGATGAAATCTGACAGCCTTACGCTGCCACCCAAAGATGCGAGAGTCTTCGAGTTTGCGACGGCTCCCACGGCGCCGGTGGCGGTCGAGTTCGACAAGGTGGAGTTAGAAGCAGCGGTGAAGGCGCTCTCGTCGACCTCACAGACGGTGCCTGCGGCGGGGAGCGTCCCATTGGCGAAGTACGCACGCGAGTACCCGATCGTACACAGCGAGGTTAGTGCGGTGGACGTGTGCTGACGATGGCGATATGCAGAAGTGCGAGTTGAGTGCACAGTTATCAAAGCACGAAGGATGGGACTTACCCCGGCGCCGTTCTGGACCAGGAGAGCGGACGAGTTGGGGAAGTACGAGTGGACCAGCTCGCCGTTCGCAAGCGGGGTGACGGGGTCATCCTGTTCATGAAGTCAGAGATATCGCGCATCTCGCGGGAAAGAAGGAGGGACTTACCGTGTTCGAGATGATCAGGATGGGGTTGTTCAGCGTCTTGTTCCACGGGCCCAGGTACCTCTCCGGGGGCGTGACGGGCCAATACTGACACCCCGAGTCGGGCTCCGAGACGATGACCGAGAAGAAGAAGCGCGACACGCTCTCCAGCGCCGCCAGGCCCGCGTCGACGACGGTCTCCGCCGACGGCGCCGCGAACGGCCTCTGGTCGTTGCACGACACGGCCGAGCGCTCGAGGTCGACGAGGTCCTTCGTGTTCACCGTGTCCAGCATCGCCGAGCCGTCCCCGGCCATCGCCGCCGCGAGCCCCGCCGCGATCGTCGGCCACATCTCCGGGAACTCGAGGCCCCCAAGGATGAAGAGGCGGGCACGGCCGCTAGTGAGGATGCCCGGGAGCGCCGCATTGGGGACGGCGAGGGGCTGTGTGTAGAGGCCGTTGACGAAGTCCTCGACGCGGACCATGATGGCGGTCGGGTCCTCGTTCTCCTCCATCGCGAGCGCGCACGCCGACGGCCCCGCCTTGGCGCAGTCCTCGAAGAGGAGCTTGTAGACCGCGTCCGTCGAGTTGAGCCAGCTGGGCAGCTGCTGGTATGGCGGCTTGTTCGCCCACGCGTCAGCGTCGACGACGCCGTCGATGACGATGCGCCCGACACGGTCCGGGAACATGTTCACGAGGTACTGGCCCATGACGGTGCCATAAGAGAGGCCGTAGAAGTTGATGAGCGAGTCGTTCCCCGAGAGCAGGGTGTTGATGTAGTCGATGTCGCGTACGACGGACGTTGTGCCCGCGTACCTAATAGTCTCGCCCATTGTTTGGTTGCAGACCTCGAATTGCGCTTGGTAGAGCGCATTCGCGTCCCGCTGCGTCTCGATGAGGTGGAAGCGGTTGTTTGGGTCCGTTAAGTTTGGGGAGATGTCGTAACCGCGATCAAGGACGGTGTTCGCGATGAACGCCTCCCGCGAGGCGTTCCCGGTGAAACACTTGGTCTGGGGCCTACCATGGCGTTATAGTAAGTCATGGACATTTGCTGCAAGTATAGAGTAACGCACTCGGACAAGCCAATACCGCGCGGGTCAAAGCCGATTATGTCCCACTCTTCGCCAATCTAAGTAGAACAGTATGTATGGCATGAGACATGAATGCGCACCGCTTCGATCGACACTTACGAGTTTTTGTACCAGCTGACCTACTTGTGTAGCCAGCAAAACGCCTGCACCGCCAGGCCCCCCGGGGTTGACAAATACAACACCCTTGCGGGGCGAGGCCGTGGCATTGTACCGCCCAAGCGCGATCTTCGCCACGCCGGCGCTGCTATTAGTGTAGTCCAGCGGCACTCTAGAGGTTTTCATCAACACCTGCTCGTATCACGGCCCTGTAAGTATTTGAAACACTTACACGGCATATCCACACTCGGCTCCGGCAATGGTGTCGTTGCCCGTGCAGCTGCTCAAAACGAGGTCTCCGAGCTTGTCCTGGACGGAGTCTACGACGGACAGCGACGAGGCCGAAAACGCGAGCGCGCCTCCAGCCATTAAGGTCCCAACGTTATGCTTCCACATTGATGCAGGCATAGCGCTTCGGCCGATGGTCGTCTGTGCCGGGGGTGGTTATGAATATTCCCGAAAGTTTCCGAGGCGAAGTTAGGTTAGAGTTGAAATGTAGGGGTGCCTCGAAGAAAAGGGTAAAGGGTGTTGAACGAAAAGGAATGGGGAGGGACGAGCAACGGACCAGCATTATGCGGTATGATCCATTATATACTTGCTCACCCTTCACTCGGCTGGCTGTATGCTAAAACAAACAACATGATTGCCGAGTCTCTGTCGATGGGCGCATTGCCGCGGTCGGAGGTTAGGCCGCGTCTGAATTTCATCAGTGAACATCGGGAGGTGCCACACAGGCCGTAGCAAGCCGTTCGCTCACCTTCGCTTTGCTCTGCGGACCTGCGGCGGGCCCCGACGAGCACTGCTCCGAGTCGTTGGCGGGGAGGCTGTGTACTTGTACAGTTTACGCAGCCGTGCCGCTTCGACGTGACCTGACGCGAGTCCGCGACTCGGAACTGCTGCGGGCACAGTATCCCGCTGCCTGCAGGTAAACTTTTGAGACCGCCATCCTTCTCCTACTTATTCGAATTCTTAGAACTTTGATGTTGCATTCATGCGGTGGTGAAAGAGCGGTGGTGAAAGAGCGCAGAGAGATGATGATGAGTGCTTCAAGAAAGTAACTTCAGCAAAATGTGCAGTTTGTTATCATGAGCGACCGCTGTAGACGATGGTGATAGCCACCCGTCTTACCTACTGGTTATGATCACCTATGATCTGAGTGCGTCTACGAGACCCCCTGCGATGGCTTATGACCGTTATCGACCATATATTGCGGGGCAAATGATCTTGAGAGATCACTTACCCTCATAACCCTTTCCAAACGCCGTGTCTGTCTCTTTGGAGAGGTGCGTAAATAGCGGTGTAAAGTCCGGGAGGTCGACGAATGAGCGCACAACCAACAGTTGAACGTTGAACTTCACCCGGCCCACACCGAGTCGCGACGCCTCGCGAGTGCGCATCGCGCGACTGATGGCTGCCATACGTCGCTCGTTAGTGGCGCCGGCTTGTTCCGGGATACGCCGCAAGGTACAAAGGCCCGCGGCGTCGCCGTCGTTCCTACATCCCCTCTTTCCTCTGCTCCTCGTTGTCCCGCTTCCAACGTTCAAGCTCAAGACCAGCCATTCTCCTCAACGTCAAGGCCAGGCCTCAAGGCCTCAAGTCCACTTCCTCCTCAAATGTCTCTCCACGTCCACTGGTCGTCATGATGGCGCTGTGCCCGGGTCCAACGTGCTGGGTTCTCGGGCTGCTCCTGCGGACTCTTCCTACGATCTCGCGCTGTTTGCCTGCGTGCCCCCGTTCTTGGTCGCTATCTCCATCCTCTGGATATGGTACCTGAGTCTGCTTCTCGCTTGATGTTCGGTTTTTCGAGCTGCCTCGATAAAATTCCGGTATCTCTGTATCCGTACTGGTCTTGTCAAGACTGCGGCTATGTCCCGTTGCGCTGTTTCCCCCGGGTGTTGGTCCGACTTCCTACTGGTCTTCTCGCGCTCCTGTCTGGATCCCATCCTGGTGATCATTTTGTGGTATGTTTTCCTCCCCGCTGTTAGCGCTCTGTCCACGTATGTAGTAGTTCGCGCGAGGGTGCTCGCGACGCGTTTTTTGAACCCATTTAGTCTCCGTTGCATGTAGTATTATTGGTCGTGCTCGCAATATATTTAATTATCACATTAAATTAGCCTCCGAAATCCTATGTATCGTAGACAATGGCCAACGGCAGGCTGCTTCGATCTATCGCCCCCCCAGCCATGATCATATCCAACCAGACGACGCGGAGAGTATGATCATGTATGATCATACGGCGCGGGCGCTCAGATCAATTGCGACCACCCAGATCATACCCTACCAGCTCAAGTAGGTCTTCTGCCACAGAAGACGGGCCTGATCATGGGCTACTATGTGTATCGTACATGATAGCCTGCTATAGCACGATACCCCCTTTTGCTGATTGGCAAGTAGCTAAGTTGGCCCACTGCACGCATTTGAACTCCCACGAAGCACCTGAGTGCCTAGGTGGCTGTGTTTTACAAGGGGTCGCCACACCGCGCTGATTGTGATCTTCGAGAGCGGGGCTCGCAGTGGGCCTACTTTCAGACCCAAATTCACCTGCGCACTCGTACAGAGCTGTGATGGTAAAGATGGTTTACTTACTGTGCACTGTGACAGAGCGCAGTCGGTCGCCCAGCCACCAATCCTGATCGCTTGCAACTGTGGACTCAAGTATCCATGTCCATTACAACAAGTCACAGCCCGAGTGCGTTGACATTTTCTGTCGAGGCTACACAACGAAAAGAATGCGTGGAAAAACATCATATTGGTGGCATAAGGCATAGGCATATAGAGCGTGGAGGTAGTAGGTACAAGTACATGGCGGATCCGGGGATAGAAATAGTAATGCTACAGCAGTACGTACAACAAACAACAAGGACAAGTAATTCTAATACGAAGGTGAAGTTAATAATTTACCACCCTCTATGTCCTCGCAGGTTCTGGCGCTGCGAGGCTCGGAGGAAGGGGCCGAAATACCAAATCAAAGGACGCCCAGCACCTGCAACATCCCGAGAGCTAAAGCTAAAAGTGACGACAGAGGTGCAAGGGGTCGTCGAAACGTGAGAGCGAAGAACGGAAAAAAAGACACGCAAAGCAGAAGGAAGAACCGGCGAGAAGAGGGTAAGGGGTGGTGGGGCCCAGAGTCGGAAGAAGAAGACGAAGCAGGGAAGAACGGTAGAACGGTGTGGAGCCGGGGGTGGGGAAGTGCACTCGCACTCACTCGCACTCGCAGCCGCGAACCGGAACCGGGACGCACAGGACCGGCCAGCGCACACCCCGCTCACGTGAAGTGGTTCGCGATCTCCCTCCGGTGGGGCGAGAGCACGCACAGGGTGATGAACGTGCCCAGGAAGAAGCCCGTGAGCAGCGCCGACGCCGTGCGCGCGTAAAAGTCCAGCGAGCCCTCCGACGATGGCACATTGACAGGGGCGGCGCTCGCGGTTGCTCGAGTTGCCGCCCTGAACGTGGAGTCGAACAGCCTGCGGGCCACGTCCGCGATGGGGGACGTGCCACGGTCGACGAAGCCGCGCTCAGCGTTCTCCTTGCCCTTGTCCACGCGGGCGTCCAGGACGTTGCCGCTGAGGGGCCCAAGCGCCGGTTTAGAGCTGGTAGATGGGACGGGGGGCGAGAAGACGGGCGGCCGGACGATCTCCACGCGCTTCTCTGGGTTTTCCTCGGCCGCGATCGGCTTGAGAATGAAAGACGCGAGGTCCCTATCGACCTTCGTCTCGTCCTCGTCGACGACAGACACCGTGGCGGAGCTCGAGGGGAGCGTGAACGACGAGCGGTTCGAGCTCAAGCGCGCCTCGCGCGTGTGGAACGTGCGCGCGAGATGCTCCAGCCCGCCCACGATGTCCTGCATGCGTGTCGCGTCCGCGAGCACCTGCGTGCGGCGCGCCTCGCGGGCCTCCTCGCCGACGATGTGCACGAGGCACCGGATGAGGTCCTTGATTTCGGGGTGCTCGCGCACCCACCAGAGCCCCGGCCAGCGTGCGACCGTCTGCGCGAGCTCGCACGCGACGGCGACAGCAGTCGTGCAATCCTCCGTTGCCAGCCGGTGGAACCATGGGCGGAGGAAGGCGATGGCGAGGCGCACGGCGCCAGCTGTGGTGTCGCGCAAACGACGGTCGGCGGGCATGCGAAGGAAGCACTCGGACATGTCCTGGCAGAACGCGCGGTACGTATACTTCTTGCGCTCGTAGTCCCAGCCCACGCGACTGATCGGCGTGTCGTGGAGAATCGACGGATCGGGGTTCAGGAAGTAAGACGGGAGCTTTGAGAGGATGTGCGTGAGCGGCATCGATGCGAGCACGGCGGTCCCGGGTATGTAGCCCCAGATGAGGACATCCTGCGCTTCCAACGCGTGTCGGTACCACTTCCAGTGATCCTGGTGACGTCTATGTTATCGGGTTAGTCGTTGAACTCTGGACATACAGGATCAAAGGCAGCGTACGTACTCCTGCGGTGTTCCCTTACGCAACAGCTCGACCGCGGTGACAGCCTTGCCCGACAACGCCTTCGCATCGATAATTGCTATCTCGATACCATGCTTCATGCCATGATGATACCGCCTTGTCGCCTCCCAGACCGCCCAGGCGAAGCTGAAAGACGTTGAGACGTACGGCGACGAAGCTCTCGTCGTCCAATCCATGTGTTTAGACACATCGGCGTAGGTGCACGTCGATGGCGCTTGATAAGGTGATAGGATGGACGCACGGAAAGCCGAAGCACCGACGTTGTCGGCGAACGCCTGGCCGACAAAGTATGGCTCGGTCTTGTCGTAGAAGGGTGATGGTTCCTTGGGGGTGTGAACTCGGAAGAGGAATGGATTGTTGTCGATGAGCTGCTCGAAGCCGACGTCGGGACCAAATCCGTACTGAGGCAAGGCGTTGCGCTCTTGCGCGGACGCCTCCGCGGAGCTGGATTGTAGAATGTCAGAGTCACCGGCACCCATCGTCGGAACAACGGATAAAACAAAAAAACAAAGAGGTAGGATGTGAAAAGTTAAGGAAGTGAAGGGAGAGGAAGATTGGGGGCGATTTGAGATGTTTGGCGGACGGTGGAACGAATCGCTCTCATCGAAGGCGATAGGTGAGGTATTTGAGGGACCTACCGGCTGCCGAGAACATGTGTCTGTAATGTTAGGCTGGCGCGAGACCGGCCATGCGCATACAATGAGGCCTGGGTATGAACGGGGCGATTCGAGGGTGCGGGAGTAAAGCCGGAACGGAACGAGGCAGTTTGATGAAGCCTCGTGCCCGCGGCGAAGGACCCTAGGTGCTGGCCTTTCCCAAATGGAGAGAGGCCCTACATCGTCGAAGGATGTGGCGTTCCATCGGCCAGAGATAGTTCCATGACCGGCTTCAAGAGCACGGACGTCGACGAAAGCCTGGGGAGATGTTAGCGGATAAGAGGGATGCCCGAGAGGGACAATGTGTTGGTCCAATCGATGCCGTCGCTATATTAGGCTGGCATGAACTATGTCGCACGACCTCGGAGGTGGATACGACTGTGAATTCGGGCTTGAGTACTTGAGTGGTCCAGGTACAGACCCATCGAGATCGAGGGGAAAACACTTGTACATTGGGAAAGGGAGGTGAGGAGAGGGAAGGGAAGGAAAGTGGAGAAAGGTTGAAGCTTTGAAGGCGGTGAGTTGGCGCCCATATAATCTGCGGTATCATGGGTCCTGCTGGTACCCGACTGGCGCTGGGGTCCCACCGCCGAGGAGTGCCACGAAGCTGCCACAAACCTCGACCCTGCCACATTTTCTTGGTCTACTTAATAACACGTAAACCCATCGGTCAGTCTTTGTTATATAGCATTTATATGACTGCTAAAACTAGCCTTCATGCATAGGTCTACCAGTGCCAGTAACCTGCGCGCTGAAATAGCTGGGAAGACAACTTCGTGGGCTCCTCGGCATCCGAATCCACGCCACGAAAACGTTCAGACTTTCATGAACAGCGCCACAACATGCCGCTTGGCTGCGCTCGGACATTAGCTTAGACCACCGCTTCACCCATGCCCAGAGCATCGCACCACGACGTACTTCCATACTTGGCATGAATTTGCGGGAGCTTCGGACTTCCCAGCAGGCTTGTTCTCGAGCCCAGCTCCCTTGGCGCATCTCAAATATGACCATGAAGTCAAGCGGTGGCCGTTCTGTTCGGCTGGCAGTTGTATTGAGCAGGTACGTCCGTCATTCACCATGTCATGAGAGTGTACTGAGGTCTCGGCTAGGTCTATGAGTGTTCCAAAGTACTTCAAGTTTCGAACAACAGGCCGGCAAATGCTCACCTAGTCGCAGAGCGGCCTCTTCGCCCGGTCAATAAGGAGCAACACCGGGCTGTACGACGTCATTTGTAGCCACGGTCGGCGTCGTTTTAGGTGGACCTTACGACCTGTGACCAACCAAGTAAGGCCACTGTTCTCTTCCAGCGGTCCGACTGTATTCTACCCCACATCTTCCCCTGACATGGTGTCTAATCCCATCAGTCGCTTTGGAGAGGCGTGTCCGCTCCTTTCATGGCGTGATTACTTGTCATCCTCACGCAAATTGTCCCCGCAGCTTTGCGCGACCGTCATGTGGCAAAACCGGAAGCCATACGAAGGTCAGCGCTATTCGTCTTCTCGGACCTGATGGTTTGAGCTAATGTAAGTTTTTAGGAATTCCCACTTGACGCCCACGCCGTAACATTTGATGCGAGTTCTTTCCCAAGCTCCCTGGCAGTGCTGGCACCATTACCCCACATCCTCGCCACGACAGCGCACAACGTGTCAAGCCCCAGAATATAGTTTCGATGTGCCCGTGAGCATCGTGGGCCCTACCGGTGACTTCTGGTCACCGCTTGAACACTAACCCTCTTAGACTGACGATCCACAAAACGACAGAGAGGCGACTGAAATAACACACCGCCATAGACTTGTGCGCCTCCGCCCGGTCAAATGACGAATAAATGCAGAAGCTGGGGCTTGCCTTTTGCTACACTCAGGCCAATCTTGCCCGAAGTCCTGGAAAACGCCGTCTACCCCGGATCCCAGAAGGTTGGCCAAACGATCTCCCCATATGGTTCTGTCGCTTATTCGGCATCTGACCGTTCTGACCTGCGGCGTTGCTGTTCACAGCTCAGCGATGTCGCGACGCCGGTCCCCCCAAATTTCACGCCCATTCCTCCTTACTCGTCGGGCCGCTCGCCTGGCAAGGGAGAGGAGATGCCTCTTTGCGCTCAGAACTTTGGCAGTCCAGACTCGAGACGACTTTCGCCTTCTGGTGGGACGGTGAGTCACAATGGCACTGGCACTGAAAACTACCTTTAACACGTTATTCGTGGGCCTCTCCACAGCATGACGACCACTCAAAGCGCCATACTTATCCTGCGATAAGCATCCTGACTTCGAGATCACCAGGAGGCCACATAGGTTTCATTTGAGATCAAGGTGAAGCAAAGCGACGATACGTCGTGTCGCACAGCCGGAGCCGTAATTAACGATCAAGATCATCAAGGACAAGGTAACAATATCCCAAATACTGCACCGAGGAGTTAATCCCGGACCAGACAAGGAGTGGCGCTAATATCTAATTTTGACCCTTCGCTACAGCCGGAGATTCCTTGAGAACCCGCTGACTCCGGGTTCCTTTCGTCGCATCGATGTCGCGATCCACGTCCTGCCCTGCCGGAAGCGATTGCGCCAGATCCCTCCTCTGGAATGTCCACACAACGGGCACCGGAAAATCTGTATAGCAATATGTCTTCGCATGCTGTAAGCAACGCCCGCAGTTCTGTTTTCTAGCTTCCCTGGATGACGCTCGTTTACCAGGGCATGTCGTGGTACCCTTTTGATAGACCGCCTACCTCCGACCTCCGACCCTCGACCCCGACCCAGAGCCAGGGCACGGAGATCCCAATTCGTAGGGCACGTAGCCAAGTCCATACACCGGCGCAGGCGGCCTGCGAACAGCCGTGCAGCATTCTTTGAGGTCTATTTCGGCCCCGTGGCGTGGTGAGCGATACCAAGACCGTCCGGATGTGCTCATTCGGTAGTTTTCAATGCACAATTGACAGTCAGGCGGCGGCGAGGCTGGCTACCGATCCTTCGATCGCCCGTGGTTGGTCATTGGCGACAACTCAGGGCGCCGGGCGTGTGCTCTTGGGGCCTTGTCGAGCTCTTCTGTCGAGTTCGGTGGCGTTTAAGCGGGTGTAGCCGCAATGGCGGTGAGTGGTGCACCTCGCGTGCTCGATGCCCAGAGTTCGACTCGCTGATCGCTTGTGCGGCGGCAGATAAGCATTGCGTCGGGCGGCGCGAGCGCGATGCTCGTCACCGGTGCTGCGGGGAGCCAAGTGTTTGCGTTGCGATTCCGAAGCGTCGCAACGGCGAATTACGTCGGAGGGCGAGGCGTTCCCCGCTGGGCGATCGCTTAGTTGGACGCCTTCCCCCAGACAATCATCACTTTGCTGTCGTAACGCCGCATCACATCCGGCCCGCTGGCGCCCTGCATTGCCAAATGCGATCTGTCGTTCAAGCCTGAGACTTTCTGCATATCCCCGGAAAACGTGTGTATATCTCTGTTGCATATAATCGTTCTTCGACTATGCAGGTCCTCTTGTCTCCCAAGGGTCCATCCCCCCTCCCCCCCTTACCCTGGTCCAACCATACGCCCTCTATCACGACAACAGGATGTCCCAACCATTGCAAGGCTCTGCCGTCTCTGCCGTCCGTGCCTCCACCTCTGCCCTGCGCACGTCCACCCGTGCAACCCACTGGAGGGCGTCCTCTCGTAGGATGTCCTCCGTCGCCGCATACCCTATCGAAGAACCTAACTCCCCTTCGTTCGACCTTAACATCCTCGACATTTTCGATGCTCCCAGTCGGCTTGGAGAGTCGAGCAGGCTCCTCGTCTCTAACGCCGCAGCATCCTCAACGATCCGCCGAGCACGGCTACCCACACAAGTCTCTCCCCACAGACACGTCGTGAAGCCGCTCCCCGAGCCCGTCGTCCTCGACGGGCCCGCCCGCCCCCGCCACGCCCCCTTCGTCTCCTTCCGCGCATTCAACAACGCAGTGCCCCGGCGGAACGTTAACGTCTCCTCCGGTGCTTGGAGCCCCCCAGCGCCTCTGCCCACCCCGATCCTCTTCGACGGGCCCTCGCAGCTGCGTCCATACACGCGCGGTGGCGCTCGGTGGAACAGATACTCGGTAAGTTGGCGATCGGCCTTGGCATGCGAAGCATGTTATATACGTTATACATAAGCTCTTCGCTGACTCTGCTTCGCATGGCAGCCGTCGTCCTTGGCGATGTCCGCCGCGCCAATCGTGCTCGCCCTCGCGGCGGGCGTTGCATTGTTCGCCGTCGACGTTACGTCCGCAGCTCCGAGGAAGAGTCCGAGGCCGGACTCGGACGCGGACTCGACGTCGCTGTCTCCGACCTCACGCCGGGGTCGGAGGGCTCGCGATCGATTATCTTTCGAAGACTGAGGCGTGACGGCGTCATGCCCTCTCTACCCTCGCGGTTGTTCCACACGGTGAGCATCGTTGTGCGGCTTTACGTCTATCGGCCTCCGTGCACGCGTTCTCACAGGTTTTCTCTTCCACAGGTGGCAGCTTTGGTCTGTTGACTGTCCATTTAAAATTGCTCCGGCCTGTCCTGGCGCAAGTCCTTCGGGCATGGTGTGCTGTGTTGTGCCTTACGCACATCCGGCACCGTTTCCCCTTCCCCTTAGACCTGCTGTTGTGTATCTCTCGGATTGTTTCACTGTTGTACGATACTCGTGCTGTTTGTCGTCTCCGCATCCTGCTCTCGCTTTCGAGTCTCCTGACATAACTTATCCCCGGATTCTCGTGCTATGATCCCATCTCTCATTCGTCCCTTGCTATGTTGTCGTCCACCGTCGATCCTCCCTCGTCCAGAATTTGTTCTTCCTTAAATAGAACACGTAGACGAATGTGGTGCCACACCACCTTGTATTCCTTACGAACTAGCCCTGCCCGTCCTGATGTCGACTGTTTTGCAGATCAGGGCGGGCGGGTATGACTGTGCACGTCTTACAGCCGCCGGCCTCTGCTTGCCGGCAGATCCGAAGGCCTTTGTTTCTCTACGACAGGGCTGTTACATACGGCCGCTCGTGGGGTTCGCACGCAAGAGCTCCGCCTTGCCCACGAATTCGCTAGGAATTCGCCTGGCATCGACGTCTTGGTGTTCTCGTCTTCCATGGGCCACGTCTGGGGGCTGCGCTCGTCAAATTGCGGGACGGACATCATTCATGTGCGGCCGTGCGACACAAATGGGAGGTTCTTTTCTGTAAATCGATGCGCGGGATCAGGGGCCGAACCACTTGAAGATTTCTATAAGCATCCGATACCTGTCGGAGCAGAGTGTGTCTGACCCCGGGCGCTGGGTTCGCACAGACGTCACCTCTTGGTCTGGACGCCGTAGCTGCTGTTAGTCACCGGGGCACGTTCATCTACAAATTGCTGTTGCGACTGGGTTGCTGAGAATGGCGTGAATTTGTTTGGTGACGGTCGAGAATGGAGATCCGGAAGTACGGCCCAAGGACATGGAACCATGCTTTTCGCCCCACAGTCGCCAGTGACGGCGAATGTGAATGCTGCTTCACCTTGATGGTTGCCAACGCTTGGGCAAAGATGAATCAGTCCATACATCCAATCACGCACGCATGTTGTTGCTCATGATCAATAACAACACACCTGCAAGTATGAGGACGCACGGTGCAATGCGAAGGAGCCAACAACGTGCGCATCAATTTGATACGACTTTCCACCATACCACTCTGCGAATTCGGCGCAACACGCGTACACCTTTCATCGAAGCTCGCAGCGAGGTCCGCACTCGCAATTAGAAAAGCAGGGTGAGCGCGGACCGTCTCGGCCTCCAAAAGCGTCCAATAGCAGACCGCAGCTTCGTAAGGCCAATAGTGATTAAGCTTTGTGTCGGCGTTTGAACCGTTAAAGCTTCAAGCGGCGACGTTGGTGGATCACTTCATACTGTGCATGCGCACCACAATGGGTTACGTCACCGACCCTGGCTTTCTCAGCTTCTGAAACTCTTGGGCTAACAGCCCTTCTCCCCAGAAGCGGGAAGAGGGAGGCACACGTACTACGAGTAGCAAGGCCCTGCAAAAGTGACAGCATGGATGCAGCGCACCGCCCGCACCACTCCCCGCGATGCCCACGACCACCGGTGGGTTCCTCCGAAGGATCTTCTTTGGCTTGGCCCGTTCGTTTGGCTCTCTTGTTCGGAGAACACCGGGGTATGACGGAATTAAACATGCATGCCAAAAGCCCAGGCCTACAAGAAGGGAGCTGAGTGAGCAGAACGTCTAGGTGTATACAGGTCAATGATCAGCCCAACGCCGAACCACTGACTGCATACACAAATGCCTAATCTGGAGGTGTGATTTTCGGCTGGTTTCGTCCGAACATGATGTGCATCCTTGGAGCACCATCTCATCCGAATAATAGTGCCTCAGGTTTATCGAAACTAGTCAGCTTGGCCCAGGCACGGTCAAGCCGCCAAAATGGCAAAAATGACAGGCGCATTCTGTTCCCAAGCAGCGCGCTAATCCAATCCGCACCCGACACCCTTTACGTGTCTCCAAGTCAGCAAAACGATTGGGCTACATGCTCCTAGTCGACCAGTGACAGTCAATCCACAGGTAGGATGGAACGCGCCTGGCAAGGCCCTATTTTGTGAAGACAATGGCCTGGTTTTCCCCGCTCCCAGAGACCCGCGTTTCACGAGGTATGGGGCAGGCACGGTCGCCGGCCCCGCCCAATTCGTTAGGGCAAGTGGTAAGGCATCTGGGGCAATAAATTATCATCAGGAGCCGTTCAACGGGCAACGGTGCACTTCTTCGGAAATCCCCAGAGATGTGGGGCACACGCGGGGGTGAGGGCATGTGTGTCATAACATCGAAGACGGCGGACGTCGGGCGACTGCAGCGCAGCGCCAGGTAGCCAAGGCCGGGACGTCGTGGAACACGATCGGAAGCTCGAGGTCTCCTACCTGAAATCCTAGGTCAATAGGAACCAACGGACTACGCGATAATACATGCCTTGCTTCGGAAAGCCCGTCCGGCAAAATGTGAGGTGCGGTCTTCCCTGCCATAGGAGCTCACACCAACCCACCGGTAACGTCGTGCAACGGAAAGCGGAAATGGGTATTGTACGCACGTATGCCAACGACATAACAGCACAATCCTACGACTGTTCCGTAATGATGACCTTCTTCCGCTCCGCTTTTGGTTTGTGCTCGCCCGCACGAGTGTGCTTGCGCCGCCGCTCCTCCTTGACGCGCTGTCCCTCGAGCATCGTCCGTTTGAGCTGGGCAGCCTTGTACACGGGCTTCGGGAGGTGCCGCGTCCTATCATGCCCATCGCCCAGGAAGTATCAGCGGCGGCCAGTCGGTAAAAAAGAGGGGGACCAATAACGTACCGCGAAACCTTTCCTATTTCGGCGTCCGCCCTCCAGCGCGACTTGAGGCTCTCGCGATACTCGATGGCGGCACGCTCGCGCGCGGTGATAATTCCCAGCTTGTCGGACGCATGCGCCTTCCAGACCCGGACGTTGCCGTCGTCCGAGCCCGAGAGGACGAACCGCGAATCCCCCGTGTACAGTGTCGACATGACTCTACCGACGAGGCATTCCGCATCCGTTATCTGCTCGCCGACGATCGCAGGGGAGCTCGTACCTCTGCATGCGTTTTGTGTGATAGACCTCAGGGGAAGACCCCCGTCCCTCCTTCCATACCCGTACTGTCCTGTCCCAACCACCGCTGACGAACTCGAGGCCCGTCGGGCTCCAGTCGCAGGACATGACAGCGGCGACGTGCCCTTTGTATATTTGCGATGGGGTGGTGAGAGAGCGGATGTCAAACGTGTAAAGATTGTGGTCCTCCGACGCGAGCAGGACCGTCGTCGGGAATGTCGGAGACCACGATAGTGCGTTGCTGCGCATCTAGAAGGGAAAGTGAAGGGAGTTAGAGTTCTGTTTCATTTGGAATCTTGCAGGGAAAACGAGTGTCTTGACGTACTTGCATGATAATCCGCCGTTCGGCCTTCCCGGTGCGTATGTCATAGAGCGTGAAGCTGCGGTCTGAGCCTATGCTGGCTAGTACTGACGCCTCGGCAAGGTTGAACCTGACGGCGGTGACGGTTTCTGTCGAAGTGGGTAGGGTTAAGTTTGATATCGCGGCGCTCCTACGATCCGAAGCATTTAGCATCGCGTGACAAAAAACAGCAGTATAGCTCACTTGGTCTCGTCCCACACTTGTACTAGGTTAGACGCCGTCGCAAAAAGAGGATCATAGCGGTGATGGTCTATGGAGCTACGCGTGGTCAGTGAGCAATAAACAAGACACCAAAAAGAGCAGAAACCTACTTGAATGCAGCCTTCCCAGGGAATATGCTAGCGGGTTTTTTCTATAGGCGTCGTGTCATCCAGCCAAATTAAATAAATTGTAAAGCAAAACTCACCCGAGAGGGACCGGCGCCAGACTCGTCGTCGTCAAAGCTGCTTTGGGTGTCCCATAGCTTGATATTCCGGTCCACCCCACAGCTCAACAGCCGATCTTGTTGCCCGAAGCAAACGCCAGAGACCTTGCCCTTGTGGGCATCATCGACTTGAAATAATCTTTGTCTTCTTGATACATCGTGGAGAATGAGTCCTACAAGGAAAAGAGATGCGATAAGTACGGGGCATAACGACGCCTTTATAACCTTGATAAGGGATACAAGTCCATCCGGGAATACTTCGCTAAACCGTACTCATGCACGAGCCCGTACTCGCCCGGACACCTGTACAAATATCTCGTGGGCAGATTCCAGTCGGGTATGCTTGCGGGTACGGGTGGGTTGGGGTCGGAGGCGAGTCCTAGCGTACTCTAGATAATGCCTAGATGTCACTTTTAAGCTATGAATATACATCATAGCCGCATCGGCTTAGTAAGTCTCGAAGAGCTCTCAAATATTGTCTCGTAGGTGCATACGCGACCACAAGTTACAAGCCTGTACCGGGGGTGCCTCTACCCCAAATCGCATGGGAACATGAACGGATATGGCTATGGCCAAAACTCACAGGTACTTAGACCGGTCTCTATCCCTGAGTATATATGCAAGGGCTATCCGCGATAGGCAGGAGATGTTTTGAAGCGGTATATGCGGCCTACAGTTCATTTACGCCTGAATCGTCATCCCTCTATGTCCATCACCTTCGGGCAGGCCTCATGTTGCATGTGCCCTTCGAAGAGCAAAAGCCCTGGACATACGGCCATTATTCTCAAAGCCACCTCTCGTTAACCCGTACTCACGTCTGAGGTGAAGATACCCGACCCGTGTCCTGATCCACAGAATAAAATGCAACGCACCTCCATCCCAGCTCCCGCTCGCGACGATGTCCAATGTATCCGGCTTCCTTGCCATAGTTTCTACCGCATCCACATGACCTTCCAAACTTGCAACGAACGGTTTTGCGAACATGCGTTCCATCTTCGCCGCATTTAGAGCTCTTGTCCTTTCCCTCGCACGAGCAAAGGGGTGCATGAGCGGATCGAGGTTCCTGGAAGTTGGAGTGGGGTCTCCTGGCCGTTCCGGGAGATGCGCAGAGGGTGCATGTTGAAGAACATTGATTTTCTGAGCGTCATTGAGTCTTCAATCGAATCAAACAAAAAGGTTGCCATAACTCACGACCATGGAAGACAAACACTGGCGATGGCTCGAGTCCCCCAACCCTTATCTATACCTGAAGTTGTACCGGGTAGTGCAGGGTGCGACGAGGGAGATTGCAGGAGGAAAGCGGGAGAATGGAATTCGAGGATGGCGGTCGAGTAGAGAAACTGTTACTGTACCAACGGCAGACGCTCTTGGGCAGCAGGCGCCCACGGTAAAGTGTCTTAGACTCAGAAAAGCTAGCTCCGGAAAATACCGAGAAGTTGATGGACGGGTGTTGGCCCAGCCACGAGCAAGGCTCTGCTCTCCAAACAACAATCCGTCTCTCTCTCCTGCTCCTGCCCTGCTCTTCCCTCTTTCGCGATCTTTGGCTGCCATGTCTGATTCTGAGGGCGACATTGACGATGAGTTGCTCGAGCTTGCCGGCGCCACGGAGAAGAAGCGGAAGAGAAAGCAACAAGATACGTCTTCCAAACGGCGCAAGGCCGAGTAAGCTCTCTTTTCAGCTTTCAACAACCCGTTTGTTCCCTGACTCTGAATTAAAGCACCAACGATGAGTCGGCCTCCGATGCAGGCCACCCTGAGAGCGAAGAGGACGCCGACGCGAATCCCTACCCGTTGGAAGGAAAGTTCATCGACGAGGAGGACAGAAATCGGTAGGTGGGCATCCCTACGCTTTCATTACGCTGCCCTCATCGTCTTCTAGTCTCATGATGATGCCCGAATTTGAACGTGAGGAGCTTCTTGCACAGAGGCAGGAGGAGCTTCAGCGGTTCGCCGACAAGCGGCAACTGGACCAGATGTTGAAGCTCCAGAGCGGACGGGCAGGAACGGAGGACGGTGTGTCTAAGGCTGCGAAACGTACGTTTACTTGCTTCTTGATCATGCGCATATACCTTATCATCTCAAAGGACAACACGTTGTGCGCGGCGCCACGAAAGAGAAGAGCAAAAAGCTCGACGAGCTGAAGGCGAAGCGGAAAGCCAAGGACGAGAAGAAGCGGGTATGTATGATTCCTTCCCCTTTGGGCCTGTCTTCTGACGGGAGCAGACAAGGACAAACTCTCCCAAGCGCGACCGCTCGTCCTCACCTATGGATATGGAGACCTCCGATGAGGAGGAAGAGGACGGTCAGATCACCAAGTACGAGGAAGAGGAGGAACGGGACCGCAAACTGTTGAGCAAAGTTGCTCCAGAGGAGGAGCCCCCAACAACGATGGAGGACCTGGACAAGTGCCGAGTTACTCGCAATCAAATAGCCAAATACTGCATGGCGCCATGGTTCGCCGAGTACATCAAGGGTAATGTCCCACTTTAGTTTCCTCGAAGTCCGCGAGGCTTAACACTACGGACACAGGTGCTTGGGTGCGATACCTTATCGGCGAGGAGAACAAGCAGCCGGTGTACCGAATATGCGAGGTCGTTGGTAGGTTGCAGTGTCTGCCCACGAGAATGTGTTTGTTTAGTGTCCCTGGTCTTGGTCGGACGCAGACGTCCCGGAAGCTACTGTCAAGCCCTACAAGGTGAACGACCAGACCGTGAACCAAGAGATCGAACTCAAGCATGGAGACTCGACGCGTCGGTTTGCTATGGACAAGATCTCTAACGGCCTCTTCGAGGATGTGCGTCGCAACAGAATTCGGACAATACTACTGACTTGACATTCACGTTCTACCTCTCAGAAAGAGTTCGAACGCTTACAGAAGACCTGCGAAACCGAGAAGGTCAAGCTCCCAACAAAGCGTCTGCTCGAGAAGAAGGCCGCGCAGCTTCACAAGCTCGCGAACCAGCCTATGACTGAGGTCCGTTAACACTCGATCCATCTCTCCGCATCCACTACAAATCTAATCACATCGCCGTTGTCTTCGCGTCATTCAGAGCGACATCGCCGCGATCCTGCAACGCAAGCGCGACATCAACGCGTCCGCGAACAAGTCCGGCACGTCGCTCACGATGGAGCGCTCGCGCCTGCAGCAGGCGCGCACGCTCGCGTTCCGCCGGCAAGACTTCGCCGAGGTCGCGCAGATCGACGCGAAGCTCGCCGAGCTCCAGGCGAGCGCTCCCGCGCGGGCGGAGGATGCTGCCGACGTCCTCGCCAAGGTCAACGAGCGCAACCGCCGCCTCAACCAGGAGCAAGTCCGCAAGGCCGAGCGCGCGGAGATGGAGCGCAGGCGCCGCGAGAAGCTCCTCCGCGCGAGCGCCGCGGGGAGCGGTGCGGCGACGCCGACGACGGGGGCGGCGGGCGGAGGGGCGCTCGACGCGGCGGCGCGGCTGAGGGCGAAGATGTTGGGCGCGGGGACTTCCAGGTCGGTGTTAGTTTTCGTCGTGTGGTGTTTCGGATTTAAGGATGGCTCGTTGACGAATTGTTTGTGTCGGTGACGACGGCTACGGTGCGTACTCAATTTCGCTTTGTTGTCTTGCTGCAGGCCTGGCACCCCAGGAACTCCCGGTGCGGGCGATTCGACGCCTCACTCGGTCTCACCCGCGGGGACTCCGGCCAGGGATGCTCCAAAGGGCAGCGGTAACATGAGCTTCGAGGCCAGTCTGTTGCAAAGCGTGGAAATCGATCTTGGCGACTTCTAGACGTAGGCGGGGTGGGGGGAGGAGTTCAGGTTTGTTACCCACCATGGTTTTTTGCTGTTGGACACGGAGACTGCTATAACGCAATGTATTGTAGATCGTGTACATCCTCTATTGTTAATGCCACCAACTTTCTTGACGGAGGGCTGTTCGGCGTGCCTTGCAGCTCCTGGCCTCGGTGGAGCCGAGATTAGGTTTGGTGAGTCGTCAATGTGGCTTGGATCTGCACGTACTAAACTATCAGTTGCAGCTTGACAGTATTGCTCCGTCATGGAGCCTCACTTCGTCTCGGTCATGCAAGGGGTAGGGTCTGTTGCTCAGCATCTGCATCGATCATTGACCGCAACCCATCTGTCGTTTATGACAGATATGCCAGTTGGACGGGCGAATCAAGGCGAAAGTACCGCACGATGACCCGGTATGTCACGGCTATGGTCCTTGGAACCCGGAGCCAAGCCTACCACAGACGCGCTCAGAAGCATGGCCGTGTTCCGACTTACCGCCTTCTGTACCGTCTGAAGAGCCTACGTGGGACCGCCAGACACAGCACCGTGACTTCCATGACTCAATCTGTCCCCCTTAGTTCGCCGCCAGCACTCCGATGGTTGGTGTGATTGTATATCAACGCTTGTTAGACCCTGCTCTATCGCGCATATCCTCCGAGGTATCCGAGGTATCGTTCCTCTGTCCCAAAAGCCCTCATCCATGCCTCAGACAACAAGTGCTGATCTCTCACCTGCGACATTCAACGAAGAGTCCTATCGGTTCTACGTACATGTATTTCAAGAGCAGTTTGCAACGATAGGCTTGCTTGTAGGCTTCTACGGTACGAAACACCCACGCTCTCAGTATTGTTGCATCAAATGAAACACGCCACTAGGGGTCCTTATTGTTCTCACCTCAATGTCGATTTATGCTCTCGTTACGCAGTGCGTCCTACCGTCTCAACTATTGATGATTGTGACGTGTCTGACGGAATGGGCAACGTGTGCTTGCAGGTGCACCAAGAAGACGCAGGTCACTACAATTATTTTGTCTCTGACTATCTTCGCCCTCTTCACCTCGACGACGATATACACTGTCACCTCAATTCTTTCTACTCAAACTGTCTTCTCCTTCGACTTGATTTATGCCGGACCCTCTCTATGGACGAATAGTAATCTCTATTTTGCACCTGACGTGATTGCTTTCGTCGAAGACTACACGCAGCTTAACTATTGCTCTAGCACTGCTGCGCTCACGTTGAACGTATGTGATCCTCCTTTGTCCTGAATCAACAGGAGCGTCTTACTAACAGATAGGCTTTATAGATTACACTTGGAGATGCCATTGTGTGTTGGAGAGCGTGCGTCGTTTGGCACGGAAACCGAGCCGTAAGGGTCCTCTGTGCCATCTTCTTGTTGGCGACGTTTGGTACGCTCATCGCATCAGTAACTCTCGATGCAAATATCTCACAGTACACCCATAGTGCTCGGTGCTGTGGACACTAAACTGAGCTGCAATACAAGTCTCACTTTGATTGGGGAGGTAAGGACATATATGGTCGGCTTCATGTACGAAGGGTTCCCTGCAGGAATCGCTGCGTGTGTCCTCTCTCTCACCACCAATCTTGTGGCAACAATTCTCATTGGAGTCAAAGCATGGTAGGCCTGGTGTGTCTCAAATTCTTTGCACACCTACTAACGGGTTATTTAGGGAATCGAGAAAGCGCCTGCGAGGATATCTCGTGGCGGGCCCCCGAGCTGCCCAAGTGGAAAAATTATTTGCCCTTCTCATCGAGTCTGGAGCATTGTATTCTGCCCTTTGGGTAAGTTGACCCGTACGGCTGTACAACATTGTGTTTCGTAGTGAGGGATTGACTTGCACATTTGCAGGTTGTTATTGTTGGTTTCCAGGTCGGCCAATACAGGTTCATACAAACAGCAAGTCTCGACTATCAAGAGGGCTTTTTCGACATCGTTGGTGTCATCATGAATGGCTGCCTCGTCCCCCTCATGGTATGTCGTGGTATACTGCACAGTTCCGAAAGAAAATCTCATTCGCCCTCCCTGGTGTCCGTCCGCTCACCTTAGGCCATGTACCCCACCGTTATCATCGTGCTCGTTGGTCTCAAGCGGTCACACATAGAGAGAGGGCTGTCACAACATGTACAATCTCTGCCGACACCACATCTCTCTCTTGTGGGAGACACGCATACACCTAGCTAGGAGGAGGACCGACCTCTTCAGCGACTTTGAACTAGGGAAATGTTGGTTATGAACGAGCAACGTTTTTCATCCGGACATTATTCGAGTATGTGCATGAACGAGAATCGGAGGGTTGAAAGGATATTTTAAATTGTATGATGCACTTGAGAGCTACGTCATTTTATAAGTTGCATTGCCCTCTAGAATGCGAGATTAATTTATGAACCCACTGTCTACTACTCTAGCCCATTCGCCGTCCATTGCGCCGGAGATGATGCTAGCCAATTGCAAATTGAACGAAGCCTCTCAACCTAATGGCCCAGTGGGTCGCAAGCCATAGCCTCTTGCACCACGTTGTGCCTGAGCCGGGACGCGCCAAGAAATGTGGCAGTGGATACTCACGCCAGCCTTCCGCGTCTTCGAAGGGATTTGTATGTTTCTTTGACGGTGAGCACAGCATCATCACGGTTCTATCATGCCTGACATCTTCGGTCTCAGGCTCGCCACTAAGCCACATATTCTATTATGACCTAGGCTTTGGGGCGACAGCGTACAGCGCTCAGCCATGTATTATATTGCAGGGTACGCGGGGTGTCGCCCAGTACCTTCCGCTGCCGTGCGCCTGTCCTCCACCGTTCTTACACATGCCATCTTCGGCACTGGCTAGTACCACTGGGACATTCAACGAATCCGTGTATCAGGCCAGTGCTCGAGGAATTCGAGAGGAGTTCGCGATAGTTGGGTTACTTGTTTGCCTGTACGGTGCGGAACACTCACAATCAAACCTCAGGCCTCAGGCTCCAGATCTTATCCGATTGACCGACTTGAATCACGCCACTAGGTATCCTCACCGTCCTTTCCTTACTGTCGGTCTATGTCCTTGTTACGCAGTGCGTTATTTTTTTGGCATATTCATTCGTATTTACAGACGTGGACCTGCCATAGAGGCACCCCGAAAACACGCCTCACAACGGTCATCTTGTCTTTGACCATCCTCGCCCTTTTCGCCTCCACAACGACATATACTGTCGCCTCAATTCTTTATGCCCATTCCAACTATTTGTCGTCCTTGATTTTCTCCGGTGTGCGTCTGTGGTCCAACACCAATATCCCATCATATGTGGCAATATCCCAGCTATCACAGGTCAAGGATTACTCTCGAATGCAATACTGCGCCGGGACTGCAGCACTAATGCTTAATGTATGTTCTTTCCCTAGTGGATATCCTGAACCGAGGCAGTAATCCTTTGCTAACAGATGGTCTTCACAGATTACACTTGGAGATGCCATCGTGTGTTGGAGAGCTTGCATTATTTGGCAAGGAAATCGAGCGGTGAGAGTAGTCTGCATCGTCTTTTTGTCAGCGACGTTCAGTGAGCCCTTTCCAGTGCAACTTGCTTTCGATTAATTCTATCTCTCACATGGTTTTCCACAGTTCTGGGAGCTGTCGACACCAACTTGAGCTGCAATTCGACCATGGCCTTCGTCCACGGGCACATTCAGACCATCGAGTTGATGGTTGGCTTCATGTATGCAGCATTCCCTGCAGGGGTTGCTGCTAGCGTGTTATCGCTCGCTACCAACCTTGTCTCGACGCTCCTGGTTGGCTTCAAGGCATTGTGCGTTTGCAGCGTCCTAATCCATCCACGCAATTACTCATCGGTTTGTTAGGAGGTCGTGGAAGCGTCTGAGGGGATATATTGTGGCAGGGCCCCGAGCTTCCCAGGTGAAAAAATTGTTTGCTCTCATTATAGAGTCGGGGGCATTATACTTTGCCTTTTGGGTGAGTTTCGTTCGCGCCCAGGGCCTCGGCCCTTCGCCGTTGTATCCCTCGTGATGATGGAATCCGAATTAACGACCCGTTTTTAGGTTGTCGTTGTCTCCTTCCAGATTGGCAAGTATGTATTTATGCAGACGGAAAATCCAAAATACGAAGAGGGCTTTTTTGATGTCTTTGGTGTCGCGATTGACGGCTCGCTCGTTCCCCTCATCGTGCGTCTAGCTCTCCCGGGACAAGTTCCCAGTGGCTTCCTGGGCACATCTAATTTCCCTTGCATGGTCTTTGTTCTATTGATCATAGGCCATTTACCCAACCATCATCATTGTTATCGTAGCCTTGAATAGGTCGCATATGGAGAGAGGGTTCTTGGGAACTTGTCCCCGGTCTCCCAGCATTCAAGCTCTTCCTCCCAGTTTCACAATCCAAGCAACAACGACCAGCCATCACGAGGTCATATCACCCCAAAGAGACTCCGAGGTTCTGATTATAAATGGACAATGCCTCGAGTGTAGAGATGCGGGTTTAGAGAACCCCAGCGGGGGCACCAGCTTGGACGAGGAAAGGAAAGTTGAGGGCATCGTATAATAGGTACGCTCAGAATTGGCGTATTTTCTAGGCGCCCGTATTTCGTCGCGCCCGTATTTTCGGCTGTGGGCTCGCCGATGGTCACGACCGATCCGTCACGTTCGCTGAGACCTCGCCATGCGCAGTATGCTAGGATAAGTAGATTTGTAGCATGTTCACTCTGGTCCTGTGGAATATACTTATGGTTACCGCTCTGTTGCCATTATGGAACAGCAGCCTATGCACGCCTTACGGTTCAGAGGACTGCAAACTTCAGGGTCACCCGGAGATGGCATATCCTCCTCCTTCGACTTGACTTCGAAGCTTCGAAACTAGGCTAACCGTCCCCGACGTAGCTCTTGCGTGCGCCTTCAAACGGACATAAGTAAGTCCAAGCTGTTCAGTACACCCGAACCCTGAAGAGTACTGTATCCGTTGAGACAAGGCGGAACGACCCAGAGACCGTGATGCGCCTGATGCGCGCCGCTCATGCCGATCGAAGCGAGCGTGACGGCCCATCGGTCGTGACCATCGGCGAGCCCACAGCCGAAAATACGGGCGTGACGAAATACGGGCGCCTCGAAAATACGCCAATTCTGAGCGTACCTAATGTATCCATGCAGTGACTCCAGAGGTTTCGTTGTAGCACATTTATATTGTAGGGTGAATACCGCGTGTGCCTAATCTATACCAATATCTGAGAGGAGCACCCGGAGCATTCACCCACAGGTGGTGAACGACGACGATGCTCAGCTCCATGATAGCCAGGCTAAGTCCACACTTTACCATTAAATGTTCACGAAGAGTACGATCCCCCCAGTTGTTCACATCCGCTCCCGAGACCGATGCAGGCTACGGAAACCTACCAGGGCGCAGCCAGCAGTCTGCAGGCAATAACTTACTATTAAAGAAATTCGTTGGAAGCGAGAGCATACACGGTACTGGTACAACCAACCTACACTAATGGGAATAGTCCAGATCCAGATCCGGGAGTCGACAGCGAGCGCAACGCAATGCGAGGGGGTATGCTTACCACGAAGCAACTACATATATACACAAAGCTCTATAGACCACCGCCCACTACCTCAAACCTACAACGTAACCTCGCACAGCCACAACTACTCCTCGGAAGTGCCTCGTGCCTCGCTCACACAGCGACGGGATCATACCTCATCTCGACCTCCCCCTCCCTCGCAATCATCCCGAGCTCGACCACCACGCTATCCCGCACCATCGACTGCTCGCGCGCCGACGCCGACACCGAGTGGATCGGCACCTGCCCGACGCTCTTCACCCTCACCAGCTTCCCCCTCCGCTCCTGCTCCGAGCCGCGCCGCACGAGCGACGCCGAGCGCACGACGGGCACCTCCCTGAACCCGGAGTCGAAGCTCCCGTGGTCGTCGTCCGACACCGCGGTGACGGGCACGTCCGCGACCCGCGACGCCGAGTGCGAGCGCGCGCGCATGGACGCGTAGCGCGGCGCGGAGAGCGGCGTCGGCAGCGAGCTCATCGCGGCAGCAGAGGCGGCCGCGACGGCCTTGTCGTCGACGTCCTGCTCGATCTCGACGTTCACGACGCGCGCGTCTGTCAGGCCCTTCGTCTGCAGCGGCGCGGGGGGCGACTTGCGCTTCCCAGAAGACGTGCGCGAGACGGTCCGCTCGCTCTCCGTCACCGTCGCAGGAGAGCTGGGGCTCTCGCTCGCTCGTGGCGGGGCGGGCATGGGCTCGTCGGGGTCGACGACGAATTCGGCGCGGGAGATCTCATGCGAGAGCACTGAGCGCCGCGTGGTCTGGCTGAAGTGGCGCGGGGGAATACCCGGGAACTGCAGCGCGATTGCGTTGACTTCGGATGCGGTCGTGCTCGACGAGACGCCGCGGTCGCGCCGGTCTGGGCTGGGGTTGATGCGCAGGCGGTTTGCAGGCGGCGTCGGAGAGCGGGACCTCTCGAGCTCCATGATAGTGTTGGTCGGGGAGCCGATCGCGTAGAACGACATCGCCGTAGGAAGCTGTGAGCCGCTGTACGACCTGCTCGCCCTGCTCGCGCGAGGATCAAAGTCGGTGCTAGCAGTGCTGAGACGTTGGGTGAAGCTGGCCATGCTGCTCTCCCGAGGAGTGGGGCCGGCGGTCGTGGCGTAGCTCAAGTGCTGGTTGACGTTGAAGCTCGGCATGCTGCTCTGGCGAGCGTTCCCCGCAGACAGCCCGCTCCAGGGGCGGTCGTAGCTGGCAAAGCTTGCCGTGCGGGAATAGCGTGACGTAGTAGACTGGCGCATGGGCACCTGCAGCACAGGCTGAGGGGTGGCGGGCGTGGGCGCGGGCGCACCAGCGTACATGGGGAGACGGGTGAATGACGCGGAGACCGTGTGGCTGGCAAAAACCTCGTCAGTGCGCTCCCGGGCGTCAGGGAGCGAGCGCGCTCTGGCGTGTTGGTCGCGGAAGGGGTCTCGCATGAAGTCGGAGAATGATAGGTTCGAGAGGCGGTGGAGCTCAAGGATAGGGAGGCGGTCCTGGCGGATGTGCACAGTCACACGCTGGCGAGCAGGGCGGGGAGGAAGACCAACACGAGGAATAGGGGTAGGGAGGTCTGAGAGGTCGACCTCGTCGAAATCCTTCTGGACATCGACGTAATCGCTATCCGACCCCATAGTGCGCTTGGCCGACCCGAAGGAAGAACCCGAACCGCGATTGCTCCCAGGCTTGGGGCGGAGCGTAGGGTGAGGTGCGAGCATGAAAGTGAGGCTGGTCGACTTTCGAGCGGAGAGAAGACCAGGGGTGTAACGCTCCTCCTCCTCCTCCACGATCGGCGTAGGCTTGACGAAGTCGCGACGCATCCACGAGGGACTCCCGAGCCTGATGACGGACTGGCGCCGCTCGTCGAATGGGTTTTTCTCAAAGTCGTGACCGCCGACGTGGCGGAACGTCGAGAAGCGCGGGTTCTGGATCATCGCGCGGAGCGTCGACTTGCGCCGCTTCCGAACTTCGCTGGGGCTATAGAGCTGGAAGTCCTCGATAGTGTCAACGCCCTTGACGATGCCGATGATCAAGCATGCATGCGAGAGCAGGCGGAGGATGCGCCGCGTCAATGCGATCCCGAACCCGCCCTGTGCGAAGCCGATGACGGTCTCGATAGCCCCGAGCTTCATGCCCGCGACGATCCACCCGAGGCCGCGGAAGAGGTGCGCCTCCATCTCCTTCTCCTGCTGAGATGCATCGAGCGTGCGTTGGTGTGAGAGCGCCCGGACTAGACGATAGAAAGCGATGCAGAAGTTAGTCGCCTGGAAGGCGGTGAGGAGAACGAGCGTGACGCTGCTGATGAACATCTCCGCCGTGGTGTTCGAGAAGCCGACCCCAAGCTCGATTGGGGAGCTACCACCCCCGAACTGCCCTGGAAAGTGGAGGTGGTCGTTAGCAACCGTCCCAGGTCCGACATTTTCCAGACACGCACGGTAGGTAATGCCAATGAAGGAACCCAACTCATTCAGCACGACGATAAGGGGAATGAAAGCCAGAAGGGCGTATTTTGTGATGTTCTGGAAGCGGACGGGGAGGGACGGGATGAGTTCGGCCGTCGTTAGGAGGTACAGGGAAAAGGTGTAGAGGAAGAGAGGGATGAAGGAGGCGACGCCTACGAAGGGTTAGATTACGGCTGGGGAGAGTCAATGCGGTCAGCACTCACCGATGATGATGTCAAGGGCCTTGAAGGAGTCGAGGGATGTCCCAATGGTGGGGAGGGTGTGGGTGAAGACGTCAATGACCGCGAGGAGAAAGTAAATGAAGACCTCCGCAGCGATGAAGACATGTTTCCTGTGGGAACTCACGCTTCAATATTCCATACAGTGTGACGGCAGAGTTTAGATTCGTGTATGGAGGCCGGAACAAGGTTTGGGGTGGGTCGTGCGCGCTCCGTCCAAGCTGAAGGATTCCGTCCAGTCCGAATCCCCACACACCATATGCACCCTCGCCAGCCGCGGCCTGGACTCCCCTTCCCCGCATTCCCCTATCCAATCCTCCCAGAGCCAACCTACGCGCCCCAACTCCCAGCACCCGCTTCGACCCCCATACACGCCCAAGTGCAGCTCAAATAGAGAGTACTCACTTGTCAGCACCGCGCTTCGTCCATAGCAACACGATCGCAAAGATGATCTCAAGACCGGGCGGAACGAGAAGAATACCAGCCTCGATGCGAGTGAGGGATTGACAGCGCAAGTTGGGAGCAACCGAGAGGCAGATTTCGCCCATTTAACCAGAATGACGCGGGTGTCCTAGACAAGAGCAGAGGGCATTTCACAGAAAGTACCGGGCGAGTGGCAAAGACGGCTGAGAGGAGGTGGGGGAGGCGTCCGACCGGGAAGAAAAGAATGGAATGCAGACTGGCTGCTGGTAAATGGCGACGCCTGCACCGGGAGAGAAGGAACGAGGGATGGTCGTAGGGCGTGAAGGTGTTCACCCCGAGGAGGGTGATAATGGTGGACTGGGAAGGCGGGCTCAATATGTGGGAGGGGCTGGCCCACTTGATACGGAACAGACGGTAGCACAACGATGGCAACAACTCCCAGGCTGTGACAACCGATGGCGACGCCCACGTCCCCGTCGTCCTGGTAATTTAATTTTTGGGCGCCTTCCTTTTGTGGTGGTTGACATTGGCCCTCCGGCCTCTTCCTCACTCATCCTAAAGCAAAGGTTCGTTAATATTGGATAGCGGCGGTGGGTCCAAATGGGATAATGGGGAATGCAGTGAAACTACACCCAAGAAGACGGCGTCCGAGAGCGTTACGGTGGGAAGTGACGAAAGTCTGCATCTCGATCTCACGAATTTGCCAAGGGGCGGAGAAGGAGCGGATCATAGATTCGAAAACATAGATGAATGTATTCGCGGCGTTTCCGAAGCCGGTCAAGGTTCAGCACGCCGTGACTGAGGCTGGGAGTGAGAGTGGAAAGAAGGATTATAATATAAATGAATGAATGAAGGCAGACAAATGGTGCTGCCACCCATGGTGACATGATGTCGACGAGTCGCAACATGAACTCGAACTCACCAAGTTAATGTCTCCGAAAATCCCCTGAACTGAACTTCCCAAGGCGAATTTCTTCTCATTATTCCAGCGGCTTCGGCGTGCCTACATGATGGTGGATGCTCTGATCCGCCCTTCCGATTGATGAGTGTTTGCAAAAGCGGGGAGCTCGGAGTGTTCAAATCATAGTAAGAACAAAGACTAGCATCTGGACAGTAACGAAGACTGTGGAAAGTCGCAAAGCCTGATGATGTTGGCGAAGACGAGAAAATGGCGGGAGGTGCACCGGTGAAGCCTGGTGAAGCGAGTCCTCATGGTTCCGATGGATTACGTCACTCGTCCGCAAGACCCGATTTGGGTGGCGACTGGAGCATGCTGCAGCCAACAACACGCGCAATGAGTCTTGACCTCCACTCTCACCGTACTCAGCTCGTTCTCACTGCGCTCGGCGCCGCTGCCATTACAGCAGGTGTCTTCTCAGGATACCAACAGTATGTCAAGCAGCAGAAACGGAGGTCTCTCAATCAGGACGTACACCGCTCGCTCAAGGCCAACGTGAAGGGGAAGCAAAAAGATCTACTGCACGAGGACGACGGCCACCCAGAGATTCACCTTGGAGGCGTTGATGACAATCATGGGGTACCATTGGCGTACGACGAGGAGCTCGTGCGGGAACAGCTTGCGCGCAACTACGCGTTCTTCGGTGACGAGGGCATGGCCCGTATTCGGGAGAGCACCGTCGTCATCGTAGGATGCGGGGGAGTTGGAAGCTGGGCAGCTGTCATGCTAGCGCGGTCGTGCGTATCCCCATTTTTGCTTGTTGTTCTCATGTCTGACGCGCATACAGGGGTGTCAAGAAGCTTCGTCTTGTCGACTTCGACCAAGTCACCCTATCGTCACTAAACAGATAGACTCGCAAACCAGTCGATCAGAACGCACACGTGGACCTGCCTTTTGGGGGGAGGCGGAGTGTGAAAAGGCAGGTCGCGTTCTAACGACTGGTCACACTGGGCGTGCCCTTGGCTGTACGTCCCAATATGGACCCCGTGAGAATATGTACTTAGTGAAATCGCGTTTGGCGTTCTCAGGAGAAACGACTCGGACGCTTCTCGGGCAGGATTCTCGCATGGAATGGATTAGAACTGGATGCATTTGAATTAAATATAATCATGGATATCGAACGAAGGTTCTTCTTCGGCGGCAAACACACCCCGCGCATCATATTCCTCGTCGAAAGCTTGCCAGTACTGGGCATCCTCATCCTCGTCGTCCGCATCCGCATCATCCTGATCAGCCTGACCCTCACCAGGAGCAATGCCCTCCAAGCCATTCACTGGCGCTTCTACTTCTCTGGGCTGTGCGCGCGTGTAAGCAAGGTATTCTCGTAGCATACTTGACATGCGCTCACCTCAGCGACATTGGTGGTAGATGGGAATGAAGTTGCGTACAACCGGGTGTCAGATGTCGCAGGAGCCGCCGTCGTGTTTGAGATACTGGCGCTGGGAGTTGCTGATATGGTAGGGTCTGTGAGCGGTAGCTCCCGGCGCCGTTGTTGGAGTTGCTGGAAGGTCTTATTGTATTCAGCAAGCGGTTTCTGGAGTTGCTTCAGGCCCGCCGCAACGACGTTGGGAACCTCGGCATCCTTCACGCCACGCAAGACACGGCCTGGCTGAACGTGGAAGATACCATGCTCGTGCATGGCATTTCGCATGTTGCAAGATCTCGGTGACGTTCGGGGGTGTGGTGCTTGGTTCCGAGTTGTGCGCCGAGTGTCGAGTTCATTTGTTCAGCGAGCTTGCGAAGTAGGGCGACGCATGGGGAGATCATGGCGAGCCACTCCCACGATGCATTGCTTCCGTTGGCCTTGTACATAACCTGTAACCGGAGTCCGCCCTTGTGAGAATGGTCATTCCCGTTCTGACTAAGACATACTTACCTTGATCCAGAAGTTCATGTGCTCTTGAAGCAGGTCTACCGGTACCCACGCATTTGGCTTGCCTGTCGGGTTGACGAGCCAGTTGTTGATCATTATGGCACTGCGGTCAGAGGCTTGTTAAGAACGTTAATGGTTGGAAAATGCTTGCCAACGGCGTACCGTAACGGCTTTGGCCAGACATGTGTAAGGTTGTGGACGAGATGTAGAAGCTCATGGGCGTATTTTGTGCGTCCGCATCCACGGTACATCAAAGCGAGGATCTTCAAGACACGTATGATACGCCCCGAGTACCCACCCTTGATGGAGTCCGTGAATTCACGGAGAATGAGAGCATCGCGCAGGAAGAGGGTCGCGTTCTCGTAGATCATGTCGCCATGGGGTATAGGGTCGGTAAGCGGGTCGGGCGGAGGCTTGGGAGGGTTGGAAGGGGGGCGCGCGGCAAACGCGCGCATGCGTTCGGCCACTATTGCATGGCGAGCGTCGCGTAGACCGTGGACGGTGTGTGGGGTAGCGTATGTGTCAAAGATTTGATCTACGTGTGCGGAGAGCTGTTCAAATGTAGCCTTTTCAGCATACTGCTCAATAGTCTTGCCGGAGACGAGCTCGAGACAATGCAGAGCGCACGCAGAGAGGGTGTCGAAGATCAGGTCACGGCATACGCGATATGGTGGCAAGGAGGACATGACGATGGGCTTACGATCGATGATGGTGTTGAAAAAGGAGAGAGAGGATGGGTTCCGCGTCCCTGCAGTCGAGTCGCCCCAATGGGTCTCCATAATACCGTGTACGAGGGCCATTTGGTGGTGAAAGAAGCCTGGACCGAACACAGCCCAAGCGTATGAGTCGCCGATGGGTTCATGCCCTGCACGGTCCATGATGATGGTTCGCAGGCGTGCAATTGAGAGCTGGTCGCCGAAGATAGGTCGCGTAATGCCGGAGAACCTCGTTGTTCCGATGTCGAAACCGAGTTCTTTGAAGATAGCGTCGACGACCTCGCCGTTTCCCGCAGTACTTGACTCATCGATGTGCATGGCAGGGAGAGGGTACACTTCTGTACGACGGAGAGGTATCTGGTCATCTGTCGCAGGTAGATGACTGTCTACGTCCGTGCGGAACCGCGCGAAGAGGTCGGAACTGGCGACAATAGTCCGAAGGAGCGTGTGGCGAAGGGATGCGGTAAAGAGGTGAGCTTCAGCCGGCGTGTGAAGGATATCCAGGACAGTGAGAGGTGGGGCTTTGTCGATAGAGTCGAGGAGTTGTGAGGTCTGCATATCCTCGGGTTTGGCATCGTAGAGGGGGAAGATCGTCGCGCACGTTCCGTTCTCTTGGGAGTCTTTGCGACCTAAGATTTGCTCGGCAATTCTAAACATCATGTTGATATTGTCGTACACATGCCCGCATAGCCGTGATTGTGCACAGGAACGTGTGGCGGAGCGACATACAGTGGATACACGACGGAGAAGACCCGCGCCGCGTGAGAGGAGAGAGAACACCGTGGGCGCTTCTTCCTCAGCGCCTTCCACCGGGTCTGCGATCGCGTTCGGCGGGCGCTCGTTCTCATGGCTGGATACCTGCTCGTCAGTCTGTCCTCGTTCTGGGAACTCCTGCATTGTACTCCCTGCAGTTGCTGCATTCGGCTCTGGATCCTCTCCTTCGACGTCGCTTTCTTCAGGCTCTCCCAATTCGTCGTCTGTTTCCCAGTCTACATCGGAGGCGTCGTCTTCATCTGGCAACCAGTCTGGATCGTCCTCGTCCTCCTCGTCCTCGTCTTGTTCGGTATCCTTCGGGGGAGCATCCTTCGGGGCGGGCACGTCGTCAAGAGCAGCATTGCGACCTCCTGCAATGCTGGTGTAGCTGCTGGAAAGGCCGAGGTTTGAAAGGATAGAGATGAGCTGGCGTTGCGCCCCAGTCGCATACAGGTAGAGCCCAAGCATGTGCTTGACGAAGCTATTGTTTTGACTTCGCTGCCCTAACAGTCCTAGTATAGCAGTCCCAACTCTCTGTACATTTCTCAGGTCAGTGTTTTTACACTGACTGATACGGTGAGCATCCTTACCGTCTGAAGCCTCTGCTCCCGTTTGGCTGCAAGTACTCTCGCGCGGGCTGACTTCACTGGGCCACTGGGAGTCTGCCTGCGGGATAACGCTGCTCTTGGACTGCGTGGAGTCTGAACCGCAGTCTTGCCTTTGCGCGAGATCTTCGGCTTCGACGCCTCCCTCGCTCGCTTCTGCGAAAGCTTCTGTCGTGTCGTCGTACAGAATGCTGTGAGTATTGTTGTTGTACTGGGACACAGGGAGCGGATGCGGTCGTGAATTGAGGACAGATCGAAGGAAAGAAGAAAGGCTTGTGTCATGGGCATACGTCGGGATTGGAGGAGGCCGTTTCGTGTGACGGCATGAGCCTCTCGGTCGACCACCTTGGCGGCGTACTCGATGGCCCAATCGTGTACGTTACGTCTACCTGTGTGCGAATTTTTGGTGACCCAAAGGCCGAGGGTCCGGTGGACCTGCTCTCGATTGCTGAAGAAGCCATCGAATCTGATTTTCTTGACGCCAGATGTCGGCCGCGAAACCCATTCCACAAACTCACCCCATGTATATCCCTCCTGCCCGAGGTACGCTAGGATTCCGCGGAAGCATGCTGCCTTAACCTTATGCTTCGTAGAGTCCGACAGTTCCTTCGCCAGGATTTTTGCTCGGACGTAGTCTGCCCAGCCGCCATGCGCTCGGCGTCGCGCGCGGCTGTCTTCTCCGCCAGCGTTTTCTTCTGCTTTTTGTAGCCCTTCCGACGTCTCGAAGGCCCAGGTCGTGCGGGGGATGTCATGATCACACCATCCCAATCGAATGGTGATGATGACCGCTGAAGTGGAGTAGGAGGCCTGGTAGATGCATGAGGTGCGGTTGAAGGTGAGACGGTGTCCTCAGCGAGAGGGGTGAAGTGCCCCTCTTGTCGGCCTTGTGAGACAGGAGGCACGACACCAGCTGCATCTCCGTCATCTCCAGAATCACTTGGGGTTAGAGGTGGAGGTGGGGAAGAAGGAGGCAGGTTTTCGGATAGATACCGTGGAGAAAGGGTAAGTAACCCATCGAAGATGTCAGATGTAGACATAAGACTGATCCTGGGGCCATGCAATAGATGTACCAGTGTAGCCCAGACTCGACTGCTAGCGTAGTGAGCCTCAATAGCAGATTTTGAAAGCAGCAGTGAAGGCGCGTCGCAGTCAAGAGCAAGTTCGACGATTTGCGCCCCATTCCATATTTGGTCACCTCCTCCACCTGTCGCCGTCCGTCCGCCTTTCCGACACTGTCATTTTCCCCATCTCTCATTCCCAACCTAGCTTTCCTCATAGCTATCTTACTTGACTCTCAAACCTGCACAATGGTATCCCACACTCGTTCACATCCTTCTCGCCCTGCGCCGGCTTCTAAGGTGGCAGGCTCTCGGCGCCCTGGCCCTTCTTGCCCCCGCAAGTCACCCCGTGTTCAAAAACCTAAAGGTCCCTCCGTCAAGGCGACCCGCTCAAAAATGCGCCGTTCCCAGACCCATACACCATCCTCACCTCGCCCTCGGCTCTCACCCGAGCAGCTCCAAGAGCTATCCGCGAAGATGGCTGAGGCATATGGCTGGGCCCCTAAAGACTTTCAGCTCCGTGCAGTACAGGCGCAACTTGAGGGACAGGACATAATTGTTCAGGCTCCGACGGGTTCAGGAAAAACCGCGTTGGCGGCAGGACCTCATCTCTGGGAGTGGCCTGAAGGCGAGAAGCGGTTTACCCTCATGGTTTGCCCACTACTCTCGCTCGAGGAGGAGATGGTAAGTCTCATCCTCCATTCCCATTGAGCTACCTGTTGGCGAACGTACCCTTCGGTTCAAAGGTCCGGACGTTCGAACTCGATTTCGGACTCAAAGCTGTCGCTCTGAACAGCAAAAACGGAGCCTGTTCTCCGATCAGGATACGGGTATGTCTCGCAGTGTAGTGTGCGGATGAACAAACTGCTCACCAACCGATGCGCCGTGCGTCCATAGGAAATCCTAGAGATGAAGTACCAAATTATTCTTCTCTCTCCCGAGATGCTTCAATCGCGCACATTCACCGATCGTGTTCTCCGCAACTCCACGTTCATGCGCCGCATGCTGTCAATGTTTATTGACGAAGCCCACTGCATTGTCCATTGGGGGCGGACTTCCGCAAGCAGTACGGCACATTAGGCAAGCTTCGAGCGTTCTTTCCCCGCGGCACCCCTGTTGTAGCGGTGACGGCGACGCTCACCGCTCGAGTCTACCGGGGCATTTACAGCTCGCTTCATTTCGCACAGTCAGAAGCCCAAAACGTCTTCGTGAACAAGGGGAACGATCGCTCGAACGTCTCCATCGTTGTGCGGCCTTTCGAGCACCCACTCAATACCTACGCAGACCTCGACTTCCTCCTTCCCAAGACGCTCCGCTCGCCTTCGGACATTCCTTTGACATATCTTTATGTAGATCATAAAGTCACGGGCGGAGAGATCATTGACCACCTCATCTCCCAGCTTCTCGAACACCCTATGAATGCAGCTCGTTCTGACAACATCCACAATCGCCCCGTCCCGTCAGGCGTTATTCGGCCTTTCAACGCGAATATGTCCCAAGCATACCGTAACAACGCGATGGCTCAATTCCGTGCAGGCAATGTGCGGATACTTGTTTGTACTGACGCCGCAGGAATGGTAAGTGCACGGCTACGGTTGCATGTATATTATCCTCTCCGACTCTCCATGTTATTGTAATCTGGAACTAACATTGTCGGCAAGGGGTGCAACATACCGAACATCAAGCGCGTTGTTCAATGGAAGCTCCCGGGATCATTCTCGCAATTCATTCAACGCGCCGGACGTGCAGCGCGTGGGCCGGGGCAGACAGGAGTCGCCATACTCCTTGTCGAGAAGTCCGCTTACAACATCGACATCGTCTCGGCTCCCGCACCCTCGATTGATAGCAAGAAGACGAAGAAGCCCGATGGTTCGGGGCCTCCGCGCGCTGGTCGCGCTGATGCGAAGCAAGTGCGCGAGTATGCAATCGCTCATGGGCTGGCGAGGGGTGGCTCGAAGAAGGATGATGTCATGCCCTCGGCCCACAACCCCATCTGAACGTTGATAGCGCAGATGAGGACCTCCTGACCGCCGTTCAGAGTGTCATATGCCGCCGCAAGATATGGGCAGAAGTCTTTCGGAGTACATTAGTAACCGGTACGTCCTTGACGTTCTTCTTCTCATCTCAGCCAGGAAGCCACTGACGTTTTAAACTTCTCAATACATTTGCCTTCAGAGGACTTGACAGTACCTTGTTGCGATATTTGCGATCCTACGCTCCTCGATGCCACACGCCCGCAACCCCTCCCCCCCGAGCGCAAGCCAAAAAACCGCAAGCGTGGACTCCCCGACCTCGACGCGCAGGCCAAGCTACGTTCCTGGCGTCGGGATATCCTTAAGCGCTCTTACGCATACGCGCAGTACGACGGATCTGCAATACTGGATGACGACCTGATAACCTCGCTTACAACGATTGGCCCGCTCACCCCTGATATAGTGTCCGAGCTTCTTAAAGAGAAGTGGATATTTTGGGAGCAACACGGCACTGAACTCACGACATTTCTACAAACATTTACAATAGTATTCACACCACTACCCCCAAAACCGCGTGCGGCGAAGGCAGGTACCATCTCCGTCATCGACCTGCTCCTCGATACCACACCAAAACGACCGCGAGCCGACAGCACTCCCGACGCGAGTACCACCAAGCGTGCACGGTTGCCAGAGGGATCCGAGCAACGCCCCGAAGGCCTAGCCATTCCCGGCCCTTCTCGGCCCCTCACGACAGCTTCAGCCCCCGTCGTTCCTCCCAACCCGTATCTCAACACCCCTCTAAGACACCCTCCTCCCCTCATGAACACAATGCACATACACTGCCATCCGACTCAACAGATGCCTTCTCCCGCAGCCATGCGCCATCCACAGCTCGAGTCCTCAGGCTCCCCTGTCAGCGGTCCCCCTGGGCCTCACGCCTATCCTCCGGCCGTGTCACATCCGAGTCATTCCCCAGCTTCTCCCTTCCACCCGGCTGCGCCTCTATACCCTCGTAGCCATCTGCCGCATGGCTACGAGACAAACCCCATGGGACCCTTCCAAGGCATGGTGGCGCCGCTTCAAGGGCAAGCTAACTGCACCCCCGCCGCGCCACCGATGCCTCCAGGCGCGTTTCCTCCCGGACCGTCTCCTCAATGGGTCCCCGAACGCATACGGCGCTCAGGCTACTATGCGTACACCCGTGCGTTTTTACCCCCCATCCGTTTCCGCTCCTGCACCTCAGCGCCATCATCGACATCCCGCGCCGTCAACCTTCCAGTCGCTAACAATGATCCACCCCCTACACCGACGAGAGAGTCATCCCATCCAGCCCGCTCCCCTTCCTCCATTCCATAGTTCCTTACCCCACCAACAGACCCCGACATCGACCCATCATGCAGCTCCCAACATGTCCACCCCCCATCCGGCGAGTCCCGCTCTACCTTTGGTGCCCCCCACACGGTTTGTTCACTACGCTCGCCACGGACCTGACATGGATGCTTCCGGCCATCATTATAGCCAGAATAGATAGCGATGTATAATAAGAATTTATTTCAGAGTGATCTAAGGGCCTATTGGACCCATACATGCTCGCACCACAGACGGAATATGCACTGTGCGCTCCGCAAGGCAAGCGTCGAATGCGATTTCACCAAGTACGTATTCTCACGGGGTCCAAATTGGGACGTACAGCCAAGGGCACGCCCAGTTGAACCAGCCGCTTGGGAAGCACGAGGGAGTTTTCGACCGGAGTTTGAATCCCGAGCGCTGGTATCGAGCCTACTAAACAGACACGCGACTGCAATGCTGGCTGACGTAGGCACGCCGAAGGTCAAGTGCATTGAACGCACTCTGAAACAGATGTCGCGCGTCATAGAGATCGATCCACGGATCGAGCTCTGGCGGAAAGAGTCCGGAGGGGAATTGTTGGACGGCGCAGACTGGGTCATAGGTGCGTCCTCTGGATACCGTTCATTTTGGCTTCGCACCGAGTCTGTTTGTATCTAGATGCGATAGATAATATCACCACAAAAGTAGACTTGCTGAAGTATTGCCACAATAATCACATCCAGGTGCGACCCCTTACCGTTCCTTACTATTCTACTTATACTCATGCATGATACATTGTTTTCTTTCCGGAAAGGTGTTCTCGTCCATGGGCTCTGGGGCAAAATGCGACCCGACGCGCATTCAGATTAGCGACATCTCGTTCACGATGTACGATCCTCTCGCGCGATCAGTGCGTCGTCGCCTCCGCCTCGAGGGCGTGTCGTCTGGTATCCCCGTCGTGTACTCGACGGAGGTTCCCGGAGAGATCAAGCTCCTCCCGCTCCCCGAAGAGGAGTTCCAGAAGGGTAATGTGAAGGAGCTCGGAGCGTTCGACGACTTCCGAGTCCGCATCCTCCCGGTGCTCGGTACATCCACCTCCACTCTTCTTACCCGCTAGAATCTCATTTGATTCGCTGTCCGTGAACAGGTCCGTTGCCGGCGATTTTTGGCCTCAACATCGCGACCTACATCCTCTGCGAGGTCGCGGGCAAGCCGATCTCGAATCCCCTCCCTGTGAAGGGCCGCAAGAAGTTTAACGAACGCCTCGCGCGCGACCTGCAGAAGCGCGAGGAAAAGTTCCTCAGCCGCCAGCTGAAGTACGCATCGCATTCCCCTGCATCTTCTTCTCGCCTCCCTGTATACCCTCTTTCGTCTCTGCTCTGCGTTCGCCTTCCATGTCCACTGTATCAGCGCTGTTTCGGCGCCCGTCCTCCTTGAATGATGCTACATGCTGACCGCCCGTTCTCGTTTCTTTCCACACAGCAAACTCCCGCTGGACGACGACGACCTCGGCCTGCTCTTCGACGACATCCACCGTGGGCGCTCCGTGCGCCCGCCGTTCCCTGTCCCCGAGCGGCCCGCTCTCGTCCGGTGGGATCCGAAGGAGCCGCTCTCGCTCACGAACTGCGTGTCGTTCGAGTTCGCGGACGCCGAGCGCCACCTGACGGAGGTCCTGCTGGAGAAGAACCGGCCCGAGGACGTGTGGGGCGCAGAGGTCGCGGAGGTCGTGGCAAGGAGGAGGGAGGAGGCGCGCAGGGTTGTCGAGTGGGTTATGTGAGTGTGGATTATCACTAGTCTCGCCTCCAGACGTTCTGCGCTCCTCTCGCAGCGGCTCGCAAGCTCACCGCTCCCAGAAGAGACACTGATACGAAGCCATATGGCGGCGTTGCGATGTTTGTCAGCGGCATCGTGGAATGGCTCTGGAGAGCGCTGGGGGTCACCGGTCAGGACGGATGGGAACGAGACTAGATAGTGACTAGGTTATCACAGTACTTAATGTGGGATGAGGGCTGGCGATGGGAGATCGTTGCCAGTGGAGGGAAAGCGAAATGATACTAACACTTACCCCCACTAGAGTATAGAGTGGCAGGCTACGTACACGGACAACAGAACAGGAAAAGAGCAGACGGCCCTCCCCGTCTTGTAACCGGAAAGGCTCAACAGCTTCCTACTACCGGCGGCTTGGACTCTGAGTTGAGTACCCGTGGAGCTTCAAGCTCAAGCTCGAATGTTTGAGCACTCATAGTTCCTGGTGAGCGCAGCTTGGATACTTGTCGCCCACGTTTGTTTGTTCTGAAGGACCTAAGGGTGGCGTGGCGAACCCGTTTATGACCAACTTAAGTAACTCACAATCCGAATCGAGCCAACCGCTCCGAAGTCCGATAGCATGACGTCACTTCCTACCGTAGCACTTTTTGTACGTACTTATTTGCAACCCCTCGCCTCTCTTCCAAACCAACAAACACTGGTAAGAGTTGTTCAAATCATTACGAATTATGAGCCACCAGGGACGGCCAGTCTGAGTATACTGTGCTAAAAGTCCTTATGCAGGTCCATGATGAGTTCTATGATGTCTCGAGCTCGCTCATAACCCAGCGCCCCAGCGCCCCAATTCGAGGAGAGCACTAATACGTGGCATACGGGTAACAACGATACCGTCATCTTCCACAGGACAAGGGGAAGAGAGACTTCAAGGTAAGTTGCGCATAGCCTTGGAGTTGATGCCGCGGTAGATGTAGTCCGAGAGTCTCGAACGACCACCAACCGAAGCCACGAGTGTCTTCGCGTTCGAGGAAGTAGACTTGGACGCCGCCGGGAAGGGGCTCTCGTCGACCTGGCAGACGGTGCCCGCAGCTGGGAGCGTCCCGTTCGCGAAGTACGCGCGCGAGTACTGGATGGTGCACTTGGAGGTGAGCGCTGTGGAGGTGTGCTGTTCGTGATCATCAAGGCGCAAAAAGCTGGTGTCAGAATCTGATTCTGGAGCATATGGGGAGGGAAGGACTCACGCCGACACCGTTCTGGACGAGAAGGGCGGACGACTTTGGGAGGTACGAGTGGACGAGCTGGCCATTCACCAGGGGCGTGGCGGGGTCGTGCTGCATGTGGAGCAATGGTCAGCCCAGCCCAGCGGCGCGTATCGTCGGACTCACCGTGTTCGAAATGATCAGCATGGGGTTGTTCAGCGTCTTGTTCCACGGCCCGAGGTACCTTTCAGGCGGCGTAACCGGCCAGTACTGGCACCCAGAGTCGGGCTCCGAGATGATGACCGACCAGAAGAACCGCGACACGCTCTTCAGCGTCTCGATGCCCGCATCGACGATCGTCTCGGCCGAGGGTGGCGCGAACGGCCTCTGGTCGTTGCACGACACGGCCGAGCGCTCGAGGTCGACGAGGTCCTTGTTCACCGTGTCCAGCATCGCCGAGCCGTCCCCGGCCATCGCAGCCGCGAGCCCTTTCGCGATGCTCGGCCACCCGTGCGGGAACTCCAGACCCCCTAGGATGAAGAGGCGTGCGCGCCCATTAGTCAGGATGCCCGGAAGCTGCGCGTTCGGCACGGCAAGTGGTTTCGTGTAGAGCCCGTTGACGAAGGCCTCCACGCGGCTCATGATCGCGTTCGGGTCCTCGTTCTGCTCCTTCGCAAGCGGACACTGAGACGGGCCCGTCTTAGAGCATTCCTGGAAGAAGATCGTGTATGCCGCGTCCGTCGAGTTGAGCCAGCTGTGGAGCTGCTTGTACGGCGGCTTGTTCGCCCACGCGTCCGCATCGACGACGCCGTCGATCACGACGCGCCCGACGCGGTCAGGGAAGACGTTGACGAGGTACTGGCCCATGACGGTGCCGTAGGAGAGGCCGTAGAAGTTGATGAGCGAGTTGTTCCCCGAGAGCAGGGTGTTGATGTAGTCGATGTCGCGCACGACAGACGTCGTGCCCGCGTACTTGATTGTCTCGCCCATTGTCTGGTTGCAGACCTCGAACTGCGCCTGGTAGAGAGCGTTTGCGTCCCGCTGCGTCTGGATGAGATGAGGGCGATTTCCCGGGTCTGTCAGGTTCGGGGAGACGTCGTAGCCGCGGTCTAGGACGGTGTTCGCGAGGAATCCCTCGCGCGAGCCGTTCCCGAGGAAGCACTTCGTCTGAGGCCTAGTAACGCATCCCTATAAGTAGCTATCCTTCGTGTATAGAGGATGCGTTACTTACTCTGACAAGCCAATGCCGCGCGGGTCAAAGCCTAGGATGTCCCAGTCTTCGCCGACCTGTTACGGCACGAGGTCAGTACTCTGAACGGAACATGGATGCAGGCCGCTCCGGCTCGCACTCACGAGTTCCTGGAAGTAAGGACCTGCGGACGTCGCGAGGTCAACTCCTGGGCCACCTGGTCCTCCAGGGTTGACGAAGACCACGCCCTTGCGGGGCGAAGCCGTCGCGTTGTATCGGCCAAGCGCAATCTTCGCTACCCCGGCACTGGGATTGGTGTAGTCCAGCGGGACTCTGAAAATCCAATCAACGGCATTAGCAATTCCGCTCGCCGAGCCCGTGTGTTTGAGACACTTACATAGCATACCCACACTCGGCTCCGGGAACGGTGTTGCCGTCGGCTGCGGTGCACTTGCTCAGGACGAGGTCTCCGAGCTTGCCCCCGACGGGGTCGACAGAGAGCGCGGAGCCAGCGAAGGCGAGCGCACTACCAGCAACGGCTGCGACGTTCTGCTTCCAAGGTGTAGGCATGGTGCTTTCACCGACGGTCAGTTGTGCGAGGTACTGTCCGGAGTCGTCTGCGACTAGTGCAGGGTCGACCGCAGAAGCAAAATCTAGTAAAAGGAAAGACCGCGCCCCCAACAAGGAGTGAGTACGCCGAGCGAACGAAGAGCGAGAAGGAGAATGGGAGAATTGGACATCGAACGACGCGCATATATACGTCGAGTGGATGCGGAGTACTCTAGCCAACGCAGCCGCCTGGGCCGCGGCTGCCTGGGGCTGGTTCCCAATGACTTGAATTTTGGCAATTCATGGCCCCGCCATCACGCTCGTGTAGTAGGGTCGATCGTGGAGTTGATGATGATTGTGAACTTGTCGTGAACACACCTCGAGTTTGGCCTGCGCTGGCGAGGCCAAGCATAAGAACCGCACATGTACAGGCTGCTCGGAGACGGCAGTGCCCGGTGGTAAAGCGCCGTCGCATCATGCCTTCCTCCAGCGAGTCCTTATTCTTCCGTCCTTCGAACTCTGCTCCAACTTATGGCTCTCCGCTGGCGAGCGGCAGTGGTGAGGTGGATGCGACAGGGAGGAGTGGATGGGGTCAGAAAGCCGGAAGGGAAGGGCGTGCAGTTATTTATTGCTCAAGTTTAAGCTTCTTACCACGTGGCGACGAAGTACTGCAGCTTGTTCACGATACGATGGCAACGTCATCTTCCGTTTGTGACATTCCGACATCCGAAACCCTTCTCGGAGCCAAGCATGCAAGTGCCGGAGTAGCAGAGCGTGGAATCGACGCTGTCGGGAGCCTTGCGCATGGACTCATCCACACGACGCGATGCAGAAAAATGGTATAAATTGGGTGTAAAGGGGTGCGATGTACGACACACGGTGACCGGAGGGGATGAAGAACGATTAAAACAAATCCGGGCCGTTGCCACGACCTCACTGCACCAGCGCGCAGGTCCACTGCCGACCGCGTCACCCTACCAGAGGGGAAACGATTGGACGAGCGGAGCGAGCGCAAGGGCGCGGCGGCGGAGGCGGCGTGGACGCGACACCGCGGGTAAACTGCAAGGGCAAGGCGCCGCCTCGGCCTCACGGGCAGAAGGTGATGGTGTAGTCGGCCTTCTTGCTCGAGGGACATGTGAAGAGGGCGGTCTTGGACGACTCGTCGTATGCGTACGCGTACGAGTTCTTGCAGCTCTTCTCTGTGATCGTGGACGTAGCCATCATCAGCGCTCCACGCACAAGAAGGAGAGGGAGAGGGATATGCACTGAAGTAATCGTAGTACGCGACGCCGGAGGGGGGGCACGTCTTGGCGGTGTTGTGCGAGCCCGTGCAGCAGTTCGGGCTGTTCGAGTTGTCGCCGATGCCGGCGACACATGCGGACTTGCAGCCCACGACCTTGCCGGACGAGTCCTTGGGCCCGCGGAGCGCCGCCGGGCACTTGGGGTTCAGGTCGACGGAGCAGTCCGCGACGTGGCAGCCCTTGTTGTTGTCGACGCGCATGGGGATGTTGAAGCCATCCACGAGCGAGACTGTCATATGGGGCGCGCGTCATGAGCATCGCCGTCGTAATGCGAGAGGGGGGTTGAAGAGGGCCACTCACCATCGTACCAGTCCTGGTTGCCGTCGCCCTGGAAGGTGAACTCCGCGACGGTCGCAGGGGGGACACCGGTACCGGTGTGCTTGTCGCACAGGAGGCCGCCGTTGCAGCCACCGTCGAGACAGGCGGTGGGCCCGTTGTTCTTGGAGAAGTTGCAGCTGCGGCGACCCCAGATGCGGCCGGCCTTCCAGTTATCGGGAACCTGGAAGGACACGGTCTTGCCAGCCTTCTGCTCCCACCCGGTGGGGTGGTTCGGGACGTTTTGCGCCACGTTCAGGTCAGTGAACAGCTGTCGTGGTGCAAGGCGTCAGCATCTCGGGTCAGGCTAAGATTAAGGGGGAATACGACGTACAGCAGGCCAGATGGTGTAGGAGCACTTGTTGACAACCTTGAAGGTACGAGCAGTCACAGAAGTGGCCAGCGCAAAGGCGACAGTCGCGTAAACAAAGGTCTTCATCTTGAAAAGGTCTGAACGGAAAAGCTCGTTGAAAGTGGCGAGAAAAAGGGTGGCGTCGAAGAAGAACGCAGAGGAAAGGAAGCGAAAGAGAAGCTGAATGAGGATCCCGGCCCCAACCTGGTCCCTTTATAAACACCTCGCGAGTCTGCTACGGCGCTCGTCTAATAGCGATCAGCATCCGACACAAACTTTGCAGAGCCACAGAGGGCCGCGGCCGACGGGGCGCACTTCGCATCAGTGGCCGCGTGCGCCCGTAGCCGGGATTGGAGCGCTGCCATCGCATGAGATCTGCCCAGACTCCAGTCCCCGATAAGTAAAGTGCGACGGCCTTCGAAAAGGCCGTACACAAAACTGATATGACGTCGCGTAAACAGGACAGAGGGCAACGAAAGGCCGCCACGGAGCCAGCAGACAGCTTGCCAAGCTCTTGGATGCGCATGGTGGTGGAACACCGCCGAACAGGCTGGGGAACAGGCCCGCCAGGGCAGGCCAGGGCAAGCCACCTGGACCAAACGCTGCGTATCACAGGTACGGTCGTCAAAATGTAAAGACCGCCATATGATAACACTGGTCTTACAGTACCTCGTGGAGCATCGACAACATATTAACTGTGCAGATGCCGGCCATCAATATGTTTCTGCCCACTGAAGCGCTGAAGCTGAAGCCTCGTACGGTCTTTTTTAGGCTCGATACCAGCGCTCGGGATTCAAACTCCGGTCGAAAACTCCCTCGTGCTTCCCAAGCGGCTGGTTCAACTGGGCGTGCCCTTGGCTGTACGTCCCAATTTGGACCCCGTGAGAATACGTACTTGGTGAAATCGCATTCGACGCTTGCCTTGCGGAGCGCACAGTGCATATTCCGTCTGTGGTGCGAGCATGTATGGGTCCAATAGGCCCTTAGATCACTCTGAAATAAATTCTTATTATACATCGCTATCTATTCTGGCTATAATGATGGCCGGAAGCATCCATGTCAGGTCCGTGGCGAGCGTAGTGAACAAACCGTGTGGGGGCACCGAAGGTAGAGGCGGGACTCGCCGGAGTGGGGGGTGGACGATGTTGGGAGCTGCATGATGGGTCGATGTCGGGGTCTGTTGGTGGGGTAAGGAACTATGGAATGGAGGAAGGGGAGCGGGCTGGATGGGATGACTCTCTCGTCGGTGTAGGGGGTGGATCATTGTTAGCGACTGGAAGGTTGACGGCGCGGGATGTCGATGATGGCGCTGAGGTGCAGGAGCGGAAACGGATGGGGGGTAAAAACGCACGGGTGTACGCATAGTAGCCTGAGCGCCGTATGCGTTCGGGGACCATTGAGGAGACGGTCCGGGAGGAAACGCGCCTGGAGGCATCGGTGGGCGGTGGGCGGGGGTGCAGTTAGCTTGCCCTTGAAGCGGCGCACCATGCCTTGGAAGGGTCCCATGGGGTTTGTCTCGTAGCCATGCGGCAGATGGCTACGAGGGTATAGAGGCGCAGCCGGGTGGAAGGGAGAAGCTGGAGAATGACTCGGATGTGACACGGCCGGAGGATAGGCGTGAGGCCCAGGGGGACCGCTGACAGGGGAGCCTGAGGACTCGAGCTGTGGATGGCGCATGGCTGCGGGAGAAGGCATCTGTTGAGTCGGATGGCAGTGTATGTGCATTGTGTTCATGAGGGGAGGAGGGTGTCTTAGAGGGGTGTTGAGATACGGGTTGGGAGGAACGACGGGGGCTGAAGCTGTCGTGAGGGGCCGAGAAGGGCCGGGAATGGCTAGGCCTTCGGGGCGTTGCTCGGATCCCTCTGGCAACCGTGCACGCTTGGTGGTACTCGCGTCGGGAGTGCTGTCGGCTCGCGGTCGTTTTGGTGTGGTATCGAGGAGCAGGTCGATGACGGAGATGGTACCTGCCTTCGCCGCACGCGGTTTTGGGGGTAGTGGTGTGAATACTATTGTAAATGTTTGTAGAAATGTCGTGAGTTCAGTGCCGTGTTGCTCCCAAAATATCCACTTCTCTTTAAGAAGCTCGGACACTATATCAGGGGTGAGCGGGCCAATCGTTGTAAGCGAGGTTATCAGGTCGTCATCCAGTATTGCAGATCCGTCGTACTGCGCGTATGCGTAAGAGCGCTTAAGGATATCCCGACGCCAGGAACGTAGCTTGGCCTGCGCGTCGAGGTCGGGGAGTCCACGCTTGCGGTTTTTTGGCTTGCGCTCGGGGGGGAGGGGTTGCGGGCGTGTGGCATCGAGGAGCGTAGGATCGCAAATATCGCAACAAGGTACTGTCAAGTCCTCTGAAGGCAAATGTATTGAGAAGTTTAAAACGTCAGTGGCTTCCTGGCTGAGATGAGAAGAAGAACGTCAAGGACGTACCGGTTACTAATGTACTCCGAAAGACTTCTGCCCATATCTTGCGGCGGCATATGACACTCTGAACGGCGGTCAGGAGGCCCTCATCTGCGCTATCAACGTTCAGATGGGGTTGTGGGCCGGAGGGCATGACATCATCCTTCTTCGAGCCACCCCTCGCCAGCCCATGAGCGATTGCATACTCGCGCACTTGCTTCGCATCAGCGCGACCAGCGCGCGGAGGCCCCGAACCATCGGGCTTCTTCGTCTTCTTGCTATCAATCGAGGGTGCGGGAGCCGAGACGATGTCGATGTTGTAAGCGGACTTCTCGACAAGGAGTATGGCGACTCCTGTCTGCCCCGGCCCACGCGCTGCACGTCCGGCGCGTTGAATGAATTGCGAGAATGATCCCGGGAGCTTCCATTGAACAACGCGCTTGATGTTCGGTATGTTGCACCCCTTGCCGACAATGTTAGTTCCAGATTACAATAACATGGAGAGTCGGAGAGGATAATATACATGCAACCGTAGCCGTGCACTTACCATTCCTGCGGCGTCAGTACAAACAAGTATCCGCACATTGCCTGCACGGAATTGAGCCATCGCGTTGTTACGGTATGCTTGGGACATATTCGCGTTGAAAGGCCGAATAACGCCTGACGGGACGGGGCGATTGTGGATGTTGTCAGAACGAGCTGCATTCATAGGGTGTTCGAGAAGCTGGGAGATGAGGTGGTCAATGATCTCTCCGCCCGTGACTTTATGATCTACATAAAGATATGTCAAAGGAATGTCCGAAGGCGAGCGGAGCGTCTTGGGAAGGAGGAAGTCGAGGTCTGCGTAGGTATTGAGTGGGTGCTCGAAAGGCCGCACAACGATGGAGACGTTCGAGCGATCGTTCCCCTTGTTCACGAAGACGTTTTGGGCTTCTGACTGTGCGAAATGAAGCGAGCTGTAAATGCCCCGGTAGACTCGAGCGGTGAGCGTCGCCGTCACCGCTACAACAGGGGTGCCGCGGGAAAGAACGCTCGAAGCTTGCCTAATGTGCCGTACTGCTTGCGGAAGTCCGCCCCCCAATGGACAATGCAGTGGGCTTCGTCAATAAACATTGACAGCATGCGGCGCATGAACGTGGAGTTGCGGAGAACACGATCGGTGAATGGTGCGCGATTGAAGCATCTCGGGAGAGAGAAGAATAATTTGGTACTTCATCTCTAGGATTTCCTATGGACGCACGGCGCATCGGTTGGTGAGCAGTTTGTTCATCCGCACACTACACTGCGAGACATACCCGTATCCTGATCGGAGAACAGGCTCCGTTTTTGCTGTTCAGAGCGACAGCTTTGAGTCCGAAATCGAGTTCGAACGTCCGGACCTTTGAACCGAGGGTACGTTCGCCAACAGGTAGCTCAATGGGAATGGAGGATGAGACTTACCATCTCCTCCTCGAGCGAGAGTAGTGGGCAAACCATCGAGGGTAAACCGCTTCTACGCCTTCAGGCCACTCCCAGAGATGAGGTCCTGCCGCCAACGCGGTTTTTCCTGAACCCGTCGGAGCCTGAACAATTATGTCCTGTCCCTCAAGTTGCGCCTGTACTGCACGGAGCTGAAAGTCTTTAGGGGCCCAGCCATATGCCTCAGCCATCTTCGCGGATAGCTCTTGGAGCTGCTCGGGTGAGAGCCGAGGGCGAGGTGAGGATGGTGTATGGGTCTGGGAACGGCGCATTTTTGAGCGGGTCGCCTTGACGGAGGGACCTTTAGGTTTTTGAACACGGGGTGACTTGCGGGGGCGAGAAGGGCCAGGGCGCCGAGAGCCTGCCACCTTAGAAGCCGGCGCAGGGCGAGAAGGATGTGAACGAGTGTGGGATACCATTGTGCAGGTTTGAGAGTCAAGTAAGATAGCTATGAGGAAAGCTAGGTTGGGAAAGAGAGATGGGGAAAATGACAGTGTCGGAAAGGCGGACGGACGGCGACAGGTGGAGGAGGTGACCAAATATGGAATGGGGCGCAAATCGTCGAACTTGCTCTTGACTGCGACGCGCCTTCACTGCTGCTTTCAAAATCTGCTATTGAGGCTCACTACGCTAGCAGTCGAGTCTGGGCTACACTGGTACATCTATTGCATGGCCCCAGGATCAGTCTTATGTCTACATCTGACATCTTCGATGGGTTACTTACCCTTTCTCCACGGTATCTATCCGAAAACCTGCCTCCTTCTTCCCCACCTCCACCTCTAACCCCAAGTGATTCTGGAGATGACGGAGATGCAGCTGGTGTCGTGCCTCCTGTCTCACAAGGCCGACAAGAGGGGCACTTCACCCCTCTCGCTGAGGACACCGTCTCACCTTCAACCGCACCTCATGCATCTACCAGGCCTCCTACTCCACTTCAGCGGTCATCATCACCATTCGATTGGGATGGTGTGATCATGACATCCCCCGCACGACCTGGGCCTTCGAGACGTCGGAAGGGCTACAAAAAGCAGAAGAAAACGCTGGCGGAGAAGACAGCCGCGCGCGACGCCGAGCGCATGGCGGCTGGGCAGACTACGTCCGAGCAAAATATCCTGGCGAAGGAACTGTCGGACTCTACGAAGCATAAGGTTAAGGCAGCATGCTTCCGCGGAATCCTAGCGTACCTCGGGCAGGAGGGATATACATGGGGTGAGTTTGTGGAATGGGTTTCGCGGCCGACATCTGGCGTCAAGAAAATCAGATTCGATGGCTTCTTCAGCAATCGAGAGCAGGTCCACCGGACCCTCGGCCTTTGGGTCACCAAAAATTCGCACACAGGTAGACGTAACGTACACGATTGGGCCATCGAGTACGCCGCCAAGGTGGTCGACCGAGAGGCTCATGCCGTCACACGAAACGGCCTCCTCCAATCCCGACGTATGCCCATGACACAAGCCTTTCTTCTTTCCTTCGATCTGTCCTCAATTCACGACCGCATCCGCTCCCTGTGTCCCAGTACAACAACAATACTCACAGCATTCTGTACGACGACACGACAGAAGCTTTCGCAGAAGCGAGCGAGGGAGGCGTCGAAGCCGAAGATCTCGCGCAAAGGCAAGACTGCGGTTCAGACTCCACGCAGTCCAGGAGCAGCGTTATCCCGCAGGCAGACTCCCAGTGGCCCAGTGAAGTCAGCCCGCGCGAGAGTACTTGCAGCCAAACGGGAGCAGAGGCTTCAGACGGTAAGGATGCTCACCGTATCAGTCAGTGTAAAAACACTGACCTGAGAAATGTACAGAGAGTTGGGACTGCTATACTAGGACTGTTAGGGCAGCGATGTCAAAACAATAGCTTCGTCAAGCACATGCTTGGGCTCTACCTGTATGCGACTGGAGCGCAACGCCAGCTCATCTCTATCCTTTCAAACCTCGGCCTTTCCAGCAGCTACACCAGCATTGCAGGAGGTCGCAATGCTGCTCTTGACGACGTGCCCGCCCCGAAGGATGCTCCCCCGAAGGATACCGAACAAGACGAGGACGAGGAGGACGAGGACGATCCAGACTGGTTGCCAGATGAAGACGACGCCTCCGATGTAGACTGGGAAACAGACGACGAATTGGGAGAGCCTGAAGAAAGCGACGTCGAAGGAGAGGATCCAGAGCCGAATGCAGCAACTGCAGGGAGTACAATGCAGGAGTTCCCAGAACGAGGACAGACTGACGAGCAGGTATCCAGCCATGAGAACGAGCGCCCGCCGAACGCGATCGCAGACCCGGTGGAAGGCGCTGAGGAAGAAGCGCCCACGGTGTTCTCTCTCCTCTCACGCGGCGCGGGTCTTCTCCGTCGTGTATCCACTGTATGTCGCTCCGCCACACGTTCCTGTGCACAATCACGGCTATGCGGGCATGTGTACGACAATATCAACATGATGTTTAGAATTGCCGAGCAAAATCTTAGGTCGCAAAGACTCCCAAGAGAACGGAACGTGCGCGACGATCTTCCCCCTCTACGATGCCAAACCCGAGGATATGCAGACCTCACAACTCCTCGACTCTATCGACAAAGCCCCACCTCTCACTGTCCTGGATATCCTTCACACGCCGGCTGAAGCTCACCTCTTTACCGCATCCCTTCGCCACACGCTCCTTCGGACTATTGTCGCCAGTTCCGACCTCTTCGCGCGGTTCCGCACGGACGTAGACAGTCATCTACCTGCGACAGATGACCAGATACCTCTCCGTCGTACAGAAGTGTACCCTCTCCCTGCCATGCACATCGATGAGTCAAGTACTGCGGGAAACGGCGAGGTCGTCGACGCTATCTTCAAAGAACTCGGTTTCGACATCGGAACAACGAGGTTCTCCGGCATTACGCGACCTATCTTCGGCGACCAGCTCTCAATTGCACGCCTGCGAACCATCATCATGGACCGTGCAGGGCATGAACCCATCGGCGACTCATACGCTTGGGCTGTGTTCGGTCCAGGCTTCTTTCACCACCAAATGGCCCTCGTACACGGTATTATGGAGACCCATTGGGGCGACTCGACTGCAGGGACGCGGAACCCATCCTCTCTCTCCTTTTTCAACACCATCATCGATCGTAAGCCCATCGTCATGTCCTCCTTGCCACCATATCGCGTATGCCGTGACCTGATCTTCGACACCCTCTCTGCGTGCGCTCTGCATTGTCTCGAGCTCGTCTCCGGCAAGACTATTGAGCAGTGTGCTGAAAAGGCTACATTTGAACAGCTCTCCGCACACGTAGATCAAATCTTTGACACATACGCTACCCCACACACCGTCCACGGTCTACGCGACGCTCGCCATGCAATAGTGGCCGAACGCATGCGCGCGTTTGCCGCGCGCCCCCCTTCCAACCCTCCCAAGCCTCCGCCCGACCCGCTTACCGACCCTATACCCCATGGCGACATGATCTACGAGAACGCGACCCTCTTCCTGCGCGATGCTCTCATTCTCCGTGAATTCACGGACTCCATCAAGGGTGGGTACTCGGGGCGTATCATACGTGTCTTGAAGATCCTCGCTTTGATGTACCGTGGATGCGGACGCACAAAATACGCCCATGAGCTTCTACATCTCGTCCACAACCTTACACATGTCTGGCCAAAGCCGTTACGGTACGCCGTTGGCAAGCATTTTCCAACCATTAACGTTCTTAACAAGCCTCTGACCGCAGTGCCATAATGATCAACAACTGGCTCGTCAACCTGACAGGCAAGCCAAATGCGTGGGTACCGGTAGACCTGCTTCAAGAGCACATGAACTTCTGGATCAAGGTAAGTATGTCTTAGTCAGAACGGGAATGACCATTCTCACAAGGGCGGACTCCGGTTACAGGTTATGTACAAGGCCAACGGAAGCAATGCATCGTGGGAGTGGCTCGCCATGATCTCCCCATGCGTCGCCCTACTTCGCAAGCTCGCTGAACAAATGAACTCGACACTCGGCGCACAACTCGGAACCAAGCACCACACCCCCGAACGTCACCGAGATCTTGCAACAATGCGAAATGCCATGCACGAGCATGGTATCTTCCACGTTCAGCCAGGCCGTGTCTTGCGTGGCGTGAAGGATGCCGAGGTTCCCAACGTCGTTGCGGCGGGCCTGAAGCAACTCCAGAAACCGCTTGCTGAATACAATAAGACCTTCCAGCAACTCCAACAACGGCGCCGGGAGCTACCGCTCACAGACCCTACCATATCAGCAACTCCCAGCGCCAGTATCTCAAACACGACGGCGGCTCCTGCGACATCTGACACCCGGTTGTACGCAACTTCATTCCCATCTACCACCAATGTCGCTGAGGTGAGCGCATGTCAAGTATGCTACGAGAATACCTTGCTTACACGCGCGCACAGCCCAGAGAAGTAGAAGCGCCAGTGAATGGCTTGGAGGGCATTGCTCCTGGTGAGGGTCAGGCTGATCAGGATGATGCGGATGCGGACGACGAGGATGAGGATGCCCAGTACTGGCAAGCTTTCGACGAGGAATATGATGCGCGGGGTGTGTTTGCCGCCGAAGAAGAACCTTCGTTCGATATCCATGATTATATTTAATTCAAATGCATCCAGTTCTAATCCATTCCATGCGAGAATCCTGCCCGAGAAGCGTCCGAGTCGTTTCTCCTGAGAACGCCAAACGCGATTTCACTAAGTACATATTCTCACGGGGTCCATATTGGGACGTACAGCCAAGGGCACGCCCAGTGTGACCAGTCGTTAGAACGCGACCTGCCTTTTCACACTCCGCCTCCCCCCAAAAGGCAGGTCCACGTGTGCGTTCTGATCGACTGGTTTGCGAGTCTAGGTCTTTTTCTTGGATCTTGCTCACTTTCAGGCTTCGCATGCCGGTGGCTATCAGGCGGTAGCGTGCACGAGTATACTGAGATCAGATGAAGTTGTTCGTCACGATATGGTTCCATCCGGCCACTCTGGCAGAAGCAAGTGACCCAAGTAGTATGCGCATGCCATCGAGCATGGCTCATAACGAGGAGTGCCTGTCATAGAGAAGGGGTTTGTGAATCGCTCGCACGCACAGCAGAAGATAGCACCCTGCTGGATCTCTAAGAGTGCATCCCGACCCCAGATCTTACCATCAAAATTTGCATGGCTAATCAGGAAAGGCTCCAAAAGCTGTGCCGCATGGACGAAGCTCGACAATCAGACTCTTGGGGCCACCCCCTGCATTAAGCAGGCAATGCCCCGCAACGCCGGTGTAATGACGTTGGGACGAATTGAGCACAGACATGACACTCAACCTCGCGGGCGGCAGCCACACTCGTAGAGCGGAAGTAGGTAGAAGTGCGCCCCAGATATTCCAATTACTACCGACCCGAGCAGCCCCGTTGAATCTAAACGTGAGAGAGGAGGGGAAAGTGGGCAGAACGATCGCTGGAAGATGGATGTACTTACGGGGGTTCATGCTGTGATCTTGTTTCCGCATCATCAGCGCATCTTGTCGGTCCGAGGAAAGCTATGCACTTGGGCGGCCGCGGACCATGCAGCGGATAGGGGGGCATACGCGGATCTACGCGGATGCGAAAGATATGGTAGCGCCTGGTAGCGCATGGGTTGACTTGGAGAGGTGTGGTCTTTACATGGAATTCTTAGCGTGGACTTCGTTGAACGCGGGTTGGACGTGGAAGGCGCCGTCAATGGGAGTGAGTTTCACGGAGGGAGCTCTCACCTGCTACGAGTTTCGGTATCTTGTCAAATCTCTGGGCTCTTCCTCCCGTACGTCTGGGCCACCTTAAGTCCAACTCCGACCGAGTAATCTCCTCCTACGTTAGTCGTTCCACAGATGGTGCACAAACCGGACAAGGAGGAACGAAGACTGTGACGATCAAAGCCCTTGTGGTTGTGAGTCGGACAGGAAAAGCGACCGCAGAGCGCCGGAGACCAGAATTGACTGGATAAGCATTCCTCTTGAGAGCTTTCCTTTCGGCAACCTGTATCCTGCGCATATGAGAGTTAACAGCCTAGTTCATAGCAGTAACAACGTTAACAATGGCATGATGCATATGGGTTCCAGGGGCACTTACTGACCGGTGACCACACTGCTGTTGGCAAGGCGTCTCATGCATCTCAGTCTGTCGGAGGATATCGGCGTTGCTAGGGTCAAGAAGCGTTGGATCGGCCTGCAAGTGAGACATAGTGTTTGAAGTGATCTCCGCCAAACACCGTCACAATGAAAGACCCAAGTGACCCAGCGAAGAGAAAGCCAGTAAGACAGCAGCTGGAAGCTGCGAGTTCAAAGTTGGCTGCGAGGAACATAAGTATTGATATTAATATTGGGAACCGCCCGTTGAAACAGGGCCGGGCTTTGCCGGGTACTTACATAGTGACAAGCGCCTTTCCGGCAATGGGGCAAGCCGAGCCGGCCGTCCAGTGTGGGGTAAACCTGGCAGGACGTCTTCCGCTGCCATCCATTCAACCACCACGAAGCTTGCAACACAGAGTCATGTCAGAAGAAAACCTGATGAGTATGCCTGAACCTTTCGAACATGAGTCGTTTGATGAAGCTGACTGCCATCACAGATTTCTCGACGTCTGCGCTCTTCGGCGTCAAGGGCAAAGTCGGTACGTCTCTCCCATGCCTCCACTGCCACTTGGAGAGGCTAGACACTGACGGATGCATTCTCAGCGGTTGTAACGGGCGGAGGTTCCGGGATTGGCAGCATGATCGCCTCCGCCTACGTCCAAAACGGCGCCAAGGTTTACATCGCGTCGCGCAAAGAGCAGCAGCTCAAGGAGGTCTGTGCCACATGGACCTCCCTGCCAATCACACGGTGAACGTTTGTCTTTCTGTCTGTTCGCAGGCATGCGATATCCTCAACAAGAAGGGTCCCGGAAGCTGCCACTACGTTGTCGCCGATATCAGCGTGCGCCAAACCCTCACTCGATGCACGTTTTATCGACCGCCCGCTTACGCCCACACGTTGATATAATAGACCAAGGCTGGCTGCGCCGCCCTTGCGAATGCCATCAAGGAGCGCGAGTCCAAAATCCACGTCCTCGTCAACAACTCGGGGACGTCATGGGGTTCCCCGTTCGACGAGTCAGTAGCCTTGGATTGTTTCAGTGCAGCCCTGCTGACAGATCCTTTGCGTTGCAGTTTCCCAGAGCAGGGATGGGACAAGGTCATGGCACTCAATGTTAAGAGCGCCTTCTACAGTAAGCTACATCTCACAGCAATATCGCACCTTGCAGTGTACTGATCGAATGTCTTTCTTTGCCAGTGACATCTGCGTGCGTTGATACCCTGGAGAATCACCTCCGCCAGTCACTGACATGCCGCCTCATTTAGCCTCACGCCTCTCCTCGCCAAGGATGCGACCTCGTTCGACCCTGGCCGTGTCATCAACATCTCGTCCATCGCGAGCTTCGTCACCGTCGTCGAGGGCGCACGCGTCGCCGCCGAGGGCACTGGCACCTGGAGCTGTACGTATGCGCCCCCTCCTGCGAGACACGAGACGCCTTGATTGATCGCATGTATGCGCCTGCAGATGGCACCAGCAAGGCGGCCCTTAACCATCTCACGATCCTGTTGGCGACAACCCTCGCGAAAAAATTCATCACCGTCAACACCATCTGCCCAGGGTGAGTGGCATGCGGAACCGGCGGGCGTTGTTTCTGAGAACAACGCTCACGTGTTATTCGCAGCGTCTTCCCGTCCAAGATGACCGCGTTCGGCCTCAAGCAGCATGGTGAAGAGGGTCTTGCTGCAGGCACGCCCTTCGGTGAGCGCATATAGCCAACGAATAGTCTCGCAACATGCGTTTTGACTAGCTGAGGTTCTCAGGTCGTATCGGCCACCCGAGGGACATGGCCGGAGTCGGTATGTCTCACCTGGTCGCAGGCTTCTCACCCGTTAGCACGGAGACTGATGGTGTGCCTTGTCTGACCAGCGCTCTTCCTCGCGAGCCCCGCGGCCGCGTTCGTCTCCGGGTCCCACATCGTTCTCGACGGCGCGAATGCGCATTCGACTATGAAGGCGGCGCTTTGAAGAGCTCAAAAAACCCACCTCACAGACTAACTGTTGTGCTTGGATTATATAGGTTTTGATATTGTATTCATGTGGCCCTTGTGTCTTCTATCCCTGCGCATCTACATCTAGTTTTGCCAAGCCTCCAGTGACTATGTTTGTTTACACCAAGAGGTCCTGGTGTTTGGCACCGGTGTTAACCCTTGGGGGTCGCTGGCGGCATTTGCCGAGTCGAATTGGCTCGTCTCTCCGCCGCTCAGGAGTCTGTCAACGTTGGCCTCCCCCTAATGTGGTTCTCATTTCTCTTTATTGTCAAACACTCATATCCTTGTCTTTCAAGCATCTCACTTTCATCTAGCAGGCGTCAATATGGACCCTAATATCATCCCGCCTTCTGTGTGGGCGAACCTGAACGAGGAGAACACCCGACTTGACGTCCTAGCAGATCGTCTTCGACAGTACCTCGATATTCCAAGTAAGACCACAATCCTGGCATGATGACATAGATTTTCATTCACCCTTTATAGACATAACTACCCGCTCTGGGTTGAGACAGGTTCACACCAACTTCGACGAGATCAGTCGACGCTTAGACGAGGTTTACGCCGCCTCATTCTCGCATGGTGTAGTCAGGGGTGCTATACTCGTGTGCATCATCTGGACCAAGATGGCGGCAGATGCGGTCTTACGGCAGCGGCTGATTCGTGCAGGTGATGTAGCGTTGTGTCTACCTGCGTTTCTGAGAGTTGTTGACATATATCGATCGCTTTCCGCTAGGCTTGACCCAAAAAGTCATACAACTTCTTGGGGACCCCACAGGGGGCTGTATGGCGGAAGAGCTCCTCAATACGTTCCTTGATGCCGATGGAGAATTCGCCTTGGATCTCTTCCGACACAATCTGGATATCGTGAAGATCTTGCGGGACCACCCAGGCGACGCGGCGGTTGTGGACCTCACCGTTCGGATGCTGACCCAAAGCTTCCTCCAACCGATTCTCCGCTTCGGCCCGTCACACCCCGACGTTTTCGACAACGAGTGTCTTGCGCCGGTTTTTTCAGCATTACTCGATACGCTCCGCAATCCACCAGAGCGTCTCCCAGAACTCACGCTCAACGCCGCGATGATCATTCTGGCGAGGTTGCCCCACAAGTGCCCCCAACGTTGCCGACTTTGGGAGGTCCCCTCCCTTCTCGGATACTACGCGGTCCTCTCACGCAGTAGTCGCCTTCGGCCACGATGCAACGCGGTGGCCTCAGCCTTACTCCTCGCACGCGTGAAGCTCGGCGTCGAGACGCAAGGCATCCACCCCGTTGTAAACCGCGCAGGCGGTATTCCGGGACGTACTCACGCCAGTCAAGAGGACCTACTCTCCGCATTCCCAGAAGACCTGCGATCTCTGCTGCTCGGGTACGGCGCTGACACTTGCGAGTGCGTTGCCGAGTTCAGAACCATCTCCGATGCTGCAAACGCCATATCTCGGTACCGCCCAGGCGGCAATCTCTGTGCTTTAGGGCTGCGTCTCGCAGAGCTTGTGCAGCTCGCGGAAGTCGTCATCCAGCCCGACGCTCACTGGCATGCACCAGACGGCAGCGAGCTGACACACCTGGAGCTCCTGCTCCGTTGTGCTACCTCGCTTGCAGAGCGGCAGCGCTCAGCGGACCAGGACGCAGCCGACGTCCTCAAGCTCCACTACATGCTCGCGACGCAAGCGGATCCCCGTGACGTGTACCTCCTTGCTCAGCGAGCTATCGCGCGGAACCCCAACCTGGCATATGCCCACTACGCTTGGGCCATGTCCTTCTCCCTCTCCCCCGCAGACGCCACCCTCAGGCTCCGCAAACTCAGGGAGGCCGTCGGGTGCGACGGCCAGACGCCCTTCCTGCAGTGCCAGCTCATCGCGCGCGCGGTACCCATCGCGGGGTGGGAAGCCTTCGCCACTATGCACGGCATCGTCGATGTCACGCAGGAGCCGGCGCGGCGGGGGATGGAGTACTTCAGACAGGCGATCGACGCGGCGGACGTCTACATCAAGATCGCCTCTCCGGACGCGCGCCAGCTCCCCAGGGTCCTGAGCTGGTACGTCGTTCTCAAGCTTGTGGCGGAGCGGCATGACCTGCCACATTACGAGGTCCGTGCCATGTCACGTCATTTATCAGATGAGCCCTAGGCCCCCTACTCTTTGCTTATGGCGTCGTCTTCCTGGTTCGCAGCCCCTTCTCGAAACAATACGGACGGCGGATCGGTTCGCGGAAGTTCTCAACGGGGGCCAGTCACCAGCGCCGAGCGACATACAGCTCACCCGAGAATGGCTGTTCGAGCAATACGGGAGCGGGTCCATTGAACAATGGCAACGTCTCATGAGGCGTCTTGTGGGGATGAGTACGTCGTACTTGATCTAGTTTTTTTCCGACTAACGTCGTATTCACCTTCCAATGCCAGGGGACAACGTATGGGAGCTGATTAGTGCCCCCTCGCCGGACATTTCGTTCGCTAGTGTCACCACGAATCGCGTGCGATTGGACCAGTGTACATGGTGCAAAAGCTCGACGGTTTCGGTGAAAAAGTGCTCGCGATGTAAGGAGGCACGGTGAGTGTCACGGTCTAAGGTGTAGTTCACCATGGAAACCTTGTCGCGCTGACGCGCTCTGTTATTTCCAACAAGGTATTGCAGTACGACCTGCCAGAGGGCTGACTGGCCCCAACATAAAGTGCTGTGTGGCACTTCGGCATCAACATAGTAGTCCTGTTTGACTCGTGAGTCGTAGTTAGTACTTCGGTGAGAATACCGCCTGGAAATTCGTTTCGACACGTTATAGTATCAGTTAGATCATGTCGGCTGTGCGAATGCACATCCGACGACATGGACAGTACAAAATGAAAAGACGCCTTTCGGTTCTACTTGGTTACATAAGTAGGTTTCAATAATAGACTACTGTGAGGGGATTTATTCATTTTCAAACTCCGAAAGCAAGGTTACTCTGAACTTGAATATTAATACGCCACAGAGTCCCAATTTGAGCTAGACCCGCAGCCACCATCATTCTCTCTTCAAGATACCATGGCTTGCAGCACTCTGCCCTTCCACCCGTTCATCTCCTTGACCTCACATCCAGCATGCCGCCTCGTCTAAGCTTACCGTCTTCTAATCTCAATATTCCGCCCTCGGTGTGGGCCGGTTTGGACACGAATCTGGAAAACACCCGACGGCTTGACGTTCCAGCGAATCGTCTTCGAAGACACCTCGAAATTCCAGGTCTGTCTACCGTACTCTCTATGTGACAAAAGCCTATTCATGCCGCGCACCAGACATCACCACTCGCGCCGGGTTGAAGAAAGTACATGCCGACTTCGACAGGTTTAACCAACGCTTGGATGACTGCTATGTCACTGCCCTCTCACAGGGAAACACGGCAGGTGCTATGCTCGTGTGCATCATTTGGACCCAGATGGCCGCCGATGTTCTCTTACGGAGGCAGCTGATTCACGCAGGTGATATTCATCTTTGTGCTCATCATGCTTACGCTCGAACTTGAGGACCTGGCTGACATCTACTTGTTCTACCCAGGCCTGATTCCGAAAATCATACCGCTTTTCGGCCTCCCGCCAGCGGGAAGCTTGGCTCAAGAGCTTATAAAGGTCGTTTTACAGAAAATTGAGGATGCTAGCCCCGAGGAATTTGCCCTAGAGGTCTTCCAGCATAATCTGGGTATAGCCAGGATTATGCGGGAACACCCAAACAATGCTGACGTCGTGGGCCCCACCATCACGATTCTGATAGAAAGCTTCCTCGACACAATTCTCGAACATCGACTCTCGCATCCTACTATTTTCGACGACCCATGTCTCGCCTCGGTCCTGTCAGCACTCCTCGATACTCTCCGCGACCCCCCGGAGCTCTTCACGAACCGCGCGCTCTACGTGGCCATGTTAATTCTCCAGAGGGCTCCCCCGGCATGTCCTGCACGTTACCGGCTCAAAGACCTCCCCTCCCTTCTCGCATACTACGCCGCTCTCTCGCGCAGTCGTCACCTCAGAGCACGGTGTGCCGCCGTAGCCTCCGTTAAACTCTTCGCCACCGTGGAGCTCGAGACCGTACTAGGCGTGGACAAGAACACCCAGCCTTTCCTGACCCGCTTCGGTGATATGCCAGAAGGTTCATACAGCAGCGAAGAGGAGCTCCTTGACATATTTCCTCAAGACCTGCGATCTCTGCTGCTTGCCCACCCCATTGACGAGGATCCTTGTGAGTATACTGTCCAGTTCAGGTCCCGTTCCGAAGCTGCAAGCGCCTTCTCCCGATACTACGGGGACAACGATCTATGTGCGCTGGGGTTGCGCCTCGCAGAGCTGCTGCAGCTCACGGAGTCCGCCATCGAACCCGATGCCGACCTCGACGTTCCACACGGCCACGCCGCGGATGCCAGACAACTGAAGCAGCTCGACCTTCTACCCCTCTGCGTCGCGGCGCTAGAAGACCGGAGGCAGGGGTCTGCAGACCTGGACGCGGCCGACGTCCTCCGGCTCCACTACCTCCTCGTGACCCAACACGACATCGCACCGATACACAGGCACGCACACGACACGATGCAGCGCAACGCCAGCCTCCCCTATGCGCACTTCGCGTACGCGATGTCGTTCTCCTCCTGCGTCGCGGAGGCCGTTTTGAAGCTCCACGCGCTCAAAGATGCCATCGGGTCTTGTGAACAGACGCCTGCCCTGCAGCGCCAGCTCATCGCACGCGCCGTCCAAGTCGCCGGGCAGCAGGCCTTTAGCGCTGTGAACGGTCTCCTCTCGGACTCGGTCTCGCGACAGCCGGAGCAGCGCGCCGCGGCATTCTTCAAGCAGGCGGTCGACGCAGCGGACGCGTACCTGCGCCTCGCGCCACCGGACGCGCGCGAGCTTCCCGTGGTTCTCAGCTGGTACATCATCCTCAAGTTCATTTTTGAGCCGCCGCGGTCTCACCAGGACCTATCGTGCTATGAGGTGCGTTCTTTGACCGTCCGCGTCTGTGTCTGCACGAGCTGCGTAGTATATGGTGAATGGTAGGCTAACGGCCGGCCTCCGCGTTTCGTAGCCTCTCCTCGCGAGAATTCGCACGGCGGAGAAATTTGCGGAGATCTTCCACCGCCCGAAAACCCTGACGAACGCCATCCAGCTCGCCCGGGAATGGCTATTCCAGGAGTTCCAGAGCGGGTCTGTCCAACAGTGGGATCGCCTCATAGAACGCCTCGGAAATACGGGTACGTTGCACTCCCTCGCGCGATCGCGGCCGCTCTTGCATAGGTTGATAGCACTCACGTTCCTTCCACTGTGGCTAGATGACGATGTGACTGAGCTGGTCAACTCCTCCCCACCGGTCGTTTCATTTGCAAGCGCCACCGCGAACAGGGTGCGATTGGAGCGGTGCTCGTGGTGCAAGAACGCAACAGTCTCACTGAAGAAGTGTTCGCGCTGCAAGGATGCTCGGTGAGTGTCTCTCCCTCTGAAGTACAGCTCGACAACGAGGGCTCGCCGCGCTGATAAACATGTGTCCAACAAGGTATTGCAGCACGGCCTGCCAGAAGGCCGACTGGCCACAACACAAGGTGCCATGCTCGGCGGCCTCTGCGCAACAATAGCTCGGCTTCTACATCTCTATTGTTGACAAATGAGAGCTAGATTTTAGCCTTGACTCCTGTGCGTAGCGAGACGAGACGGATGACCCTGGGGGAAGGCATCCTCCCCAGTCGTCACGGCGTCCCATAGCCACTCTCCGCGCGCATGCCACTCCATCCCGTTTGGTGCATGTTCTTGGGTTTCGGCCATCGACGGCGGATTGCTTTGCTGGAAGTCGAGTTCTGTGAGTGCGCTTTCTCGACTTGTTGGCGATCCAACGAACTCTACGAAATCGTACACATCCATTGGGATCGTCGTTGCACCGATAGCGCGTAGTCGGGGTTGATGCGCAGCTCGATTCCGTGCGGTCCCAATCCAAAGACCGCCACATTGGCGGGGAACGGTTGGACCCATTGGAAGGAGGACTCGATCATGAGTCGCCGCCCGCGGAATGGACGAGGTCCGTGACTCGGATGTTCAGGCATCCGTGTCGCGACACGCTTGCTCTTTCCTTGAAGGGGTATAACACTGAAGCCATCCCCGCGAATATGCCTGCACCGAAAGATCCTGGTCGGCGTTGACGGGATAACAGAGGCTGTGACGGCTGTCCTGAATAACAATGAACGCACCGTTAGTATCCGTCGAACCGAAGACTTTGGTTCGCCGCCGCCACTGTTCTCCCGTAAACGCAACACAGACAGGCCATCGGACGCAAGTTATGGTCCATCACCATTAGCGTGATAGTTGAAGGATGCATCAGTCATCTTCGTCTTCTGATGTCGCGGTGAATGCAAAGAGAGTATGTGGGGCGTGTTTCAGAAACCTGATGAATGCAGTGGTTAATGGAGGGGACTACGCAAGTGCGGTCCTTGCTCGATCTTACATTCAGTCGGGGGCTTGAAAATGCCAGGCCGAAACATGTACGGGTTCTGAAGAGTTGCTATATTGCACGTTGCCAGTGACTGTGCAAAAAGTGGTGACGCGTAGAGGCTGCAAATGCAGAGCAGTCCGGCCGGTAGAACCCTCTTCATCCCTGCGTTCCTGCTACGCGCGATCGAATGACGGGTTCTTCGACTCTTTCAAGACTCTTCAAACGATGCTCACTCAACCTCATGCTATTGCGGCCGTCATACCGACCAGTGTAAACCGGCGGCACGGCGAGGGGGTATTATCGTGTACCCACGAGAAGCTCTAGTTCGACGAGGTCACGATGGGACAGTGGCAGCTGCAGGCAATACAGTACGTCGCATTCCTGTCGAAGGTCGAAGGTGTCACGTTGGGTGCATACACAATGCATGCATCAAGCCATAGGCAACGTTCGCGATATCTGTCCGTACCATGTCCGTCGAAACCGCATACAGCACCGTTCCCTCCGTTATATACAAAATCTCCCGAGCACCATCGTGTGTGCGCTGCCCAGTCAGCCCACCTCCAATCCCGCCCTCGCCCGGGCCACCCGTGCATGCTATTGCCTGGGCATTGCAGTTTGCTGTCCTTCAAGTTGGAGTCTGCAATCACCACAGCGGCCCCGGTTGATATTGGGCCTCTCACGAGGGCTCGAAATCGTGCGGATGTACTGGACTGCGAGTGTTGGCAGTCCCAGTCGGCCACTTGGCCGAAGCCAAAAGCCTAGGCGGCTTAGCAAGATACGATCGAGTGGATGCGACTCACTCGATCGGAGGCAACTGGATTGTCGGTGGCACTGGTGCTCGTGGAATCTGAGTGTTGTTGAGCACCTCGACGTGGAGATAGTAATGGTCCTTTGTTGCGAGGTGTACATCGAGGTTCAATGTTACTAGCGCCTCGTTGAGCTGGGCTGTGTTCAACGTTAACAGGTCGCCAATTGCAACCTGTTTATTGCCAAGTGTCCGACGCCATGGCAGCGAGTCGGTCCAGAATATATCGCTGGGGTAAACCTGGTGCTGCGTAGATGCCACGCGAGCCTGGATGGTCAAGGCTCGACCGTTTCTATGAAGGGTGTGGTGATATTCTACGGTGATGATGTCTTCGTGAAGTTGGCTGGAAAGGGAAAGCCGGTGAGTGGTTGGATAGTGGGGGCCGAAATGATTTGGACCTTCAAGGCCGGTCGTAAATCCTTCCGCCTGCAGCGCGTTGCTGGTATTTTTCAATAGAACCAAGCTAATCGACTCATGCGGCAGCCGGCGAACGACATCGGATAGCTGGTTCGGCCGGTCGGGGTGGGGTATATATACGGATTTGAGGTTTATCTGCTGCGAACTAAGCAGGGCTCGGATAGTTGCAATGGTGAGAGGGAGGAGATCGACCCAGTGTCTTCTCGGCTGAATCATGTCCCTGTGCACTACTAGTCCTGGGCCCGTAGGGAGGGCAGCTCGCCCACAATGCACGAATTCAATCGTACTGGATCCGGAGAAGGACATGTAGCAGACCCGTCCAAGAAGATGTCTGTCCCTGACGTACTTGTGTTCGCACCCAAGTATGACGAGATACCAGTAAGATGGCGGAATATTTGCGGGGAAATATTCTATCATCTCTGCGGGGGTTCCGGTTGTGTGGATAGAGAGTGGTATTGTGGGGATCTCCGTTCGAATGCCATGCGGGGTGAAATTGTATTCTGGGGCGGGGAAATGGAGGTAGTTCAGTCGACGGATGACTTCATCGTGAGAAATCGTCTCGATGGTCGAACCATCTATGAAGGCATCAAGACTTGGAGCGAGGAGGGACGGATGGGCGAGGCTGCCGCTACTGGTGGAATATCCGGACTCCGGCTCTGCCATGAAAGTCTCAGCTTCGCGTTGTGTGGTTCTGAGTCGGGAAGTGAGCGACCATGCAAAGAGGCTCTGGTCCGGAATGCGTCGCATAATCTCCTCCTGTAGACGTCGAAAGGCACGTTCACCTTCGCCGTAGAGGGTGAGCATGTTGATGTCGAAGATTCCGAGAAGGGAGTACGCCCGGTCTTCCACTCTTGTCGTCTGTCGTCTGGCGGCCCACGAGAGTCGTTGGGCGACGCTGAACTCTTGAAGCGGCTCCACACGCAACAAGGCATTGTAACTGATACCTGTAATCTGCGTCACCAGGTATGCAAGACTATTCTTCGACCCCATGTACTTCCAGTCCATAGCGAGGAATACCACATACGCTGGTGCGATAAGTTCCTGGAGCGTCCACCCACGAGTGAACCAACGGCTACGTCGGAAAAAGGAGTCTCCTCGCCCGTGGTCATCATTGGACGGGACATCAGCGAGGAAAGCATAGCACACCTCGGCGTCGGCATACCATTGGTACATCGAGTTGATGGCCTCGGACAGCTCCGAACTACTCGTCTTGTCGATGCAGCAAGAGTCGATCCACAAGTACTGGTATCCATTTGCTCGTGCGACCGCGCATGCATCTCGGATCTTTGGGGACAGCTCCGGGTCAGTCCAGACGGTGCTCGCTAAGGTTGAGCTATCCGAAGCCTGAGCCTGAGACCGTGAAGGAAAAGGAATACTGGGGAATGATCTGTTTGGGGGGGATAATTGTGCATAGATACGAGGACCATGCTCTCCGGTCCGGAGATGGCTTCGGAGCTGAGGCTGCCGCCAGGCTGGAGCGTGCCTCCTCTGGATGTCCCTCAGCTCTTGGAATGATTGCTCCCCTTTCTCGTCCCAAGTGTGTGACAAGATGGCGAACGTGATTTCATCCGGTTTTCTCTCCACAAACTCTCCGGTCTCGGTATCCAGCAGGCGCATTGTATCGCCGCACCGACAAGTCTAGAAGAAAAAGGATCTATTATCAGCATGAGACGTTGAGATGAATCTTAAAACCAACCACGATGTATGTGTATCCTGTGAAGCTTTATATGTATGAGCAAATATAAAAACATTACAATAAAAAATCAAACATACCTGATTCAAACCGATATTCCAGTGGTGGAGGCTACGGTGTCCTCGTCAATGGTCAGCAAATCTGGGCAGACTGGAATAAGCGAACAAGGAAAGCAAGATCTGAAGAGTCGCGGTGGAGGTGAGCTGGCAGAACGATGAAGGACGCCGGATGACATTGACAATGATAGACACCCGTGTGAGAACGAAGAATTTCTAAATGCTCAGATGAAATGCGGCTGCCTCCTACGCCGGTCGCTTATTTAGGTCCTGGTTTGACTCAGAGAGAACGGCAACTGAAGAGGCTCATGGCCGGAATGCTATCCAGGGAGCACAGAACGCAGGGGTTGTAGACGATACTCATACAAGTGATGCAAGCGTCGATAACTGGCAAGTAGTATCCGGCCCATTCAAGGTCCGTCCGTCTGGCACTCATCCCGACTCCAGCATCCTCTTCCCTGGCAGCTCCTCTCACTCTCCCGAAACTCCTCAACTTGAAGGTTGGCAGGCCCACAGGCAGTGGATTCATTGACACCGCCAGGCCGTACGCCCTCTATGTGGTATCCCCCGCCACATCCCACAAGCCCCTTACACGCACGTACTCCCAACGACGGACTCCGCATAGTCCGGTGGCGCCTCCGCGAAGTGCCTCACGGGGATATCCTCGCGGAGCCACGCGACCTGGCGCTGCAGCTCGAGCAGCTCCTTGTACATCCTCGCCACGCTCGGGCTGTCCGGCCGCCCGTCCGCGTCGAACTGCAGGTGCATGCCCGCCATCGCCTCCATCTCCGCCTCAGCCTCCGCCTCAGCCTCTGCCTCCGATGTGAGGCCGCTCGGCGTCGGAGGGGTCTGACCCTGCATGGTTGATGGAGGCACGGGAAGCCGGCGCGGGCTACGCAGGGGCTCGAGCTGCGAGTCGCGCCGCGCGGGGAGGAACGTCGGTGGGGAGGTGCCGGGCCCCGTGGTATAGTCCCCAAGGTCGATGTCGAGCGGGCTGATGGGGCTGGTGAGGGGCGCGCTCGACGCAAGGGACTGGCTGGGGACTGAGAGGGTCGTCGGCTGCACCTCGAGTGCCGTGTCGTCGCGCCGTGGCCTTGAGACGTCGCGCGGGAGGGCAGGCACGGGTGGGAGCGTGTCTGTGGGGGGACGGGGTAGGGGCCGGTGCCTGCGCCGGTCGGACTCGCGGCTCATGACGCTGACCGCGTCGCAGTTGTGCGAGTACGTGCGACTCAGGGGCGTTTCGGGCACGGTTGTGCTGTGGAGGGACGCCTCGGAGACGGTGACCTTGAGGTCGTACAACGGGTGTACTTTTGCCCCCGATCGGAGCAGAGGATGCGCGGATGGGTGCTGATTTTGTCGGGGGGCAGGAGGACGGATAATGGGAACGTCGGGCAAAGGCGGGCTATGCTGGCTCATCCGACGTCCATGGCCCTCCCTGGACTGGTGCTCGATATCCTGTTCGAATGGAAATGGTTCAATCCGAGGACCGCGTCGGCGACGAGTGAAGAAGATGAAGGTGATGAAGGCAATGAGGACGACCCCACCCCCTACCGCACCTCCAACAACCGCACTTAGTGGAACAGTGGAACCAGACAGGATATTTGTTGGCGACTGCGATGGAGCAGACACAGACGTTGTGGAAGATAACAAAAGGGTGGATATTGGGGGCTCGACCGAGGAGGAGTCGAGATCGGATAACGATATTGGAGATTCGCTGGAAGCAGGTGGAATATCGTCCCGTCTACTTATGTCGACTTCGTCCGCATTGGATGCCGCAAATCCGATGACGGGGTCCCTCGGCGCAGGTGTAGGTGGTGGCAAGGAGAAAGAGGGGCCTCTGAATGAGTGGTCAGTCAGCGTATACATCACTTCGTGGACCACGTTTGTAGACGGCGGGTTTGTGCTCTGCAGGACGTGGTCCACTAATTGAGCTCGGCTGACTGAGGAGGATGCGGATGTGACAGCCACGGGGAGGCTCAGAGTAGGGGGAAAGGAGCGTCTGCGAAGGATCGATATCGCGCCGTGGCCGAGGAACAGAGAGATGAAAGCGCGGGATGGCGCGTTACGAAGAGGGCCGACGAGGAAGACCGACCGAAGGTCGCATTATGAGAACGGGGGTATAAGTGACGATCTATGGCAGATGGCCCAGAGAGATATGGAGCTAAGAAGCACTGCAGGAGAGTTGATCCTCGGAAGGTCGTCAGCGGCTGCAGTCGACATGTGACGATTAACCCAGGAGACTTGGACTACCTATCAAGCATTCCCTCGGCGTCGGGGGAGCAGTCTACAGTCGTTGGCTGAATGTGACACGTTTCTAGTCAGAGGGAGACATACACCGGTGCTTAGAAAACACTCCACGCCGCCGGAGGTCTCCACAACGACCGACGCCTCATTCACCGTTTGGGGAGGTGGACACTGATGTCCTGTAATCGGTCAGAGCAGATGCACGGGGTCTTGAGCCATCTGGAATCGAAGTTTGTGTCTTCACGTGGCTGAAGGAACGGAATCTTGGCTTAGAGAGATACCAGCAATGATATTCCCACATCGCATTGGGATAAATGGCGCCGAGTGTGTGTTCATCAGTGCATGTGAAGGAGATTCAACGACAGACTCACAGTTCCCCGGAAGAACTCCTAGCGGCGTTATTCCAATGTCAACAGTGCCATTCAAACCTGCCAACATGCCCCTGAAAGAAGGTGTGTGGATCGTGGATCCTCTTGATACCGCCGGAGACGCTCCTTGTCTACCGTATCCCCAAGCTGTTGTAATGGGGTGCGGCTGCTGAGCTCTCCTTATGGCGCCTCTGTCTGTTCATTTACCCCCTGCCAACTACGGCACGAGTGGCACGTGTCAAAGCTTCGCGAAGCTGTGTATCAAGCAGTTAGCTGCGAGTATCCATCCGCCATGCTAGGAGGTGCGTAGGAAACTTGATGCACGATACAAAGTCCGTATAGACCAAAACAGATCTGATACCTACCCAGATAGGAGGGAGACCATATGGCGGCAACCGTGGCCCAAGTCACAGGATGTGGTTGTGCGGACCACAACTTGGCGTGTCATGGTATCTGTATGACACAGAGTTGTTTGAACGACGTCGGACATGAACGGGAGAAGCGCGATGAAAATAGAGCGCAGGCTATGCTTGCATATGCTTCTTCAAGTTCACAGTGTTGTTCTCCTCAGGGTCCGAGCCCGATATTTCCGTGCACAGTGGTGGGCATTAGAACAGGTACGAAGTAGCAGGCCTCGTTTACTTCGAACGAGGACAACCGCCACCCGAGCATATATTGCCCCACACGGGAGAACAACTCACTAGGCTTACATAGGCCAAAGACCCCTGAAACTCTATAAATCCTATGCATACTATGCATACAGGTGCTACGAAGCTCCGGGCATCCAAGGCAACCTATACCCGCTGCTGCGGCTATAGGGAGCCTAAGAGCGTAACCTTCAGCCAAATTTAAAGGCACTTACCCAACTTGCATCTCACGTAGGCCAATCAAGATTTTGACCCCCAGAAGGGAAGAAGATAGAACATACCCAAGTGACGAACCCACGCATCCAAGACTTAAGCGTCAATATTGTCAGTCATTTGTGCTATAGAACAACGCAGGGAGGAGAAACACACCGAGGCGACGATTGATATTGAAGGATCAAAGCATCCATCGTTACTGAGGACCGAGACGAAGTTGTGGGAACAGACCAAGCGTGGAAGGTTCGCCAAGGCCTGGCTAAGGTCGTCAGTGATCATGGCGAACAGATGAGACGGAAGGAAGAAACGAACTTGAACAACGATCCTACGAGAATAACACGCGCATACACCAACGACAGCGAGCACATAACGGGGAGTCAGGACACAAAAGTAAGGACAGGTCAAGAAACACAGTCAGGGAGGTGGGAAGGGGGATAATTCGGCCGTCAACAAACGAGAATGAAAGGGAGGCGATATGGTGGAGGTAAAGAGGTCTCTGCACCGTAATAGCCAGCACTGAGACAACAGAAAGAGTCGTAGAAGGAGCACGTAGATGGGAGAGTAGGAAGCCGATAACGCGGTTCTCAAGCCGACCAGGCGGTGCGGTAGAAGGCGGCGTACTTGAACTTCTTCTTGATGCGGTCCAGTAAGTACCAGCCAGGAGCGTAATAGACGTGCAAAACGACTAAGGGACTCGCCTCTGGCATGTGCACCGCCCAGAAGACCGGGTTCTGAATCAGCTTCTGTGAATGGCAAAGCTCGCAGTGTTCAACATGGTAGTTCGCAGATGGAGGCGCATAAGGGCGCATAGCAAGCGCATAGTGCTACAGTAAGTTGGACCCGGAGACGAGAAGCGAACAGGACAATACGTAAGCTGCTGACCAATCCAATTGTCCTTTTATGGCAACATCTGTCGCCCCCGATTCGCGATCGGGACTCAAAATCGCGATCGGTCATCGCGGGCGCACAGTCTGGGTTCATCCGCCTCGTCGCCCACACATCGCGATAACCCTCGACTGACTCGTAAGTTACCAGGCGTGCTCCCCTCGACTGACTAAGGGACATCGGACGAGAATGCGGGGCACTCTAGCAAGGTCCAGCTGACCACCCAAAAGTCCCAGGGGACGCGACCACTATATATGCGCACGCATGGTGCGAGCAAAACACACATCGCTCTAACATACCTTCCCTCTCAACCCCCCACTCACCGTACGCATACACCCACCTTACACGCGCACACAATGTCCAAACTCTGGGTCCCCGCGCCTCAGCCCCCGACCAAGCTTGGTCTCTATCGCCAACTCTCCCCGCTCGCTGGGGTGCACGTCTCCCCGCTCCAGCTCGGCGCGATGAGCATCGGAGACAAGTGGGCAAAGCTCGGCATGGGCGCGATGGACAAGGAGTCCAGCTTCGCGCTCCTCGATGCGTTCTACGATGCTGGGGGCAACTTCATCGACACCGCCAACGGCTACCAGGACGAGTCATCGGAGGAGTTCATTGGCGAGTGGATGGAGAAGCGGGGCATCCGCGACCAGATTGTCCTCGCCACTAAGGTGCGCTCACCTTGCTTCTTCCGGGGGGCGACTCGTGGTATCGCTTTGTAGCTGATAGCGGCCTGCTGGAATGCGTAGTACACAACGAACTTCAAACGGGCAGAAGACATTCCGCAGAAAGTGCACTACACGGGCAACAATGTCAAGGCCATGCACATCTCCGTCGAGGCGTCCCTCAAGAAGCTCCGCACGAGCTACATCGATATCCTCTATGTCCATTGGGTGAGCGTACCTGCGGAGCCCCACCCGCCCTTCACACGATAAGCTGATCAGCGCCGCCGCAGTGGGACTACGACACCTCCATGGAGGAAGTCATGAACGGCCTGCACCACCTTGTGGCATCAGGAAAAGTCCTGTACCTCGTGAGTTCGAAAGCCTAATCTTCGCGCATGGAGCGACACTAGCGGACTGCTGACTGAGACGCGGTCCTATGCAGGGCATCTCTGACACCCCAGCATGGATCGTGTCAAAGGCGAACTTGTACGCGCGACTTACGGGCAAGACGCCGTTCGTAATCTACCAGGGCGCGTGGAGCATCCTCCAGCGCGATTTCGAGCGAGACATCCTCCCCATGGCGCTCTCCGAAGGTGCGCATACCCGTCCTTAGTTCGTCGGTCGTAGAGCGTACGTTAACACGTAACGCACGACACCTGCAGGCCTTGCCCTCGCCCCATGGAACGTGCTCGCCGCGGGCCGTATCCGCACAGACGAGGAGGAGGAACGGCGGCGGCAGACGGGGGAGAACGGGCGCACGATGTCGCGGCCGGACTGGGAGCGCACCGAGCCGGAACGCAAGCTCTGCAAGGCGCTCGAGGAGGTGCAGAAGCAGGTCGGCGCGAAGAGCATCCAGGCGGTCGCGATCGCGTACGTGATGCAGAAGGCGCCGTTCGTGTTCCCGATCGTGGGCGGGCGCAAGAAGGAGCAGCTCGAGGCGAATATCGAGGCGCTCGACATCGCACTCAGCGAGGAGCAGATCAAGTTCCTCGAGGGCGTGCTGCCGTTCGACCCCGGGTTCCCGAACGTGATGGTGGTGAGTGTTCAGCACTTCGAGTTTGTGCGCGTGTGGCATGGAGCTGACTGGGATCCTGTAGGGTGACGGCAGGGAGCACAACCGGTTGATGACCTCGGCGGCCAACTTTGCGAAGTCGCCGAGGCTGCAAGCCATCCGTCCGTAAGCGATGTGCCTGGAGGGTACAACGTAGATTGGATTCGAGCACATTCCTATAGAACATGCGTGTATCAGCAGTGTAGAAGAAGTACCTACTATGTCGACAGCGGCTTACTTAGCGCAAGGGTGATATTCACCAACTAAATACCACTGGGGGTGCGAGAGCCAGGCGACTAAAGTAACCCTTGCCGTGAACTGCTCTCGAAGTCATGACCACACTCTGCAGAACTGTACGCATAAAACAGATGCAATGTCGTCAATGGTATCGGCGGTGGTGTGCAATACTAATACTTATTCCCTTGGGGGTGAAACAACTGAGGGTGGGTGTTGAATAGACCTTCGGAGCGCCGGCCCGATGCGTTCGTGACTGCGATTGAGCGCTTAATCCTTGAGCCAGATTTGGAACCCACTCAAAGTTGAGGCGGAGCTCGAAAACGAGCTTAGTCCTGTACAGTACCACCGATCGCCTTGCGCACCGACATCGTCCACATCGCCCACAGCAAGACAACATGGGAAAAGGTTGCTCCCCCTCGCTCTCGCTCTCCGTCGCCCCCGTTGCTCACAGATCTGTTGTTTTTGCGCTTGTGCACCTTGCTGCGATGTCTGTTTCTGTTTTCTAGTTCACGGCTCTCTCGCCCGTGCCGGCAAGGTCAAGTCTCAGACCCCCAAGGTCGAAAAGCAGGAGAAGAAGAAGTCGCCTAAGGGCCGTGCCAAGAAGCGGATGGTCTACAACCGTCGGTACGTTCCAACTGGAGCTTTTGGAGAGTTCGAATAGAGAATTGACTGTTGTGCAGCTTCGTGAACGTTACTACGCTCCCTGGCGGCAAGCGGCGAATGTGAGTCCTCCGTGCAACCTCCTTTGCGTCCCTCCGGCGGCCCCCATGGATAGTGCATCTTTGCGCTCGCCGTGGAGGCTTGGCCTTTGTCCTTTGAGATGATACTCGAATCATCTAGCATAGTTCACATTGAACCGCGCATGTAGAAAAACATTCATCTGTCTTTCGCTCCTATCTGACTCACCCTCCGTCCTCTCACCGCCTCTCCGCAATCTCACGCTGACCCACCCTTTTCTCCGCCTTCCAGGAACGCCAACCCCGAGAAGTAAAAACCCTCCCGGCCGGGGCCTCATTAGACGCAACAGGCGTCGACCACGCACGCACGGGACACCTCGAGCTTGGAGCTTGGGCACTCCCGCTGCGGCCCCCACGACGGCCTGGGAGAGTGTTGGTTGGTTTGGAGCTGCAGCATCTGTATCACTCGCATCTCGCTTTCATGTTACTCTATCCGCACGCATATGCCCCTCCGTATACAATTATGACTTAGGGCAAGCTCTCAGATGTGTGATCCGATGCGTGCTTCCGTCGGCTTATGTTGCGTTTTTTGTGTTTGGCAATGACGGTAAGGGCTTCGATCTTCTGAGCATGGTACGATTATTTGTCCTACCAGCCTGTTTTGTGGCAGTGCGTCCCTCGCGCACACATTATGCCGACGCTCACGGAGAACAGTAGAACATTCCCAGTCGGGCGCACGCAACGTCTTCCGGGGTATATGATCTACCATGGCAGAAGGAAAGTCTAACACTACTTTACAAGCGTGGATACAGCAGCAATGAAGTCCGCCTCTACTGTGGGCGGGGACTCGTTCTTGACATTCAAGTATGCTGTACGAAGCCGTTCGGTAGCGAGCTCGCCGAGGTGAGACAGATTTGTGGTGCTCGGCGCAGCCGTATGAGAGGCAGAGCTGGATGCCGAACGGGGCTCTGAGATCAACTTTCGGGTGCACTACGCGCATTGCAGGTTAACACGGCAAGCCAGAAAACGATATGGTCGAAGAGAGAACGTACAAGTTTCGCGCCGAACCACGCCCTGAGCGTGATCCCAGTTGGTATGGAGTCGCTCGGGGCGAGGTCCCCATCGTCGTCGTCGGTCATGTCCACGACGTGCAGAAACGTCTTGAGCGCGAGCGGGATGTCCTCCGCAAGATACGCGGTCTCGGCGTACTGGAGGAAGTAGGACGGGTTCTGGGGCGAGAGGAGAAGCGCGTGCGAGAGGGACTGCAGGGCATACGTGTACTGTTGACAGGAAGCGTACATGTCCGCGAGCTCGACCCAGCCGTCGGGCTCGGTGTAGAAGGTGTCGAGCATCGCGGAGAGCTCCTCGACGGCGCGCTCGATCTTGCCTGCGCGCCGCAGAACCGAGGCTTTGCGCCGCCATATTGCCTAGTGGGTATGGAGGAAGGAGCAGGGGTGAACACGACGTGAAAGATGGAGGCGGGAGAAGAATGCTAGCACGCACTGCGTTGGATGAGTCTGCGTCGAGGAGCTGGTCGTAGAATACCAAGACCAGTTCTGGGTCCGCGGTGGCCTCCATACGGATGCCCTCTAGGCAGTCTACACGTGGGGATCCGGGGAACTTGTCGATGAGCAACTTGATGCATCTCTACGCAGCGGAATGAGGGCGCATATATGACTGCTCAGCCAGGGATACGCACATCAGCGACTTCAAGGTTTCCCTCGTCAATGGCTGCCAACGCCAGCTTCTCTATACCGTCCCAAACTATATACGCATGCACGCAAGGTTATGAGAGCTCAGGGTAAAGAGTTCACATGGTGCGCACCTTCCTCGCCTTTGCCTGAGTACCCGCCGCGGTTGAGGAGAGCCAGCCCAGCATCGAACGTCTCCTTCGACTTCTTCGTCTTTCGTGGCTGGTACGCGGCCAACTTTTGCAGAGAGTACGTGTATTCCATGCTGTATTCCAGAGAGCGAGACAGTCCAGATGGTAGCCAGTCAACGACGCGGAGATGAAGAGGCACCCCGGCGCGTCACTGGGAGTCTTCCCGATCCCCCGATCCTTCTACTAAATATGGTGATAAGGCGCAATCAAGGAGAGCCACACAGCGCCGTCGGCGACTCAAGCGGTCTGGGTCTTGTTCTCCCCCATCATCTCGTCCTTAGTGCATCTGTTCCACCGTATCCATTATGGGGTGCGTATATAGCCCAGCAGTTCCGTCCAGGTCGACTCACCGCAGGATCGCAGGCCAGACGTCCGCCAGACGAACCGCTCCGACTATGTGCGTGTCAACGAGCTCGCACTCAATGTCTCCTTCTCAGACGGCTCGCGATGGCCGTCTGCGGTGCCCACACCCCAACCAGTCCTCGTGAGCTTCAGCTTCGCACACGACGTGCGGAACGCGGCGGCGACAGATGATCTCGCACACTCGGTCAACTATTCGACTCTCGCGTCAGGAATGAAGGCAATCGTCGAATCCGAGGTCTTTCCCTCTCTCGAAGCGTTCGCCGACCGTGTATGTCAGGTGTACGCGCTGCAGTACTCCGAGGTCTCGAGATTCACGGCGCGGATCGCGCGCACGAAAACACTCCTGTACGGCGCGGCGTTTGGAGTCGAGGTCACGAAGCTCAGCCGGTCCCGGGCGCCGGTGGAGGAGACGTTTTTCTTCCAGGATTTGCTTGGGTACGCCATAATCGGCATCCACGCGCACGAGCGGCAGCGGAAGCAGCGCGTGCGGGTCAACGCGTCGATAACCAGGAGACCGGCGCGGCAGCAGCGCTTCAACTTCCGCACCCTGGAGCAGCGGATATTCGACGTACGTGCCATGATAAGTGTGCATAGACGGATGCTGAAACCGCGCATACAGTTCATTGATGACTCCAGGTATCTCACTGTCGAGGCACTCGCGTCCAACGTTGCGAGTACCATCCATTCTTTCCTCAAGGATGAGAGCGCGGTTGTCAGCGTCCGCATATCGAAGCCCAGCGCGATTCTCGATGCGGACTCTGCTGAGATCGAGGTCACTCGCACGGCGAGAGATTTTCGCGTGGAACAGTCGCAAATCGCGTCTTCGAGTTCCACGACGCCCATCTCTCAAACTGCTGCCCAGAACTCCCCCAAAGACTCACTATCGACTTCCAAGTCGGCACCTCCATCTCCCGCGACGCCGTCCCTACCCCACCGCGCTGCAATCGCCATCGGGGCAAACGTTGGCGATCGGTTTGCGAATATCGAGTGCGCTCTGCGACTACTAGAGACGTCGTTCTCTGACGCTGAGCAGCCGAAAGGGGCGCAGCGGATCGTGGTGGTGGACACGAGCTTCATGTACGAAACAGCGCCAATGTATATGGAGGATCAGCCACAGTTCATCAACTGCGCGTGTATGGTGAGTTTCTCCATTGCACCATGGCCGGTCTTCTAACTGAGTCAAGACCACTATAGGTAGAGACCGACTTAGAACCGCGAGATTTGCTGTCGCACTTGAAGCGCGTCGAAGAGATTGTAGGGCGTACAGTGACATTCCGGAATGGCCCTCGAGTGATCGACCTCGACATCGTCACGTACGACGACCTGATTTTGGACACCAGACCTGAGAACGCACGAAGAAACCTGGACAACCTTCAGGGCGAACTTGTCGTCCCACATCCCCGGGTCTCGGAGCGAGAGTTCGTCCTGCGGCCTTTGGCTGAGTACGCTCTATCATATTCGTACCCGACTTCCCTCTCTTGACCTTGTTCCCTAGTATGATCCCGGACTACGTTATTCCTAGAACTCAGAAGACGGTCAAGACGCTGTTATCGGAGTTGGCGCCGCAACACGTGGGGGGAGAAGCCATGTACAAAGTCATCCCCTTCCCCCGCTACCCTCTTCCTCATACCGAGAACGCTTCTGGTTCAAAGTCCCCATTTGCGGCGAAGGTACCGGTACCACGCGTTCCTCCTACAGCGACGTACTGGAAATACCCTATTACCCCCCATACCTCTAGCGGCAAACCGCCGGCGCGCAAGACGTATATAATGGCCACGCTCAACGCGACGCCAGACTCCTTCTCGGACGGCTCTGTCCACTATGCCCTCCCAGATGCGCTCTCGTATGTGGCCGCCGCCGTCACGTCTGGCGCGAACATCATCGACATTGGCGGTTACTCGACGCGCCCCGGCGCCGAGTTCGTCTCTCCTGAAGAGGAGTTCTCGCGCGTCGTGCCTGTGGTGCAGGCGATCCGCGAGGACGGCCAAACGCTTCGACGTGAGACCGCGCAGACGTTGATCAGCGTCGATACCTTCCGGTGGGAGGTCGCGGAGGAAGCCGTGCACGCCGGCGCGAACTGCATCAACGACGTGTATGCGTTCGGGGGGGTGGAGTACCCGCCGACAGAGCGCTCGGCGGCGCACTTCGCAAAGATGCGCCAGGTCGTGCGCGACCTCGCCGTGCCTGTCGTGCTGATGCACTCGCGCGGGCCGGCGGCGGAGAACAAGGACTACTCGGCGTACGACTACGCGAAGGACGCGGACGGACGGGGCGCGGTGCTCGAGGGCGTGAGGGTCGAGCTGGGCGAGAAGGTCGAGAGAGCCGTCAAAGGCGCGGGTGGGGTCCGGAGGTGGATGATCATGGTCGACCCGGGGATCGGGTTCAGCAAGACGGTCGAGGGAAACCTCGAGCTGCTCCGGGACGCGGCGAGCATCATCGCCCCAGCTCCCCTCCACCCCACCGCGAATGTGGAAAACGAGAATTCGCCGCCTCCATCGCGCTCGGCTCGGAACCCTTTGGAGGGGTACCCGCTGCTCGTCGGGACGTCGCGCAAGTCTTTTCTCGGCGCGTTGCTTCAAGAGCCGGACGCGAAGGGTCCTGGCAGCTACAAAGGACGGCAGACGAGGCCGGACGAGCGGGACTTTGCCACGGCCGCGGCCGTGAGCTGTGCCGTACAGCAGGGGGCGAGCGTGGTGAGGGTGCACGATGTGCTCGGGTTGGGGGATGTGGTTAGAGTTGCTTCCGCACTGTGGTCGTGACGTTGAGGAATAAATGGTAGCACGGGCTATTCAGCAGGCTGGCTCCACGATATTTGATCTTAGACGGTGAGGGTTTCAGGAATTTTGTGTGTGGTTGCGTATCCATATCGACAACTCCCTGCTCTCGAGCTCCATAAATATCATTTGGGGCCTCGGGCGTGTTTCTCTGTATGCCCAGCCTCAGGCTCTCAATGACCCAGGCTCAACAGACTCACAACACCGTGACCAAACCTACTACTATACACCATCGCTTTATGAGGATCTGCCGCAGCAAGCCGACACCGTCGCTCGTTTCATGAGCAGCGCCAGGTGCAACGATGCAGTATAGAGTACACATTTACTTAGGAGAATGATTAAGAAGTCAAGTAAATGCATTGTATTGCTCGTTGTCGTCATAGCACACAATCATTAAGAAGTTGAAAGGGATGGGCTTACGTGATGTGATTTGTAAGAAAGCAGGCAAACAAGCGGACTCGGTTGCCTTGTTTATCGACCTGGGCGTGCTCGTCGGCAATCCCGAGCTGTGACTATCTAGCCTCCTCCCCCTTCCCTCTTCCCCCAGACGCCGCCTCATGTCTAGAAAGTCTCGCCGGGACGCTTGCTGATCCTCTCACCTCATCCCTGTACACTACTCCTTCAACAATGGCTCCCTCTGCAGCCCCCGCTCCTAGTTCCGGTATCACCCCTCCTTCGGCCACCAAACGCAGTCCAAGCTCGACAGCAGAACGACCCGACAGGCAACGCGTTGAGGACCTCGAGGTGAAGCCGTACGTGATCGTGGGTGACTTGGGCAAGGGCAGCTTCGCGACAGTGTATCGCGGGTATCATGAGGCACGTCCTTCCATGCATCCCATCACTTAACCACCACCTAATCTCTCAATGTCACTCTGCAGCAAACGCACCACCAGGTCGCCATCAAGACTGTCAACAGGAGTGGGCTCAGTCCCAAGCTCTTCGATAACCTGCAGGGCGAGATCGACATCCTCAAGAGCCTGTCCCACCGCCATATTACCCGACTGCTAGATGTGATAGTGAGCCCTATCGTCCTTCATGTCCGGCGCGAAGCCAAGAGCAGGCGTTCATGCGGGGTTTGTTTCTGCAGCGCGCAGAGCGGAATATATACCTCATAATGGAGTTCTGTGCCGGCGGCGATCTCGCCAATTACATCAAGAAGCGAGGGCGCGTGGAAGGGCTGGAATACATTTCCTCCCCTGGCGCGGCTCCAACGTATTACCCACATCCGAAGTCGGGAGGTTTGGACGAGATTGTAGTGCGAAGCTTCCTTAGGCAACTAGGTATGCAAATGCCCGCGTTCACGTCCTCGCTCTCCGTAACGCATAATTAGCCCGTGCTATCAAGTTCCTTCGACAACGGAATCTCATCCACCGCGACATCAAGCCTCAGAACCTGCTGCTTAATCCTGCTGGCCCGGACGAGTACTCGCGAGGGCATCCAGTGGGCGTCCCTGTCCTCAAGGTCGCCGATTTCGGCTTTGCTCGCTTTCTTCCTCAGGCCATGATGGCGGAGACATTGTGTGGTTCCCCGTAAGTAGCGTCTCGCTCATCATGCATCCCCTCTCTTCTCATGTATCGCAGACTGTACATGGCCCCAGAAATTCTGAGCTACCAGAAGTATGACTCGAAAGCCGACCTCTGGTCGGTCGGTGCTGTGCTATACGAGATGGCCGTCGGCAAGCCTCCTTTCCGCGCACAGAACCACATCGAGCTCCTGAAGAAGATCGACAATTCGAAAGCTATCAAGTTTCCTGATGAGGACCCAGCCATGCACCAGCGCGCGCAGGCTAAGGGCGAGGAGCTCAAGACAGTCCCTCCTGACATCAAGATGCTCATTCGGAGCTTGCTGAAGCGCCTCCCCGCCGAGCGCTCCAGTTTTGAGGAGTTCTTCACGAGCACGGCGATGGTGAAATCTAAGTTCCCTCGACCACGAGAGCCAACACCACCTCCACCGGACTACGACGACGACGACCCAGATAAGATACCTGAGCACTACAAGCATATACCGCCAGAAGTGCTGGATCCCAAGGCAATGATCCCTCCGGCAAAAATCAAGTTCACGCGGAGAGCATCTCACGGAGTCCCGGAGAGTGCATTGGAGGACGGGTAAGCCTCTAAAAGTATACAGTGCGTCTGAGAGCGTGCTCTAACGTTGAAGCAGATTCGCCGACAATGTCGCAGGACCTTCTCGTCCGTCACTAATACACCCTCCACAGTTTAGCCCGGCTGCAAAGGCCAAGCCGTTATCCCCCGACACCTCACTCATTCCTGGCGAGACCGAAGAAGACGGCGCGCTGCGGCGGGAGTATGTCCTGGTTGGGGACAAGCAAGCTGTCGAAATCAACCGCGCTGTCGATGGTGAGTTTGTTTCAGAGTTTCGGGGGACGCACTCACTCATGACCCGTATGCAGAGATCACTGCCCGCCGACGGCCTTTGCGCGACCGCAAGCCGTCACCAGCACCCGACGATGTGGCGAGTCCGGGGGCAGAATCCCCTCCGTACGACCTGCCAGTTCCGAACAACGCAAATACCACATTCCCGCCTCCCCCGAACGTTAACATGCCTCCGTTGTCCTCCTCGCCGTCCAGCTTAAATGGGCGTGCAAACGGTAACGCTCTCACGCGAGCACTCAGCATCGCCACTGGCATTCTGCGCGGGTCGAAGCGACGGCCGTCGTCGTACCAGAGCGAGTTCACACCATCGTCACCTCGCCGGATACAAACTTTTGGCGGCGCACGGGGGCAGGGACTCGGGTTGGAGCTGCAAGGCGTGCGCGACGCGGAGGAGGACGAGCTCCTATCTACCCTCGAGGAGCTCGCGCAGAAGACGGAGGTGCTGACGCACTGGGCGGACGAGATGTACGACTACGTCAAGGCGTTCCCGCAGAGTGAGTCCCAACCCACGTTGTGTCAATGTGGCACGCATCCTCTGAATTGGATTGCTGATATTGATATTGACTGATTGGCGGACCCGACTCGACAGAACCACTGCCAGATCCGGCGAAGTTCTCGCGGCGGGAGGGAGAGACGGACCGCCTGGCCGCGCGGCGCAAGAACGCGGACATCCAGGCGGAGTACAACGCGATGACGTGCGTCGCGCTGTACATGCTCCTTATGTCGTTCTCGCAGAAGGGCATCGACAAGCTGCGCAACTTCCATGAGCACTTGCAAATGCGTGATCCCGACGGGGAGCTCGAGGTCAGCGAGGGCTTCGACGAAGGTTCGTCTAATGCATATTTCGTCGTAATGTGCGTACTAAAGTGTGCGGCTCTGGGATAGCGCTGTCGTGGTTTAAAGATCATTTCATAAAGTGCCATGATCGTGCGGCGTTGGTCAAGACTTGGCTCCCGGCGCAATATACCGGCCCGCCGACGTTTTTGGACCAGCTGGTATACGACCGTGCTCTGCTTCTTGTGGGTGGTTTGCAACGCGGTTCATTGCACTCTCTAACGATCAGCTATTGCAGAGTCGCACTGCTGCCCGTAAAGAGCTACTTGACCAGGCAACAGCACCAGACGAATGCGAGAAGCTTTATGAGGAGTCTCTTTGGTGCTTATATGCGCTTCGAGACGACCTTCTGCAGGCCGATAATCCGTTCTTGGACGAAGATCGGAGTACGATCTCTACCTGTGCGTAGTCGTCCTTCATATATCCGTCTCGGAGGAGCTTCATGGATGGTATGCAATTTTAGGGATCAAGCGCACGAAACTGCGCCTCGTCCGATGTCGCATCCGCATGGGCATGACTGACCGCGAACGCCTGAAGGACGCACGCCGCGACGACAACCTGACCGACGTCCAGCGAATACCCGCGCCGTGGGACTTGGCTAACCTGGAAGGCGAAGCGCCTCGTCAGGAACCTGACCCCCCGAACCCCCAACGACTCTGATCATCCGTTTTGTAGCATTTGTATTGACCCACCACCGTCCTCATCGCTAGATGTGCCGTGCATCGTGTGTATACTATTACTATTGTAAGCTATTTGGGACCATGCCGCGACGACTATTTAACTCAACCCTCCACGCCTCTCATGTCTTTCTCACATCTCCCTCCTGCCTACCCCCCTCTGTGACCGTGCTCCACTTTACCCACCCACCCATGATCATCCTATCTCTTTTTCTGCGTTGCATTTACCTGGTTTACTACGCTCTCGGTCGTCTGTGTGTATATTGATACTTAGCTTGTTCACGCACAGTTGTGGATGCTGGTCGCAATTGCGTCGCGCCAACACTCATTCTCCGTTCCTCAATCTCCACATTATGATATCACCATCTGTACTAGTACCCACATTATACAGGCTCGTTTCACTGTAGTTCTTCGTTCCCTGGTGTCCCCACGGCTGTAGAATATTACGGTCGGCACATCCATCCATTTTCTCCCGCGCCCCACCAACCCGACCTTTTGTAGCCGTTTGTCTAATCGACTCCGGTGAGTACCTTTGCATGTCCCCTGGCTAGGCATCCTCAGGGAGTCAATCTTACAGAGATGGCCATAATGGCTACGCATTACTGACAACGGAAGGACATGCTCGCCTCCCCACCCCAATACGGCCGATTGCGGGTTGAACTTACGTTGCTATAAAACACGAATGAAGGTACTGTTTTGAGGGTACTGGTTGGTTGTAGATGTCGAAAACTTGGCATCCTTTTCTACCCGTCGTTGACGTGATGGGGAACATCGTAGTCGTGGTCACGACTCGACGCTGACGATGTTAACTGTGATTGCACATGTCAACTCGCTAAATGTGATGCCATAGGTCGACACCTTGTGAGTGCTACAGATATATAGGAAGGGAGAGGTGCGGATCTAAAGAAACGCACTTAGTAACATTGCAAACAACTGAAGCAGCTGATGGTTTAATTGTACAAACAGGACAGCGTCTTCCACTCCTAAGCGAGCGCATTACGCAGCGCTCCTCGACATGCATGTCTCCGCTCAGAATGACAATACGCAATACCGCCGTATGTGCGATTGCTGCAGCAGACGAACGCATCAGCACACGGCATCCCACAAAGCGACGGCGACCCCACTCACGCTCGACACCAGCACCACCGCGTCCTCGGCCACCATCACCGCCTCGAAGCGGTTCTCGCCCTCCGGCAGCGACGCGAGCTTCCTGGCCCTGTACGGCAGCGCCGTCCGCACCTGCTCCTTGAACATCCGCGCGGGCTTGAACACCATGGGGCGATCCGCAATGTCGTCTGCCGCGCCGCGCGCCAGTGCCCGCCGGATCGCCAGCTGGTTGAAGTCGAGCGTATACACGGCCCGCTCCCCGTGGTCGTTTCCCCACAGCGCGTACGTCGTGCCGTACACATAGCACACCCACACCGCAGACTGCCTCCCCGGCATGCTCATGAGCCGCGAGCCCTCCGGGCCCCACTCGTCCCACGCGAAGTCGCGGCGCACCACGCCGGGCTCCAGCGAGCTCAGGGCGTTGAGGAGCGTCGATGCGGGCACGAGCGAGAGCACGCCGAGCGGGACGTTGCCCTCCATGACCCAGAGGGTGACGACGAAGAGCCGGTCCTCGTGCGACACGGAGAACGGGACAGGGAGCGCGGGGTTGGGGCGCCAGTACGGCGCGGGGTCGGAGCGGACGGACATGGCGACGACGATGAAGGTGTCGCTGAGCGTCGGGTAGTGGAACGCGCAGACGTAGTCGAGGTCTGAGAACTCTACGGGTGTGGCGGACGTGGTGGATTCGAGGTCGATGACGACGAGAAGCGGATTGTTGGGTCCCTGGACGAGGTCTTCTTCGTTTAGTTCGAGGGCCGGTTGGACGCCGAGGAGAAGGTGGCGCGAGCTCAGGAACGCGAAAGAGGACAGTTCAGGTCCGGTGATGTGCTGATTGGAAAAACGTTCAGTACAAAGGCTACGTAAACCACTTCGAATGGTGTTGCACAAAGTTTCATGCCGAGATGCTTGGGAGAACTGGGAGACAGGTAACCTCACAAACTGGTACACTGAGAAGCAGACGAGGTCCATGCAGCGACTTGTGACCCTCACAGACACTGCGCTCACTACCGGGGCGTAGGAGTTTTATGCAAACTCTCTTCGGACAGGATCTGGCTATGTGCGGTGACTTGGTTTAGGTCTCTGTGTTACGCATACAGCCAGGTGATAAAATTCATCGTGAAGTACACCCCAGCTCTCTGGGTTCGTATTTCCATAGGGCTGAACGCCACATAGGGGCTGGAAGACGGACGTACCAAGTGTAGCCTACCGGTCCTCCACTCCCAAATGAGGAGTTCGGAAGCGTCTTCTCCCTGGCTCGACATATGGATTCCCAGGTAACCTTCTGACGTCTGGATGGCATACGAGTAGCCGCTGGGTTTTGGGTCGTACGTAACCATACCCGCCTGGGGTCCAGCAGGGTGCGGCGCGCCGGTCGAGAGAGACTTGAGATGTATGCGCACCGTCAACTGGGGGCTGATGGGTATCAAATGTCAACGCCGCCAATAGGCATCGGCTTGCGCGAAGATATGGTGCTCACCGGTGCCAAAAGTGCTCAATGACGACCAGCAAATCTTGTGCAGGGTCCATACCAAAGTCCCGAATCTTGCAGCCCACGTTAGGGATCGTCCACTCGGTCCCACGAATACCCCTAATCTGGGACGGGATTTGCTTGAAGTGGAGCGTGCGGTCACCCTGTGCCTGCGCGAGCACGTTGCCGTAGAGCTCCCAGACGCCGCCTTGATGCATCGTCACATCATCTTTTGCCGTCCACACGAGGTTGTCCCATGCATCCTGACGGGCACGGAGGATGGTGAGGCGTTCTGCGGGCGTGAGGGTGCTGGGTGGCCCGTCGGTCATGCCCGCGACGGCGAGTTCGATTTTATACTGGGCGCGGACGTCCTTATCGATGAGGGTCTTGAACGTGGTGTTGACCTAGAAGATCGAAGCCAGAGTCGCCTCTCAATTTAATGTGCAATGGGGTAGCTGTATGCGTGAAGTTCGTTACCTGACGGCAGCGGAGGAGATCCCGGAAGTCGAGGTCGAGGAGGATAGCCGTGAGGAGTTCAGGTGGAAGATTGAGACGTTCCATCACGACCAGCGAGGTAGAAGTGTTTTGGGGGAAAGAATAGAGACAATATCAGCTGAGTGTTGAGAGTAGTTTTAGCTGGCGCTGAATGGGCGATGGTTGCATCCAGTTCTTAGAAAGAGCCAAAGTTAACGTTCAAATGGGCTTGAGATCTGAGATCTGACGATGTCATAGACTCAGATCGAGACTTTGCTGAGTGCTCCCTTGAGCCTCGCCTTTGCCAACGCTCTCTCTCGACTCGGTTGTCGACGACTCTCCAGAGTCTCCACTCTCCGCCTCCAGCTCACGCACACTAGGTCCATTGACCTTTCTCTGCGGATTCCAACCCATCGATTCCCTTCTCCCTCCGAGGCGCTCCGCAGACATCTCACGACCGCTTGTTGACGCGTTTACAAGACTTCACAAAACACTGTTAATCCGGTGTCCATCATGAGCACAGAACCTTATCGCGAGCATGAAGTGCTCTTAGACGCGAACGGGAACCCGATAGAAACGTGGGGAGGCAAGTTTGAGCGCAAGTTCAAGGAGAACCCGTTTGTCCCCATCCGTGCGTCCTCTCCTTCCTCCCCCCCTCCTATGCCTTTCTCATTTCCTATCCTCACTCGCCCCTCATGTCCCAGTCGCCGGCCTCACCGCAGCCTCTCTCATCATCGCGGGCGCGAAGCTCCGCCGACGCGATAGCACCTCACTCAACAACTGGCTCCGCGTGCGTGTCCTTATGCAGGGTCTCACCGTCGTCGCCGTCGTCGGCGGCTCCTGGTGGTACGGCCAGATGAAGCACCAGAAGGAGGCTGCCGCCCAGGTCGCGGCAGAGGAACAGGACAGGCTTGTTGAGCGCATCGCATTCGAGAAGCGGCTGCGCGCGGCGGAGGAGGCCGACCGCCTGGAAAAGCTCGAGGAGGCTTTCTTGGTGAAGCAGGCGGCTCAGAGAGGGAGTGGGGGAGGCGCTGGCGGATGGTTGGGAGGATGGTGGGGGAGCGGGAAGGGGTCGTCGGCGTAGGAGGTTGAAGGTCCTTTTCGGTTCCTCGGCTGGATTGGTATGTAGCCGAACAGTCTGCATATATGCTGCACTCTCCACTCATATTCTTCGTATCTCTCAACCCCTTACACATTGTACAATACAGAGCAGATGTAATCCCTTCCATCCTCAAATACGCCTTCCCAACACACCCGTGCATACGCTTGGGTACTACTGCGCAATCTGGCTACCTGCAAAGCACTAAGAGCATGCGCACGAACCGTTAAAGGTACGACTTACATTTAGTATACATGGCGGGATGGGAGACTTCAGTCTATGAGTCTCGCGGGCCCTTGCCAGGTTGCAAGCTTTAACTGCGTCATAAGGTCTCACTAGCCGCCATGCAATGTCGAGATAAAGACGATCTCGTCATTATCTTTCAGCTGATAGTCACCCTCTCCCTCCAGCTCCCAGTCGGTGTCGTTAATCAGCACAAGCACGCCCGGTCGTCTATTATCCGAGTTTCGTTTCAGCCTCCGTTTCACCGCAGTCGAAACCCGAAGCAAAGTCGACTGACACTGTCCCATTCTCGATAAAAAGCTCCTCCCGCTCCTTCAAGAGGTTATCCCGCAGCCAGAAGAGGAGGTATGTAACGTCCGCAGGCTTCTTGGGAGGTTCCGAGCCGTCCGCGGACCAAGACAGCGTGGCGGAGGATGCGGATGCCGGTGAGGGAACGAGTGTAGGGAGATCAATGCGGTGTGACCGTTGGTTGGAGAATAGCAGCTCGAGCCCGCCACCGAACTCGATCTTCAGCGATATGGTCGACATGCCAAGTCAGGATGCGAACGCTGCAGGAGGACAAGGTAGATCAGTCGCACCAGGAGGGGAGTCACTGAGAGGAGACTTCGGATCGATTATGGGCGCTTCGTATTTCGGCATCTTCCCGGCGCTGGCACAGTAAGACGTCATCTCGATTTGGAAGCTGTTTACGTCGGAATGCACGCTCATCATGACCACTGGCAGCTTGCAGGGACTCCGAACTTCAGATTTCACCGCAATCCGGGACGAGTAGTCTTCCTGCCGCCCACCGTCCCCTTCCATAACGTTGACCGTGCCAATGGTATGTCCTGCGTTCGTTATCGTGCCCCGGGCTGTTGAGGCGCATGCGATTTGCCCATTTCATTGCCGATTTAACAAGATCGTCCCTCCTTCCTCGGAGCGAAAAGCTATCTCTTCTCGGGATAGGTGGTATTGAAGTCTTCCTTCAGCGGCATTGTTCGTCACAGCGTCGTCCTGCTGCCTCCAGGCTTCCGCCACAATTTAAAAGCCGCACAAGAGGCCAGAGACTTGACATAACCAACGCCATTCCTAACGCCCAGGCCCTGTTCCTCCCCAGTTTTTCAATTTACTTTCCCGATCCGCTGGGCGTGGCACTCACTGGCGCTCGCCTCTGGTGTTCGCCGCCGTCTCGCCCGTAAGCCACAAACCGTGTGGGGTAACGCCGGTTGACAACCGGTGGGAGGATTTCCGCACCCGCCAAGTACTCGCGACACCGCTTGACCTCCACCCCTTCGTTCCTCGACATGCAGGGAGTCGGAACCCTAGCCTCCTGATGCGGTTGGCGCAAGTTTTCCAAGCATGATTCGCCGTTCTCCCGGCTCCTCTACTGTGCTGTCACTGCTGTGCTTCTCGAGCCCCTCGGAACGTGTTTCGAGCGTAATGGAATATTGAATACGGCCCGACGCGTCCAAACTATAAAGTCCTCGCTGATGGAGCTCATTCACCCTACCTCGCTTCAACCTCTTGCCTTGCGCCACTAGCACCAGTCTCCCCCATCATGTTCCTCTGGATCGCGCTGAAGCGCGTCGTCTACATCGCCACCTCTTCCATCAAGGAATTCCTCTATGTCGCAAGCCTGTACATCTGGGACTTCATCCTCGTCGTCCTCAACCTCATCACCCCCGACTTCCGGAGTGGGAAGGTCATCAGCAACGGCCGCCCGGGATATGGCGGACTGTGGCCGCAATACGTTGCGTCCCAGGCGGGAGACAGCAGGTCGCCTTGCCCAGGGCTGAACGCGCTCGCGAACCACGGTACGCCTCCCCATCTCCGCACCCATCGATATCCACTGACGCTCCCGGCTTCTGTGGACAGGAATCCTCCCGCGTGACGGGAAAAACATTAAGTTCGCTGACCTGCCAGCGGCGATCCGCAAGACGTACAACATGTCGCACCCGTTCTCGATCCTCCTGCCACGGCAGGCCGCCCAGCTCCTCAACCGCGACCCTGGCAGCGACTCGTTCGACCTCTCCGACCTCAGCGTGCACAACATGATCGAGCACGACGCCTCCTTCTGCCGTACGTCCTTTCTTTTCCTCCCGCGTTCCCTCTTCAATCGGTGTTGACTGCGTGCTGGATGCAGGGAAGGACATCTACTACGACGTCACGCAAGCGTCTGCCGCCGCACCCGTGGTCAACGACCTGCTCGCGCTCGAGACAGAGACGCTCGCCGCAGCGGACATGTCCAACTTCCTCGGCAAGCGCCGCGTCGAGTGCCGCAAGAACAACCCGCAGTTCAGCCTCTCGCTCGGCCAGAAGTTCATCGGTAGCACCAAGTACGTCTGCCCCTTCCCTTGCCCCTCCCTCATTTACTCGTATGGCTGACCGCTATCGTCGTCGACAGTGCGGCGTTTGTGCTGAAGGTGTTCGGGGGCGTCGTGGCAGACCTGCGTTCGTTCCTTGGGGAGGAACGGCTGCCGGAGGGCTGGGAGCCGCGCACGCGCCACCGGATGGGACTCACGATGTCGGAGATCAACATGAAGATCGCACACATCGAGCTCGGGGTGAAGGAGGAGGTCGACGGCACGATGGCCGCGCCGCGGGGGCCGTTGGTCGCTGCGAAGAAGGCAGATTGAGGTGGTGCATGCGCCTCGACGCATACAGACTTACAGCTGTCAGTGCTTGGGCTTGGTGATCGCCGCCAGCACCAGCTGCTGTGCTTGTTTGACGACGTATTGGTTGGTGTCAGGAACTACATTGGAATATTGCGGAACCGGAAATACTCACTCGACGGTCCACAACTTTTCACAAAACTATCACTGCTGGCACTGTACTTAGGATTTTATGCATTCACCACACAAGTAGCTCATCTTCTTGAATGATCTATCTGTTTGTCCGGTTGCTCCTTTGAAGGTGCTTGCTGGAACCTGGTTTGTTCAAAACCGCATGCGACCGCATTGAGTTGATTTTACTGGTCAGCTGGAGTGATCCCCGAAGGGTAATACAGACGCCGAAGAGGAAGGCGCCCCGATTGGCGCCCAGTCTCATGTTGAATTTTACGACCATAACCACTCCACTCTTCCCGCCTCGACATTGAACCTCAAGTCCTCAAGGCCCAAGCGTTCTGCACGGGAGAATGATCAACACTTCCCATTCCTCTCAAAGTTCCCCGTTGTCTCTCGAGCATCCATGTGGCTGTCGAGAGTGTCCGCCTCCGAGTCGATCAAACAACAGCCGAGTCCACCGCCCGTCCAGCTTTGTGGGAGACCGTTGGGGGCGCAGTACCATTTTGTTCAGGGTAGAAAGCCCATGCGGTGAGCGCCTCAGTATCTCGTCCAATAGCCGCACGCTCGGCGGTCCTACACTAAATTTTCAGAATGTCTCGGAACATACTCGCGACGATGGTTACGGTGAAGCGCCAGCGCGCCTTCAAGTTGAAGATCATAATGGTATCCGTGCGCGCTGGGCTCTCCTGGACACTGCATCTCGTTTCGTTAAGGCCAGGACCGTTCAAGACCTCCTGATGGCGGTGTATGATACCCTCGAAGGTGCGTGTAGAAGCGTTTTCAAAAGCCTCAGTGTTGTTCTAACTCCTGCCGCAGTTCATCGAAGCCAACTCCATCTACGGAATGTCCTCCACCGGGATATGAGTAGCTACAACAGTCTTATGTGCTCCATCTGGGGTGATGTGGAGGGGCGCAAGGTTAACCAGCATCTACCGCCAATGATTCAAGACGTGCTAGCGGGGAGCACCCGGTGAGTTCTTCACTTTCTCGCCGTGTAACGTCTCTTGACCTCGTTCTGTCAGGCCCGTGGAGAAACGCTTCCCTTCATGCCTATCCATCGACTACGACAACGCTGCCTTGCTTGACAGTGAGGATGTAAGCCCTGATGATCTTAAGCATCGCACTGTACGTCTTCGATTTCCCGCTAGTTCAGTGCCGTCTCCTGACGTTTGTTCATAGGGCACGCCCATGTACATTGCTCGCGGCGTCTGCCTCGGTGCTGTCTTTACCGGGCTCTCGTTTTGCATCGCACCGGCTATGCCGAAGCTTTCTGGCGAAGCCCTGGCGCTTTACGTCAGGGCGCACGGAGAGCAGCGTTATGGGCGATATAACGATAGAGCACGGCATGGCGCTTTCCCAGACAATACGGAACAGCAGTACATGCAACCGCCAGCATTTCGTCATCGACCGGAGCATGACGTCGAGTCCGTCTATTGGTCTATGGTTTCCGCCCTTCTCCGCGTTCATCCTAAGAACGCCGATAGGGAAACGCGGGCAGACAAGAACATGGTCCAGACCTGGGATATCCTCCTTTCGCATGATATTCCCGACCAGAGTTCTACCAGCTCTGATACGCGTCAAGCCATCATCATCAAGCCTTACCCGTCATGGGAAGCGCTCTTCCTCGGGGATATGAAGGATATCGGTGCTCTCCTTTTCAAGATTTCCGAACACGTGAACCCGGAATATGCGCTGTGGGGAGACGGGCTGCATCCTGACCACCTCCACGAGGCCGTGCAGCGCCTTATCCTCCAGTATCTCGTCGACCACAAGGAGCCTATCGAGCTGGACCCGGAGTACACCCGCCCAATCACTGCGTCGATTAAATCTGCAAATCCTACTGAACAGGTTTCGACAATGGGCACGACCACGGGCATCGTATCGCACGGGAAGAGGTTGACTAGGGCCTCCGTCAGGTCTGCTAGTAGCCAGACACGGGTGGACGCGGAGTCGGCGACGGGCAGCGCGAGCAAGCCTGAGGGCAAGTCCGTGGATATCGACATTGCACGGTCTGGTTCTTCTTCCGGGACTCGTGTCCCCGACGCCTCCGCCCAGTCGTCATCGACCCGAAGCGCAGGAGCTCTGGCCAGGTCGGACGGAGCTCGAAGCGTCTAAGGGACAACGCAGGTATTCCACAGTCCGTCGGTGAGCACTCAGAAGACGACGCATAGTCGACTATTGGTCTCTGTTCTATTCATTCTCTTTCACTCTGACCTTCCACACTGTTTTCTCTCAACCGCGTACCACCTATCATCCCGCACTTTGTTCCGTCGTCATCTTCAGCCTGTTGCTACTCAACTATTTTTACTATACGTCCATGAACTATCCTCTCTGTCTCCATCGATATTTATGTACTGAGTACGCTGACCAGTAGTGGCCTGGACGAGCTGGACATACTCCTCGAGGATGACTGGTTCAAAACCCTAGAACAACTGGAGTTCACAGTCTCCCCAGTGCCTCGCGAGTTCAAATTCATGCTGCGTCTGGTGGAAGAGCATCAAGGAGAGGTTGCCGAAGTTGTGTAAGCGCGGCATCCGAATTGTGCGCACTCGCCCCAATCCCGGCTTATGGCTTGTTCCAATCATGTCAACTAAGTATAGTACTGACGTGATTTTGCCGGCCATGAAAGGACTGAGCCAGCGGGCGGCGATGCACCTCTCACGCGAATCAGCGTTCCAGGGGCCGTCAAGGCTCTGGTATATGTAAATAGAGGGCATATGTGAGTACCCTCGTCTGAAGCATTAATATTCGCGCACGCTCGTTCATAATAGTAACTAACAGGGGATCGGAAGCGAACGACTCTGCAGGAACGTCACGGTACGCGTGTATGGTGCTTTCGTTAGGGCCCATCTAGCAAACACGGTCCGGACGCCGTTCAAGGCGGAGCGCTAGTTGAATCTTAAGCTCAACCACCGCGGTTCAAGCTCAAGAGCTGAAACACCACTCCCTTATATCCCGAATCCATCGCAGATTGCACCGCCTATCGAATTCAGATAATTCTCGCATTCCTCTTGTCCCCGACTCTCACAATTCAAGTGGGGCCTGAGTCGGTAGGTTGGTGGATTCGATAGTTGGTCCGGACTGCAATGCAGCAGTAGTAGTCCATCGTCAGCTGCAAGTTCCAATTGCAAGACGAATATTCGCCGTACACGTATCAATATTGTCAATCCGTTAAGATCTTCCGTTTCCTCCGTGTGGTTGAGACCAGCCAGGACCTGGTGGATCCGGAGCGCAAACGGTATCATGGCCTCTTCAGGATTAATCTCGGGTACCATGAATGAAAGAGCTGAGGATGTGAAGTGCCTCCCAATTTGCAAGAGTGATCGAAGATGATCGAGCGGAGCAACGGGTGACACCTTTCGAGCGCTTGGCCAGGGTGCGACAGCCTCGAGGACAGGACTAGAACAATGAACGACGTGTGGGACAACACCATCAGGCTATTGTCTGCCCGGAAAAATGCCATAATTCCCTTCCAAAGTGCCATTGGTTGGCTGAGCGGACCTCACCAGTCAACGAACAAAGGAGTGATTAGCGCCCATCTGCACTGCGTGGCCAAATTAAGCAGGAGTCGATGTTGAAGTTGAACATCGACCTTGGCCACCTCCCCCACTCAACCACGCGCTCGCCTCCGCTTTCCCTTACCCCGCAGCACATCAAGGTTATATAAGGCCTCCGAAGATGACTGTTGTGTCCCTCACCGGCTCACACAGTCCAATGTCGTCCATCGAGCGTCCGAGTGCCCCCCGAACCCCTCCGCCCCCGGCGGAGGCTTCTGAGGGCCACGACGATAATCGTGGGCAGCCTTCGGCTGATGAGAGCTCTCGTACGTTCAACAACTTTACCTCCTCCCCTCTCAAACACTCCATCGCAAGGCCGACTAACCGCGAGGACATAGAAAAGCACGACGTCGTCCTGGACACTGATGTTTGCGAGGATTTCCTCACCCAACACCTCCGCTCACCCCCCTCCTCACTCAAACTCACCGCCACCATGAAAAATCATATTGCCGAGATTCGCAAGGCTGGTACGTTGGAGAAGAAGATGTACAAGCCAATCGCCTCCCTCCTGACGGCGATCAGCACGAAGATGTACGGTATGTTGCACATTTTTGTCGGAGGTTGCAGAGCCACTTCACAGCCGGTGTTTCGACAGAGCTTCTGGATCTGCAGAAGCAGAAAGCGCATCGCGATCGATACCACCTCGACGATATCGAAGAGTGCCACCTCAAGTTTATCGACCACCATTCATCCGCACCCACTTGCTTCCCCAACGACGCCCTTTCCGACGTCAAGGACGCGCCCGACCTTCTGGGGGTCTATGACATCAAGTTCTTCGAGGACAACAAGGGTACCGGCGGCGTCTACAAAGGGGTGCCTCACCATCGTGTCGAGGCTATCGTCGAGGCGAAGTCCGAGAAGAACGGCGGAGGTCGCCGACAGGCTGCGACCTACGCCTACCGCCACCACCAGGCTCGCCCAGACCGTCCTGGGTTCTACGTCCTCGTCATCAAGACCAAGTGGTACCAGGTCCTCTACTCTGACCCGACTGGTGTCTTCGCCTCTCCTCAGACTCACTGGCCAGAGACGGATCTTCTCGCCGCATACCTCTACTCTCACTACCACCCACCTGACCGACACTTCCTCTGGGACGGCACCATCCGGTGGATCGAGCCGCTGGGCCCTTGCTCGCAGCCTTCGTGGGAGATCACGTGTGATGGGAAGGTGTACAAGAACGGGCAGTTCATCTTCATCGGAGAGCCCTGGAGCCGGCTAACGACCGCGTTCAACATCGAGGATCCTAGCGGCAAGCGGGTCATCATCAAGGACAGCTACCGCGGCACGGGGCGGCGGTTCAAGGAGGAGGACGTCTTGGACCACATCCACGCGGAGGGCGACTTCCTCGGCGTCGTACGTCTGAAGCTCCACGAGTCTGTCATGGACGGAAAGGACTACCTCGCGTTCGATCTGAAGGGCGAGGAGGAGAAGAGGACCCGAGAGCGCTGGGTCCTCTTGGACACTGGGTTACGTTTCTTGAAGGCCAGGACCGTTCAGGACCTGTTGATGGCGGTGTATGATACGCTCGAAGGTGCGTGTAGAAGCGTTTTCAAAAGCCTCAGTGTTGTTCTAACTGCCGCCGTAGTTCATCGAAGCCAACTCCATCTACGGAATGTCCTCCACCGGGATATGAGTAGCTACAACATTCTTATGTACCCCATCTGGGGTGATGTGGAGGGGCGCGAGATTAACCAGCATCTATCGCCAATGATTCAAGACGTGCTAGCGGGGAGCACCCGGTGAGTTCTTCACTTTCTTGCCGTGTAACGTCTCTTGACCTCGTTCTGTCAGGCCCGTGGAGAAACGCTTCCCTTCATGCCTATCCATCGACTACGACAACGCTGCCTTGCTTGACAGTGAGGATGTGAGCCCCGATGATCTTAAGCATCGCACTGTACGTCTTCGATTTCCCGCTAGTTCAGTGTCATCTCCTGACCTTTGTTTATAGGGCACGCCCATGTACATTGCTCGCAGCGTCTGCCTCGGTGTTGTCTTTACCGAGTGGTCCTGCCGGTCCTCACCGCCTATGCCAGAGCTTTCCGAGGAAGCCCGAGCGCTTTACATCGGGGTACACGGA